>CM053032.1:258757670-259435170 GCA_028564925.1 Lithobates sylvaticus | reverse complement strand
ACACAGATGGGAGAGGAGAGAGGGCGCAATCTGCACTTCTTACCCCCCCACCCCTACTCCTCTGTGTCTGCCCACATTCCAAATTTCCAGTCCCAACTTTCTTTTTTCTGAGGCATAACGCCTGGGATTGAAGTCCAGCAGCCTCAGATACATCTAGATGAGAGGTGCAGACTGCCAAGGGGTGAGTGAGCTCACCATCCATCCCTGTCTGTGATAGAAGTCTCTCCCTAAGGTAAATCAGGGTTCTCAGAGCACCCCTTACATCAGAGTTTGCCTTTACACCAGAGGCCACAGTGTTTGCCCTTACATCAGAGTCCTCTCCGTACATCAGAGTCCTCTCCGTACATCAGAGTCCTCTCCGTACATCAGAGTTCTTAGTGTTCCCCCTTAAATCAGGGTTCCCAGATCGTCCCTTAGGTCAGATTCCCCAGAGTTCTCTCTTATATCAGAGTCGACAGAGTTCCCGCTTACAGTGAAAGGGAACTCTGCGAGTTCAGATGTAAAGGGGGACTCTTGTTATTAACTTCATATGATTAGAAATGTTATTTAATAGCAAAATATGTATAGTTTATACTATTAAAAAAAATGCAGTGCACCGCTAAAGTGTTCGGGTTTGACTTGAAGAAAAGGTGGCAACCCTAGCCCAGAAGCGTGCGGGAATGTTTGTGCTGTGAGCGGACATCTGTCCTCTCAGTGCTGTCCCCGGCGTCTGAGCTGACAGTCCGTGTCCATTGCGAGCCGAATGGAAGAGGGTGGATCCACTCTGCCTCCTCCCGCCCCCTCTCTCACTGTGCCCGCCCACACTCTGAGCAGCCCGTGTGCTGTGTCTGAATATGAGGTGTGGGGGGCGGGAACATTTAAACAGAGCAGACAGTGTTTTGTATGGGACGCTGTGATGATCATGACTGAGCCTCGTGCTGGGTCCTTCCTTCCAAGTAAGTGAGCTGTGATCAGCCTCCCCCCCCCCCTCTTAGGGTTGCCACCTTTTCATCAAGTCAAACCCGAACACTTTGACGCAGAGAAGGCGTTCGATAGGGTGGCTTGGGACTTCATGATAGCTACGCTGAAAGCTGTGGGTATTCCACAATCCCTGCTTCAAATGATACTTGCCTTATATTCCTCCCCATCAGCGAAACTTAGAGTAAACGGCCACCTATCGAACTCCTTCTCGGTCTCCAATGGGACCCGTCAGGGATGTCCTTTATCCCCCTTGCTATTCATACTTACCCTAGAACCAATTCTTTGTAAACTACGGAGTAACCCTGACATTAAAGGCATCACAATCGGACACAAGACCTACAAAGTGGCGGCCTATGCCGATGACATCCTTTTATTTCTGACCGACCCAGTAACGACTATCCCTAACCTCCTTAAAGACTTCACACTCTTCAACAACCTATCTAATCTACAAATAAACTTCACCAAATCCCATGCCATTAATGTATCCCTCCCTCCTTCGATAGTGGCACAATGTAAACTTAATTTCCCCTTCTCCTGGGAACCCCAAGCCATTACTTACCTGGGCATCAAAATACCCATTAATCTTTCCGAACTTTACACACGCAACTTCCAATGCATTCTACAAGATATACGCTCAGACCTTATAAAATGGCACCATGGATCATTTTCTTGGTTTGGCAGAATTGCCATCCTGAAAATGAACGTGCTACCCAGAATCCTCTATTTATTACAGGCAATACCGATTAGACTCCCATCATCATTCCACTCGGACTTTAAACACATGTGCAGAAGTTTCCTATGGTCTTACGCCAAACCTAGAATTAACTGGCATCGCCTTACACTCCCTAAACTGAAAGGTGGTCTAGGACTACCGGATATTTCCAAATATCAATGGGCATGCCACCTAACCAGGGTTGTTGACTGGCACATACACAAACCACACAAAGATTGGATCCATATCGAACAAAATTTTACAAAAATCCCCCTCTCTCACCTCCCTTGGATACACCCGTCCCACATCCCCAAAACTTCTACACTACACCCCCTGATCGGCGCCACCTTGCTATATTCCCGGACGGCGAACTCCCAATCTAAGATAATGAACGTACCCGGTCCTATGACTCCACTGACCAATAACCCAGAATTCCCAGCTAATCTACACAAGTGTGATCTGACAACATCATCTGACATTCAAGGCCCGAGGGCCAAACAATTCTTTACAAATGACTGCCTTTCAACACTCCAGGATCTATCTTCAAAATTCCCAGACGACCGTATCTCCTTTTTTACATTTCTTCAACTTCGTCACTTCTTTGGAACCGTTAAACCAATAATTCCCTGGCACTCAGATTACACACAGTTTGAATCTCTTTGTTCCCAACTTGAACCACAAACACATGTAATTTCCCAAATATACACCATGCTATTCTCCACACATGACATCAAATCAGACAGCTTGGTGAGACAATGGGAATCTGAACTCCACCTGGATTTAACAACTAAAGAGTGGGAAGACATTTTCACGCATATTCACAAAGGGTCTTTAAACGTGTCGGTACAGGAGAACAGATACAAACTGTTCTCCAAATGGTACAAAACTGGATAAAATACATAAATTTGCACCAGAACTCCCCCCCACCTGTTGGAGATGTAATACGGCCATAGGCTCCCTGATTCACATATGGTGGGAATGCCCACTGATCCAACCATTTTGGACTGAAATACACTCTCTCATAACTCAAATCACCACCTCCCACATTCAGCTCTCCCCTGCCCAATTTTTACTTCATCATTCTCCAAACATCAAACGCTCATACAAAAAATCCCTCACAATACACCTGATTAACGCAGCTAACCAATGTTTACCTGTACACTGGAAAAGTCCCACCCCCCCCTCAATTGAGGAATGGACGCGCAGAGTAGATAAAATTGAGGAAATGGAAAATTTAATTCACCAGACCAGGGACAACGCTTCTACACACACGCAAACATGGGCTTGTTGGATACATTTCCGACAATCAAATCACACCCTGACACCTCCTTCTACCTCCACCTCTCCCACTTCACATTCTTCCCTCCAACCAACGGATTTGCCCGAATGAAACTTATCTAGAGTGTTACACACCTAACATATCTGATCACTAGGTTGAGTGCCCCAAACGGCGCCCGTCCCCTTCGCCCACTCTACTAGTTTGGATTGAATACACTTTTCAAATACCAATATTGTATACTAAGTTATGGCTATTGAGAACCCACCCTGTTTCTTCCTACGGTTGCTACTACACCCATGTTAATAACCTACCTGTTCACAGTGTGATCCCTACTGGGGTGAACAGGTACAAACAGCTAACTGGTGACAAACAAAGATGGGATTAATCACCCATGGGAGGTCTAATAACTCTCTGCAGATTATACACTGCCACCCTCCCCTACTCACATAAGTCTTGTACCCCTCTTATACTCTCGTTGATCCTCACAGTTATGAAGTGTCTATGACTTATGATGACTTCCCATGTATAACCATATATGTTATTGATATGTTCCTTACTCCTACTACTGTTTATCTCTAGGTAACATGTTACATTGAATTGTTTGTTTGATACCTGCCTTATCTCCTGTACATGCTACAGTTCACAATGTTTGTAAAGTT
The DNA here is from genome assembly GCA_028564925.1 of Lithobates sylvaticus. NCBI lineage: Eukaryota > Metazoa > Chordata > Amphibia > Anura > Ranidae > Lithobates > Lithobates sylvaticus. Next base: position 259,431,560 of record CM053032.1, on the reverse strand, counting down.
GACATATGAATAATAAAATGTATTAACAACAAACCCGAACACTTTAACCTGGAAGAATTTACCCCCTTCCTGACCAGGCCATTTTTTGCGATACGGCGTTGTACCCACACAAAATTTATATCCTTTTTTTCCCACAAATAGAGCTTTCTTTTGGGGGTATTTGATCGCCCCTGCGTTTTTTATTTTTTGCGCTATAAACAAAAGCACCACAGGCCCCTTACATCAGATATGACATCAGAGCCCCCCCCCCCTTACATTAAATATGTCACCAGAGCCCCCCTTACATCAGATATGACACCAGAGCCCCCACTTACATCAGATATGACACCAGAGCCCCCCCTTACATCAGATATGACACCAGAGCCCCCACTTACATCAGATATGACAACAGAGCCCCCCCTTACATCAGATATGACATCAGAGCCCCCCCCCTTACATTAGATAAGACACCAGAGCCCCCTTACATTAAAAATGACACCAGAGCCCCCCTTACATTAAATATGACACCAGAGCCCCCACTTACATCAGATATGACACCAGAGCCCTCCCTTACATCAGATATGACACCAGAGCCCCCACTTACATCAGATATGACACCAGAGCCCCCCCTTACATCAGATATGAAACCATAGCCCCCCCCCCCCTTACATCAGATATGACATCAGAGCCCCCCCTTACATTAGATAAGACACCAGAGCCCCCCTTACATTAAAAATGACACCAGAGCCCCCCCATACATTAAATATGACACCAGAGCCCCCCTTACATCAGATATGACACCAGAGCCCCCCCCCTTACACTAGATATGACATCAGAGCCCCACTTACATCAGATATGACATCAGAGCCCCCCCTTACATCAGATATGACACCAGAGCCCCCCCTTACACTAGAAATGACATCAGAGCCCCCCCTTACATCAGATATGACACCAGAGCCCCCCCCTTACATCAGATATGACACCAGAGCCCCCTTACATCAGATATGACATCAGAGCCCCCTTACATCAGATATGACATCAGAGCCCCCCTTACATCAGATATGACATCAGAGCCCCCCTTACATCAGATATGACACCCGAGCCCCCCCCCCCCTTACATCAGATATGACACCAGAGCCCCCCTTACATCAGATATGACACCAGAGCCCCCCTTGCATCAGATATGACACCAGAGCCCCCCCTTACATCAGATATGACACCAGAGCCCCCCCCCCCTTACATTAGATATGACACCAGAGCCCCCCCCCCCCCTTACATCAGCTATGACACCAGAGCCCCCCTTACATCAGATATGACACCAGAGCCCCCCCCCTTACATCAGATATGACACCAGAGCCCCCCTTACATCAGATATGACACCAGAGCCCCCCTTACATCAGATATGACACCAGAGCCCCCCCTCTTACATCAGATATGACACCAGAGCCCCCCTTACATCAGATATGACACCAGAGCCCCCCTTACATCAGATATGACACCAGAGCCCCCCTTACATCAGATATGACACCCCTCTTACATTAGATATGACATCAGAGCCCCCCCCACCCCCTTACATCAGATATGACACCACCATTAGATTATATGATGTAAGCCCCCTTACATCAGATATGACACCAGAGCCCCCTTTCCCCTGTACTCACTGATCACTAACTGCAAAGAAGTTCCTCATTTCTCTTTCCAGGCTCCACACACTGCGTGTTCGTTCCTCAGCAGTGCTGCTGAGACTGTTCAGTCAGTACCGCTCTCTATTGCCACCTGCAGGCTGGAGGGAGGAGAACACCTAATCCTCTCTCCAGCTATGAGCCACGGTCCTATCTGAATGTGTCCGGTTTTCAGGGGTGCTCAAAACCGGACACATGATTCAAATCCCGGACTGTACGGGTGAATCCCGTACAGGTGGCAACCCTACCCCCTCTCCCAAATTCCCCTCCCCCTCTCTCTCTGCAGATAAGGAGGTTTCTTCCAGCAGCATGTGGTGCAGTACCTGGTCCTATGTACTATGATGTGTACACCTCACACTGGTCTGCTGCAGTGTTGGTGATCTCACTGTCTTCCTGCATGTCCCCCCCCCCCCCCCCCCCCTGTCAAATTCAACCCCACTGTTCCCAAATGCAACCCCACTGTTACCAAATGCAGCCACACCGTGCCCACCAAATGCAACCTCACTGTGCCCATCAAATGCAGCCACACTGTGCCCACCAAATGCAGCCACACTGTGCCCACCAAATGCAGCCACACTGTGCCCACCAAATGCAGCCACACTGTGCCCACCAAATTCAACCTCACTGTGCCCACCAAATTCAACCTCACTGTGCCCAAATGCAACCTCACTGTGCCCAAATGCAACCTCACTGTGCCCAAATGCAACCTCACTGTGCCCATCAAATTCAACCTCACTGTGCCCAAATGCAGCCACACTGTGCCCATCAAATTCAACCTCACTGTGCCCAAATGCAGCCACACCGTGCCCATCAAATTCAACCCCACGGTTCCCAAATGCAGCCACACTGTGCCCACCAAATGCAGCCACACTGTGCCCACCAAATGCAGCCTCACTGTGCCCAAATGCAACCTCACTGTGCCCAAATGCAACCTCACTGTGCCCATCAAATGCAGCCTCACTGTTACCAAATTCAGCCACACTGTGCCCACCAAATGCAGCCACACTGTGCTCATCAAATTTAACCTCACTGTGCCCAAATGCAACCTCACTGTGCCCAAATGCAACCTCACTGTGCCCATCAAATTCAACCTCACTGTGCCCAAATGCAGCCACACTGTGCCCAAATGCAACCTCACTGTGCCCAAATGCAGCCACACTGTGCCCACCAAATGCAGCCTCACTGTGCCCAAATGCAACCTCACTGTGCCCAAATGCAACCTCACTGTGCCCATCAAATGCAGCCTCACTGTTACCAAATTCAGCCACACTGTGCCCACCAAATGCAGCCACACTGTGCCCACCAAATGCAGCCACACTGTGCCCATCAAATTTAACCTCACTGTGCCCAAATGCAACCTCACTGTGCCCAAATGCAACCTCACTGTGCCCATCAAATTCAACCTCACTGTGCCCAAATGCAGCCACACTGTGCCCAAATGCAACCTCACTGTGCCCAAATGCAGCCACACTGTAACCATCAAATGCAGCCACACTGTAACCATCAAATGCAGCCACACTGTATCCATCAAATGCAGCCACACTGTATCCATCAAATGCAGCCACACTGTGCCCATCAAATGCAGCCACACTGTGCCCATCAAATGCAGCCTCACTGTGCCCACCAAATTCAGCCTCACTGTGCCCACCAAATTCAACCTCACTGCCCATCAAATTCAACCTCACTGTGCCCAAATGTAACCTCACTGTGCCCATCAAATTTAACCTCACTGTGCACAAATGTAACCTCACTGTGCCCATCAAATTCAACCTCACTGTGCCCCCCAAATGCAGCCACACTGTATCCATCAAATGCAGCCACACTGTGCCCACCAAATGCAGCCACACTGTGCCCACCAAATGCAACCTCACTGTGCCCACCAAATGCAACCTCACTGTGCCCACCAAATGCAGCCTCACTGTGCCCACCAAATGCAACCTCACTGTGCCCATCAAATGCAACCTCACTGTGCTTAAATGCAACCTCACTGTGCCCAAATGCAACCTCACTGTGCCCAAATGCAACCTCACTGTGCCCATCAAATTCAGCCACACTGTGCCCAAATGCAGCCACACTGTGCCCCCAAATGCAGCCACACTGTTCCCATCAAATTAAGCCACACTGTGCCCAAATGCAACCACACTGTGCCCATCAAATGCAGCCACACTGTGCCCATCAAATGCAGCCACACTGTGCCCACCAAATGCAGCCACACTGTGCCCATCAAATGCAGCCACACTGTGCCCATCAAATGCAGCCACACTGTGCCCCATCAAATGCAGCCACACTGTGCCCATCAAACGCAGCCACACTGTGCCCATCAAACGCAGCCACACTGTGCCCATCAAACGCAGCCACACTGTGCCCATCAAACGCAGCCACACTGTGCCCATCAAACGCAGCCACACTGTGCCCATCAAATGCAGCCACGCGATGTAATAACGCCGGCAAAACGCTGCTATTGCAGCGTATTGCCGGGGTTTTAACCCTTTCTCGGCCGCTAGCGGGGGGTAAAAGCGCCCCCGCTAGTGGCCGAAATGCGCCGCAAATCCGACGGTAAAACGCCGCTAAAAATAGTGCCGTTTTACCGCCGACGCTATAGGCGGATCGGTAGGAAAAAGAGAGCTTAACCTTTCATCTGATTTCTAAATTGCTGCATTTGTCAATTCCAAAAGCCAATATAAAGGGATAGTAGTGGTAAAAAAAAGCACTTGTGAGTTTAACCAATATTCATTGTTTTTTGTACAATTCTCCTATAAGGGGTTGTGGCAAGGGGTGTGTCCTATGCCTGCATACTTTTGCTAATGGGTGTCCCTCATTCCCATCTCAAAAAGTTGGGAGGTATGGTTGAAGGTTGGAACCATGGCGTGCGGCAGGCTACAAAGATAAAAACAAGAAGAGGACAAATTAAAGGCGTTGCACGACGACCCCTTACTATCACTAATCTCCATGGATCAATAGATTATTAGTATAAAAAGGTCATCTTTATTACAAATTGTCAACCCCGACGTTAAACGTCGAAGTAAGGATGTATATATATATATACGGGGGGGGGGGGGCGGTCAGCAAAGGTCAGCTCACACCAGATGCAGTCCAGTGTATTTTGTTCTTCATCAAAAACGCATAGACAATAGATTATATGGGTTCCAAAGGCCTAGTTCACACCAGTGCGATCAGTTCCAGTGCGATCCAGGGCAGAAAAAAACCCAAAGTATAACATGTAACACGCTGCATATTTTTCTGCACAGAACTGTACTGGAACGCAACAAAATGCATCAAAAATGCACCTGAATGTGGCCAAAAGCATCAAAACCACACCTAAAATTGGCAAAATGCATCAAAACCACACCGGAATGTGTCAAAAAGCATCAAAAATGCACCTGAACATGGCAAAATGCATCAAAACCACACCAGAATGTGGCAAAAAGCATCAAAAATGCACCTGAACATGGCAAAATGCATCAAAACCACACCGGAATGTGGCAAAAAGCATCAAAAATGCACCTGAACATGGCAAAAAGCATCAAAACCACACCGGAATGTGGCAAAAAGCATCAAAACCACACCGGAATGTGGCAAAAAGCATCAAAAATGCACCTGAACATGGCAAAATGCATCGAAACCACACCTGAATGCGGCAAAATGCATCAAAAATGCACCTGAACATGGCAAAATGCATCGAAACCACACCAGAATGTGGCAAAAAGCATCAAAACCACACCAGAATGTGGCAAAAAGCATCAAAACCACACCGGAATGTGGCAAAAAGCATCAAAAATGCACCTGAACATAGCAAAATGCATCAAAACCACACTGGAATGCGGCAAAATGCATCAAAAATGCACCTGAACATGGCAAAATGCATCGAAACCACACCTGAATGCGGCAAAATGCATCAAAAATGCACCTGAACATGGCAAAATGCATCGAAACCACACCAGAATGTGGCAAAAAGCATCAAAACCACACCAGAATGTGGCAAAAAGCATCAAAACCACACCGGAATGTGGCAAAAAGCATCAAAAATGCACCTGAACATGACAAAATGCATCAAAACCACACCAGAATGTGGCAAAAAGCATCAAAAATGCACCTGAACATGACAAAATGCATCAAAACCACACCAGAATGTGGCAAAAAGCATCAAAAATGCACCTGAACATAGCAAAATGCATCAAAACCACACTGGAATGCGGCAAAATGCATCAAAAATGCACCTGAACGTGGCAAAATGCATCAAAAACGCATTACAGCAAAATAAAAATAAAAAACCCGCAGGAAACGGAAACAAGGAGGGTAAAAAACCCATTGCAAAATGCATCAAAAACGCACATCATGATTTATTTACCACTAAGGAGCAAAACGTCTTTATAATATGCATAGAGTCAAATTAAAGTGGAACTAAACCCATCGCTTAAACAGTTCCCCGAAACTGTTACAATACAAAAAGCATGTCATGAATGATAAGACTGTAACATTTGCTTGTTCCCTTGTGAACTGTCAAACCATCAAATGTCTGGTGTCATATCTGATCAAATGTGCGTCACCATGGCAACTGCAGATCAAACAGACGCTTAGATGGCAGCTTCCTTTTTTTTTTGATCAAATGTGCGTCACCGTGGCAACTTTTTAAACTGACAGTTATTTTCAACTCAAATTAGAAAAGTGCAGTCACATGACTTAAACTAAACAACCTGATGTAGCACAGGTTATGCTTGTTTTAAATAAAGCTTTGTGAAGAAAAAAAAAAAAAAAGAAAAAAAAAAATATATAAAAAAGCTATTGTGATGTCACAGTGCTACTGTGATGTCACAGTGCTACTGATGCTAGATAAGGATCACCTGGGCAGCCAGAGGCACACTAGTTCAGTGACTTTCAGAGAGTGAGCATCTATTGCAGTTCTGAGAGAGACATTTGAGAAAAAACTAATTACAGAGCGAATTATATTGATTGGTTGATTTGATTACAAGAGATTCAACTTTATTTCATCTGGAAAAAGAGGTAAATATCAAATATTTCTAAATTTAAATTTTTTTTTTTATAATTTTTATACATAAATAATTTTTTTTATATGTTATAAAAATAGCACCTAACACAGAAATTATAACCGGCGTGCGTCAGATCATTAGAGTGTATCTAAAGCCATGTCTTTGGATGGAGGGCTGAAGCGTTATCAAACACTCACATTTTTTTACTGCTGTCTGTGTCCCCGACTCCCATTATATTTCCTCAAACTAATTGTCATCAGGACTTAAAGGTGTAACTATGGCTGTAATCAGACATGACATAAATGATACCGTCTGCCAGCAGCATTATTACAGCAAATTTGTCCCCTGTAACCTATTTATAGTAACAGCCAGTAAAACCGTTATTTTTCAAATTCCTCAACACACCAAACTGGGACAAACCATTTAACCATGACGGGGGGGGGGGGGGGGTTGGGTCAAAAGAATTCCATTTTCTTTATCCCAAAAGGACAAAAAAAAAATTGTGGGGTGGGGGGGGGGTTTACATTGTTAATCACTAAGAGTAAAGTTAATCTAAATCTACTAGTCCATCCAATACCTCCCTCTCCAGTGCTGACAATGCTGCTGTCCAATCCAAGGGTGGCTACACTGCATCCTCCATAGATGCAAAGGGGGAATGAATGTGGCTAATCTATATCTATATATTTTTTGCAATTAATTACACTTTAAAATGTGTATATATATATATATATATATATATATATATTTTATATATATATATATATATATATATATATATATATATATATATATATATATATATATATATATATATATATATATATATACACATTTTAAAGTGTAATTAATTGCAAAAAATATATAGATATAGATTAGCCACATTTATTCCCCCTTTGCATCTATGGATCTATTGATATTTTTTGCAATTAATTACACTTTAAAATGTATATATATATATATATATATATATATATACATTTTAAAGTGTAATTAATTGCAAAAAATATATATATATATATATATATACATTTTAAAGTGTAATTAATTGCAAAAAAAAAAAAATAAATATATATATATATATATATATATATATATATATATATATATATATATATATATATATATATATATATATATATATATAGATATATAGATGTATATCTATCTATCTATCTATATATATATATATATATATATATATATATATATAAAAACTATAAACTGTATATTGCAAAATAAAATAAAAAATTGCCATTTACACCACAGAGCACAGAATGATGGGGTGCTTTACATTATTTTTTTATTATTTTTTTATTTTTATTTTTTTACACTGTTCCTTTTAATTTTTTTTTTGATCAATTTTATTCCTATTACAAGGAATGTAAACTTATCTTGTAATAGAAATGAGCATGACAGGTCCTCTTTAGGGATCTGGGGTCAAAAAGACCCCAGATCTTTCATTTCTTTTTTAAAAGAAAAGAAAAAAAAATACATTTTGCCGTTTACATCATTACTTTGACATTATCTACAAATCTACAAGAAAACATTTTGAGTAGAGTTCCACTTTAAAATTTGTACGTAAACTTACCATCTTTATTTTTTTTCTCCTTTCTTTAGATTTTAAAAATGACACAAGGGATTGAAACCGTTTACACGGAGCAAAACAGAAGAAGGGTGGAGGAAGCCATGAAAGATGACGTCAGGAAGCCTATTATCGTCATCATAGTAAGTATCCTATAATGATATAGTGATTAATTTGTTCTGGTTAACCAGGGTGAAGAAAGTTGCATGTCTATAAAGAACAGTATAGGTATGCACACAGGGTGTGCCGGTTGTGCCCAGGCACACCCTAATCCCCCCATGCGCATTAGTGTTATCGTTCCGTTTAGCGACAGGAACATGGGAAAGATCTCCCTCTTACCGGCTCTGTGCCAGCAGGGAGATCAATGTGCCAGGGTCATATACATGTAGATTCATACACATGCGTGTTTGAGCTTAAGGGTGCACACCCTAATGCATTAGGCTGTCCACACCTACGAAGAACAGGCTTGTACCAACCCCAGCAGAGGAAGGGAGAGGAAAACCCTCTGAATAGCCATAAGCCATCTTTCCTCATATAGGGGAAAATCTTGCCGCAAAATCACGTACCTGTACGTCATTCTGCTTCAAGTGGTTGTAACGGGGTGATGACTGCAGCAGCAGTAAAGGCGGCGATCAGCGACTTGCGACATTCTGACACTAATGCTGCGTACACACGACCGGACCTTCCGGCAAACTAGGTCTGACGGTCTCCCTGACAGACTTTTGGCGGAGTTCCGACTGACTTTCCGAATGAACGGACTTGGTCGAAAGTCCGTTCGTTCGAACGCGGTGACGTAAATGGGACCAAAAAATAGCCAGTAGCCAATAGCTGCCCTTGCGTCGTATTTGGTCCGTCGGACCAGCACACAGACAAACGTTTTACCTGATTTGAGTCCGTCGGATAGATTTGAAACATGTTCTATTTCTAGGTCCGCCGGAATTTTTTCCAGAAAAACGAACGGATTAGCCCACACGCGATCGGATTGTCCGACGGACTAATCCCGTCGGACCTAGTTTGCCGCAAAGTCCGGTCGTGTGTACGTGGCATAACTGACACTTTGTGGGAACCAGTGACACTAATACAGTGATCAGTGCTAAAAAAATATATGCACTGTCACTGTACTAATGACATACTGGAAAAGGGTTAAACATCAGGGGCGATTAAAAAGTTAAATGTATGCCTAGCCAGTGCTTTACCACACTGTGAGGTGCTTTCACTAGGGAGGGGGGATGGAATTTATGGCCTGCTTTGCAGAGACACAAATTCCATCCCTTCCTTCCTGTCAGCCGGCGATTTGCCTTGTTTGCATAGCTGCTCTGACGATCGGCGAGTGCCGGAGGACATCGGGCACCCGGCGCCTGCAGATCGGCTACTGCTGTGTGAAATCACAGCAGAAGCGAGCCGCTGGAGGCCCCTCCCCTGGACGTGTCAGATCGTGTCTATAGATGCACATGATCTGGCGCACAGGTTGCTGCTTTGTAGCATTAAAACTGCTATAGGGCGGACCTGAAGCGGTTAAAGTAGAACACCCAGCAAGACAGTTCAGATGGATTGGGCAAAGGGTTAGAACCTCAGTTGTATTTTTATTGCTGTCTGCAATCCTAATGGGAGGATTCAGCTTACTTCTTCTCCTCCTGGGATGATAGGAAGTAAAGGGAAACTTTCCCAGTCAGGACACAGAGAACAATAATAACCTTGCAAAAGTTTGAACCTCCCCCCCCCCCCCCCCTCCATCCAAATCTAAAAGAACGAGTAGAACTTTAGAATCTGTCCTTCCACTTACCTTCTTTTGTTTTTCTTATAGGACAAGGCTGAAAAGGGGATATGGGGAGAGATGGAGATCCCCACGGGTGGAGGGAAAAAGATAAAGCTCAAATGGATATATGAGGTGGATGAAGAGGAGGACAAAAAAGTGAGCGAAGAGGACAAAAAAGTGAATGGAGGGGAAAGAAGAAAAGAAGCAAAAAGACTTCAAGAGGAAGAGGCAGAGAAGTGGAATAAAATAAGTGCCAGCTTCTTCACCGTCCCCCCAGTACAAGAGAAAAACGACGACGAAGAGAACGGCTCATGTTGTAAGGGCTTCAGCTTGAACCCATTAAAATTTTTGAATTGGGCCTTGGGACCTTTATTGAAGATGCTGGGAAAAGTAAGTACCCCATACAATTATACTGCCTAGGTAGTCCTATAGATAACTAGCAGTCTCTCACAAACAAGCAGTTTAGGACTAAGAGAAGAACAAAGCCCCCTGGGTAGCTGGAGACGATTCTTCTCATGGGGTTGGGGTGGGGGGGACACAATTATAATTAATAAGAAATTGGCCAGGATTCAATTACAGATCTTTAACCACTTCACCCCCTGGAAGAATTTAGCCCCTTCCTGACCAGAGCACTTTTTGCGATTCGGCACTGCGTCGCTTTAACTGACAATTGCGCGGTCTTGCGACGTTGTACCCCAACTAAATTGACATGCTTTTTTCCCCACAAAGAGAGCTTTCCTTTGGTGTTATTTGATCGCATCTGCGTTTTTATTTTTTGCGCTATAAACAAAGAATAGCGACAATTTTGAAAAAACGCACTTTTTGCTATAATAAATATCCCCCAAAAATATGTTGATTGTTGATTGGCAATGGCAGAATCTGCTGCTACTATCGCTTATTCTAAATCAGGGGTCTCCATACTTTCTAAACAAAGGACCAGTTTACTGTCCTTCAAACTTTAGGGAGGCCAGACTGGACAGCCAGTGGGAGTAGAAAATGACCCGGTGTCATTGGTAGTAAACAGTTCCCCATCTTATGGTATTAGGGGGACCCCTTGAAAATTCCTTCAGGGCTCTTAGTAAAATAAACCATAAATGACAAAGTCCTAAACTGATAAGTAGTGCAGAAGTGACAGGCTGTCTGTGATGTAGCTGAAAGGTGATACTAGTGTGTTATATCAATTAATTAATTCTCTCCTTTTCTTTTCCACAGAATGCTTGCATATTTGGCTGCTTTTACGCCTGGAGAGATATGGAACAAAAACCAGATAACAGGAAGAGGGAGGAAAAAGAAGAATGGCTGAAAATGGAAGAGGACGAATGGCTGATTAAGGAACAGGCAGGAGTGGAAATTAACGAAATGAAAGAGTCAAACCTAAAACGGTTGGAATTCCAGCCATGTGAGGTAGCGGACGTAATAATGGAATGGCATTATGAGGTAGCGGATGAAGAACAAGTAGGCAAAAATCATATGTGGCATGTGAAAAACACCTGGGACCCCGCAAAACTAAGGAAAAAGAAGGAAAAGACCGAAGAAGAAGAAGAGAATGACAACAGCGAAGAGGCTGAGCAGAAAGAAGAACCAGAGGAAGACAACAGCGAAGAGGCTGAGCAGAAGGAAGAACCAGAGGAAGACAACAGCGAAGAGGCCGAGCAGAAGGAAGAAGAACCAGAGAAAGACAACGAAGAGGCCATACAGACACATTGTCAGTGCCGTATAAACCCATGGACACTTCTGGGTTATGTCGCAGGACCTTTGTGGAAGTTCATGAAAAAAGTAAGTACCCTTTAAAATGTAACTTCTTAGGAGGTAGTTCCATATATAACTAGCAGTCTATCATAAGTATGATGTGTGTGTGTGTGGGGGGGGGGGGGGGGGGTCAGTCACAACTTCGATCAGGGCCCCTAGTAATATCCTAAACTCATGACACTGGCTGAACATATAGAAAGGGTTTGTATATTGTACACCAAATTCCCAGCAACCTATCAGGCCGACCTCTACTATGGAGAATACTACCTTATAAAAACTGCCTTTTTTGGGGAAACATATTTATCATAAATTAAATAATGTCAAGTAGTGCAGAAGCATCAGACTGTCTGATGTAGCTGAAAAGTGATACTAGTTTGTTATATAATCAACTAAATCCATTTATTTTCTTTTTCACAGCATCCTTGCTCATGTGTCTGCAGCGGCAACATTGAAGATGACAAAGAAGATTTATACTGGTATAAAATAACAAGGGAAGCGAGATTTAGGCGATTAAGAAAAGCTAAGGCGAGAGACCTAACGTTATTCAGGGAGGAGGTGGCAAAGGTTAACAGGGATAAAGAGAAGGAAGAAGAGGAGAGGAGGAGAGAAAAAAGGATACGAGAAGAGGAGAAGGTCAGGGAGGAGCGAATAAGAAATAAGAGGGAGAAGGAGAGAAATATGCCAACAAAGGAGAGGATGAGAGAAATAAGAATGCGAGAAGAGGAGAAGGTCAGGGAGGAGCGAATAAGAAAAAAGAGGGCGACAGAACAGAGGGAGAGAGAAGAACAGAGGAAGAGAGAATAGAAGGCAACTCCAGCGCTGTAGCTTTTCAGGTACGCCATTCAGCTGAAGCACTGATTTATGTATCTTGACAGCAACCGCGTTTGCTCTGACGATACGTAAATCAGCGACTCCAGCACTGTAGGAGGTGATTTCACCACCACAGGTAAAAAAAAGAGCATATGTGCCAAAGCATGGGGGGGGGGGGCGATTTGCCCCTAACATTAGATTTGGGTTAGAGGTTGGATTTGAGTTAGGGGCTTGGGTTTAGGATTAGGGGTTAATATTAGGGTTAGGGGTTGGATTTGGGTTAGAGGTAGGATTTGGGTTAGGGGTAGGATTTGGGTTAGGGGTTTGGGTTTAGGATTTGGGTTAGGGGTTTGGGCTCAGGATAAGGAGTTAATATTAGGGTTAGGGGTTGGATTTGGGTTAGAGGTTGGATTTGAGTTAGGGCTTGGGTTTAGGATTAGGGGTTAATATTCGAGTTAGGGGTTAATATTAGGGTTAGGGGTTGCATTCCCCCTGGGTTGTGGCCAGGCTGTGGCTTGCAGATCAGATTGAGCCACCCCAGGTTGAGTTGAGTGACATTTATAGGTAAAGTTGATCCAGGGAATATCCGATTGCCTTTCGAGGGATCAGGAAGGAATTTTTGCCACTGCTGGAGCAGATTAAATCATGCTTTGCTGGGGTTTTTCGCCTTCCTCTGGATCAACTGTGGGTATAGGATTGTGTATATAGGATTCTATGGGGTTTTTTTTTATAGGATTTTTGTTCTCCTTTTAATTTGTGACCTGTAATCTGCAAACCACAGCCTGGCCACATCTTCCTCCACCTGGGATGTGGCCAGGCTGTGGTTTGCAGATTGGATTGAGCCACCCCAAGTTGAGTGTATTTAAGGGCCAGGATAGATTAAAACAGAGCCAATAGGGTGGAATGGGTGGAGCTCAGTAGAGCAGACCACCAATCCAATCTGCAAGCCACAGCCTGGCCACACCCCTGGGGGGAGGGGAATGTGGCCGGGCTGTGGCTTGCAGATTGGATTGGTGGTCTGCTCTACTGAGCTCCACCCATCCCACCCTATTGGCTCTGTTTCAATATGATCACCTATTGGCTCTGTTTCAATATGATCACCATGTACAAATACATAAGTGGTCCATATAGTGAACTTTTTGTTGAGATATTCACTTTAACATCATCACAGAGAACAAGGGGGTACTCTTTAGGTCTAGAGGAAAAGAGATGGGTGGCTCAATCCAATCCGCAAGCCACAGCCTGGCCACACCCCTGGGGGAGGGGAATGTGGCCGGGCTGTGGCTTGCAGATTGGATTGGTGGTCTGCTCTACTGAGCTCCACCCATCCCACCCTATTGGCTCGGTTTCAATATGATCACCTATTGGCTCTGTTTCAATATGATCACCATGTACAAATACATAAGTGGTCCATATAGTGAACTTTTTGTTGAGATATTCACTTTAACATCAACACAGAGAACAAGGGGGTACTCTTTACGTCTAGAGGAAAAGAGATTTATTCTCCAAATACGGAAAGGTTTCTTCAGTAGATTGCTTTAAAAAAGGCCTGAATTCTTTCCTAAATGTATATAATAAAACTGGATACTAACATTTATAGGTAAAGTTGATCCAGGGAATATCCGATTGCCTCTCGAGGGATCAGGAAGGAATTTTTGCCACTGCTGGAGCAAATTGGATCATGCTTTGCTGGGGTTTTTCGCCTTCCTCTGGATCAACTGTAGGTATAGGATTGTGTATATAGGATTGTATGGGAGTTTTATTTTTTAGGATTTTTTTTTCTCCCTTTAATTTGTTGAACTACATGGATTTAATAATATTTAAAAAACAAAACAGAAGTTGTGAATTTTTTTTCTATGTAATTTCTTCATTTGAAAAAAAAAAAAAAGTGACAAAAAATGACAAATTAAAAAAAAAACTCGCCATGCCTTTTACTAAATGCCTCAGACTGTCTACTTTCCAAAAAGTCACTTAGGGGGTATTTGTACTGTCTTGGCATTTTAAGGGCCTCCGGAAATGAGATAGGCCGTCAGTACATCCGAAATGATCAATTTGCAAATATTTTCACATAGTTTGTAGAAGCTATAACTTTCACACAAACCAATTATACACTTATTGGGATTTTTTTGTTACCAAAGACATGTAGCAGAATAGATCTTGGGCTAAATTTATGAAGAAATTTGAATTTATTGGATATGTTTTATGACAGAGTACAAAATATAGTTTTTTATTTTTTTTCAAATTTTCTTTTCTTTATTTATATCGCAAAAATACCACCGAAAAAAACTATTTGTGTGCAAGAAAAAGATAATTTAATTGACTTACAGTGCTGCATGACTCTGCGCAATTACCAGTTAAAGTAGCGCAGTGCTAAATAGCAAAAATGCCCTGGTGATGATGGGAGTAAAACCTTCCGATGGTCAAGTAAAACATGTATGCCCGAGCATGAGGGGCCTGGGGTGGTCAGTGGGTGGATCGCTCCTATGCTTCGGCATATCATTTTTTTCACTTTCTTTTTCTGGCAGAGATTTCTTCATCCAAATTTTTTTTTTTGTAGCAAGGTCCCCAGGCCTCCTTCGGTCTAATGAGAACCTCTAGGGCCAGAGATAGCTGACATCCTTCTGTATATGGTGGGTTGTGAGGCATGGTGGGTGCAAGTTGATTAAAGTTATTGGGTGCCAGACACTTCTTGAATGCAAAAAACTTACTTTTTTGGGGAAAAGAGGGTTAGGGCCAGGACACCCTTAAGTAGTTGCAAGTTCAATTGGCAGACTCCGAGACTTCAACAGGAGGACAGCCATACAGGGAAAGGCCTCCAGCAAGACGCCACATCTGCATGTGTAGGAATGCTATCTCCTATGGCAACAGTCTTTAACGACTTAAGGACCGCCTCCTGCACATTTACGTCGGCAGAATGGCACGGCTGGGCACATCAACGTACAGGTACGTAGCTCTGTGAGAGGCCAGCCCTGGGTCGCGCGCGCGCCGCCAGTGGCGCACTCGCGACCCGGTCCTGAGCTCCGTCACCGTGGCCGCGGTACCCATGGACCCGATCGCCACCGGTGTCCCGCGATCGGATCACAGAGCTGAAGAACGGGGAGAGGTAAGTGTAAAAACCTCTCCCCGTGCTTCCTAGTGAGGCTGTCACTGATCGTCTGTTCCCTGTCATAGGGAAAGACGATCAGTGATGTCACACGCCAAGCCATGCCCCCCTACAGTAAAAACACACACATAGGTCACGCTTAACCCCTACACTGCCCCCTAGTGGTTAACCCCTTCACTGCCAGTGTCATTTACACAGGAATCAGTGCATTTAACCACTAGCTGACCGCCCACTGTCAAATGACGGCGGAGCGGTGCAGCTATTGTGGCGGGCCGCCGTCATATGACGGCGCTCGCTTTTTGGTCACTAGGGGGCGCGCGCGCCTGCCCGCCGCGTAGCTGGGGACCCGATGCGCGTGCCCGGCGGTCGCGATGACCACCAGGCACCCGCGGTTGCCCGGTAAGTGAGCAGGACGTGGATCGGTGTGTGTAAACACACCGATCCACGTCCTGTCAGAGGACAGGAGACCGATGGTGTGTCCCTTGTACATAGGGACACCGATCGGTCCCCTCCCCCCACAGTTAGAATCACTCATATAGGGTACATTTTAACCCCTGCAGCGCCCCCTAGTGTTAACCCCTTCCCTGACAGTCACATTTATACAGTAATCAATGCATTTTTATAGCACGGATCGCTGTATAAATGTGAATGGTCCCAAAAATGTGTCAAAAGTGTCCGATATGTCCGCCGCAATGTCGCATGATAAAAATCGCCGCCATTACTAGTAAAAAAAAAATAATAATAATAAAAATGCTATAAATCTATCCCCTATTTTGAAGACGCTATAACTTTTGCGCAAACCAATCAATATACGCTTATTGCGATTTTTTTTTACCAAAAATATGTAGAAGAATACGTATCGGCCTAAACTGAGAAAAAAATTTGTTTAAAAAAAAAAAATTGGATATTTAATTATAATAAAAAGTAAAAAATATTGTTTTTTCAAACTTGTCGCTCTTTTTTTGTTTATAGCGCAAGAAATAAAAACCGCAGAGGTGATCAAATACCACCAAAATAAAGCTCTATCTGTGGGGAAAAAAGTGATAACAATTTTATTTGGGTACAGCGTTGCATGACCGCGCAATTGTCATTCAAAATGCGACAGCGCTGAAAGCTGAAAAATGGCCTGGGCAGGAAGGGGGTGTTCGTGCCCGGTAGGCAAGTAGTTAAATAGCACGGATTGCTGTATAAATGACAATGGTCCCAAAAATGTGTCAAAAAAGTCAGATGTGTCCGCCATAATGTCGCAGTCACAATAAAAATCACTGATCGCCGCCATTACTAGTAAAAAAATAAATTATTAATAAAAATGCCATAAAACTATCCCCTATTTTGTAAACACTATAACTTTTGCGCAAACCAATCAATAATCGCTTATTGCAATTTTTTTTTTACCAGAAATATGTAGAAGAATACGTATCGGCCTAAACTGAGGGAAAAAAATGTTTTTTATACATTTTTGGGGGATATTTATTATAGCAAAAAGTAAAAAATAATGTGTTTATTAGGGCAGCACAAAACCTAAATACACTACTGCTCCCCACCACACACTGTGGATTTTCCCCGTACTGCTACATACATTGCTGCTGTGTAGTTGAAGCATAGCTCCCAACTGTCCCTGATTTCGAGGGACTGTCCCTGATTTGGAGCAATGTCCCTCTGTCCCTCATTCCTCCTCATCTGTCCCTCATTTTGGTCTGATCCATATAGATGTATATAAAATTTACTTTTTATTTATCAAAAAGTGTTTTCCAGCTCTAAGACCCCTTTCCCACTGAGGTTGTTTTGCAGGCGCTATAGCATTAGAAATAGCGCCTGCAATCCGCCCTCAAACTGCTGCTCCATTGTCTGTAGTGTGAAAGCCCGAGGACTTTCACACTGCAGCGGTGCGCTAGCAGGACGTCAGGAAAAGTCCTGCCAGCAGCTTCTTTTGAGTGGTGAAGGAGCGGTGAACCCACCGATCCTCCACCGCTCTTCCACCCCTGCTCCCTATTGAAATCAATGGGGCAGAGCTATAATAACGCCGGCAAAACGCCGCTATTGCAGCGTATTGCCGGGGTTTTAACCCTTTCTCGGCCACTAGCGGGGGGTAAAAGCGCCCCGCTAGTGGCCGAAATGCGCCGCAAATCCGACGGTAAAACGCCGCTAAAAATAGCGGCGTTTTACCGCCGGCGATATAGGCGGATCGGTGTGAAAGAGAGCTTAACCTTTCATCTGATTTCTAAATTGCTGCATTTGTCAATTCCAAAAGCCAATATAGAGGGAATGTAGTGGTTCAAAAAAAGCACTTGTGAGTTTAACCAATCTTGAGTTTTTTTTGTACAATTCTCCTATAAGGGGTTGTGGCAAGGGGTGTGTCCTATGCCTGCATACTTTTGCTAATGGGTGTCCCTCATTCCCATCTCAAAAAGTTGGGAGGTATGGTTGAAGGTTGGAACCATGGCGTGCGGCAGGGTACAAAGATAAAAACAGGAAGAGGACAAATTAAAGGCGTTGCACGACGACCCCTTACTATCACTAATCTCCATGGATCAATAGATTATTAGTATAAAAAGGTCATCTTTATTACAAATTGTCAACCCCGACGTTAAACGTCGAAGTAAGGATGTATATATACGGGGGGGGGGGGGGGGGGGGGGGGGGGGGGGGGGGCGGTCAGCAAGGGTCAGCTCACACCAGATGCAGTCCAGTGTATTTTGTTCTTCATCAAAAACGCATAGACAATAGATTATATGGGTTCCAAAGGCCTAGTTCACACCAGTGTGATCAGTTCCAGTGCGATCCAGGGCAGAAAAAAACCCAAAAGTATAACATGTAACACGCTGCATTTTTTTCTGCACAGAACTGTACTGGAACGCAACAAAATGCATCAAAAATGCACCTGAATGTGGCCAAAAGCATCAAAACCACCCCCAAAATTGGCAAAATGCATCAAAACCACACCGGAATGTGGCAAAAAGCATCAAAAATGCACCTGAACATGGCAAAATGCATCAAAAACGCATTACAGCAAAATAAAAATAAAAAACCCGCAGGAAACGGAAACAAGGAGGGTAAAAAACCCATTGCCAAATGCATCAACAACGCACATCATGATTTATTTACCACTAAGGAGCAAAACGTCTTTATAATATGCAGAGAGTCAAATTAAAGTGGAACTAAACCCATCGCTTAAAGCGGGGTTTCACCTAAAAAAAATTTTTTTTAAAAGTCAGCAGCTAAAAAAAAAGTCGCTGCTGGCTTTTAAAAAGTACTTACCCTCCCAGGGCGCCCCGCGATGTCGTTGGTGGAGGCAGAGATGTCCCTCGGCTATCCGGATCCAGCACCGCCATCCTGAGTAAGGGAAACGGCTTCTCGCCCGCGATGTCGTTGGTGGAGGACACAGCTTACCGGAACCGTCGGCAGCGGCGGAGGCAGAGATGTCCCTCGGCTATCCGGATCCAGCACCGCCATCCTGAGTAAGGGAAACGGCTTCTCGTTTCCTACTGCGCATGCGCGAGTCGGCGCGCGGCCTACTGCGCATGCGCGAGCCGTATTTGTGAATGGGGAACGCGGTGTGTTGTGGGACACAGTTCCCACAACACACCGCGCCCCATTCACCTGAAGACGGAAGAAGAGAAGATCACCGCGGCGCTGGAGGAGGCAGATTAGGACGATCTGCCTAGCAACAGCCATTTCTGGTAAGTAAAAAATTGTTACTAACTTTCTCCCAAGTTTTTATTTTCAGGGTGTCCCACCACTTTAAACAGTTCTCCGAAACTGTTACAATACAAAAAGCATGTCATGAATGATAAGACTGTCACATTTGCTTGTGCCCTTGTGAACTGTCAAACCATCAAATGTCTGCTGTCATATCTGATCAAATGTGCGTCACCATGGCAACTGCAGATCAAACAGACGCTTTGATGACAGCTTCCTTTTTTTTTGATCAAATTTGATGTACCCATCAAATGCAGCCACACTGTGCCCATCAAATGCAGCCACACTGTGCCCACCAAATGCAGCCACACTGTGCCCCCAAATGCAGCCACACTGTGCCCAAATGCAGCCACACTGTGCCCATCAAATGTGCCCAAATGCAGCCACACTGTGCCCAAATGCAGCCACACTGTACCCATCAAATGCAGCCACACTGTGCCCATCAAATGCAGCCACACTGTGCCCACCAAATGCAGCCACACTGTGCCCACCAAATGCAGCCACACTGTGCCCACCAAATGCAGCCACACTGTGCCCACCAAATGCAACCACACTGTGCCCACCAAATGCAACCTCAGTGTGCCCATCAAATGCAACCTCAGTGTGCCCATCAAATGCAACCTCAGTGTGCCCATCAAATTCAACCTCACTGTGCCAAAATGCAACCTCACTGTGCCCACCAAATGCAACCTCACTGTGCCCACCAAATGCAACCTCACTGTGCCCACCAAATGCAACCTCACTGTGCCCATCAAATGCAACCTCACTGTGCCCATCAAATTCAACCTCACTGTGCCCAAATGTAACCTCACTGTGCCCAAATGTAACCTCACTGTGCCCATCAAATGCAACCTCACTGTGCCCAAATGCAACCTCACTGTGCCCAGCAAATGCAGCCACACTGTGCCCATCAAATGCAGCCACACTGTGCCCATCAAATGCAGCCTCACTGTGCCCATCAAATGCAACCTCACTGTGCCCATCAAATGCAGCCACACTGTGCCCATCAAATGCAACCACACTGTGCCCATCAAATGCACCCACACTGTGCCATCAAATGCAGCCACACTGTGCCCATCAAATGCAGCCACACTGTGCCATCAAATGCAGCCACACTGTGCCCAAATGCAGCCACACTGTGCCCAAATGCAGCCACACTGTGCCATCAAATGCAGCCACACTGTGCCCAAATGCAGCCACACTGTGCCCAAATGCAGCCACACTGTGCCCATCAATTGCAGCCACACTGTGCCCATCAAATTCAGCCACACTGTGCCCATCAAATGCAACCACACTGTGCCCATCAAATGCAACCACACTGTGTCCATCAAATGCAACCACACTGTGTCCATCAAATGCAACCACACTGTGTCCATCAAATGCAACCTCACCGTGCCCATCAAATGCAGCCACACTGTGCCCATAAAATGAAGCCATAGTGACCCCCAGCAGCAGTTAACCAGCACCCCCCCCCCTGCCCGCTTGCTGTCTGACTGGCACTGACCGCATCTTGGTGGCGGTGAGCTGTGGGACGGGCAGTGGGTCAGGCAGCGGCTCCTGTGTCCTCCATGCTTTTCTTCCTGCTAGATGTCCAATAGGAGCACCTGACCTTCCCACCAATCAGGTGATGGGTATTAGACCTGCGCTATCCTGGTTGGTGGAGAGCCGGTTCAGTGTTGGGTGGGCTTCAAGTGCAATGCTCTGCGCTCCGAGTCCACCCTATTTTGAAGCCTATTACAGCCTTACAGCCTATTACAGCCTATGGCTCTCATCAGGTGCTTAACAAAAAAAAAAAACACACCCCGCCGCTGTAATCCAGGCACCCGGCGTCTTAAAAGGGGCCGGATGGCTAAATAGGGGGTGGCCGTGGCGGCCAGGGATAGATTCATGTTGTGCATAAATATATTTCTTTAGCATATAGGGAAATGTGGAGCGGGGTCTCCCTCTGTGCAGGGAAATGTGGAGCGGGGTCTCTCTCTCTCGCTGTGCAGGGAAATGTGGAGCAGTGTCTCTGTGTGGCATAGCTTTACTCACAGAGTGACCCGGCCGGCCAAGATGCGTTTATTCCACTGCTGGCCTCATCGTCTGCAGTGGTTGCTAGGATTGCCTGGCATCTAGCAACCAGTGATGTCACAGTCCCCAGGAGGAAAGTGAGGCTGAGGCCCCAGCATTCAGAGCGGAGGAGGATCTTCTGCCTCCTCCACGCCTATTAATGTTTTATCCACACACCTCCTCCCTCCATCTTCTCCTGTGCGGCAGCATGCGTCTTGGAGCCTGCCTGAGGGAAGGGAACTGTCACTGACTGACTGTGCCAGAAGCACCTCTACAGAGTCAAACTGCCTGAGGTGAGGTCGGGAGCAGTGAATGAATTAGAACATATGTGTAATGTGGAGCATGTGTGTCATGGGAGAATGAGCTGGCAGCAGAGGAGGCGATCACATCCTTAAATCTCAGCCAGGGTTCATGCTGGGACTTATAGTCCTTTACTAGTTGGGGGGGTCAAATCCTAAAATCTCAGGCGGTAATGCTTGGACTTGTAGTCACTCACTAGTTGGGGGGGGGGGGGGGGTCAGGTCCTCAGCTCTGAGGGATTCATACAGGGACTTGTTTGCACTTTAGTTCCTGGAGGCCATGGTGGTACAGGTCCTCCACGGGTCCTGGAGGGCCACATTGTCCTCCCTGCCCCCACCTTTGTGGTCATGGAAAACCTTAGACTGTTTTCCTGATCCATCACTTTGCCACCACCGGTTCTATGGGCCACTTGACTGGACTTGCCCCCCAGGCCAAAGGCTGCCAGCCCTCCCCTGCTTCCAACAAGAGGAGCTTAGCTGGTGCTTGCCACGATCTCCACGATCTCCTGCAGAGGCTTCTCTGTTACAGCACGCCGGAGGGGGGGGCGGGGGGGGGCGGGCGGAGCGGGGCGGGGTGGAGCGGCCGGAGGAAGGGCGGAGCGGAGCGGTGCGGTCCAGTGCCAGTGAAACTTTGCTTTTCTATAGTGGCCACACTGGCCACGCTGGTGAATATTTTACATGCTGCTATAGCGGGGGAACAGGTCTGACTCTACTGCAGGCGGCCGGGTATAGCGTTGCAGCCGCGAATCGGCCTGGTTTCCCCAATAATCGGCCGATGCCGATTTCATAAAAACGGCCAAATATCGGCCGACCTCTAGTCACAAGTGAGTGTTGATTCCCAACATGTTTCGCCAATGATGGCTTCCTCAGGGGATAATGTAAGACCACTAGAATAATAATTCCAGCTCTCGATCAGTCCGGAAACAAAAGATGGAAGGAATTCCGTTACTAAATTGCCTCTCCCAGATCAGGGGGACTGGGGGCAAAGGTAAAAAAAAAAGGGCCCCATCTAGCGGATGATATAGGGGAGACCATGCACAGTCGCAGGGAGTAAATAAAGAACCAGTATGCTCAAAAATGAAAAACGCGTGGGTTTATAGGAGAGATCAAAAGCTGTCCCAATTCATAGGCGTTCAGCTTAATGAATTCTGCACATAGGAACCAAAAGGCACTGTGAGCTGTATGGGGGAAGAGTTTAGGTAACACAGGGAGGACCAAGTATGATGAGTCTTTATCATTGTGCAATAAGCAGGCAGGTGACAGAGGAAGTTTTTACAGCTGCAGGACTAAAGAGCAGTGTCGCCCCCTACAGCGATGAATTTCCTCAGTAAATTCAGCTGCTCACCTGCCACAGAGTTTCTATTTTAACCACTTTACGACCAGCGCACGACGATGTACGTCCCTTTTTTGAAGAGGGATATCTCAGTAACGGCAGCAGCTGCTGCCACAACCGAGATATCCATCTCTTCAGGCGCCGGTTGTATTTACGATAACGGTGGTCTTCGTGGTGGATTTGCCACGAGATAACCGTTATGGGCGGCAGGAGAGGTGCCCCCACCCCTCTCCCGCGCCCTCCGCCGCTTACCGGAGCTGTCGGTAGCGGCGGAGGTGATCGGGTCCTCTTCCTAGCTGGGTATGAATGAACGAATGAATGACTTGCTACCTATGCGAACTGAATCGCCTCAGGGCGCTTTTTTGCCACTGGTGTCCATCTGTGGTATAGCGCAGTCCTTGCCCTGTGGGGTCCTGACACGCTTACAAACACATACACATATTTGGCCAATTTTTATCGACAGGATCTAATTAACCTACCAGCATGTCTTTGGAGTGTGGGAGGAGACCGGAGTACCCGGAGGAAACCCACGCAGGCACAGGGAGAACATGCAAACTCCAGGCAGAATGTGTCGTGGTCGGGATTTGAACCAGCGACCCTATTACTGCTAGGTGAAAGTGCTAACCACTACACCACTGTGCTGCCCATATGGTATGGAGACGAGTGAGGCTAAGATGGCCCCCACCCACCATTTGTTAAAAAAAAAAGATGGCCCCCACCCGTCTCTATACCATAGCAGGGCGGAAGCGACGTCAAAACGTCACTTCCGCCCATACCTCTTAAAGGCACATTTTTTCAAATGACAATTTTTTTTTTTTTTTTGCATTTAAGTCCAAATATGAGATCTGAGGACTTTTTGACCCCCAGATCTCATATTTAAGAGGCCCTGTCATGCTTTTTTTTTCTATTACAAGGGATGTTTACATTCCTTGTAATAGGAATAAAGGTGACCCAATTATTATTTTTTTTTAAATAAATAAAATCAAGTAAAATAAATAAGAAAAAAAATAAAAAAATGTTTAAAGCGCCCCGTCCCGACGAGCTTGCGCGCAGAAGCGAACGCATACGTGAGTAGCGTCCACATATGAAAACGGTGGTCAAACCACACATGTGAGGCATCGCCGCGATCGGTAGAGCGAGAGCAAAAATTCTAAGCCCTCTGTAAGGCAAAACATGCAACCTGTAGAATTTTTTTAAAACGTCGCCTATGGAGATTTTTGAGGGTAAAAGATTGACGCCATTCCACGAGCGGGCGCAATTTTGAAGCGTGACATGTTGGGTATCAATTTACTCGGCGCAATATCTTTCACGATATATAAAAAAAATTGGACTAACTTTACTGTTGTCTTATTTTTTTTTATTCAAAAAAGTGCGCTTGTAAGACCGCTGCGCAAATACGGTGTGTAATAAAAGTATTGCAACGACCGCCATTTTATTCTCTAGGGTGTTAGAAAAAAAACAATATATAATGTGTAAGCCCGCTGCGCAAATTTGGTGTGGAAAAAAGTATTGCAACGACCGCCATTTTATTCTCTAGGGCAGTGATGGTGAACCTTGGCACCCCAGATGTTTTGGAACTACATTTCCCATGATGCTCAACTATACTGCAGAGTGCATGAGAAGCATGGGAAATGTAGTTCCAAAACATCTGGGGTGCCAAAGTTCGCCATCACTGCTCTAGGGTGTTAGAAAAAAAAAACAATTATAATGTTTGGGGGTTCTAAATAATTTTCTAGCAATAAAACCTGTTTTAAACATGTAAACACCTAAAAATCCAAAACGAGGCTGGTCTTAAAGTGGTTAAATTGCTGGAGCGTTCAGCGCTGCCATTCCAACTACAACTACAATATCCTGATCTCACACTAGATGGCGCCACATTCAAAGTTTCGAATAGATACCTTTTTAGATTTTTCATCATCCAAAAAAAAAAAAAAGTTTAATCACCTTGGCCCCTGACCAATTAATTATTAAGATGATCGATTCTCTCCATTGTCTCTCTTCTGGGTTTTGCGCAGTTTTCTGGATCCTCTTACAGGGAAGCACAAAACTTGCCCAAATTTTTGGCCGGTAGACACCAGAAGAAAACGTTTTTGGCGGGGCTCCAGAGCGTAATGAAAGGTCTCGGAGCGAACCTAATCCCTGACTGATGACATCATACGCACATCTAACAGTGCCGTACTGTAGGAGCGTAGACCCCCAGTCATTTAAAATGTCATGTTCCAGAAAAAAAAAAAAAATCTCTGTACAAATTTTTTGGCCTCGGCGAAGGACTTATTAAAGAAGGTTCTATTTAGCGATGGAGAGAGAGGCCACCTTGTGGAACGCGTGCCCTAATCTGCCCTCTCCGCTTCCACCGCCGCTGCCGCTGCTGCTGCTGGGACGCCGAGTCAAATATCAGCTTTTTCTCAAGGATTAGGAATTAGCTGCTGTGAAAGACCTCTATTAATAGAGATGCAGGATTTTTTTTTTTTTTTTTTTTTAGAAGCAGAAAAAAAGAATTAAAGGACAACTCTAAAAAATATGAAAATATCGCGCTTCATGAGCGCGCTGTTAAAATTATTATTATACAGGATTTGTACAGCGCCAACAGTTTTACGCAGCGCTTTACAATATAAAGGGGGACAGTACGATTACACAAAATATGACCAATAAAAAAAAAAATTCCTATCTGACACCATTACAACCTATGTGTATCGCCCATATGATACAAAGCAATTTTATTCTCAATTCTAACCTTCCAATTAATACTTCTTATACATCACAATTGAATAATAAAAAAAAAATTGATTTAAAATGTACAATTTTTGGTTTTGGTTTGGTTTTAACTTTTAGTAAACTTTTTTTTTATTAAACTTTTTTTCCCTTAGTTTTAACTATTTATAG
The DNA here is from genome assembly GCA_028564925.1 of Lithobates sylvaticus. Lineage (NCBI taxonomy): Eukaryota > Metazoa > Chordata > Amphibia > Anura > Ranidae > Lithobates > Lithobates sylvaticus. Next base: position 259,405,645 of record CM053032.1, on the reverse strand, counting down.
AAGTGATATATATATATATATATATATATATATATATATATATATATATATATATATATATATACATTATTTTTTTTATTCATCACATTTGAAAAAAAAATATATAATTCAATAAATATATTTTTCCCTTAGTTTTAACTATTTATAGAAGTGAAAAAAGAAGAATATTTTTTTACATAAAAATGTGATGAATGAAACATTTTTAATTCAATATATATAAAATATACAAGTTTAGTTATAACTTTAATAAACTTTTTTTTATTAGACATTTTTCTTTCTCGCCCATTTGATACAAAGCAATTTTATTCTCAAGTCTAACCTTCCAATTAATACTTCTTATACATCACAATTGAATAATAAAAAAAAAATTTGATTTAAAATGTACAATTTTTGGTTTTGGTTTGGTTTTAACTTTTAGTAAACTTTTTTTTATTAAACTTTTTTTCCCTTAGTTTTAACTATTTATAGAAGTGATATATATATATACAAACATTATTTTTTTTATTCATCACATTTGAAAAAAATATATATAATTCAATGAATATATTTTTCCCTTAGTTTTAACTATTTATAGAAGTGAAAAAAGAAGAATATTTTTTTACATAAAAATGTGATGAATGAAACATTTTTAATTCAATATATATAAAATATACAAGTTTAGTTATAACTTTAATAAACTTTTTTTTATTAGACATTTTTCTTTAGGTTTAACTATTTACAGAAGTGTAAAAAGAAGAATTTTTTTAATATAAAAATGTGATGAATAAAACATTTTTAATTCAATATATATATATATAAATTATACAAGTTTAGTTATAACTTTGATAAACTTTTTTTTATTAGACATTTTTCTTTAGTTTTAACTATTTACAGAAGTGTAAAAAGAAGATTTTTTTTTATATAAAAATGTGATGAATAAAAATTTTTTAATTCAATGTATATAAAATATACAAGTTTAGTTTAATAAAAATGTTTTTATTGGATTTGTTTCCCTTAGTTTTAATGATTTATAGAAGTGGATAAAGATTTTTTTTTTTTATAAAAATTTGATGAATAAAAAAAATTCTATATATATATAAAATAAAAAAAAAAAGTTTATTAAAGTTATAACTAGAATTGTATATTTTATATATATTGAATTACAAAAAAATGTATTCATCACATTTTTATATATAAAAAAAAATCTTCTTTTTCCACTTCTATAAATAGTTAAAACTAAGGGAAAATAGTCTAATAAAAAGAGTTTATTAAAGTTATAACTAAACTTGTATATTAAACTTTTTTCCCCTTCGATTTAACTATTTATAGAAGTAGAAAAAGAAGAATTTTTTTTTTTCTTTTTATAAAAATGTCATGAATAAAAATAAATTGAGAAGAGAAGTTCTGTGCTGGCCGTGTCCCTTGGACACAGCCAGTCACAGATTGATGTAAATGGCCAATCACAGCGGCCGTTTACAGCGTGATCGGCGTGTCCAATGAGAGATGATCTCATATGTAAACATATGAGATCATCTCTCATTGCCGGCTCTCCCTCCTCACACAGAGACAGCGTGTGAGGAGGGAGAGATGAACGGCTGCAGTGGTTAGTGGAAAAAAAATGAAAATAAAGTGCCACATTACATGTCAGTGCCATATGTCCCCACTGTTATCTGTCCCCACAGCCACATCTCCCCAGTGCCACCTGTCCCCAGTGCCACCTATCAGTGCCATCTGTCCCCAGTGCCACCTGTCAGTGCCATCTGTCATCAGTGCCACGTATAAGTGCCATCTGTCATCAGTGCCACGTATAAGTGCCATCTGTCATCAGTGCCACATCAGTGCCACGTAGTGCCATCTGTCATCAGTGTCACGTGTCATCAGTGCCACATATTAGTGCCATCTGTCATCAGTGGCATCTGTCATCAGTGCCACTTGTCAGTGTCACGTGCCATCTGTTATCAGTGTCACGTGTCATCAGTGCCATGTTTTAGTGCCATGTGTCCTATTAGTGCTATGTGTATGTATAAGTGCCACTTGTCATCAGTGCCACATATTAGTGCCATCTGTCATCAGTTTCACGTGTCATCAGTGCCACGTATTAGTGCCATCTGTCATCAGTGCCACATCAGTGTCACGTGTCATCAGTGCCATCTGTCATCAGTGCCACATCAGTGTCATGTGTCATCAGGGCCACATATCAGTGCCATCTGTCATCAGTGCCACGTCAGTGTCACGTGTCATTGTCCTGGTGCTCCAGGGCCTTCAAAAGTGTAATAGGTAGTCAACAAGTTAGATGTGTAATTTATGCTCCTAGAACATGTGATGGTGCTCCCTGCATGTTGGGCCTCTCTAAGTGGCCAGGCTGTGGAAAAGTCCCACACATGTGGTATCGTAATGGGAGGAGTAGCAGAATGTATTTTGGGGTGTTATTTGTGGTATACACATGCCATGTGAGAGAAATAACCTATTACAATGACAATTTTGTGAAAAAAAATCTTAATTTTGCAAAGAATTGTGGGAAAAAATGACAACATCAAAAACCTCACAATGCCTCTTACTAAATACCTTGGAATGTCTACTTTCAAAAAAGGGGTCATTTTGGGGGGTATTTGTACTTTCCTGGCTTGTTCGGGTCACAAGAAATGAGATAGGCCACCAGTACATCAGATGTGATCAATTTTTTATCATTCGCACCACAGTTTGTAGAGTCTGTAACTTTCACAAAGACCAAATAATATCCACTAATTTGGGTTATTTTTACCAAAGATATGTAGCAGTATAAATTGTGGCCAAAATTCATTAAGATAAATTTATAATTTGCAAAATTTTATCACAGAAACAAAGAAAAATGCATTTTTTTCCCCAAATTTTCTGTATTTTTTCATTTATAGCCCAAAAAATAAAAATCCCATATGTGATCAAATACCACCAAAAGAAAGCTCTATTTGTATGAAAAAAAGGACAAAAAATTAATTTGGGTACAGTGTTGCATGACTGAGTAATTGTCATTCAAAGTGTGAGAGCACCGAAAGCTGAAAATTGGTCTGGGCAGGAAGGGGGTTTAAGTGCCCAGTGGTCAAGTAGTTAAATAAATGAGGGGTGTCAGTGTTTGTTGCCAAGACAGGAAGCCAGGGTGAGCAAAAAAAAAATCTTTTTTTTTTAAAGTTATAACTCTTTATAGAAGGGGAAACAAGAGCACAACTTTTTTTTTTTTCAATAAAAAGTTCTAATGAATAAAAAATGTTTTGATATAAAATGCACAACTTTAGTTATAACCTAATACATTAAAAAAAAAAAAACTTTTGTTTAAGTTAGGGAAAAAAAGGAGTTAACCACAAATAAATGAGGGGAGTAGTTGTCAGCAGAACAGGAAGCCAAGGTGAGCAAAAATATTAGAATTATTTTATTTTATTTAGTTTCAACTATTTATAGAAGGGGGGAAAGTTTTTCAATAAAAATGCAATAAATAAAAATAAAATTTGATATCAATTGTACAAGTTTAGTTATAAGTTTAATAAACTTTAACAACTCCCTTTTTTTTAGTTAGGGAAAAAAGGAGACACTCATAAATGAGGGGAATGAGTGGTTGTCACCAAGATGGGAAACCAGGGTGAGCAAAAAAATATATATATACATTTTTTTTAAGTTATAACTCTTTATAGAAGGGGAAACAAGGACAAAACATTTTTTTTTTCAATAAAAAAAATCTAATGAATATAAAATGCACAACTTTAGTTAAAAAAAAAATAATTAAAAAAAAAAAATATATATATATATATATTTTTATATATATATATATATATATATATATATATATATATATATATATATATATATATATATATATATATATATTTATATTTTTTGTTTGTTTTAACTATTTAAAAAAGGGGTAAAAAAATCTAATGAATACCAAAAAATTTGATAAAATGCACAACGTTATTATATAAAAAAAATTAATGAGGGGAGAGAGGACTAGTACAGGATGCCAAGGTGAGCAAAAAAAAATATTATCAGAATGTTTTTTTAGTTTGAACAATTTTTAGAAGGGGGGAACGTTTTTTTAATAAAAATGCAAGGATTAAAACTTGATATAAAATGTGCAACTTTAGATAAAAAACTTTGATAAAAGTCATAAATAGTTATCACTAAAAAAAGAATATATTTTTGCCCACCTTGGCTTGCTGTCCCGACAACCACTCATTTCCCTCTATTTTTTTATTTTTTTTAAAATAAAAAAAAAAAAGTTTTTTTTATAAATGATAAAATTATAATTTTATAATTATCTTTTTATACACGTGTCATGCAGACCGCCCTAGGCAACGCCCACAAGTGATCCTGAGACCCCATAATGAAAAGAACTGAAATCTGTTAGATCCCGAATTTTGTTGTCACCACATTGGCTGAATTAGCCGCGAGCAAATATCAGCTGTCAGCATCTGGCCAATGAGTCGCAGGCAGGGAGTTTCCCGACACCCTGATAGGACCACATGGCTGCTGCTCATTGGCCCAGGACTGACAGTTGAGTTCTAGGTTCTAGAGTTATCCAGAAACCTGGAGCCCGAACCCAGGCTCGTTCACTCTCTTTGGCGTCTATACACGCTTTGACTTTTTTTCATCAAGTTGATCAAAATGTTCAAATCTGCAAAAAAAATTTTAAAAATCGAATAGCCATTACTTCCCCTCCAATCAATTTAGACTTAATTTCGATCAGATTTGATGAATCGATCGGCCAGGGTGGAAAACGATTGATTGTTTGGCATCGATCGGCAGCACTGAGATACTTTGTTTATGGATACAATTGTATTCCAATTGATCAGATTATGAGATTACACTCTATGTCCGCGGGGATTCCCGCGATCGTTTCGCGAAGCTGAAGAACGGGGAAATTCTAATGTAAACAAGCATCTCCCCGTTCTGCCTAGTGACACTGATCACCGCTCCCTGTAATAAGGAGTTGTGATCAGTGTCGTGTCACACATAGCCCCTCCCCCCCCCACAGTTAGAATCACTCCCTAGGACACACTTAACCCCTTCACTGCCCCCTAGTGGTTAACCCTTCACTGCCAGTCACATTTACACAGTAATCAGTGCATTTTTAATCGCACTGATCGCTGTATAAATGTGAATGGTCCCAAAATAGCGCCAAAAGTGTCCGATGTGTCCGCCATAATGTCGCAGTCACGATAAAAATCGCAGATCGCCGCCATTACTAGTAAAAAAAAAAAAATAATTATTAATAAAAATGCCATAAAACTATCCCCTATTTTGTAGACGCTATAACTTTTTGCGCAAACCAATCAATAAACGCTTATTGTGTTGTTTTTTTTTTTTACCAAAAATATGTAGAAGAATACGTATCGGCCTAAACTGAGGAAAAAATAGTTTTTTTATATATTTTGGGGGATATTTATTATAGCAAAAAGTAAAAAATATAGCTTTTTTTTTCAAAATTGTCGCTCTTTTTTTGTTTATAGCGCAAAAAAAAAAAAACGCAGAGGTGATCAAATACCACCAAAAGAAAGCTCTATTTGTGGGGGAAAAAAGGACGTTGATTTTGTTTGGGAGCCGCGTCGCACGACTGCGCGCAATTGTCAGTTAAAGCGACGCAGTGCAAATCGCAAAAAAGTGCTCTGGTCTTTGGCCAGCCAAATGGTCCGCGGGTCTGAAGTGGTTAAATACCACCCAAAGAAAGCTCTATTTGTGTGGGAAAAAAAAAATAACAATTTAGTTTGAGTACAGCGTTGCATTACCGCGCAATTGTCATTCAAATGCTGCGTACACGCGGTCGGAATTTCCGACAACAAATGTGCGATGGGAGCTTGTTGTCGGAAATTTCCGATCGTGTGTATGCTCCATCGGACATTTTCCGTCGGAATTTCCGACAACAAAAATTTTGAGAGCTGGTTCTCAAATTTTCGGACAACAAAATCCGTTGTTGTAAATTCCGATCGTGTGTAGACAATTCCGTCGCACAAAATTCCACGCATGTTCGGAATGAAGCAGAAGGAGCTAGACATGTGCACAATAGAAAAATTAGTTTCGTTTCGTTTCTGTTGATTCTTAACGATTCGTAATTTCGTAAGTCGTCGGTGTTCGTATTCGTAACGATTTTGTATTTTCGTAGGAGGTATTTTTTCGTTGATTCGTTTTTCCGTTTAATTTTCGTTTATTCGAAATTCGGACGCATTCGTATTTTCGTAGATTTAGTTACATTCGTACTTTCGTAAAATTGATTTATTCGTACTTTCGTAACATTGTTTTCGTAGATTCGTATTCGGAGCATAATTCATCATTTTATGTATTGTGTATGCTATTATTACATTGTAAGAGACACGGAGAATGACGAATCGAAAAAAAAAAGTTACGAATGTACAAATTTTTTCGTTCAATCCATTCGAAGCACGTTAAGCAGCGCCATTGTAAGAGACACGGAAAATTACCAATTCAACAAAAAAAAAAAGTAACGAATGTACGAAATTTTTCGTTCATTTTGATTTTCGTTGTTCCTGTTTTCGTTTTTCGGATTTTCTTCTTTCGTAGTTTCGTTGTTTCTAATTTGGTTATTTCGGATTTTCATATTCGTTCGATTCGATAATTCGTTAAAATTTTTAGCGAATCATTCGTACGATAACGAATGAACGAATATAACGAATTTTAACAGAAAACTAATAAAAACGAAACGAACTGCACGTGTCTAGAAGGAGCCGCACTGGCTTGTTGAGCTTCATTTTTCTCGGCTCGTCGTATGCGTTGTACGTAACGGCGTTCTTGGCGCTTGGAATTTCCGACAACATTTGTGTGACCGTGTGTATGCAAGACAAGTTTGAGCCAATATCCGTCGGAAAAAAAAACAGGATTTTGTTGTCGGAATGTCCGATCGTGTGTACGCGGCAAATGTCCGATCGTGTGTACGCGGCAAAAGTGTGACAGCTCTAAAAGCTGAACGTTGTCCTGGGCAGGAAGATGGGGAAAGTCCTCGGGATTGAAGGGGTCTCTCTGTATCTTCTCCAGTCCTCCTCCTCTGATTCTCATGTCGGGGGGGTCGGCGATCCTCACACCTTGACGTTTGCATGTTAATTCCATTTAATTCGGCATTACAGAAACATTGGGTGCTGGAAGGGAGGGAATTCCACAAACATGGAGATTCTTCACATTGTGTGATATTTACTGACATCCAGCGGGAGAGCCAACAAACATTAGATTGTGTGCTCACCTGACCAAGCATGGGGCCAGCAAACACTCGGCAGGGCTGTGTACGCTCTCTGCACTCAGCATACACTCTGCTAAGGACCATGTAGCCCCCCACACACGGTCGGAAATTCCGACCACAAAATCCGTCCGTTTTTTTTCCGACGGATTTTGTCTGAAACTGGTGTTGCATACACACGGTCAGACAAAGCTGTCGAAAAAATCTGATCGCTCCGAACGTGGTGACGTTCGTTGCGTACGACGGAACTACGTAAGAGGCTAGTAGCCAATAGCTTTGGTCACCTTATTTGATCTGAGCATGCGTGGCACTTTGTCTTTACACACGATCGGAAAAATTTGTTGTCGGAAAATTTGAGATCCTGCTCTCAAATTTTTTTCCGTCAGAAATTCCGACGGAAAAAGTCCACTAGAGCCCACACACGATCGGATTTTCCGACAACATAATCCGATCAGACTATTTCCATCGGAATATCCGACCGTGTGTGCGGGGTATTACAGTAAAACCTTGGGATTGCGAGCGTAATTCATTGCAGAAACATGCTTGTAATCCAAAGCACTTGTATATCAAAGCGAATTTCCCCATAAGAAATAATGAAAACTCAAATGATTCGTTCCGCAACCATTTATTCATAAGTCCTTCAGTTTATAGTCCATATAAAAAGATTATAGCGATGTGAGTTGTGGGACCATAAAATGCCCATCCACAAACGGAAGCCTCCGCAAGGGCATCAGAAGTAAAATCCAGCAGGCAGGGCCGGGACAAGGGGTGGGCAGGAGGGACGGTTACCCTGGGCGCAATGGTTTATTGCAGGGATGGGGGTGCCCTGACCCTAACCTTAAGAGAGGTGGGGAGTGAGGGGAATATTTTGGCATCTTTGCCCTGGGCACTGGATGACCTTGTCCCGGTACTGCCAGCAGGAGCTACAGAGTATAAAATAGAAGAGAGGCGCCTCTAATGCCGCGTACACACGGTCGGAATTCTCATCGGAAAAAGCTCTGATGGTTTTCCCGTCGGAATTCCGACGGAATTTCGCTCAAACTGTCTTGCCTACACACGGTCACACCAAATTCCAACGGTCAGTAACACAGCGGCATAAAACACGTTCGACAGCACTATAGAAGGGAAGTTTAATGCTTCCGAGCATGCGTCGAATTGTTTCCGAGCATGCGTCGGAATTTTGCGTGTCGGAATTGCATACACATGATCGGAAAATCCGATAGAAAGGTTTTCCGTCAGAAAAATTGAGAACAGGTTCTCAATCCAAAGTCTGTCGGAAATTCCGACAGAAAAAGACCGATGGGCATACACACGGTCGGAAAATCAGTTGAAAAGCTCCCATCGGACTGTTTCCATCGGAAATTCTGACCGTGTGTACTCGGCATTAGTGTAGCAATATATTGCTAAATGTTGCACCTTCATTAAATGTAACCATATTGCTACACTTAGAGGCGCCTCTCTTCTCTTTTATACTCAGTTGTGATGTGACGCTTCTTGTATATCAAGACAAAATTTATTAAAAATGTTTGCTTGTCTTGCAAAACGCTCTCAAACCAAGGTTTTGCTTGTACATCTAAGCTGGCCATATAAAGGGGCACTCCTACCAAGAAGTGAGATTCTGGTTCTCAGCAGATGCTGGATGGTGTGGCTGACCCATACAACATACAATCTGATTAACCACTTGCCATCCAAGCCATTTCAGACACTTCGCTCCTACATGTAAAAATCTACTTTTTTTTTGCTCGAAAATGACTTATGCCGCGTACACACGGTCGGAAATTCCGACCACAAAATCCGTCTGATTTTTTCAGACGGATTTTGTCCGAAACTGGTGTTGCATACACACGGTTGGACAAAGTTGTCCGAAAATCCAATCGTTCGGAAACGTGGTGACGTTCGTTGCGTACGACGGAACTACGTAGAGGCTAGTAGCCAATAGGTTTGGTCTCGTAATTTGATCTGAGCATGCGTGGCACTTTGTCTGTCGGAATTCTCTACAAACGATCAGAAAAAGTCAGATCGGATTTTTTTGTCGTAAAAAATTTGAGATCCTGCTCTCAATTTTTTTTGATGGCAAAAGTCCGATAGAGCCCACACACGATCGGATTTTCCAACAACATAATCCGATCGGACCTTTTCCATCTGAATTTCCAACCGTGTGTACGGGGCATTAGAGCTCCCAAATATTATATATATAAAATATTGCAACGACCACCATTTTATTCTACATGGTCTCTGTAAAAAAAAATAAAAAAAATTATATATATATATATATATATATATATATATATATATATTATATATATATATATATATATATATATATATATATAATTTTTTTTATTTTTTTTTACAGAGACCATGTAGAATAAAATGGTGGTCGTTGCAATATTTTATGTCACACTATTTGCGTAGCGGTCTTTCACACACATTTTTTATTTATTTTTTAGAAAAAATACACTTTAATGAATTAAAAAAAAAACAGTAAGGATAGCCCAATTTTTTTGTATAATATAAATATGATGAACAGATATCTAAACATGTCACGCTTTTTAAAATTGCGCACAGTCCAGAGACTATGTAGAATAAAATGGTGGTCGTTGCAATATTTTATGTCACACTATTTGCATAGTGGTCTTTCAAACGCATTTTTTTTTTTTTACAAAAAATACACTTTAATGAATAATAAAAAAAAAAAACAGTAAAGATAACCCAATTTTTTTTTTATAATATGAAAGATGATTTTACGCCGAGTAAATAGATACCTAACATGTCACACTTTAAAATTGCGCACAGTCCAGAGACCATGTCGAATAAAATGGTGGTCATTGCAATATTTTATATCACACTATTTGCGTAGCGGTCTTTCAAACGCAATTTTTTATTTTTTTTTGAAAAAAAAAACACCTTAATGAATAAAAAAAAAAAAAAAAACAGTGAAGATAACCCAATTTTTTTGTATATTGTGAAAGATGATGTTACACCGAGTAAATAGATACCTAACATGTCACGCTTTAAAATTGCACACAGTCCAGAGACCATGTAGAATAAAATGGTGGTCGTTGCAATATTTTATGTCACACTATTTGCGTAGTGGTCTTTCAAACGCAATTTTTTTTTTATTTTTTTACAAAAAATACACATTAATGGATAAAAAAAAAGTAAGGATAGCCCAATTATTTTTATATAATGTGAAAGATGATGTTACGCCGAGTAAATAGATACCTAACATGTCACGCTTTAAAATTGCGCACAGTCGTGAGAGGTCGACAAACGAAGGTACATAAGAATCTCCATAGGCGCCGCTTGAATTTTTTTTGACAGGTTACCAGTTAAGAGTTACAGAGGAGGTCTTGGGATAGAATTATTGCTCTCGCCTGAACAATCACATCAATACCCCACATGTGTGGTTTGAACACCGTTTACATATGCGTTCGCTTTCGCGCCCGCACGCTTAGAGGGACGGGCGATTTAAAAAAATAAATAAATTCTTATTTATTTTTAATTGAATTTTTTTATTTTTACACTGTCCCTTGAATTTTTTATTTTTTTTCATTACTTTAATTCCTATTACAAGGAATGTAACATCCCATAAAAATAAGCACAAGTCCTCTTTATTGAGAGATATGGGGTCATCACTCTGACATCATCATTCTGACATCATCATTCTGACATCATCACTCTGACATCATCACTCTGACGTCACCACCCTGACAGCATCATTCTGACGTCATCACTCTGACGTCATCTCATCTCCCTGACATCACCAATCTGACATCATCACACCAGTGGCGGTGCGTGCATAGAGGGCGCAGGAGCGCCGCCCCCCCTCTCCTGCACCGCTCTACCACCAATAGATGGTTGCATGAATCTATCTATTGTCACCGATGCCGCCCCCTATTCAGGTGTCCGGCCCCTTGTTGGGCGCCGGGCATCTGAATTACAGCGGGGGGGGTGTTTCTGGAAGCGCCCTATTAGAGCTGTAAAGCTCTAATAGGGGACCTGATTAGAGCGGTGTGCTCTAATAGGCTTCCCTAAGTGTAAACAGCGGGCGCACTGCTGTGCGTTCGCTGATTACACAGTATTGTGTTAGAGAAGCGAATACATCGCTTCCCTAACACAGACCCGCCTCTCAGCCAATCAGGTTGCCAGGTCTGTTACCTGTAACCTGATTGGCTGAAGTCACATGCGCTGTGATTGGACGCTAGGCGTCCAATCATAGCAGAAGACAGGAGGAGCGCGGGAGAAGAAGACATCGGACGATGAGACACTGCTCGCCGCCTGACGCCGTCACCAAGCTGCACACCGAGACAAGGTAAGTGCAGAGGGCAGGCAGGGGGCACAGTGGCAGCACTTGAAGGGGCACAGTGGCAGCACTTGAAGGGGCACAGTGGCAGCACTTGAAGGGGCACAGTGGCAGCACTTGAGGGGCACAGTGGCAGCACTTGGGGCACAATGGCAGCACTTGGAGGGGCACAATGGCAGCACTTGGAGGGGCACAATGGCAGCACTTGGAGGGGCACAGTGGCAGCACTTGGAGGGCACAGTGGCAGCACTTGGGGCACAGTGGCAGCACTTGAGGGGCACAGTGGCAGCGTTTGATGGGCACAGTGGCAGCGTTTGATGGGCACAGTGGCAGCGTTTAATGGGCACAGTGGCAGCGTTTGATGGGCACAGTGGCAGCATTTAATGGGCACAGTGGCAGCGTTTGATGGCACAGTGAGGCTGTTTGTTTGCGCCCCCCCAAAAATTTTGAGCACCAGCCGCCACTGCATCACACTGACATCATCACTCTGACATCATCACTCTGACGTCACCACCCTGACCGCATCATTCTGACGTCATCACTCTGACGTCATCTCCCTGACATCACCAATCTGACATCATCACACTGACATCATCACTCTGACATCATCGCTCTGACATCGTCACCCTGACATCATCATTCTGACATCATCACTCTGACATCATTACTCTGACATCATCACCCAGACATCATCGCTCTGACATCATCACCCAGACATCATCATTCTGATATCATCACTCTGACATCATCGCTCTGACAGCATCATTCTGACGTCATCACTCTGACGTCATCTCCCTGACATCACCAATCTGACATCATCACTCTGACATCGTCACCCAGATATCATCATTCTGACATCATCACTCTGACATCATCACCGAGACATCATCACTCTGACGTCACCACCCTGACGTCATTACTCTGACATCATCACTCTGACATCATCACTCTGACAATATGCCACAGCCAGGGCTCTTCTTTTTTGTGAGAAGCTCGCAGTGTGCGGTGAGATGAGTGGAAGTCATTTCAGTCCTGGAGAGGAGCTGCTACAACAAGACTGGAGGGAGGAACTCCTGATTGTAAAAGTAAAAGTGACAACCAACCAACGCTCATTAACACTCATTAATTAACGACGGCAATACCAGTAATTGTTCTCCAAACAAATCCGTCGGCCGTGTTCACTCTCCATTGTAATGTTTGTTTTTGTTGAAAAGAAGCGTCACCAATAAATAGATATAACTGCCTGGAAGATCCCCTCTTCATGTCTCAGGACCTCCATGTCCTGATTCCAGGGACCTCCCTGATCAATAGACCCGTCTACACATTATATATCATGGTGGATACATACATATCAGTAATGTGTCCGGGGATTTATTACCGCTAACAAAAGATCGCAGTACTCCCTCTGACAATGCCGGCTTTAGCTTTTCCCTCCAGGAGGACAGCGCCACCTCTGTTCAGGCATCATCCATGGTCACCCTCTACTTCCTGGGCTGGGATGCCAAATCCCGGTGCCTGTGCATTTCTCGTCTGTGTTCACAAATGTCTGACACGGATCAGCCTCCTAAATGCGACAAAGTTATGTTGTTGCAGTTTGATCATTGAAGAAGAGGAAATGCTTCCCCTTGCCTACAGATTGCTACAAAGTTACAATGTACAGTCTGATCACTGGAGCAGAGGAGACTGAGGAAAGGCTGCCTGAAGATTACTACAATGTTACAATGTACAGTCTGATCACTGGAGCAGAGGAGACTGAGGAAAGGCTGCCTGAAGATTACTACAATGTTACAATGTACAGTCTGATCACTGGAGCAGAGGAGACTGAGGAAATGCTTCTTCCTGCCGGCAGATTACTACAATGTTACAATGTACAGTCTGCAAGAAATGTGCACTGCTCGTTCCAAACAAAGGGAAGTGAGGGGGGAGAAGGAGAGGTTCAGGAGATCAGAGAGTATATTACAAGGAGGCAGAAAACCCAGATTACAGGGCATTACATGAAATACTGGACATGTGTGTGGATTGTTTTTGAAGGATAAGGACATTGATTGGTGTCTCTGTACCTTCTGGTAAAGTGAATGGCCGGGAGGGACGGCTCTTGTTCTAGGAGGACGTCACATGACATCCACCGTTCTTGCTGTGAATGCTTACCTGTGGGGGCGCGCCGCTCAGTGATTGGTGGTGGGCTGCGTCCCTCAGACACAGCCCATCACCGATCTCGGTAAATAGCCAATGACAGAGGCTCTTTACCATGTGATCAGCTGTGTCCAATCACAGCCGATCCCATGTAAACAAATGGCCATCAGTGCAGCACACCCTTGCCCGTCAATGCAGCATATCCGTGCCCGTCAGTGCAGCATATCCGTGCCCATCAGTGCAGCATATCCGTGCCCGTCAGTGCAGCATATCTGTGCCCGTCAGTGCAGCATATCTGTGCCCGTCAGTGCAGCATATCCGTGCCCATCAGTGCAGCATATCCGTGCCCATCAGTGCAGCATATCTGTGCCCGTCAATGCAGCATATCCATGCCCGTCAATGCAGAATATTCGTGCCCGTCAGTGCAGCATATCTGTGCCTATCAGTGCAGCATATCTGTGCCCATCAGTGCAGCATATCCGTGCCCATCAGTGCAGCATATCCGGCCATCAGTGCAGCATATCTGTGCCCGTCAGTGCAGCATATCTGTGCCCATCAGTGCAGCATATCCGTGCCCGTCAGTGCAGCATATCTGTGCCCGTCAATGCAGAATATTCGTGCCCGTCAGTGCAGCATATTCGTGCCCATCAGTGCAGCATATCTGTGCCCATCAGTGCAGCATATCTGTGCCCGTCAGTGCAGCATATCTGTGCCCATCAGTGCAGCATATCCGTTCCCATCAGTGCAGCATATCTGTGCCCATCAGTGCAGCATATCTGTGCCCGTCAGTGCAGCATATCTGTGCCCGTCAATGCAGAATATTCGTGCCCGTCAGTGCAGCATATTCTTGCCCATCAGTGCAGCATATTCATGCCCATCAGTGCAGCATATCCGTGCCGTCAGTGCAGCATATCTGTGCCCGTCAGTGCAGCATATCCGTGTTCATCAGTGCAGCATATCTGTGGCGCATATCTGCGCCTGTCAGTGCAGCATATCTGTGCCTATCAGTGCAGCATATCTGTGCCTATCAGTGCAGCATATCCGTGCCCGTCAGTGCAGTATATCCGTGCCCATCAGTGTAGCATATCTGTGCCCGTCAGTGCAGCATATCCATGCCCGTCAGTGCAGCATATCCATGCCCATCAGTGCAGCATATCTGTTCCCGTCAATGCAGAATATCTGTGCCCATCAGTGCAGCATATCTGTGCCTGTCAGTGCAGCATATCCGTGCCCGTCAGTGCAGCATATCCATTCCCATCAGTGCAGCATATCTGTGCCCATCAGTGCAGCATATCCGTGCCGTCAGTGCAGCATATCTGTGCCCATCAGTGCAGCATATCTGTGCCCGTCAATGCAGAATATTTGTGCCCGTCAGTGCAGCATATCCATGCCCATCAGTGCAGCATATCCGTGCCGTCAGTGCAGCATATCCGTGCCGTCAGTGCAGCATATTCATGCCCATCAGTGCAGCATATCTGTGCCCATCAGTGCAGCATATCTGTACCCGTCAGTGCAACATATCCGTGCCCGTCAGTGCAGCATATCTGTGGCCGTCAATGCAGCATATTCATGCCCATCAGTGCAGCATATCTGTGCCTATCAGTGCAGCATATCCGTGCCCATCAGTGCAGCATATCTGTGCCTGTCAGTGCAGCATATCTGTGCCTATCAGTGCAGCATATGTGTGCCCATCAGTGCAGCATATGAGTGCCCGTCAGTGCAGCATATCCGTGCCCGTCAGTGCTGAATATAACAAATGTTTGCTTTTAGGTTTAATTCAACTCATCCAATACAGACGATCGCTGCGATAATCGATGGCTAACATCTACAAGACTAAACTACATTTTAAGTTGCTGTAACGATCTCCAGTGTTCCATGATTCAGGATTAGTGGAAGAGAGCAAATAGACTGTTTAAATAAAATTCCAGAATTCCTTTTGCATTCCTTTCTGTCAACTGCTAATCCACAGCAGCTGGAAGATGTGCAGAATCAAGGCAGCTGAAGGAAGAGTTGGTTCTGGGTGTGCCATGCCGGGACAGGAACTTATGGTAGAGTGAGGAAGGTTTTTATTATTGTCTGTATCTTCCTGTCCTGGTGACAACCGTTCCCCAATTTCCCGAACAAGTGTCACACCATACACAGAAAGATGAGATTCGTTTACATAATACCAAGCACAGTCATATTTGTATCATAAGAAAACTACAAAATAATAGTTTACCTATACAATGACTCTATGGCTCAAACTTTTTTTTTATTTTTTATTGTTGGATAGATTGGTGAGGGGTTGGAATCCCTGTCAAGTTTTTATTGCTTGGTAGAGGGTAGAAGCGTCACTTCACTTATAAATGTCCAGAATAAGATCCAATTTACCAGGAAATGCCAACGTGTTTCTGGATTTGCAAAGTTCCCCTTCTTCAGGGCTGAATGAGTCTGGACTGAAGTATCAAAAAATACTGAGCTCTGCTGTCTTATTTTTTAATTCAAAAAGGTGTTTTTTTTTCCCAAAAAAAGTGCGCTTGTAAGACCGCTGCACAAATACGGTGTGGAAAAAAAGTATTACAATGACCGCCATTTTATTCTCTAGGGTGTTAGAAAAAAAATTTCTTGCAAAAAAAACAGTTTTAAACACCAAAATCTCAAAACGAGGCTAGTCCTTAAGTTGTTAAAGTTCATGTGCGTGTAAGGGCAGGCGTCCCAATACTTTTGTAATATAGTGTAGAACAGTGGTTCTTAACCACGGGCCATGGCCTGCTGCCGGGCCGGGCCTCCCTCCTCCTGAGCCTCAAGCTAGGTGCAGGTCCCATAACCTGTCCATAGCCTTCAGCTCCCATAGTGCCACCGCCTTCCCATAGTAATTCACAGACACAAGAGAACCCCCTACTATTGGGACTTTAATTAGATCGCCACACTCCCCATTTGGGATTTTCCCTTACTTATAGGTTGATATGACCCTCTAACTGATTTTGTATTCCATCTTTTCTGGATATTAATCCAGTTTTTGGAATTTTGTGGTGAACTTCACTTATGGGCTCACCCAATTTTTTCCTGTGAGGTCTTTTCATATTATGTCTCCCCATTTGAAGGAGGGCCCATTGGGACAACGTTTCTGGACTTTCAATTACTCCACTTAATGACTACTCATCTTAGGATTTAATCTTGTGCTTGCTACCGCTTTCTGGGAGGTACATGTCCCTCTCTCCTCGGAATGTCATCATATACTGATTTGTCGGCTCCATTATGAGAGATATTTACAGTAAAAATCCAACTACTCTCTGCTCCTGATAAAGGTTCCCATATTCGGGGAACTGGAAACGCGTCGAGTATTCAGGGTTTATTTACCTCCACGAGAGCTCCAGTACCACAGTTCTGTTTTTTTGTAAAGTGTTTTTGTTATTTGTTTGTAAATATCTTTTTTGTATTGTCATGTACACGCTGCACTGCGTGCCCTGTTATTGGACAATTAGGTGATTACTACTAACATTTGAATAAATGTAATATTTTTTATACAACCTCGTTGAGTGTGGCGATCTAATTAAAGTCCCAATAGTAGGGGGTTCTCTTTTGTCTAGATCCAGGGATGAGACCACCACACAAACACTTTTACCAATAGGGGAGTATGCCTTAATCTTTTTCTAGTAATGCACAGTGCCCCTCAACCTCTCACATGACCCCCTTGTCGCCTGAGAGCCTTCAGAATCCTACTATGCTCCCCACCTCCCACAGTGCCACCCAGCCTCCCACAGTGCCACAGCCTCCCACAGTGCTCCCCACCTCCCACAGTGCCACCCAGTCTGCCACAGTGCTCCCCACCTCCCACAGTGCCACCCAGCCTTCCAAAGTGCCACAGCCTCCCACAGTGGTCTCCACCTCCCACAGTGCCACCCAGTCTGCCACAGTGCTCCCCACTTCCCACAGTGCCACCCAGCCCCCCACAGTGCCACAGCCTCCCACAGTGCCCCCCACCTCCTACAGTGCCACCCAGTCTGCCACAGTGCTCCCCACCTCCCACAGTGCCACCCAGCCTCCCACAGTGTTCCCCACCTCCCACAGTGCCACCCAGCCTCTCACAGTGCCACCCAGCCTCCCACAGTGGCACCTCCCACAGGCTGGACGGCACTGTGAGAGGCTGGGTGGCATTGTGGGAGGTGGGGAACACTGTGGGAGGCTGGGTGGCACTGTGGGAGGTGGGGAACACTGTGGCAGACTGGGTGGCACTGTAGGAGGTGGGGAGGGGCAGCACAGTGGTGTAGTGGTTAGCACTTTCACCTAGCAGCAATAGGGTCGCTGGTTCAAATCCCAACCACGACACCCTCTGCCTGGAGTTTGCATGTTCTCCCTGTGCCTGCGTGGGTTTCCTCCGGGTACTCTGGTTTCCTCCCACACTCCAAAGACATGCTGGTTGGTTAATTAGATCCTGTGATAAAAATTGGCCAAATATGTGTATGTTGTATGTGTATGTGTTCGTAAGCGTGTCAGGACCCCACAGGGCAAGGACCACACTATACCACAGATGGACACCAGTGGCAAAGCGCCCTGAGGCGATTCAGTTCGCATAGGTAGTGCTATACAAGTCATTCATTCATTCACTGTGGGAGGTGGGGAGCCACCGAGCCTCCCACAGTGCCGCAGCCTCCCACAGTGCTCCCCACCTCCCACATTGCCACCCAGCCTCTTACAGTGCCCCCCACAGTACCATCCAGCCTTCCGCAGTACCACACCACCTCCCACAGTACCACCCAGCCTCCCAAAGTGGCTCCCACCTCTCACCGTGCCACCCAACCCCCCACAGTACCACCCAGCCTCCCACAATGCCACCCAGCCTCCCGCAGTGGCCCCCACCTCCCACAGTACCGTTCAGTGGCGGGGCAAGGTCATTTAGAGCCCAGGGCAAACATACCAAATTGCTCCCCCCCCCCCCCAAGATGTATGGGCATTATGTGTCCCATCCCCACTCCCAACACAAATCCCCCCCCCCCCCAAATCACAACTCCTAGCACACCCTCCCTAATGTGCCCTCCTAAAACAATTCTTACCCCCTGAAGCCCCTCAAATTCCCCTTTTTAACACGAATTCCCTCCCCCCTAATCTCCTTGTGGTGCCCCCCCCACCTCACATGATACCACAGTGCCCAGGGCAACCGCCCCTCCTGCCCACCCCTTGTCCCGGCCCTGGTACCGTTCATATGGTAGTATGCTGCTATGTTGTTGCCAGGAAAATGGAAAATTGTACCATAATTTTCCCGTAATTTTACCATAAATTCCCAAACCATGGCAGCAGAAACATGTAACAGAAAGTTGTATCAAATACTTACCTTAAATACTTTTCCTTTTCTGTATCTATTCCATGGCCGACTTCACGTGGTAGTATGCTGCCAAGTCGGCACCAGGAATACAGAAAATTGTATCAAATATTTACCATAATTTTCCTTCCCCAGCGCCAATCCGTATATGCTGCCATGTTGACACCAGGAAGAACACTTTGCCTTTAGTTTTCTGCCCTTTTACTAGCGTTACCTGGTCACTATTTCATGATGTCAATTCCGTAAAATAATGCCAAAAAATATTATCCCCTTAAAGCAGGCATGTCCAAAGTCTGGCCCGAGGGCCAATCGCGGCCGGGGTTCCGGTTTTGAACGGCCCTCCTGGTTATTTGGACATATATATCGATCTCCCAGTCCCGGGGCCACAAAAGATGTATATGCTTTGGAAGGGACAGGGAGGAGGCGGGACCGAGCGCTGTACACAGAATTTCCTGTTTACGGGCAGCCTTTGTAATAGGAAGTCCCGTCTCCGACGCTGCCATTGGACCATTGTTCTATCTATCAAAGGAGGCGGGACTTTCTATTAAAGAGGCCGCCGTGTAAACAGGAGATTCTCCTGTAGGTTAACTTTGGCGCTTATGAGTTCATTCCTGGCAATGGTGCTGCGTTCCTGGCAATGGTGGGGGCATTCCTGGCAATGGTGGGGCATTCCTGGCAAAGGTAAGTTCATTCTTGGCAATGGTGGAGCATTCCTGGCAATGGTGGGGCATTCCTGGCAATGGTGGGGGCATTCCTGGCAATGGTAAGTGCATTCTTGGCAATGGTGGGGCATTCCTGGCAATGGTAAGTGCATTCCTGGCAATGGTGGGGCATTCCTGGCAATGGTAGGTGCATTCCTGGCAATGGTAGGTGCATTGCTGGCAATGGTGAGTGCATTCCTGGCAATGGTAGGTGCATTCCTGGCAATGGTGAGTGCATTCCTGGCAATGGTGAGTGCATTCCTGGCAATGGTAGGTGCATTCCTGACAGGTGCTTGAACGAACACACTTAGACCAAATTTTAATGGTTCAAAGAATGTCAGGCAAAATGGTCGGCCCTCACGCATGTTCACTTCATCAAATCTGGCCCTCTTTGAATAAAGTTTGGACACCCCTGCCTTAAAGTATTGTCAAAATAATTGCATTTTCCAATCAGCCAAATGAAATTCACTTTTTTAGCCTGTGACAGATGGCGAGGCCAGTTATCAAAAAACGAGAGCCGGGGATTAAGGTCCCTCAATTGTTTTCACATGATGCAACGTTAAATCCATCTTTTGAACTGGATAAAATTTCCTTCTCGTTTCCCATAAAAACTTCACAAAGTTCCAGCGCTCTCAAGTTACACACGGTGACCCAACGAGGCTGCACTTTTCCCCTCTACCAGTCTGCCGAGCTCGAGTAATCAAACCCAGACCGGCGAGCAGCTTTGCCGCGCAGAGAGCTCGGCTTTTTTTTTTTTTTAGACATATGAACTCCCCGGGGCGGCGAGAATCTCGAGCTCAAGAAATCCTTCAAAACCCAAATGGAAATAAGATAATACATCGGGACTGTGACTTCATCCTCGTTATCAGATGGCGGTTGCTTTTCCGCCTCTGTTTCTGATCAGCGTAAACAGCGCGCTGAGTTATTTATCGTAGACGTCAGCGCGGGGTGGGGCGCGCGATGCATTACGTGCGCCGGAATATGATTTGAATTTACAGTTTGGGACGATGATGTCGATGGCGTATCTTTTCATTGGGAACAGCCGGCCTTTGATTGTAATTAAGAGTTTATTTTCGTTATATTTCCTGCGAACTGAGTTACGGATCTTGTGCCACTGGTTACATGTCTTCGCCGATGGAACCCCACGATCGCGTGCTGGTTTCGGAAAGCTTTTAGAAGGCTGGAAAGGTGACAAAGATGAAAAAATGAAAAGATAAACCTAAAATATGTTTATTCAGTGCCAGATCTACCATTAGGCAAGATAGGCTTTTGCCTATGGGCAGCAGAGGCAAATGGGAGGTTATTGGCCACACACTTTTTCCCCATCATGTTTAAAGCTGAACAGATATAAAAGACACATATAAGCATAACTTTGTAATCATCATTTAATATATTTTTACTTTTCAATCAGTTTTTATTGAATTTCATAACATACAGTAAAGATGCAAATTACACATTGTATGCCGTTAAAATAAATTAACTCAGAATAGCACTTAAATAATGTCAACTCAATTATCAATGAAGTGTTACAGAACATTTAATATATTTTTAACCACTTCACTTTCACCCCCTTGCTGCCCAGGCCAATTTTCAGCTTTCAGCTCTGCCAGACTTTGAATGAAAATTTCACGACAGTCATGCAACACTGTACCCATATGACATTTTTTTTTTCAAATAATTTTTTTGAGACAAATAGAAAAAAAAAAATCTTTTGGTGGTATTTAATCACTGCTGGGTTTTTATTTTTTGCTAAACAAATAAAAAATACCGGAAAATAATAATAATTAAAGAAAAATGTTTTAAAAATAAGTAATTTTTCTTCTTCACTGATGTGTGCTAATTAGGATGCACTGATGAGGCTGCACTAATGGGCACTGATGGGGCTACACTAATAAGCACTCATAAGCTGCATTGATGAGGCTGCCTGATGTGAACTAATGAGGGTGTACTGATGGGCACTGATGAGGCTGCACTAATAGGCACTCATAGGCTGCATTGATGAGGCTGCCCTGATGTGAACTTATGAGGCTGCACTGATGGGCACTGATGAGGCTTGCATTAATAGGCACTCATAGGCTGCATTGATCAGGGCTGCCCTGATGTGAACTAATGAGGGTGCACTGATGGGCACTGAGGAGGCTGCACTAATAGGCACTCGTAGGCTGCATTGATGAGGCTGCCCTGATGTGAACTAATGCGGGTGCACTGATGAGGCTGCACTAATAGGCACTCATAGGTTGCACTAATGGGCACTGATGAGGCTGCACTGATAGGTACTCATAGGCTGCACTGATGAGGCTGCCCTGGTGTGAACTAACGAGGCTGCACTAATGGGGCAGCACCTGGACTGGCCATAGGGCAGACCGGGCATTTGCCCGGTGGGCCGGGGCTGCCAAGTCTGTGGCCTGTTGATTCCCAGGCCGCACAGCCAGAGGATAAGCGCAACGGTGGTCCGGAGAGGGATAACATAGACCGCACCAGCTGCTCACCTTTCGCTATGCGGCCATGCCTGTGTCTCCTCCAGCTGGCTGCAGGGCTGAGCTGAGTGTCTCTCTCACAGACAGTTCAGCCTCAGAGCCAGCGCTGACAGTTCCCCCCTCAACTCCTTCCGCATGGGCGGGACAGCTAAGAGAGCGCATCTGCTTCTCCTCCTCCTCCTGTGGCTTCCCCCACTCCCCGGGGATGTGGGGGCGGGAAGTTTGAACCTAGAAGTGGAAAGGTGCTGACAGCCTATGCCTGAGCCTCCATCCTGGGGTGAGTAATATGATTTGAATTTACAGTTTGGGACGATGATGTCGATGGCGTATCTTTTCATTGGGAACAGCCGGACTTTGATTGTAATTAAGAGTTTATTTTCGTTATATTTCCTGCAAACTGAGTTACGGATCTTGTGCCACTGGTTACATGTCTTCGCCGATGGAACCCCACGATCGTGTGCTGGTTTCGGAAAGCTTTTAGAAGGCTGGAAAGGTGACAAAGTTGAAAAAATGAAAAGATAAACCTAAAATATGTTTATTCAGTGCCAGATCTACCATTAGGCAAGATAGGCTTTTGCCTATGGGCGGCAGAGGCAAATGGGAGGTTATTGGCCACACACTTTTTCCCCATCATGTTTAAAGCTGAACAGATATAAAAGACACATATAAGCATAACTTTGTAATCATCATTTAATATATTTTTAACCACTTCAATGCTGGGCACTTTCACCTTCTTACTGCCCAGGCCAATTTTCAGCTTTCAGCTCTGCCAGACTTTGAATGACAATTTCGTGACAATCATGCAACACTGTACCCATATGACATTTTTTATAATTTTTTTTTGAGACAAATAGAGATTTCTTTTGGTGGTATTTAATCACCGCTGGGTTTTTATTTTTTGCTAAACAAATAAAAAATACCGAAAATTTATAATAATTAAAGAAAAATGTTTTAAAAATAAGTCATTTTTCTTCTTCACTGATGTTTGCTAATTAGGATGCACTGATGAGGCTGCACTAATGGGCACTGATGGGGCTACACTAATAGGCACTCATAAGCTGCATTGATGAGGCTGCCTGATGTGAACTAATGAGGGTGTACTGATGGGCACTGATGAGGCTGCACTAATGGGCACTCATAGGCTGCATTGATGAGTCTGCACTAATGGGCACTGATGAGGCTACACAAATAGGCACTCATAGGCTGCACTGATGAGACTGCCCTGATGTGAACTCATGAGGCTGCACTGATAGGCACTGATGAGGCTTGCATTAATAGGCACTCATAGGCTGCATTGATCAGGGCTGCCCTGATGTGAACTAATGAGGGTGCACTGATGGGCACTGATGAGGCTGCACTAATAGGCACTCGTAGGCTGCATTGATAAGGCTGCCCTGATGTGAACTAATGCGGGTGCACTGATGAGGCTGCACTAATAGGCACTCATAGGTTGCACTAATGAGCACTGATGAGGCTGCACTGATAGGCACTCATAGGCTGCACTGATGAGGCTGCCCTGGTGTGAACTAATGAGGCTGCACTAATGGGGCAGCACCAGGCCTGGACTGGCCATAGGGCAGACCGGGCATTTGCCCGGTGGGCCGGGGCTGCCAAGTCCGTGGCCTGTTGATTCCCAGGCCGCACAGCCAGAGGATAAGCACAACGGTGGTCCGGAGAGGGATAACATAGACCGCACCCGCTGCTCACCTTTCACTATGCGGCCATGCCTGTGTCTCCTCCAGCTGGCTCTCTCACACAGTTCAGCCTCAGAGCCAGCGCTGACAGTTCCCCCCTCCCCTCCTTCCGCATGGGCGGGACAGCTAAGAGAGAGCATCTGCTTCTCCTCCTCCTCCTGTGGCTGCCCCCACTCCCCGGGGATACGGGGGCGGGAAGTTTGAACCCAGAAGTGGAAAGGTGCTGACAGCCTATGCCTGAGCCTCCATCCTGGGGTGAGTAAGCTCATCCTCTCTTCTGCCTCCCGGTGTATAAACAAATTTAACCCCTTCATGCCAACAGTAGGCAAATACACAGCCTCCCGGCGAGTTTGCTTTGGCGCAAAGTGGAAGCATTTTTGTGCACCACTCTGCAAACACAGCTGTGCTGAGAGTGTGCGCCCTGCACGCTCCTCCCAGCACAATTACCGGCGGCTAGTGGAAAACTCCCAATCACTGCTTGCAGTCGGGAGCTTTCCAACCATGTGACAGCTAATCACAGCGGTCACATGATCATAAACCCCGCCCCACCTCCCGGCATCAGTAACCCCCGCAGTCCAGCGACGCAGGTGCCAGCATTGCAAGTGTGGGCACCTGTCTGTGACAGCTTGCCGCTTCACAGCCGGGTGTGCACTGCGCATGTGTGAGTCGCACTGCACGTCCTGAATGGCCGAGCAATTTTATGGGACCTGTGACATGTCCCAGAAGATTGCAGGGAGGGAGGGGGACAGGAGTACCCAAAAAAATGACATGCCAAATGTGACATGTCAAGGGGTCAGCTCCCCCCTGACAGTGTAACTGGAAATTCTGCAGACTCTAAGGGGGGCTGCGTGGAATTTGATGTAAGGGGGGCTCTGTGGACTCTGATCTAAGGGAGGCTCTGTGGACTCTGATCTAAGGGGGGCTCTGTGGACTCTGATCTAAGGGGGGCTCTGTGGACTCTGATGTAAGGGGGGCTCTGCGGACTCTGATGTAAGGGGGGCTCAGTGGGTTGTGATGTAAGGGGGGTTGTGCGGACTTTGATGTAAGGGAGCAGGGGGTGGGAGGAGCTGGAGATCTGCACAGTAAGCAGAGAGTAAAAGGGGATACTGGGATTAGAGAGAAGGGGGGCTGTGATTGCTAGGGGTACTGTAATGTAAAGGGGACACTGTGATATAAAGATGACTGCACTGTAAAGGGGTACTGTAATCATTACAGTGCCCCTTTACAGTGCATTCCCCTTTATATCACAGTGTCCCCTTTACATTACAGTGTGGAGGGCGACTCTGTAAATATCCTGTCCGCAAACGCCTACTCCCCCGGTCCCTGGAAAAATTGGCTGCTCAGTCTAAAATGCCCGGGCCTATTTTTTTGTCTCAGTCAGGGCTTGGGCACTAATGAGTTGGCAGTGATAAGCTGCACTGATGGGCACTGATGAGGTGCTGCACTGATGGGCACTGATAGGTGGCATTGACAGGCACTGATAGGCGGCACTGATGGACACTTATGGACACTGATAGGCGGCACTGATGAGGCTGCACTGATGGGCACTGATAAGATGCACTGATGGGGCTGCACTGATGGGCACTGATAAGATGCACTGATGGGGCTGCACTGATAATCAGGACACTGGTGATTAGTGTAAACAGTGTGCTGACAGCCTTGCCGGTAACTGGCAAGTCTGTTTACATTGTGATCAGCTGTGATTGGCTTTACCCTGATCTGTGATCAGCTGTGTCCAAAAGACACAGCAGTCACAGAACGTGCCCGGGGCACACTGCAGGGTGCAGGGTTCTGGGAGGACGTCTATGGACGCCTTCCCAGAACTCTGGTACTGCACTGTAACCATCTTTTGGCTATAGCTGGTATTAAAGTGATTGAATTCAAGTAGTCTAAGTCCCTGAATTTGGCCGGATATTATCCTATTGCAGTCCCTATACAGCAGGATTGGCGTCTGAGAGGAAGAAGCAGCACAAGGAGCCAATCGGTTCATGAGCTGACAAGAAGCATGCTGATAGGAGGAGATAGTAAAGTGACAAAGAGATGAGCACATCACTGTGCTGCTTCTCTTGTCACTGTCCAGTCAGTGGTTGGGGGCTCGTCCGGGATGACCTGGGCTCAGAGGAAGTGGGTTGAATGATGCTGGCCATCTAACAGCAAAAGTCTCTAAAAATTAAAACTAAATATTTTTGCAAAATCTTGTGTTCATTTCACCTTTAGATGGACTATTCATTTTTTATCTTAATAGTTTTGGCTGGGCTTTAAATCTCAGCCATAGAATGTGACAAGGCAGATGTTGATTGTCCAAGAACAGGATGGGGGGTTTGATAGTTTTTGAAGCCCCCCCCCCCCCCGTTCTAGATGCATAATGCCATCTTTGGTGTCAGGACATCTGCATAGGTGTCAATCCTTTGTGTCACCTGGGTGATGCCATCCTGTTCTTGGGCAATCAGCATCTGCCTTGACCAATTCCATGGTGATTGGATTAAGGTGTTTGTGCTGCCTGTGTGGATTAGACATGTGCACAACAAAAAAATTTGTTTATTTTCGTTTCGTTTTTTTCGTTTCTGAAAAAAAAATTTTTTTTTTTCGTTTCGTTTTTTTTTCGTTTCCGTTGATTCGTAACGATTCGTACATTCGTAAGTCGTCGGTGTTCGTATTCGTAACGATTCCTACATTCGTAAGAGTTATTTTTTCGTTGATTTGTTTTTTCGTTAGTTTAATTTTCGGACGCATTCGTATTTATTCGTAGATTCGTAACATTCGTAGATTCGTAATCGGAGCATAATTCATAATTTTATGTAATGTGTATGCTATTATTACATTTTAATAATTTACGAATCGAAAAAAAAAGTTACGAATCGAAAAAAAAAAAAGTTACGAATCGAAAAAAAAGTTACGAATGTACGAATTTTTTTGTTCAATAGAGACACGTAAAATTACAAATCGAAAAAAAAAAAAAAAAGTTACGAATCAAAAAAAAAGTTACGAATCGAAAAAAAAAAAAGTTACGAATCGAAAAAAAAGTTACGAATCGACAAAAAAAGTTACGAATGTACGATTTTTTTTTGTTCAATCCATTCGAAGCACGTTTAGCAGCACCATTGTAAGGGACACGGAAAATTACCAATTCAACAAAAAAAAAAGTTACGAATGTACGAATTTTTTCGTTCGTTTTCCGGATTTTCTTCATTAGTAAATTCGTTGTTTCTAATTCGTTTTTTTCGGATTTTCGTTGTTCTTCGGATTCGTTCGATTCAAATGATTCGTTAATCGGATTCGTACGATTCGAACGATTCGTTACGATTCGTTATTCGGATTCGTACGATTCGAATGATTCGTTCATTCGTACGAAAACGAACGAACGAAAATAACGAAAAAAAACGAAAAACGAAAAAAAAACTAAACGAATTGCACATGTCTAGTGTGGATATAAATGTTGGGGTATTTTCATGACACTCCTAGGAACCAAAGAAGTGGATAAGCTACGAAATGTCTTCAACATTACAGAACGAGTCCAGCTGAATGTGACCAACTACTACTAGATACACCATGACCTGGATAGATGAGAACCTTCGCAGGCGCCCAAAGCACAGCATTGTCCCTTTCACAGTCACCATGCGTGACGGCTCTCAGTTTACTCCTGGGAAGCTAACTCTCGACCGACCCCGGCTGCACACCAGAATTGGTTTCATCAGGCTGATAGACGGAAATAAAAAAATGTATCCAAAACATAAAAACCTTTTTACTTTTAGTTTTTGATAGTGGGGAAGGGTTAGAACCCCTGGCAGTTTGTATTACTAGCTCTGTTTATCTTGTTGACCATTGTCCACGGGCTGAAAATACAATATTTTCGAACAGGAGAGGTGATTTCCCTCACTTTGTAGAAATTTCCTCTCACTTGTTTTGTGTACAGAACAGGAAGTTAAGGTCCCTAGTGAGACACAGGTGATATAAGAAAAAAAAAAGAGTATAGATATACTTGATATTTAAATTAAACTTGTCCGAATGGGAATAAGGTGGCTAGCATTGCTGTCCACTGTCTAGCTGTCTTGCTGACTATCATTCTCTGACTTAAAGCTTGAGCTATTGAGCTCTGCAAACAATAGACTTTTTTATCCACAGAGCAATATATGCCTGGTCAAATTTTTAAAAGGATACCAGCTCGCCACCTGCTGGTGGTGATCAATACTAATAATATAACATATTCATATGCAATACTTCATACTTTTAATTATTTTTTTTTAATTTTATTTCAGGTACTTGTATAGCGCTGTCAGTTTACGCAGCGCTTTACATTATATATATATATATATTGTACATTCGCATCAGTCCCTGCCCTCAAGGAGCTTACAATCTAATGCCGCGTACACACGGTCGGAATTTCCGAGCATACGTCATGAGACCCATTACCTGATTGGCCAAAAGGAGAAGCAATCCCATTGGCCGAGGAGGGATGAAACACACGGCCGAGGGCCGAGAGACTGACCCACCAGCCGCCAAATCTGATCGTTGGCCCCCTCCATGCAGAGTGCTGTCAGCTCCTCCTGTGGCTGCAGAAGAGAGGAGCACATGCCGATCGCCCCTGTGACACCTCATCGATCCACACCGACATCAATCCCCACCTGCCGCTGACCTCTTCTAACACCCCTGGGCATTGAGCCTGCATAGAGCCCCCTATTATCTCCAATACAGGGTTGGAGAAATGGAGGGGGGGTCTGGTCCATCTCCCGACCCCATCCACCGATAGAGCACCAGGCATCACTCACGGAACTCCATCATCCTAATCACCACCCAGAATCATACGTCCCACTCCACAATGTAGCCCCATCCCCACCCTGAATCATCCATCCCTCTCCTGGAGAGGGATGGGGATAATTCAGGGTGAGTATGGGGATACATTGGTATAAGAGTGTTAAAATAAAAGTGGGTGCACCGAAGCACTCGGTGGGACGGCCAGTGGGCTGGCCCTGGAGAATGTTGTCGGTCAGGCCCCAGGGGGGGCCCAAGCCTAAAGCGGTGTAAGGGGCCCCAAAATTTCTGATGGCTGCCCTGACCACTGTGCTGCTCCCAATTTAGTTAACAAAAAATGTATTTTTTTAAAATTTAATGAAGCAATAAAGAGAAAAGTTATAAGATTGTGAGATTTATTTTGATATTAGGTCTTTGTTAAGCAGTAAAATACAAGGTTCACTCTGATTACCTAACAGTAATAATGTAAAATGTATTTATAAAAAAGAATTACTGCAAGATCTTCTTTTAGGTGTATCTAAAGCCATTTTTTAACTACCGTATTTATCGGCGTGTAACACGCACTTTTCCCCCTTAAAATCGGGGGAAAGTCGTGGGTGCGTGTTATACGCCGATACCCCAAAAAAAGTGCCCAAAAAAAATCAAACAGCGCCGAAAAACAGCGACCGCCGCCGAAAAAGAACGATCTGTCTGTTCGGCTCCGCTCGCAGTCCTGCCTCCCTGCGCTCGCTTCCGAAACAGCAGGGAGGCGGGACTGCGAGCAGGAGCCGAACAGATGGCTCAGGCTTTTCCGCCGGCGCTCGGTCTTTGCCGGCCGCGCGGTCTTTCGAGGATGGAAATGACGCTGGCAAGCTGGCAAGCTGCAACTGACACTGACAAGCTGCAGATCACACTGGGCAAGCTGCAAATGACGCTTAAATGTAAGTGTTTTTTTTCCCTAAACTTCCCTCCTAAAACTTTTTTTCCTTAAAATGCCCTCCTAAACTTGGGTGCGTGTTATACGCCGATAAATACGGTACTTTTAACTACCAAGCCTCTTTTTGAGATCTGTTGTTTACAAGTTAAAAATTTTTTTTTTTTTTATAGAAAAATACTTAGAACCCCCAAACATTTTATATATTTTTTTTCCCAGACACCCTAGAGAATAAAATGGCGGTCGTGGCAATACTTTATATGTCACACCGTATTTGTACAGTGGTATTTCAAACGCTATTTCTTTGGAAAAAATACACTTTTTAAAAAAATAAGAAAACAGTAAAATTAGCCCAATTTTTTTGAAAGATAATGTAACGCCGAGTGCATTGATATCCAACATGTCACGCTTCAAAATTGCGCCCGCCCGTGGAATAGCGACAAACTTTGACCCTTAAAAGTCTCCATAGGCGACGTTTAAAATTCTACAGGTTACTAGTTTTGAGTTACAGAGAAGGTCTAGGGCTAGAATTATTGCTCTCGCTCTAACAATTGCGGCGATACCTTACGTGTGTGGTTTGAACACCGTTTTCATATGCCGTGGGCAACTTATGTATGCATTTGCTTCTGTGCGGGACGGGAGCTTTAAAAAAAAAATCTTATTTATTTAACTTTTTATTTTTAAAATAATATTTTTGGATCTCTTTTATTCCTATTACAAGAAATGTAAACATCCCTTGTAATAGAAAAAAAGCATGACAGGACCTCTTCAATGTGAGATCTGGGGGTCAAAAAGACCTCAGATCTCATATTTACACTTAAATGCAATAGTAAAAAAAAATTTTTTTCCCCTTTAAGACCATTGGGCGGAAGTGAGGTTTGACGTTGCTTCCGTCATCCAATGGTATGGAGCCGAGTGGGGGACATCTTTCCCTCACTCGTCATCCAACCTCAGAGGGGAGAGGACCCGACTGTCTCCGCCGCTACCGACGGCTCCGGTAAACGGCGGAGACCACCGGGAAGCTGCGGGACCGGGAATCACCTCTCCCGCCGCCGATAAAAGTGATCTTGCGGCGAATCCACAGCAGAGACCACTTTTATTTGAAACCAGACCACCCGCTGTTTAAAAGGATACTGGGGTTATGGCAGCTATCTGCTGCCATAATAACGGTATTCCACGTTAAACAGCCACCGTACAATGACAGCGGGCAGTCGACAATTGGTTAAATTATGGTTTTAAATTTTTTGTGATTTTTTTATTCTTTTCTTTTTGCTGTCTTGGTCATGTTGACTTAACTTGATTTCCTCTCCCATAGGCACAACAGGAAGCATACATACAATTTTTCTGTTCCCCTAGGACATAATTAACTCCACCCACAACCTGCATCACCCAGACCCTGCCCACCTACTGGAGCGGTTCACCCCAAACCCCGCCTCTAATAATACTGGGATCACCAAAGATGCTTCACATGAAAAAGTGAATGAACGCACTGAAATGTATGATGAAAGTTCCAAACAAATGTATTGGTGATCTGTCAATACAAAAACAACACAGCTACAACAGGCAGGGAGCAGCGTTGAAGCGTTTCACGCTACATGCGTTATCATTAAGCACACGTAGTACGAAACGCGTCAGTGAAGTTCCCAGCCTGTTGTAGCTGTGATGTTTTTGTATTGACAGATGACCTTTAAATTTGTTTGGAACTTTCATACATTTCAGTGCGTTCATCCACTTTTTTTTTTTTTAAGTATCCTGAGGCTTGTGAACTGGACCGGCTCCTCCTTGCTTGAAATGGGGGACTAGCAAAGAGGTGGACTGGCCTAGGGCAGCGTCTTTTTTCCATGAGGACCACCCACTGCCCGGGCTGGGCTCAGCCCTTCCTTCTCTGAGCTGGCTGCTCAGCTGTCAGCTAATTGCCAGCTCCTATCTCTCCACAGTTACTCAGCTGTTAATGATATCCTGCTCGTCAGTCCTAGCCGTCCAGTCCAGAGGTTCTCTGCTTTCACCTTGGTCAACATCACAGAAACTATCTCCTGCGATCCTGTTCAAGACTTGCTTTGCTGACATCCCTTCTAGGTCCAGATCCTGCTTGCTGTTCCACTACATTGACCCCTGACTTCTGGCTTGGCTGACTATCCGTTTCGGTTATAGAACTTATGTTTTGACTAAGTTTGTTCTTTTTACTTTTATTATTAAACAAGTGTGATTTACTTCTGTCTCGGCCTGATTTCATGGTTTCTGACACCCACTCACTCCCGTAAGGAATTCCTTAGGCTCCTTTCATACTGGCAGCCAGGGCGTGGTAAAAACAGGCGGTTGGTCCACAATTTTGCAGCTGTGGTTTCAACTCTGCACATGCTCAGTTTTCAATGAGATTCTATGCTGAGCATTTCCTCCCTATCACATCTGAGCAGCCCATGTGACTATAGAGTCACACATGTGGGGTGTACACATAGTGATAAATTAAAGCCCACTTCCTCTCTTCTCCTCCTCCATGCCCACTAACCAGCTAAACCAGGGGCGTGCAGTCAGGGGAGGCAGGTGAGGCAGAGTCTCACCTGCCATGAACATTAAAAAAAAAAAAATCGAGCTTCGAGGGTTGTAGCTTGGTGACCTGAGGTCACAGAGACCCCAAATTCGAGGGGTAGGTAGCCTAAGTCCTACCCAATAACTGGTAAATTTGTGGCTCCTATGACCTATGGTTCCGGAGATCCAGGGCTCCTTGTGCAGCCTGTCAGAATGTACATGCAGAGCAGCCAGTTTAACCGCTCTTCCCGATCAGCGCACGCCGATATACGTCGGCAGAGTGGCACTAGTGGGCAAAAGGGCATACAAGTACGTCCCCTTTAAGAAGCGGTACTGTGGCAGAGGTAGAACGGGGAGATGCTTTTGTAAACAAAGCATTTCTCCTTTCTGCCTTGAGTCATGACAGGGATCTACTGCTCTCTGTCATCGGGAGCAGTGATCGCTGTCATGTGTGTTGAAGCCCATGCCCCCCACAGTTAGAATCACTCCCTAGGACACACTTAACCCCTTCATCGCCCCCTAGTGGTTAACCCCTTCACTGCCAGTGTCATTTACACAGTAATCAATATCCGCGATCGTCTCACGGGATGGCTGAACGAGGAGATGCGGGAGTAAACAGCATTTCCTCGTTCTGCCTAGCAACTAGTGACACTGATCTCTGCTCCCTGTGATTGGAGCAGAGATCAGCGTTCACTAGCTCACAGCCACGCCCCCCTACAGTTAGTAACACGCCTCTAGGAACACTTAACCCCTACACTGCCACCTAGTGGTTAACCCCTTCACTGCCAGTGTCATTTACCCAGGAATCAGTGCATTTAAATAGCACTGATTGCTGTATAAATGACAATGGTCCCAAAAACGTGTCAAAAATGTCAGATGTGTCCGCCATAATGTCGCAGTCACAATAAAAATCGCTGATCGCCGCCATTACTAGTAAAAAAAAAATTGACAGGCGGTGCCACTCATGTAATTCAATGAGGCCCCACCACAACCGTAAGTCAAGCACTTGGCTCGCAGTTGCAGAGTGGTCCCCTAACGCAAAATTTCGGATTGCGCAACACTTTCTGCCATAACTAACTAAGACTAACAGGGAGAGTAAATCAGGCAACAGGCAAGAGTAAAAACCTGACATTCTGCCCAAATCTAAAATCTTAATGTAACTTTAGATACATTGACACCGTATTTGTTTCAGGTTAAAATTTCTTCCTCCTGACCTCTGTTTTGGTGAGCTGGGAACATCAGATCGTCAGTTGATGGGGGGGGGGGGACACATAGACCGAAGGGATCCGCCGTCCGATGACAGTTGTACGCATCCCATTAACTGAACCACACAGACACGGAATGTTTCCATTCTAACGATTCCTCACCTATAATAAAGTGAAAATGTATTTTTAAGTCTCCCGTCTCTCGGTTTCCACCCGCGAGCAGCGATTTATGAAACGCTCGGCTTGTTAGGAAGTTAATAGTAAATTCAGAAACATATTTTATGGGGAAAGATTGTCACCTCGTTCCCTACAACATCTGAGGAGTGAATCAGACATTTGGAATTCAGAATTAAATATTTTGCTCGCTTTTCTTTCCATCTTGTAATGGTCATTAAAATACTTTAATTCTCCCTTGGACGGTTCTGTCCACATGTGTTGGCAGCCAATCGGTTTTCTCCAATAAACGGTCCTCGTAGACGTAAGTTGATCTTTGATAGATTTGTCCAAAGAATGGGGAAAGGAGGGTCAGATGGGGAAAGGAGGGTCTATGGGGCTCAAATGACTCTTGAAAAATGTGTAGCTTATCTGGACATTTTTTATTTTTTATTTAAATAAATAAAAATGATAAATATTAAATATTGCATATTAATCGAAATTTACACACAAAAGTAAGTGTGTCACAGCACTAACTTTTCTCTCTCGATACAACCAGGGACAGATCTAAATAGGGGCTATTGGAGCTGCAACTCCAGGCCCCTACCATAATATCGTCCCAATTCATTGACTCTAGACACAATTACCTGCCGCCAACCGCCGGCCGATACATTGCCTCGCAGACGCCAGACAGCTGAATTATAGACCCAATACAGACAGTGGTGGCCACTACATACATTGCCTTGCAGAACGGCCTCTTGCGGCGCGGTACAGGTGCGCTGAGGCTGAGCAAGCTCCTCCCCTCCCCTTTGGAGTCCTGCACACATCCGGCCGGTGTGACGTCGTCCAGAGGCCGGCCCGAGAGGCTCGATGGAAAAGGAGTATCACTATACAACAACTGCAAGTAAGCTCTGCATGGGGCTGGGGAAGTCAGGCAGATGATAAGTTGCTATCCTTTTGTGCAGCCCAGTGTACTGGCTGAAGTGGGTTTACTCTTGGGGAGGGTGGGGGGCTATCAGTGCCACCTATCAGTGCCCATTAGTGAAGCTCATCAGTGCCACCTATTAGTGCAGCTCATCAGTGCCACCTTATCAGTGCCCATAAGTGCCGCCTATCTGTGCCCATCAGTGCTGCCTATTCAATGCAGCTCATTAGTGCTGCCTATCTGTGCCACTTATCAGTGCCCATCAATGCAGCTCATTAGTTCCGCCTATCAGTGCCCATTAGTGCAGCTCATCAGTGCCACCATGGGCGTCCGCAGAACTTTTTTCAGACCATTTCAACAATGTCATTATCACATTATCACGGTCAGAGACTGCAGACGTAGTACAGGTGATGGTCAGAGACTGCAGACATGGCACAAGAGACTGTCAGAGACTGCGGACATGGTCCAAGAGACTGTCAGAGACTGAGGACATGGTCCAAGAGACTGTCAGAGACTGCATACATGGCCCAAGAGACTGTAAGAGACTGTGGACATGGCACAAGAGATGACCAGAGACTGCATACATGGCCCAAGAGACTGTAAGAAACTGCATACATGGCTCAAGAGACTGCGGACATGGCACAAGAGTCAGAAACTGCATACATGTGGTGGGTGACAGACAGAGACAGGGGGGGGGTGACAGAAAGAGACAGAGGGGGTGACTTAGAGAAAGGAGGTGAGAGAGAGGGGGTGACAGAAAGGCAGAAGGGGTGACAGAGAGAGAGATGAGTGTGACAGAGACAGAGGGGGGTGAAAAAGAGAGGGGTGAGAAAGAGAGAGAGAGGGGGTGACAGAGAGGGGTGATGGGGTCATCACTCCTGATCCAATCCCTGATTCCAGGGGGGGGGCACTTGCCCCCCCTTTCTCCTATCTGCGGACGCCCATGAGTGGCACCTATCAATGCCAGTGCCACCTATCAGTGTCCATCAGTGCTGCTTATCAGTGCCCATCAGTGCAGCTCATCAGTGCCGCCTATCAGTGCTCATCAATGCAGCATATCAGTGCCCATCAGTGCTGCCTATAAGTGGCCATCAGTGCAGCCCATTAGTGCTGCCTCATCAGTCATCAATTTAAACAACAGTGGTGTTTAAATACCACCAAAAGAAAGGTATATTTGTTTGAAAAAAAAATTATAAAAATGTCAAATGGGTACAGTGTTGCATGACCGTGCAACTTTATTGCTATCACAGGGGATGAACAACATTCCTTGTGATCGCATGGGCCATGACAGGTCCTCTTTATGGAGAGACCTGGATTCTATTAGACTTCAGATCTCTCCTCTGGCCTCCAATGCAGCCGATCAGACACCGATTGGTCTGATCGGCTCCTTCATTGGCCAATAACAGGCCAGGAAACAACCAAAACCGGAAGTGACGCGATCCTCATCATTTCCAGTTTCTGATGTCACAGAGAGGGAGGAACAAAGTCAGTTCTTCTCCCTCCCCATTGGATGAGAGCAGGAGCCATTTAAATCAATTCTACATAAAAGAGCATTGCCAGCTGTAGCTGCAGGCATCATCCTGTTACAACCACTTTAACCCCAGGACATCATATGATATCCCCACAGGCTCTGGAAATCCTTTGTCATGTGTTTTTCCTGTGAACTAAATGATTATTTGGTAAAACTCTGTATCATAAGCAGTTGCCATTTTTAATTTTTAATTCTTTTTGCTCAGCTTTTATTCATTCTTTTTTGCATCCCATTGTTGCTGATACTCCCCCACTCGCATTACAGGGTGACAACGCAGGGACACAATCAGGAGACAGGAGTGGAGTGTTGTCACCCTATAACAGGAAGTGCCAGATCAAAGACCTTCATTGCAGGATCTCCAGGTACTATTTTACTGTAAGCTGCAGATTGCAAACTATTGGAAATGACTGACTAATTCCTACCTTCCCTTTGTCACTCCAAAGCCCTCCTGTGGTCTAATAGACAGAACAGGAATAATTTGGAACAAGGCCCAATACTGATGGCTGCAACAATGGCATGTTGGCATGGATCTTACAATATTTATTGTCTCCCTTCCATTCCTGGACTCCTAACTCCATAGCTCCCAACTGTCCCTGATTTTGAGGGACTGTCCCTGATTTGGAGCAATGTCCCTCTTTCCTCCTCATTTGTCCCTCATTTTGGTCTGATCTGTATAGATGTATATAAAATGCAATTTTTATCTTTCAAAAAGTGTTTGCCAGTCCTAAACATTTCATCCAAATTCTAAATTGCTGCATTTGTTGTAAATTTTTAAAGCCAATATAAAGGAATAGTAGTGGAGAAAAAAAAAGCTCTTGTGGATTCAACTAACCTTTTTTTTTTGGTTAATTCTCATTTAACCGGTTCCCGACCGGCGCACGACGATATACGTCGGCAGAATGGCATGGACAGGCAGGAGGGCGTATATATAAGTCCCTTCTTAATGCCGTCCGTGCCATCGGGTGTGCGCCGGTCGGGACCCCCGTGAGGCCGGTCGCAGGTCCCGCGGACACCCGCTATCATCTCACGGGAAGGCTGAGCGGGGAGATGCGGAAATAAACAGCATCTCCCCGTTCTGCCTAGCAACTAGTGACGCCGATCTCTGCTCCCTGTGATTGGAGAAGAGATCAGCATTCACTAGCTGACAGCCACGCCCCACCACAGTAAGAAACACACCCCTAGGCATACTTACCCCCTACACTGCCACCCCCTAGTTAACCCCTTCACTGCCAGTGTCATTTATACAGGAATCAATGCATTTAAATAGCATTGATTGCTGTATAAATGACAATGGTCCCAAAAATGTGTCAAAAATGTCCGATGTGTCCGCCATAATGTCGCAGTCACAATAAAAATCGCTGATCGCCGCCATTACTAATAAAAAAAAAATATTAATAAAAATGCTATAAAACTATCCCCTATCATGTAAACGCTATAACTTCTGCGCAAACCAATCAATAATCGCTTATTGCGATTTTTTTTACCAAAAATATGTAGAAGAATACGTATCGGCCTAAACTGAGGCGAAAACTTTTTTTTTATATATTTTTGGGGGATATTTATTATAGCAAAAAATAAAAAAGAATGCGTTTTTTTTCAAAATTGTCGCCCTTTTTTTGTTTATAGAGCAAAAAATAAAAACCGCAGGGGCGATCAAATACCACCAAAAGAAAGCTATATTTGTGGGAAAAAAAAGGACGTCAATTTTGTTTGGGAGCCACGTCGCACGACCGTGCAATTGTCAGTTAAAGCGACGCAGTGCCGAATCGCAAAAAGGGGCCTGGTCCTTTGGCTGCAAATTGGTCCGGTCTGAAAGTGGTTAAGGGGTGTGGCAGGGGGGCATTTCTTATGCCTACATACGTTTGCTAGTAGGTGTCCCTCATTCCCATCTCAAAATGTTGGAAGGTGTGTAACTCATCTACTAAATGATAATCCACATTTGTAATCGGGGCCTTCATTCTTTGGGCATCAGGACTTGAAACAGATCTTTCTGGTCTCAGATTATATGTATTCTTACAAAGGACTCCATGATATCACAGGGCGAACTCCAACCCCGTTGGTCTGGTATGGGAAACATTTGGTTCCACCACAGGCAGCTACTTAACTTCTATAAAAAATGTTATCCCTTACATAGGCGCTTACTAACTTAAAAGACCATTTGCTCTCAGTCTCGCAAAACACATGATCTCTTTACGAATTACTACTAAACCATAAGTTAAATACACCATTATCCTTCCAATGGGATATAGAATGTTGGGTATCTGTATCAACAGAAGACTGGACCAGGACTTTACCACTCATTCATGCTTTTGCCATTTCTTGTAAAGCTCAAGAATGAAACTATAAAATCCTTATGGGATGGTATTACTTCATAAGGTCTTTCCTATGATGAGATCCCAGATAACTTGTTGGCACTGCCTAAAGCAGGGGTGCCCAACCTTTTGAAGAGCGAGGGCCACTTAAGCGACTTGGTAACCACTCGCGGGCCACAATGAGTGGAGCGGGTGGATGGCATGTCCGTGTCCACTCTGCATTTGCAGAGCGGACACGGATGTAGCCCACAATACTTTTCAGCGTATTGGAGGTAGAACACAAGTCGGTTTATGTCTGCCACTACTTAGAGGTGAATGGAGGGTCCAATTGGTCGGACTGTCGGACTGACCGTGTGAAAGGGGTACAAGGCTGCTTTCACACTGATACGCTGCTACCTTTGGCTTTCCTGCAGTTTGCAATAGACTTCTATTATATTCTGCAGGTTTGGTGCACTTTCAGAAAGCTCACCAAACTAGCAGGTAATAATAGATGTCTATGGCTCAGTGCTATATATATATATATATATTGTAACCTGGGGGACAGGTAGCAGGTACAAAGCTCCCTGGGATGAGCTGTTTAGTAAGGCACAGATACCAAATCCACTTGAGGTAGTGAAAACAGTGCTGGGTTTATTTGATTTAAATACAAGTCCATACACAGGTGCTGCACAGTCTTCCAGAAAACACATCAAAACAGAAATAAACAAACTAAAGTCCTAGCCGTGTCTCGGCTCTAACTATACCATACACCGTCTCTAACTATCAGGCTGAGCAAGCCTACCGCTTGTCAGCTTCTGTAAAGAGTTTTTAAAGGGTTTTACCAACCTTTTGGCTCCTCACAAACCATCCCTGTTTGTGTGTCCCAGGCAGAGAGCAAAGGCTGTTTGCTCAGGTGAGCTTAAATTAGCCTGGAGAGGAGGACTAAGATCCGAACTGGATCATGTCTCAGAGACCTCTGAATGTATATGAGAGGAGCCTGGGAGATGTATAAACCCCGAACAGGACTTCTCCTGGCTCTCTCTGGGACGCTCTGCTACATATCCTCCCCCCTTGTTTCAACCCCAGGGTTGGAACACCTGTGGCCCAACAGGAGTGAACACGGGACAGGGCATCTACATTTCCCATCTCCACACCTGGCCTGTGTTTTACGGTGAAGGAGTAATCCTGTAGAGCCAAAAACCACCGGTTCACCCGTCTATTAGTCTCCTTCTTTTGGGCCATCCATTTCAGGGGAGCATGGTCAGTTATTAAGTCAAACTGGCGCCCTAACAAATAGTATCTGAGTGCGTCCACGGCCCATTTTATGGCTAAACATTCTTTTTCAATGACTGCATACTTTTTCTCATGGTCATTGAGTTTTCTGCTTAGGTACACGACAGGGTGTTCTTCCCCATTGTATACCTGTGACAGTACCGCCCCGATACCAACATCAGACGCATCCGTCTGAACCACAAACTCTCTGGAGAAATCGGGAGAGTACAGTACTGGCTGTGCACACAGAGCCTTCTTCAGGACCTGGAAAGACTCCTCTGCTACTGGGGACCATTTCACCATTACAGAGTCTTTCCCTTTCGTAAGGTCTGTCAGAGGGGCAGCTATAGTTGCAAAATTTGGGATAAACCTTCTATAATACCCCGCAATACCAAGAAAGGCCCTGACCTGCTTTTTGTTTGCAGGGCGTGGCCATTCCTGGATGGCGGCTATTTTACTCACTTGTGGTTTTATGACACCACGGCCAATAGTGTAGCCCAAATACTTGGCTTCCTCTAGACCAATGGCACATTTTTTTGGATTTGCCGTAAAACCTTCTTTGAAGAGGGAATCAAGAACAGCCTGGACACGAGGCAAGTGAGACTCCCAATCAGTACTATGTACCACTATGTCATCTAGATAGGCTGCTGCATATCGTCGGTGGGGTTTTAGGGTCCTGTCCATGGCCCTCTGAAATGTCGCCGGGGCATTTTGCAACCCAAAAGGCATTTTTTTATATTGAAAGGAACCGTCTGGGGTCACGAACGCAGTCTTCTCTTTGGCGCTACCAGTTAGGGGTATTTGCCAATACCCTTTTGTCAAGTCCAAAGTGGTAAGATAGCGAGCCTTGCCAAGTCGGTCTATAAGTTCGTCTACTCTGGGCATTGGGTATGTGTCAAACTTTGTCACCGCATTAAGCTTCCTGAAGTCGTTACAGAACCTCCACGTGCCATCCGGTTTTGGGACTAACACGATGGGGCTAGACCAGTCACTATTGGATTCCTCAATGACATCTAGCTCCAACATTTTTTTAACTTCCTTGCTGATGTCCTTTCTCCTCGCTTCAGGAATTCGGTAAGGTTTGAGCTTGACACGTACCCCAGGTTCAGTAACAATATCATGCTGAACTGCTGAAGTCGTGCCAGGTAACTCTGAAAACTTCTCTCTATTCCTTATCAGGAATTCTCTAGTGTCCTGTTTTTGGGAATATGAGAGGGTGTCTGGAATCGTGACCTCAGGGATGAGAGGGGACTCAGTACCCGTAGGTGTTACTGGGAGAGGCCTCGCAGTTAACGCCATTCTATCCTTCCAGGGTTTTAACAGGTTTATATGGTAAACCTGTTCGGGCTTCCTTTTTCCTGGTTGATAAACCTTGTAGTTGACCTC
This sequence comes from Lithobates sylvaticus, assembly GCA_028564925.1. Classification (NCBI taxonomy): domain Eukaryota; kingdom Metazoa; phylum Chordata; class Amphibia; order Anura; family Ranidae; genus Lithobates; species Lithobates sylvaticus. Next base: position 259,364,895 of record CM053032.1, on the reverse strand, counting down.
CCCAACTCTCTCAATTACTTCAAAAGGACCCTGCCACTTAGCCAGGAACTTGCTCTCAACAGTGGGAACTAACACCAGGACCCTGTCACCAGGTGAGAAAACACGGAGTTGGGCCCCCCTGTTGTATATTCTCTGTTGGGCTGCCTGGGCCTGCAGTAAGTGTTCTTTTACCACTGGCATGATTGCTGCAATCCTCTCCTGCATTTGGGCAATATGCTCAATGACACTTTTATGGGGTGTTTGTTCTCCCTCCCAAGTTTCTTTGGCTATGTCTAAGAGTCCCCGAGGGTGTCTCCCATAAAGCAACTCAAATGGGGAGTACCCCGTAGAGGACTGGGGAACCTCCCTGATGGCAAACATCAAGTATGGTAAGAGGAAGTCCCAGTTTTTCCCATCCTTGTCCACAACCTTTTTTTAACATGCTCTTTAACGTCTTATTGAAGCGTTCCACTAAGCCATCCGTTTGAGGATGATACACTGAGGTTCGCAGCTGCGCCACTTTAAATAACTTGCAGAGCTCCCTAGTTATTCGCGACATAAACGGGGTGCCCTGGTCTGTAAGGATTTCTTTCGGGATGCCAACCCGACTGAACACCATAAACAGTTCTTTGGCAATGTTTTTAGCAGACGCGGCACGTAAGGGAACTGCTTCAGGGTAACGGGTAGCATAATCCATGATTACGAGGATATGCTGATGACCCCGAGCAGACTTGGGAAGTGGGCCCACAAGGTCCATGGCAATCCTCTCAAAGGGCACTTCAATGATAGGCAAGGGCACTAAAGGACTTCGGAAGTGGGATAGTGGGGCTGACATCTGACACACAGGACAGGATTGACAGTAATTCTTAACATCTTTCTGTATCCCGGGCCAGTAAAACCTGCGCAACACCCTTTCAGTAGTTTTTTCAACCCCTAAATGGCCTCCTAGCAAGTGCCCATGGGCAAGTTCTAACACCAGCTGTCTGTATGGCTTAGGGACCACCAACTGTTCAACCACTTCATCATTCATTTTACATACACGATACAGTAAATCCTCATTGCTGCTGAAATAAGGAAAACAGGGCCTGTCCCCGGGTTCGACAGGTACACCATTAATCACTATTACATTTTCCCAGGCCCTGGAAAGGGTATGGTCTTTTCTCTGCTCAGTACCAAAATTTTCCTTATGCACATTAAGGTCATCAAACTCTAACATAGGCTCGGTGTCAGCAGACGGCTGTCCAGCTCTACTGGTAGTGGGGACCTCCTCAGGGTCCTCCAGCTCTCCTGCCATAACCGATAGAGGAAAAGCCGGGGAGCCCTGAGAAGAGTCCCCTGAACCCACATTGTCAGTAGTGGCCAGGAATTCTGGCTCTGCGACTGAGTCAGGTACTGCGACCGAGTTGGGATGATCCCACAGTTCCCAAAACTTAGGGAAGTCCCTACCAATGATGGCCTCATGCACTAAGTGGGGAACAAGTCCAACCGGATGGGTCACTGTACCTAAACCAGTTTTAAACTGAACAGTGGTTACAGGATACTCCCGGGTATTCCCATGTATACAGATCACAGCAATATTTTTAGCATGATAATTCACAGGTTCAATCATTTCAGCTGTAACCAAAGTCACTAGACTTCCAGAGTCCAACAAGGCTGTAATAGGCTTATCATTCACAGTCATTTGGCACATTGGTTTTCTCATATTTGGGGTTGCAGTACATGAAACCGCTGCAAACATAGACTGCCTTCTAATAGATAAATCACACTGCATTGGTTCATCTGTCAATGGACAATTTGCCGCAACATGTCCCATTTCTTGGCAACGAAAACACCTGACGTTTCCCCAGTTTGGTTTGCTGACAGGCACTGGCTTCCCTTGTTTGGGATGCCAAGCTTCAGTCCTGGCACCAAAAATCCTCCCCCCTATTTCCTTGCCATGCTTACCACCCACTTCCCCTGGAACAGTCTTACCGGTTGCCTGGGGAGACCGTGGCTTTGGGCGGAAAGTCCGTGCGGCTTTAGGGGTGGTGACCAGGTTCTTTGCAGCAAAATACCTTTCAACAAGTTCCACCAGGTGGTTTGCCGAATTGGGGTCTCCTTGACTCACCCACTCCTGCAGGGAAATGGGTAGTGACCTCAGAAACTGGTCCATGACCACACGCTCCACTATTTGTGGCCCAGACAGGGACTCCGGCTGTAGCCATTTCCTCACCAGGTGAATTAGGTCGAACATCTGCGATCTTGGAGGCTTCTCGTCTTGGAAGGACCAGCTGTGGACCCGCTGTGCTCGAACTGCCAAAGTGACACCAAGTCGTGCCAGTATTTCCTGTTTGACCTTTTCATAGTCTGCTGCTTCTGCTGACTCCAAATCATAGTAGGCCTTCTGCGATTCCCCAGTAAGCAACGGGGCGACCAGTCCTGCCCACTGGGTTTTAGGCCAACCTTCCCTCTCAGCGGTCCGTTCAAACGTTAGCAGAAAGGCCTCTGGATCATCATCTGTAGTCATCTTAGACAAAAAGCGAGCCACATGGATGGCTGAGGGCTTGTCTCCAACATTATCAACGTTAGCAGGTGACCACTGTGCTATTGTCTCCACAACCTCAGACAAGGTTTTCCTATCTGCTTTTGCATCAGTGGCTAGCTGTTCAAACAGCCTCTGCGTTTGTTCCTGTGCGATAGCATTAGCTTGCTGTTGTGCAGCGTTTGCTTGCTGTTGTGCCGCGTGGAGTGCAGCGTTTGTTTTCTGCTGTTCAGCGTGGATTGCAGCATTAGCTTGCTGTTGTGCAGCGTTTGCTTGCTGTTGTGCAGCGTGGAGTGCAGCGTTTGTTTTCTGCTGTTCAGCGTGGATTGCAGCATTAGCTTGCTGTTGTGCAGCGTTTGCTTGCTGTTGTGCAGCATGGAGTGCAGCGTTTGTTTTCTGCTGTTCAGCGTGGAGTGCAGCGCTTGTTTTCTGCTGTACAGCATTTGCTTGCTGTAGTGCAGCATTTGTTTTCTGCTGTTCAGCGGTTGCTTGCTGTTGTGCAGCTTGAAGTGCAGCGTTGGATATCATCAATTGTTTTAGGATTTCCTCCATGTTTAGTCACTCTAGGTACTGGCCTTTTAAGTAGTAACTTACTACAGCTGCCCGCTGAAATCCACCATATGTAACCTGGGGGACAGGTAGCAGGTACAAAGCTCCCTGGGATGAGCTGTTTAGTAAGGCACAGATACCAAATCCACTTGAGGTAGTGAAAACAGTGCTGGGTTTATTTGATTTAAATACAAGTCCATACACAGGTGCTGCACAGTCTTCCAGAAAACACATCAAAACAGAAATAAACAAACTAAAGTCCTAGCCGTGTCTCGGCTCTAACTATACCATACACCGTCTCTAACTATCAGGCTGAGCAAGCCTACCGCTTGTCGGCTTCTGTAAAGAGTTTTTAAAGGGTTTTACCAACCTTTTGGCTCCTCACAAACCATCCCTGTTTGTGTGTCCCAGGCAGAGAGCAAAGGCTGTTTGCTCAGGTGAGCTTAAATTAGCCTGGAGAGGAGGACTAAGATCCGAACTGGATCATGTCTCAGAGACCTCTGAATGTATATGAGAGGAGCCTGGGAGATGTATAAACCCCGAACAGGACTTCTCCTGGCTCTCTCTGGGACGCTCTGCTACAATATATATATATATTTCATTACATTTTGGATTAGACCTGGGCTTGGGTGCAAACGGGACCTTCTCAGAACCCACAGAGGTGTCCTGGACAGGAGGCACGGGAGCAAGGAGAGGACAGCAGGAGAAAGCACTGCCAGGCAAGTCTTCAGGGAGGAACAACAGGTTGCAGCCAGGAGGGCTGGTGAGTGATGCACAGTCAGGAGGACTCGGGAGGCACACCTGAGAGGACTGGGCGTTTGCAGGCTGGGATGGGCGCAGAACCAGAAGAGTGGACTGTGGAAGCATTGGCAGGAGAGAGAGGCAACTGCAGCCAGGAGGGCTGGCAGGACCTGAAGATGTTACTGGGAGCAGTAGACACGTGTAGGACAACTAGCACCAAGGACTGTCATATTTTTGCTACACCATAGGGGGTCTTAGCTACATACCTGCAAAGGGAATTTTCAAGGCCTGGTAGAGTCAGAGTCAGGCCTAAAGCGCAAGCAAGAAATGAGCTGGAGGTGTTGAGGAGGAATAGTCTTGAGTAGAGATCCTATTCTCGATTGTTCTGTTTTCTATAGGGAAACAGAGAAATCAACCTTCAGATGCGATATGAGTTCCAAATCAATATTTTATTGCCACCGCGGAGAGCATACCTTTACATGCATCAGCATATGCTCTGATATGATAGTTCAACCAGTAGTTCAAAAGCAACATGTGCTCATGGCACATCACCTTATGTTATCTACATACACATGCCATACCTAAGCAAAATTACCACCCAACATATCACCCCCTTACATATAGAGAGTCCCGGAGCAGAAGGAGAGAAAAGCATTGGCGTAGGGACTGCATGACAGGTGTGGACAGCCAGGGGAGGGCTGGCAGCCTTAGGCCTGGGGGGCAAGTCCAGTCAAGTGGCCCATTGAACCACTGAATCAGCTAACCATCCATCTACACCACATTCCCGAGAGAGAGAGAGAGAGAGAGAGAGAGAGAGAGAAGACTGCTCCATATTGCCCCAGAGAGAGAGAGGCCACTTGGCACTGCCTCCATAGAGAGAGCGAGAGACCATTTAACACTGCCTGCACACAGAGAGAGAACGCTTGACACTGCCTGCACAGAGAGAGAGGGGCCACTTGGCACTGCCTGCACAAAGAGAGAGAGGCCACTTGTCACTGCCTGTACAGAGAGAGAGGCTACTTGTCACTGCCTGCACAGAGAGAGATGCCACTTGGCACTGCCTGCACAGAGAGAGAGGCCACTTGGCACTGCCTGCACAGAGAGAGAGGCCACTTGGACTGCCTGCAGAGAAAGAGAGAGGCCACTTGGCACAGCCTGATCAGAGAGAGAGAGAGGCCACTTGGCACAGCCTGCACAGAGAGAGAGAGGCCACTTGTCACTGCCTGCACAGAGAGAGAGAGGCCACTTGTCACTACCTGCACAGAGAGAGATGCCACTTGGCACTGCCTGCACACAGAGAGATGCCACTTGGCACTGCCTGCACACAGAGAGATGCCACTTGGCACTGTCTGCACAGAGAGAGAGGCCACTTGGCACTGCCTGCAGAGAGAGAGAGAGAGAGAGAGAGAGAGAGAGAGGCCACTTGGCACTGCCTGCAGAGAAAGAGAGAGGCCACTTGGCACAGCCTGCACAGAGAGAAAGGCCACTTGGCACAGCCTGCACAGAGAGAGAGAGGCCACTTGGCACTGTCTGCAAAGAGAGAGGGGCCACTTGGCACTGCCTGCACAGAGAGAGAGAGGCCACTTGGCACTGCCTGCACAGAGAGAGAGGCCACTTGGCACTGCCTGCAGAGAGAGAGGCCACTTGGTCCTGCCTGCAGAGAAAGAGATAGGCCACTTGGCACAGCCTGCACAGAGAGAAAGGCCACTTGGCACAGCCTGCACAGAGAGAGAGAGAGGCCACTTGGCACTGCCTGCACAGAGAGAGAACGCTTGACACTGCCTGCACAGAGAGAGAGGGGCCACTTGGCACTGCCTGCACAAAGAGAGAGAGGCCACTTGTCACTGCCTGTACAGAGAGAGAGGCCACTTGTCACTGCCTGCACAGAGAGAGATGCCACTTGGCACTGCCTGCACAGAGAGAGATGCCACTTGGCACTGCCTGCACAGAGAGAGAACGCTTGACACTGCCTGCACAGAGAGAGAGGGGCCACTTGGCACTGCCTGCACAAAGAGAGAGAGGCCACTTGTCACTGCCTGCACAGAGAGAGAGGCCACTTGTCACTGCCTGCACAGAGAGAGATGCCACTTGGCACTGCCTGCAGAGAGAGAGAGGCCACTTGGACTGCCTGCAGAGAAAGAGAGAGGCCACTTGGCACAGCCTGCACAGAGAGAGAGAGAGAGGCCACTTGGCACAGCCTGCACAGAGAGAGAGAGGCCACTTGTCACTGCCTGCACAGAGAGAGAGAGGCCACTTGTCACTACCTGCACAGAGAGAGAGAGGCCACTTGTCACTACCTGCACACAGAGAGATGCCACTTGGCACTGCCTGCACACAGAGAGATGCCACTTGGCACTGCCTGCACACAGAGAGATGCCACTTGGCACTGCCTGCACAGAGAGAGAGGCCACTTGGCACTGCCTGCACAGAGAGAGAGAGGCCACTTGGCACTGCCTGCAGAGAAAAAGAGAGAGGCCACTTGGCACAGCCTGCACAAAGAGAAAGGCCACTTGGCACAGCCTGCACAGAGAGAGAGAGGCCACTTGGCACTGTCTGCACAGAGAGAGGGGCCACTTGGCACTGCCTGCACAGAGAGAGAGAGGCCACTTGGCACTGCCTGCACAGAGAGAGAGGCCACTTGGCACTGCCTGCAGAGAGAGAGGCCACTTGGTCCTGCCTGCAGAGAAAGAGATAGGCCACTTGGCACAGCCTGCACAGAGAGAAAGGCCACTTGGCACAGCCTGCACAGAGAGAGAGAGAGGCCACTTGGCACTGCCTGCACAGAGAGAGGGGCCACTTGGCACTGCCTGCACAGAGAGAGAGATGCCACTTGGCACTGCCTGCACAGAGAGAGAGGCCATTTGGCACTGCCTGCAGAGAGAGAGGCCACTTGGCCATGCCTGCAGAGAAAGAGAGAGGCCACTTGGCACAGCCTGCACAGAGAGAAAGGCCACTTGGCACAGCCTGCAGAGAGAGAGGCCACTTGGCACAGCCTGCACAGAGAGAGGCCACTTGGCACAGCCTGCATAGAGAGAGAGGCCACTTGGCACTGCCTGCACAGAGAGAGAGAGGCCACTTGGCACAGCCTGCACAGAGAGAGAGGCCACTTGGCACAGCCTGCACAGAGAGAGAGGCCACTTTGCACTGCCTGCACAGAGAGAGACTGCTTAACACTGCCTGCACAGAGTAGAGAGACCGCTGGACACTGGCATTTAGGGGGTTAAAACAGGCAGGGAGGAAATGTAATATCACCTTCTCTGTCTGTCACTTTTCAGTGGAGTGGCAGTGCCTGCTGTAAGTGAATACAAGCCTTCCATAGCCATAGTCCCTCAGTCTTCTTTTAGGTTGCCCATTTTTGCTGCATTTTTTTTGAAGTGCACCAAAGACGCAGCATGCAGGACGTTTTGTGCACTTTCAGAACATGCAGCAAAATGTGCAACCTCTATGGGACCAGGGGTAAAACATGCAGGAAGACTGCCAGTACACCAGCACTACAGACAAATCGCAGCATGCCAGTGTGAGCCCACATCAACACCTAGGAGGGCAAGCAAGGCAGTGTGGCTGCTAGGAAAAAAAAACTATTTAGCTGCAGAGAGGGGGAGGAGGGAGAAGTTCACTTACTTGGTGTTTCCCGGCCTCCCAGGAGCCTCACTGTATTCAAGCCAACTACTCAGATTTAACTTTCCCTCCCCACACATCCTCTTCACAGACAGCACACAGGCTGCCCGGAGTGTGGGCGGGGAAATAGAGAGCAGGTCCAGCCTCTGCCAGCCATTCGTGTGGAGGAGGGAGGGGCTGGGCAGGGCTGTGCTGTGCTCTGTAACACAGACTGTCGGCCCTGAGACATCCCTAGCTCACAGTACTGGATGGAGATGCAGCACTCGGCCTGCTCAAAAACTGCGCATTATGAGCTGGCGACACAGCAGCCTTTGTAGAGGATATGAGAGCAGCCCAGGGGGCAATTGCATCTCTGCCCCCCTTCCCAGCCCTCCCCTGTGGACAGCACAGTCATGCTTGTGGAGAAAAAAGTTGTCCCCTTTAAGAAAAGGGGAGGGGCCGAAGCAGGGGAGGCTAGGAGGAAGGTTAGGCTAGGTTAGGAAGAAGAAAGGAGAGTGAGGTCATCAGTGAGCGACGGAGGAGAAGATTCCCTCCCGAGTATGGTCAATTATAATAGGGGCTGTAAGGACAGCCCGGGCAGTGGTTGGGTCTTTGGAGGAAGAGAATATGGTAGTTATATGCATATATAACATGGTTTGTACCCATCTGTGGTATGGGGGTAACATGGTTGGTACCCATCTGTGGGATGGGGGTTAACATGGTTGGTACCCATCTGTGGGATGGGGTTAACATGGTTGGTACCCATCTGTGGGATGGGGGTTAACATGGTTGGTACCCATCTGTTGGATGGGGTTAACATGGTTGGTACCCATCTGTGGGATGGGGTTAACATGGTTGGTACCCATCTGTGGGATGGGGTTAACATGGTTGGTACCCATCTGTGGGATGGGGTTAACATGGTTGGTACCCATCTGTGGATGGGGGTTATCAGGTACCTTCCGGTTAACGAGGGGTTAACCAGGAAGGGGTTAAAGGTAGGTCACTGCGAAAGTTGAGTACTGTCTCCGGGTCTGGGGGCTTGCGACCGGAGGCCTAAAGTTTAAAGAAGTTTGGCGCAGTGACCAGTGGGTGGGGTTCCCCGAGAAGACCCCAAAAGTACATAAAGTTGGTTAAGAGTTATTTAAAATATTTTTTATTTAATTTTAAGGTAATTGTTAATAAAAGGCCGTCAAGGCCATTTACTCCAAAATCTTGTCATGTCATTTGTGAGGGGATTTGGAGGGGTTAGATATTATGTTTAATGGATGGCTTAAGGGACTGTGGGTTAGGTCCTTCACATGTCATGCCTTCCTACATATTGCCAATAGACCTAATGTCAGGAAAGTCCACAAGAAATTGTTTATCACAGAAGCTGAAGCGCCCATCTTAACTATTTATATAAAATGGAGTATGTATCCACATATTAACTATTATGGTACTTATAGAATGTTATAAAATAATATATCATTATCTACTATTAGCAACCAATACTAGCAATAATGTATTTAGCCATGTAATCAATATGTAAATCAACCCCTGCTACAATTAGTATATAGCAAGATATGAACAAGTAGTGACCATATATTAACCCTATACAGTCTGCAAGCAAGTGTTGTGCTGGAGTGAAGACTGGAGTATATATACAAGGAGTGTATATAGTTGGTCCCATGTAAATATTCTGCAATTCAGTGGGCATCCCATATTCCCTTATCCCATCCAAGTTAATTCCCCTCAATAAAAATAACAAACAATAAAAAAAAACAAAGTTCATGGACTGTTTTCTGTCTAAAGCCTCGTACACACGATCGGACTTTCCGACGGGAAATGTTCGATGACAGGCTGTTGGCGGTAAATCCGACCGTGTGTACGCTCCATCGGACAATTGTTGTCGGACTTTCCGCCGACAAATGTTGGCTGGCAGGTTTTCAAATTTTCCGCGGACAAATGTGTGTTGTCGGATTTTCCGAGCGTGTGTACACAAGTCCGTCGGACACAAGTCCAAAGCACAAACACGCATGCTCAGAAGCAAGGACGAGCCGGAAGCGGTCGATCTTGTAAACTAGCGTTCGTAATGGAGAATTAACATTCATGATTTGGCAAATTATGAAATCTCCAAATGCAGCGCACAATTCTCTTCTTCTTTAATGGGATAATAATGAAGCTGCTTTGCTGGTGATACTGATGGAGTTATTGCAAAAAAAAAATTCAAAGGCTTTTTTTTCTAGTAATATCAAGAATAATATTATTATGCTTTTTTATTTTTATTTTTTGTCAAGTTACCCCAACACCATTATCTCGTAGTTTTTAAGATCAAAGATACAACTATGATGGTATCCCTTGTCAATTTTACATTGTATTTTTTTTTTTATGTAATTGCTTACTCTCAAACTGTGTGTAAAACACATAGCCAAGTATTATTCTCCTCAATTTTTTATTGTGCATTAAAAAAAGAAAACAAATACAATTAGACATGCTATCTGCCAATAGAACTTAACCAAAAAGTGCATTCTATGCATCCAAAAATATAGAAAATATAACAAATCAAATCATTATTATTCAACCAAAAAAATAAATAAAACCTCATGCATGTGTTCTGCTTCTTAATATAGGGGGGTCAACAATGCCAAGAGTTGGCGAAAGCAGGGGTCCGTCATCCGGAGATAATTCCGTAAAACATCTGGATTATTCTCCTGGAGCTTCCGCAGCAAAGGCATATGACAAAATTGTTCACGATTAATAAAGCAACCAATTTTTGGTCCAAGAACTCCTCCTCCTCCTGTTCCTGGACTGGACTTGGGTCAAAGCAATAACTCTAAGGCCAATAATATACGTTATCTCCTCCGATTCCGCAACATGTCCGTTTGACGAACGACCGTTCAGAAACGTACTGAAAAGCACGAAATGAAAAGCGCGAACTGAAAAGCGCGAAATGAAAAGCGCAAACTGAAAAGCGCTAAATTAAAAGCGCAACATTAAAAGCACAAATCAACACTCACCAAACATGAAATTAGCAAAATGGAGCCCAAAGGGTGGCGCTAAAGAGCTGAAAAAACACGTAGTATGTCACTACGTTCGTGTTTGTTGGCCGACAATTTCTTGCCGTTTGTATGCAAGACAAGTTTGGGCCAACACCCTTCGGACAAAAGTCCACGGTTTTGTTGGCGGAAAATCCGAACGTGTGTACGAGGCTTAAGAGTGACTGGAGACCCACGTGGCTTTCTTGTACATGTTTATCAGAGAACCTTGGCTGAGGAAGGCTGCTCTAGATGATGACTGGATACAAGTTTTCCAATATACCTGGGTCTTCCGGAATATCTTAAAAAATTCTCTGAAATTCCACGCCTATTTCTCTAATTAGATAACGATCTGATAAAGATCAACCAGATGCAGTTCTACACCCCTCCAACTCAGCGGTTCTCAACCTTTTTGGGACCACGGCCTGGTAAATTCTTTCAAAATCTTCCACGCCCCAACAGTAAAAAAAAAAGGTTATACGCACACAATAAAAGTATTGGAATGCATAATCTGGATTGAAATGTTGAAAGGCTTTGGATGGGACTGGTTTTTACTATGGGTCGAGGGGAAGGGGCGGACTGACCATTCGGCCACTCGGGCACTTCCCGAGGGCCCCGGACCAGGGACAGTATGTAAAAATCTGTGTTTTTTTTACATCTGTTTCTGAAATGTCCCTTACCGACATCCTTTTGGTCTAAAAATCCAGAGATTATAGCTGCCCCACCTCTCCAGTACCTTCTCAGCCAATAGAAACATGTCTGTGTATACTGTGTGTACATGTATGTGTATACTGTGTGATTGTATACTGTGTGTGTGTATACTGTGTGGCCCCATAATCTCTGATTGCCCGGGGGCCCCATGAGTTGTCAGTCCGCCCCTGGTCGGGGGGGGGATTGGGATTGTGCAGTGGGCTGGGGGGGGGGAGGATTGAGGAGTTGTGTAGTGGGCTAGGGAATTCTGCAGCAGACTTGGTGGCTCTGTAGGGTATGGGGTTTCTGGAGTAGGGCGCTGTTGGGGGCACTTTGGAGGGCTAGGGGCTCTACAGGAGACTAAGGGGAAACATAAAGCAGGGAAGAAGGTGCTTATAAGTGCAGTAATAAAACACTTTAATGACAAGGAAGGGTTAATAACACTTGCAAAACGGAAGTGAAAAACATATCAATGAATCCATAACATCCAACAGGATGCCTACTGGGAGTAAAGGCAGCTGCAGGTGGAAGCTCCAGCCGACTAGCGGTGGGGAAAACTGTCTCTGATCCAAGATGGAGGGCCGTGCTGTCAGGGCCAGCATGGAATACAGGCAACCAGAAGTGATGTCAGAGTGGGCGGGACATGTTTCTGAGCATGCCCAGTCGCTCCTTCTTACAACCACTGGGTGGCACTGTGGAAGGTTGGGGTTCACTCCAGAGTCTTAGGGCTCTCTGGGGCATGGGAGCACTATGGGCCACAATGGGAGGTTGGGGGGGCACTATCAGGGGTGGACTGGCAATTGCCCCCCAGGCCGCTCTGATGCCCCGTAAAAAGGTCTTGCCGCCTCCGCCACAGACCTGTCTAAAGGTTTCCTGGTGAAGAGTAAAAACACAAACTGCGGGATGAGAGCGAGAATAGAGCGCAGGCCGCCTCCCCCTCTGGCATGGATGGTGTGCGCCCTGTCCAAGAAGGCCCCCCTCTGGCATGGATGGCGTGCGCCCTGTCCTAGCAGAGGCCAGCTCTGTGCCCCACTGGAGGCTCTCCTCCCCTAGCTAGCCCCAACCAAGCTGTCCCGGCTTCCTCTGCAGTCCCCGGCCACCCCCCTGCCAGCCAGTTTGTTAACCTGGAGTTGGTGCAGCAGGCACTGTCCAGTCTGACCCGCCCGGTGAGCACCTTTAGCCTGGGATAGGGGTCAGTAGGAGGCAGGCAAGAGGGAGAGCGGGAGGGGGGCCGAGTCGCTGCACCATGGTACTTGCCCCGCTGGGCCAAAAGTTGGCAGTCAGCCTATGGGCACGACGGAAGCTGGGAAGCACTATGGGAGGTTAAAAGATCTGCAGTTGGCTTAAGGCCCAGAAGAAGGGAGGCCATGGACCAGTGGTTGAGAACCATTTCTCGGCCTTGCCTATATACACACCCTCCCCCTCCTATTTTTATTTTTTCTTCTCTCCTTCTCCTATTCTTGTTCCCCCCCCTTTTCTCTAGCTATTCTTTCTCCCCCTTCTATAATAATACTATTAAAGCTTCTTAAAGACTAGCAGGAATCCAATGCAGGGGATATTGCCATGACCTCATGGCTCACTTGTTTTGCTTTCTTTTTCTGTCGAGACACCATGGCTCACCTCTTGTATTTTGCTTCCCAGCCTATATTCTATCTGTGAAAATGTATTATTTGTATTACCCGTAATAAAACACGATTTGCAAGAAAAATATTGAAGATGACTTTTTAAATTACATTAACATGTTAAAGCTTATATGAGATTTTTAGTGATTGGGTTTATATATACATTAAATAATCCACACTAACCCCATCCCCTATCCCCGCCAATACAGTTCTAAAGCTACCCGCCCCATCCCTCCACACATGATTCCAGATGAAAGATAATTCATTTACCAGATTTTGGGTTGAAACATTGAAAAATGAACACGCTTCATGTAACCAGGGCCGGGACAAGCAGTGGGCAGGAGGTCTGGCTGTCCTGGGCACTGTGGTATCATTTAAAGTTTGGGGGCACCACAGGGAGATTGGGGGGATTTGTGCTGGGAGGGGGAATTGAGGAGGGCAGCGGGAGGTGAGAAGTATTCTTGGAGGCAGTGGCCGCCAGTGGAAAAATTATTTTGGGGGCGGGGGCTTGGAAGCAACCAGTATGCCAAACCCCCCCCACCCCCCATCGGTCGGTCGGCCAGTCAGCAGGCTCCCGTTCTCCTGGCCTCCCTCCTCCTCGGCCAATCGGAAAGTCTTCTCTTTTCGGCCAATCGGAAAACGGGTCCCACACCTGCTTCTGATTGGCTGGATTGAGGATCAGTGTTTCAACAGCAAATATTAATTTGCTGTTGAAACACACCTAGGTAGGCTCTGGACGCATTCTCTGCTACTCGAGCCTACCCTATTTTGAAGCCTATTAAAGCCTCTGGCTCTAATCAAAAAGAAAACCCTGGCCACTGTAATCCATGCGCCAGGTGCCCTGAAAGGGGCTGAATGCATGAATAGGGGGGCGGCCGCCATTATGCATACAGGTGGTGAGGAGAGAGCGGGCGGCCACTGGTTGGAAGGGAAATGGACGGGCCGCCACTGCAAATTTGTGGAGGTGACCTAGGAGGTGGTGATTTGGGAGGGATTTGCATTTAGAGGGGAGATGAGAGGATTTGTGCTAGGATGGGGGATTTGTACTAGAAAAGGTAATATGGCGGGAGAGAGGGGATTTGTGCTAGGAGGGCAATTTTTTTTTGAGAGGCGGAATTGTGCTAATAGGCATGATTGGAGGGTTGTGCTAGGATGGGGGATTCGTGCTGGGAGGGGGGTTTTGGAGTGGGGGGGAGAGGATTTGCGCTCGGAGGGGAAATTTGAGAGGTAGAGGATTTGGGCTGGGAAGGGGGAATTCTTTTTTTTTTTTTTAGGGAGGGGCAGAATTGTGCTGGGAGCATATGTGGAATGAGAGGATTTGAGCTAAGCATGCAAGTTTTTGGGGAGGGGGGATTTTTGCTGACACATAATGCTTATACATCTTAGGGGGGGGCGCAATTTGGCATGTTCGCCCTGGGTTCTAGATGACCTTGTCCTGGCACTGCATGTAACTGCAGTTTGCCGTTCCTACTGAAATTTGGACCCAGGATCCCTGTACTGTAATGCCCCGTACACACGGTCGGAAAATCCGACCACAAAATCCATCTGATTTTTTCTGACGGATTTAGTCCGACACTGGTGTTGCATACACACGGTCGGACAAAGTTGTCGGAAAATCCGATCATTCTGAACGTGGTGACGTTTGTTGCGTACGACGGGACTACGTAGAGGCTAGTAGCCAATAGCTTTGGTCTTGTAGTGTGATCTGAGCATGCGTGGCACTTTGTCCGTCGGAATTCGCTACACACGATCGGAAAAAGTCCGATAGGACTTTGTTGTCGAAAATTTGAGAGCAGGAGATAAAACTTTGTCTGTCGGAAAATCCGATGGAAAATGTCCGATGGAGCCCACACATGGTCGGAATTTCCGACAACATTGTCCGATAGGACATTTTCCGTCGGAAAATCCGACCGTGTGTACGGGGCTTAAGAGGGGCTAGGACCGCTGTGCTGCTTCTCCAATAAAATAGCTGGATACAATGACAATACAATCAGTTTTGAGGGCATATACATTTTAATGATAAAACAAAAAGTATTATGGTCTGTCGTTTGAAGTTAGCCTTCCTTTATGTGCGTTTGCTGTTGTCATAACATTTGTATACAGTCTTTAGCTCTCGCTTTGATTGCAGAAATTCCGCATGTTTTCCCCGGGGAGCTAATCAGCGGCGCTCGTCCGTGACCCGGCGAATTACCCCTCCTGTATCAGATTAAATTAATAGACAGGGAACAGTCCATTTATAAACTCCGTTAACTTTTTACCACAGGACGCACCGTCTGCCGCGGCGTCCCCTGCGATCTCTGCGAATGCGCGGTAATGACATGTCATTGGCTCCCTGGGCAGCCCATCACTCTATAATGGACATTACAGACACAATGTTTCACTTATACGGGGGGGGGGGGGAGAAATATATTTCTAAAAATAATTTTAGTGGCTCTTATTATTGCTATGCAAGGGGGGATTGTTTCCAGACCGAGTTTTAATTATCTGGTTGAAGGAATGGATCCTTAGTATTTGGATTGAGTCTCGAGGGAAAAGTCGATCTTGAAAGATTCAAACCACAGAGTGAGCCGGAGTCCGGTATTAATTGGTCATTAACTCCGTCTTTGCCGCGGGGGCTGGCACTAGCATATTTCAGAACAGAAAAGGATACTTTTTTATTTTGCGCTGCATATTTTATCACAGGCAGTTTATTAATATTACGTATATTTTAATTGGTTAAGGACCTTGGGTGCACTATGCATACCTAAAGAAACGTTACCAAAGTACACATGGGGTACCAGTAGGCCTTGTCCCACTTCCCCACTGCTGCTCCCCTTACTGCTGCTTTTACAGGCAATTCCTGGCTGTCAAAATGACAGCCGGGACTTGCTCTCTAACAAAGCAGCGGCTACAGCTATTGCTATGTAACACAGAGATTATGAAGTGTTTCTAGAGAGCAAGTCCCGGTTGTCATTGGGACAAGGCCGACTGGTACCTACTTTGGTAATGTTACTTTAGGTATGCCTAGTGCACCCAAGGTCCTTAACCAATTAAAATATGCGTAATATTAATAAACTGCCTGTGATAAAATATACAGCGCAAACAAAAAGTATCTTTTTCTGAAATATGCTAGTGCCAGCCCCCGCGCCAAAGACGGAGTTAATGACCCTGATCACTAGGGGTCACCAGAAGGAGCTCCTGATTCCTCTATATAGATCTTTGGTTCTCACAAGAGGGATCACCAGCAGGAGGACAGAGGTCCCGACTCCCATAATTAGATCTTTAGTTATCACTAGATTACAAAGGGGAAAAGTTTGGGGCTTTAAATGAAGCATATGGCAGAACATTAGTTATCACTGGAGGGATCACCAGAAGGAAGGAGATCCTGATTCCTCTATATAGATCTTTATATTCTGTGTTCAAAATTCAGCAGGGTAGCTGCTCGACATGGGACCTGGAAGCTAGTGGAGATCACTGGTGTAGCGGGGTCTACTACAATAATTAGGCTATTTTCACACTGGGGCGCTGGGTGCGCTGGCGGTAAAGCGGCGCTATATTTAGCACCGCTTTACCGTCTTTTTTTTAGCGGCGCTATTCGGCCACTGGCGGGCGGTTTTACCCCCCGCGAGCAGCCGAAAAAGGCGGTTTGCGGGCGGGTTTGGAGCGCTGCCCCATTGTTTTCAATGGTAGGGTGCGCTATAGGAGCAGTAAATACACCGCTCCTACAGCGCACCAAAGATGCGGCTTGCAGGACATTTTTCAGCGTCCTGCAAGCGCACCGCTTCAGTGTGAAAGCCCTCGGGCTTTCACACTGGAGACACAGCAACGGCTGTTTCAGGTCTGTTTGTAGGCGCCATTTTCTAGCGCAATAGCACCTGCAAACCGCCCCAGTGTGAAAGGGGCCTTTGGATTTCCATCTTCCGGGGAGATCCCACAGGTATGGCACATGCGTACATTAGTCCAAGCTGGAGCCGTATAAATATACAAACATAGCCACACCTAAATTTCAGCTTTAACATGAAAAATATATCTGATGACAGGTCCAGTTGTTCGGTGATGTAAAACGCGCAAAATCTGCACGCATTGACGCACATTGGAACACATGCATCCGGTGTATGCTTAGTGTTCCTCATCATTCCAGGCACTAATCGATCGGCAGCGCACAGAGAGGAAGCCGGAGCCGGAGCCGGCTCTAAAACAGACAATATCATCTGCAAAGAGAAAACAGCACTTCTAGCTGTCACCATGGACGCTCCTCCATCCTTGATAACCCTTCCATGTGGATCAAAAACAAGGCCATCTCATAAATATACAGGAAAAAACACATTACGGCTTGGAAAATTTCTATGTGAAAATGTTTAGTCTGATTAGTCATTGCTTTGAAAACTTGTCTTCAACCCGACTGCAAACTCTGAAAATAAATGTTCCTTCTTCCACAGACAGAATGTATACAGTGTATGGTGTTCTGTAGCCACAGCTGGATCCCGTTCTCTGATTGTTCCATGGAACAATGTAACAGACTTCACAACGAAGGATGGAATCACAAGAAAAGTTGGAGAAATGTTGTGACATACTGCGCTACGGTATAATGTTACTTCATTGCACTTGCTGAACAATTGGACAACTGCATTTATATAGGGAAAGTATTGGAGTCATCCCTTTTTTTTATGTCCCCCAGTGAGCTAAACATTAGTTACTCTCATAATACAATTCTATTACACTCTATACATAGAAAACTACAACCCCCAACATGACCCACCACTGGACCTGATCATAATACAATTCTATTACACTCTATACATAGAAAACTACAACCCCAACATGACCCACCACTGGACCTGATCATAATACAATTCTATTACACTCTATACATAGAAAACTACAACCCCCAACATGACCCACCACTGGACATGATCATAATACAATTCTATTACATTCTATACATAGGACACTACAACCCCCAACATGACCCACCACTGGACATGATCATAATACAATTCTATTACACTCTATACATAGAACACTACAACCCCCAACATGTCCCACCACTGGACATGATCATAATGCAATTCTATTACATTCTATACATAGAACACTACAACCCCCAACATGACCCACCACTGGACATGATCATAATACAATTATATTACATTCTATACATATAACACTACAACCCCCAACATGACCCACCACTGGACATGATCATAATACAATTCTATTACACTGTATACATAGAACACTACAACCCCCAACATGACCCACCACTGGACATGATCATAATACAATTATATTATATTCTATACATATAACACTACAACCCCCAACATGACCCACCACTGGACATGATCATAATACAATTCTATTACATTCTATACATAGAACACTACAACCCCCAACATGTCCCACCACTAGACATGATCATAATACAATTCTATTACACTCTATACATAGAACACTACACCCCCCAACATGACCCACCACTGAACATGATCATAATGCAATTCTATTACATTCTATACATAGAACACTACAACCCCCAACATGACCCACCACTGGACATGATCATAATACAATTATATTACATTCTATACATATAACACTACAACCCCCAACATGACCCACCACTGGACATGATCATAATACAATTCTATTACACTGTATACATAGAACACTACAACCCACCAACATGACCCACCACTGGACATGATCATAATACAATTATATTACATTCTATACATATAACACTACAACCCCCAACATGACCCACCACTGGACATGATCATAATACAATTATATTACATTCTATACATATAACACTACAACCCCCAACATGACCCACCACTGGACATGATCATAATACAATTCTATTACATTCTATACATAGAACACTACAACCCACCAACATGACCCACCACTGGACATGATCATAATACAATTATATTACATTCTATACATATAACACTACAACCCCCAACATGACCCACCACTGGACATGATCATAATACAATTATATTACATTCTATACATAGAACACTACAACCCACCAACATGACCCACCACTGGACATGATCATAATACAATTATATTACATTCTATACATATAACACTACAACCCCCAACATGACCCACCACTGGACATGATCATAATACAATTATATTACATTCTATACATATAACACTACAACCCCCAACATGACCCACCACTGGACATGATCATAATACAATTCTATTACATTCTATACATAGAACACTACAACCCCCAACATGTCCCACCACTAGACATGACCATAATACAATTCCATTACACTCTATACATAGAACACTACAACCCCCAACATGACCCACCACTGGACATGACCATAATACAATTCTATTACATTCTATACATAGAACACTACAACTCCCAACATAACCCACCACTGGACATGATCATAATACAATTATATGACATTCTATACATAGAACACTACAACCCCCAACATGACCCACCACTGGACCTGATCATAATACAATTATATTACACTCTATACATAAACACTACAACCCCCAACATGACCCACCACTGGACATGATCATAATACAATTCTATTACACTCTATACATAAAACACTACAACCCCCAACATGTCCCACCACTGGACCTGATCATAATACAATTATATTACACTCTATACATAAACACTACAACCCCCAACATGACCCACCACTGGACATGATCATAATACAATTCTATTACACTCTATACATAGAACACTACACCCCCCAACATGTCCCACCACTGGACATGATCATAATACAATTATATTACATTCTATACATAGAACACTACAACCCCCAACATGTCCCACCACTGGACATGATCATAATACAATTCTATTACATTCTATACATAGAACACTACAACCCCCAACATGACCCACCACTGGACATGACCATAATACAATTCTATTACACTCTATACATAGAACACTACACCCCCCAACATGGCCGACCACTGGACATGATCATAATACAATTCTATTACACTCTATACATAGGACACTACAACCCCCAACATGTCCCACCACTGGACCTGATCATAATACAATTATATTACACTCTATACATAAACACTACAACCCCCAACATGACCCACCACAATTCTACAATTCTATTACAGTCTACGCAAGTGCATGAATGAGCAAAGAACCAACGTTTTTCTTAAATGACCCTCTTGCTATACTGAATTTTTCAAGGCAAGCTGTACCTATAAAATTAGAGAGGGAATTCTACCCGCTCCTGCCACTTGTGCCACCTAATGTTGCACCAATACAAATCATCCCCTAAAGTCCATTGGGAAACCAACATTTCCAGGTGTCTTGATCTCCCTGGAGCTCTCACTATTTCCCCTGCTGACCTCCATGTCACTAGAGGAGGTGAAGGTCATCAGGAAGAACCTGTGAGAGCTGCAGGAGATCAGCATTTCCAGATGGGGGGGGGGGGGGTTCAGGGGAACAAAGCCGCATTTGGTGGTGGTGGTGGTGGAGGCTTGCAATGAAAAATTTAGTATAACGATAAGGTTGCTTTAAAAGTTCAAAAGTTATTCAGCTTTTCTCTGTTTTGTAATTCTTTGTAATAAATCTTAGCTCATAACTCATACAAGACACAGAATAACAACCAAAACTTTGAACTGAGTCCAAAAATAAAACTAACTGTCCTAGGCTGCTATTTTTAAATATGGAATGCTGTCAAGATAAAACATCCAAGGACAAAACTGCAAAATTTCAGAGGGTGCTTGGTGATCAGAGGGGTGTTTTCAGCTGCCTCGTCTCTTAAAGTGAAAGACCTTTTTTTTCTTTGGTCTCCGGGGACTTAACCCTGTTTTTTAAGGTATGGAGGACAACGTGCAATCCTGCAGTATGTCCAGGGCCGTCTTTAAGGCAGGGCAAAAGGGGCGGCTGCCCTGGGCCCTGTCATTGTTGTGGGGGCCCAAAGCAGCTGCCTCATACTTGCCAACTATCCCACTTTAAATTCCCTTGTCCCTTGAGGTTTTAGTCCTGTGTTGTGTCCTGATATCTCAGTGTGAAGTGCTGCTACTAATGCTACCCAGCTCTGCCCTATTGTTGTGTACAGATGACTCACCTGTAGACCCTGTGTTTACATGTAAATAACCATCTTTCATATGTAAATAACAGCAGCAGTCATATGTAAATAGCTGAGGCCGGTGGCATAGATATGTAAATAAAGGCGGCATTCATATGTATATCACCCCCCCTGCAGTGAGGAGGTTGTGCTGTAACCTATAACAACCAATCAGTGAGCAGTATTACTGTAAAGTAATCTCTAGCAACCAATCAACAAGCAGAAATCATATGCTGTAACGTCTAGCAACTAATAAGTGAGCCTTTATGTGTGCTGTAACCTCTAGCAACCAGTCAGTAAGCAGTAATGATATGCTCTAACCTCTGGCAACTAATCGCAATTGCTGCCTGATCTGATACAGTAAACTGATTTTAAGTCTACCTGCTATTTATTTTATGTCTCAGAGCAGGTGGAGAGCGTTGGGGGGGGGGGGGGGGGGGGGGGGGGGAAGAAACGTTTTGCCCAGGGTCCAATCAATATTAAGTATGTCTTCCATTGTAGAGATGTCCGTAATATACGTTCCCTAAAAACATCTACCCAGTATCTGGCTATAGGTGGTCTATTTTTGAGCTAAGAGCCTTCTGGTATCTGGAGATATCCTGGATTACTGCTAAGAAGTTCACAGAGTCTTGAAAGTCAGGATCAGTGGCTCTGTCTGAGTAGCCATGTTGGTGAAGCTGGTGTTGTTGTCTCCTGCCAAGTCCGGCTGGTTCGTAACATTTCCTGTATGGCAGGAAGAGGAAAGGCTTCCCCTGGTCATGCCTCTTTAGGTCAGCGAAAGAAGAAGAGGATTTAGAAGTTTAGATGGTCCTCTACACCAGTGGTCATCAACCCTGTCCTCAGGGCCCACCAACAGGCCAGGTTTGCAAGATAACTAAAATACATCACAGGTGATACCATTTGCTGCTCAGTGATTGCGGTATTCTAGTCTGCATCTCCCCAAAGTAATACATAAAACCTGGCCTCTTAGTGGGCCCTAGGGTGCCCACGTGTCCCGGATTGCCCAGGATTGTCCCTTAATTCAGATTTTTGTCCCGGGCACCTTCATTCCGGGACAATACAGTGTCCCGGAATGAAAAAAAAAAAAGAACACCGCCAGTCCGCCACCCTGATAATCATTTGCCAAACTGGTTGCTAGGCTAGGGCCGCCCGCATTTAGCAACCAGTGACGTTGGCTGACACGTGGGCAGTGGGCATCGCGCCTTAGAATCCACCTGACGAAAGAAGGTAAAGAAAGAAAGAAAGTTAAGGGGCAGGGCCACCCGGCGACGTCACATTGTGGCGCCGCCTCCTTGTGACATCACCGACCAGTGCATGCTGGGGGGGGTGTGTCCCTGAATGGCGGTTTGGAAATGTGGTCACCCTAGTGGGCCCTGAGGACAGGGTTGATGACCACTGCTCTACACCCAAAATAATAATAATGGAGATAGGGTTCCAGGCAGCAGAGCTCCGGGACTAGATGTCTGTTGCATGCACCGTTCAGTTTACATTTTCAGCCCGGTCCCTGTTTGCCAGAATGAGTGACAACATCTCATGCCAACAATTCAAGATGACCGAAGACCAGCACTTGGAAGTAGCCGGGGGGAGAAGATGGCAGTGCCGGGGAGGGACCTCGCAGGATTATTGGAACAGAACATTTTTTTACTTTAGTTCACTTTAAATTGATCTGGTCCGTTGTGTTGGGTTAACATATCCTATTCATTCGAATAGGCTTCCAATGCAACAAAACAAACCTAATACCCAACGCAACCGATAAATGTCCTGATTGCTCATTGTCATATCAGTTGTGCTTTGCTACCGTAAAGTGAAATGTACCCAGGGCCGTCTTTAACCACTTCAGCCCCGGACCAATTGGCAGCCAAAGGACCAGGCCCCTTTTTGCGTTGCTTTAACTGACAATTGCGCGGTCGTGCGACGTGGCTTCAAAACAAAATTGGCGTCCTTTTTTTCCCACAAATAGAGCTTTCTTTGGTGGTATTTGATCGCCCCTGCGGTTTTTATTTTTTGCGCTATAAACAAAAATAGAGCGACCATTTTGAAAAAAAATGCAATATTTTTTGCTTTTTGCTATAATAAATATCCCCAAAAAATATATAAAAAAACATATTTTTTTTCCTCAGTTTTTAGGCCGATACGTATTCTTCTACATATTTTTGGTAAAAAAAAAATCGCAATTAGCGATTATTGATTGGTTTGCGCAAAAGTTATAGCGTTTACAAAATAGGGGATAGTTTTATAGCATTTTTATTAATATTTTTTTTTTTTACTAGTAATGGCGCGATCAGCGATTTTTATTGTGACTGCGACATTATGGCGGACACATCGGACATTTTTTGACACATTTTTGGGACCATTGTCATTTATACAGCAATCAATGCTATTTAAATGCATTGATTCCTGTATAAATGACAGTTGTAGTGAAGGGGTTAACCACTAGGGGGAGGGGAGGGGTTATGGGCTGTGACGTGTGTGTTTTTTTTTACATTAGACGTCATTGATTGGCTTTCCCGATGACCGGGAACAGCCAATCAGTGACAGGCAGAGTAGGAAGCGCGGGAGAGGTTTGTTTACACATACCTCTCCCCGTTCTTCAGCTCCGTGACCCGCTGGTCCCGCGGCCGGGTCACAGAGCTCCCGACCGGGAGGGTCGCGCCATTCTGCTCACGTATATATACATGAGGCGGTCGGGAAGCGGTTAATACTGATTGGACCCTGGGCTAAAATTTTCTTGGGCCCCCCTATGCAATTTCGCTCTCCACCTGCTCTGAGACATACAACAAATAGCAGCTAGACTTAAAATCAGTTAACTGTATCAGATCAGGCAGCAATTGTGATTGGTTGCCAGAGGTTACAGCATATCATTACTGCTTACTGACTGGTTGCTAGAAGTTACAGCACACATTACGGCTCACTGATTAGTTGCCAGAGGTCACAGCTAATTATTTCTGCTGGTTAATTGGTTGCTAGAGATTACTGTACAGTATTACTGCTCACTGATTGTTGCTAGAGGTTACAGCACATCATCTCTTCACTGTAGGGGGGCATGATCTACATATGAATGTCGCCTTTATTTACATATCAATACAGCCGGCCGCAGCTATTTACTTATGAATGCCGGTTATTTACATGTAAACACAGGGTCTGCAGGAGAGTCATCTGTACACAACAATAAGGCAGAGCTCGGCAGCATTAGTACCAGCACTTCACACTGAGATATCGGGACACAGCACAGGACTAAAAGTTCAAAGGACAAGGGAATTTAAACTGGGATAGTTGGCAAGTGTGAGGCAGCTGCTTTGGGCCCCACAACAATGACAGGGCTCAGGGCAGCTGCCCCTTTTGCCCTGCCTTAAAGACGGCCCTGAATGTACAATGTTCTCTCTAAAGACTTTCCTTATTGGTTATGTTCTTTACTAACCATAATCCTTTAATTTGTAGCTAGGAAGCTGTGTGCTAGAACTGGCGATCCTGGGGGCCTTTTTGCTGGTGCTGTGCTAAAAATAGACCTGAACAGATCAGAGGAGAGATACCACCCAACTATTAAAAAAACTATAAAATATCAATAAAAAAAAATAAAAAAAAAATATTAACACTGAACTCTAGGCAGATAGAAAAATACAAAGAAGCTGATAGGAGGAGAGAGCAGGGTGACAGGGAGACAAGCTCATCGCCGTCTCTACTTTCACTGTCAAGTCACAGGTTGGGAGCAGGTCCAGTATGACCTGAGCTCAGAGGAAGTGAGTTGAATGATGCTGGCCGTAAGACTGAGGACATCTCGTGGCAAGAAAGAAAGTACTGCTGGCGGTATGTCAGGGACAACCTGGACTCAAAGAATGAGGGTTGAATGATGCTGGCCATCAAACCGAGGACATTTAGTGGCAAAATGAATGTACTGTTGGGGGCATCTCCGAGACAACCTGGGCTCAAAGAAAGTGGGCTGAATAATGCTTGGCCATCAAACCTAGAACATATATTGGCATAAAGAATGTTCTGTTGGGGGCATGTCCAGGACAACTTGGCCTCAGAGAAAGTGGTCTGAATAATGCTTGGCCATCAAACCAAGAACATCTAGTGGCATAAAGAATGTTCTGTTGGGGCCATGTCTGGAACAACCTGAGCTCAGAGAAAGTGGGCTGAATAATGCTTGGCCATCAAACCAAGGACATCTAGTGGCAAAAAGAATTTACTGTTGGGGGCATGCCCAAGACAACCTAGGCTCAAAGAAAGTGGACTAAATAATGCTTGGCCATCAAACCAAGAACATCTAGTGGCATAAAGAATGTTCTGTTGGGGGCATGTCCAGGACAACTTGGGCTCAGAGAAAGTGGGCTGAATAATGCTTGGCCATCAAACCAAGGACATCTAGTGGCAAAAAGAATGTACTGTTGGGGGCATGTCTGGGAAAACCTGGGTTCATAGAAAGTGGGCTAAATAATGCTTGGCCATCAAGCCAAGAACATCTAGTGGCAAAAATAATCTACTGTCTGGGGGCATGTCCGGGACAATCTGGGCTCAGAGAAAGTGGGCTAAATAATGCTTGGCCATCAAACCAAGGACATCTAGTGGCATAAAGAATGTTCTGTTGGGGGCATGTCCAGGACAACTTGGGCTCAGAGAAAGTGGGCTAAATAATGCTTGGCCATCAAACCAAGAACATCTAGTGGCAAAAAAATATGTTCTGCAGGGACAGCTCTAGATCGAAGTTGAATATTGCAGCAAACTCTGCCGTGTATGAAGTGTAAGCACTTGTACAAGCGATGCTTTTACAGGTTGATGTCAGGGTCACCCAAGACCACAGCCTCCAGGCTGTAAAAAATGACAGGTCCCCTTTATGGAGGTATTCATATCAGCTCCCCCAAGCTGAACATTTAACGGGTGTGTTTTCTTAATTTCCATATGTCTCTCGCTCCCCCCCGCCGTACGGCCCTCTGTGATATTCTGACACGTTATAAATTCAGCTTAATAATATTAATGAGCTGTGGCTGAAATATTTCAGGGCCGCATTAAACGCACACCCGGGAAATGTGAACTTTGTTTTTTTTCCACCTCCGTCGCTCTCAGTATGTAGGACTCACGTAGGCCTGAGTGCTGCACAGCGAACGCCGCTGGAGAACGCGCCGCAGGAATGACAGAGCCCCGGTTTTATGATCAGGATTGTGAACTAACAATCCCTCATATGGCATGACATCATCGGGCCGCCGCGAGCCGTCCATCTCCTGGAGAGCGTCTCCTCCAGACCCCTCGGATCGCTGCTGCAGAGTTTTTTACAACCCGGGGCAGCGAGAATAAGCAGATTTTATGCTTTACTGAAATTTCGGTGCAAATTGGGAGGAAATTTTACAATTTTTGGCTCAGTGCATTGCAGTCAATAGAGTGTTTTTTTTTTTTTTTTTTTTTTTAACCTCCTGAGGGTTACATAAGTTCCTTTCACCTATCCTGAACCTATTCTTGTGCCAAAGCTGGTTCCATCAATAATCTACTTAAAAAAAAAAAAAACCTTCATTAAAAAAAAAAAAAAAAGAAAAAGCACACAAATAACAATTACGCACAAAAAATTAAGGTAAAAAACACGAATGCGGACACGCCATTTTTTAATGTTTTTATTATAATCTCTATGTTTCAGTATCCCTTTACCTTCGTTGACATGATTATATTTTAATTGCTACATGTTTAACCATGATTTTTTGCTTGATTCCCATGCTTATTTGATTTTTTATGCTCCTTTTCAAAACAATAAACATATTTAAATGGAAAAAAAAAAAAAAAAAACACAATTATTACCTAAACTCCACCCCCCCCCCCCCCACAAAAAAACAACTTTCCAAATACAGAAAAATAAGCAAAAATAAATAGATATATCCATTACCCAATAATTACTTACTTGTTTTTTTTATGCTCCTTTTCGAAACAATAAACATATTGTAATGGAAAAAAAAAACAAAAAACACAATTATTACCTACCCTCCAGTCCCCCCCCCCCCACCCAAAATAAAAACAACTTTCCAAAAAAAGAAAAATAAGAAAAAATAAATATATATATCCATTACCCAATAATTAATTACTTGATTTCTTATGCTCCTTTTCGAAACAATAAGCATATTGTAATGGAAAAAAACAAAAAACACAATTATTACCTACCTTCCAGGGGCCCCCCCCCCCCACCCAAAATAAAAACAACTTTCCAAATAAAGAAAAATAAGCAAAAATAAATAAATATATCCATTACTTAATAATCACTTACTTGATTTTTTATGCTTATTTTCAAAACAATAAACATATTTAAATTAAAAAAAAAAAACACAATTATTACCTACCCTCCACCCCCCCCCCCCCAAAAAAAACAACAACTTTCCAAATAAAGAATAATAAGCAAAAATAAATAAATATATCCATTACTTAATAATCACTTACTTGATTTTTTATGCTTCTTTTCAAAACAATAAACATATTTAAATGAAAAAAAAAAAAAAAACAATTATTACCTACCCATCACCCCCACCCCCCCCCCCCCCCTAAAAAAATAACAACTTTACAAATAATGAAAAATAAGCAAAAATAAATAAACATATCCATTACCCAATAATGACTTACTTGTTTTTTTATGCTTCTTTTCAAAACAATAAACATATTTAAATTGAAAAAAAAAAAAACACAATTATTACCTACCCTCCACCCCCCCCCCCCCTAAAAAAACAACAACTTTCCAAATAAAGAAAAATAAGCAAAAAATAAATAAATATATCCATTACACAATAATTACTTACTTGATTTTTTATGCTCCTTTTCAAAACAATAAACATATTGATATGGAAAAAAAACAAAAAAACACAATTATTACCTACCCCCCACCCCCCTAAAAAAAATAACAACTTTACAAATAAAGAAAAATAAGCAAAAATAAATAAACATATCCATTACCCAATAATTACTTACTTGTTGTTTATGCTCAAAACAATAAACATATTTAAATTAAAAAAAAAACACAATTATTACCTACCCTCCACCCCCCCCCCCCCCCAAAAAAAACAACAACTTTCCAAATAAAGAATAATAAGCAAAAATAAATAAATATATCCATTACTTAATAATCACTTACTTGATTTTTTATGCTTCTTTTCAAAACAATAAACATATTTAAATTAAAAAAAAAAAAAAAACAATTATTACCTACCCATCACCCCCACCCCCCCCTAAAAAAATAACAACTTTACAAATAATGAAAAATAAGCAAAAATAAATAAACATATCCATTACCCAATAATTACTTACTTGTTTTTTTATGCTTCTTTTCAAAACAATAAACATATTTAAATTGAAAAAAAAAACACAATTATTACCTACCCTCCACCCCCCCCTAAAAAAACAACAACTTTCCAAATAAAGAAAAATAAGCAAAAATAAATAAATATATCCATTACACAATAATTACTTACTTGATTTTTTATGCTCCTTTTCAAAACAATAAACATATTGATATGGAAAAAAAACAAAAAAACACAATTATTACCTACCCCCCACCCCCCTAAAAAAAATAACAACTTTACAAATAAAGAAAAATAAGCAAAAATAAATAAACATATCCATTACCCAATAATTACTTACTTGTTGTTTATGCTCAAAACAATAAACATATTTAAATGGAAAAAAAAACACAATTATTACCTACCCTCCACCCCACCCCCCAAAAAAACAACTTTCCAAATACAGAAAAATAAGCAAAAATAAATAGATATATCCATTACCCAATAATTACTTACTTGTTTTTTTTATGCTCCTTTTCGAAACAATAAACATATTGTAATGGAAAAAAAAAACAAAAAACACAATTATTACCTACCCTCCAGTCCCCCCCCCCCCACCCAAAATAAAAACAACTTTCCAAAAAAAGAAAAATAAGCAAAAATAAATAAATATATCCATTACTTAATAATCACTTACTTGATTTTTTATGCTTCTTTTCAAAACAATAAACATATTTAAATGAAAAAAAAAAAAAAAACAATTATTACCTACCCATCACCCCCACCCCCCCCCCTAAAAAAATAACAACTTTACAAATAAAGAAAAATAAGCAAAAATAAATAAACATATCCATTACCCAATAATTACTTACTTGTTTTTTTATGCTTCTTTTCAAAACAATAAACATTTAAATTGAAAAAAAAAAAAAAAAAAACACAATTATTACCTACCCTCCACCTCCCCCCCCCCTAAAAAAACAACAACTTTCCAAATAAAGAAAAATAAGCAAAAATAAATAAATATATCCATTACACAATAATTACTTACTTGATTTTTTATGCTACTTTTCAAAACAATAAACATATTGAAATGGAAAAAAACAAAAAAACACAATTATTACCTACCACCCACCCCCCCCCCCCCCCACCCAAAATAAAAACAACTTTCCAAATAAAGAAAAATAAGCAAAAATAAATAAATATACCCATTACTTAATAATCACTTACTTGATTTTTTATGCTTCTTTTCAAAACAATAAACATATTGTAATGGAAAAAAAAAAAACCACAATTATTACCTACCCTCCAGCCCCCCCCCCCCCCACCCAAAATAAAAACAACTTTACAAATAAAGAAAGATAAGCAAAAATAAATAAACATATCCATTACCCAATAATTACTTATTTTTTTATGCTCCTTTTTAAAACAATAAACATATTGAAATGGGAACAAACAAAAAAATAAATAAAAAACACAATTATTACCTACCCCCCCCCCCCCCCCCCCCAAAAAAAAAAAAAAAAAAAAAACGTTCCAAATAAAGAAAAATAAGCAAAAATAAATAAATATCCATTACCCAATAATTACCCAATCATTAATTAAAAATAAAACCACATCCCCAGATCCAGCATCTATGTCCGCCATAATGTCGCTGATCGCCACCATTACTAGTAAAAAAAAAAAAAATTATTATAAAAATGCCATAAAACTATCCCCTATTTTGTAAACACTATAACTTTTGCGCAAACCAATCAATAATCGCTTATTGCAATTTTTTTTACCAAAAATATATGTAGAAGATATATTTATATATTTTTTGGGGATATTTATTATAGCAAAAAGGTAAAAAATAATGATTTTTTTTTTTCAAAATTTACGCTCTTTTTCGTTGTTTATAGCGCACAAAATAAAAACCGACGCTCAACCGCAAATCCCGCTTCTTGTGGCTGAGTGTCTCTGCACTCGAATGGCAAAACTTGGAGTAAACTTAAGCCGGCCATTTGGTAACATCCATAAAAATGCTCATCTTTATTGGCTACATCTAAAACAAAACTGTATCACCCTAATGCGTTTCGGTCACATCGAAACGCGTTAGGATGATACAATTGTGTTTTATATGTAGCCAATAAAGATTTGCATTTTCATGGATGATACCGAGTGGTCGGCTCAAGTTTTCTACAATAACTGAACTATCACCAGAAAAGGTTCCGGTCTCTCCTAAGCAGCCAACTGACTACAAAGTGCTTCTTATATTGAAGCCATTGGGGGAGATTTACTCAGACTGGACACTCAGAATCTGGGGCAGCTGTGCAGTGGTGGCCAATCAGCTTCCAACTTCAGCCTGTTCAATTAAGCTCTGCCAATAAAACCTGGAAGCTGATAAATGTGCTAAATAAGCTAAATATGGGACATATCTATAATAAGTACAATACAGAAATGTTAATGTATTATATACAGTGTTACATATTTGGACAAATGCATTAAATAATTAAATAAATAAATACAAATTTCCCAAACGTACCACTAAAAATCCCCCTCTAAATCAGTGGTCTACAAACTGTAGCCCAAGGGCCTTTATCCAGGCACTATTCCCCCCAGGGGCATTATTACTCCCACTGACACCAATGATGGGGCACTATTCCTCCCACTGACACCAATGATGGGGCACTATTCCTCCCACTGACACCAATGATGGGGCACTATTCCTCCCACTGATACCAATGATGGGCACTATTCCTTCCACTGACACCAATGATGGGACACTTTCCTCCCACTGACACCAATGATGGGGCACTATTCCTTCCACTGACACCAATGATGGGACACTTTTGCTCCCACTGACACCAATGATGGGGCACTATTCCTTCCACTGACAC
The DNA here is from genome assembly GCA_028564925.1 of Lithobates sylvaticus. NCBI lineage: Eukaryota > Metazoa > Chordata > Amphibia > Anura > Ranidae > Lithobates > Lithobates sylvaticus. Next base: position 259,333,966 of record CM053032.1, on the reverse strand, counting down.
CAATGATAGGACAGTATCCCCCCCAACGATACCAAAGATTGGGCACTATTTCTCCTATTGATATCAATGATGGGGCATTGTTTACTCTCAAGACATTTTCCTCTCACACTGGCCACAGTCCGGCTCCCTCAACATCTGAAGAACAGTAAACTGATCCTTTGTTTGGAAAGTTTGGAGACCCCCTGCTCTAAATAAAGCGAAGAAGTAAAAGATGATCGTCAGTTCCATCTGAATGCAGTATTCTCCTGATCAGTGTACTGTATTCCAGGAAAACACCACATTATGGCCACTAGATGGAGCTGATGATCACAGGAAACCAACATATAAGAAAAAATACAGGGATGATTTGTGACCGCTGTGACATTCGCACAGTAAATAAAAAAAACTGCAGCTCAGCCCCTAGTTCTTACCGCCCATGTGGAAGATTGAAAGTCAGACAAAGCGTAGCCCCCCCCCCCCCCCCCACACCTCCCCAACCTGTCATTTGCAGAATTGAACTGTATTGCACCTCCTAGTGGGCACTCGTGGTCATTTAAACTGCACAGTGCATCCTCTGCTGGCTCCAGCTGGGGCCCTTTCACGCTGGTGCACCTAAAAACATGATGTGATCGCAGTTTCTGGATTCCTAACTCCCAGCATGTATCTCTAAAACTCGGATATGTGACTTAAAAAAATGCACTAAAAACACAATTTATAAAGCTTGTCTGAGGGTTCAGAAAGAAAGAGGACGGAGAGCTGAAGTCACACTCAGTGAGGAGAGCTCTGAGAGCTGATTGGAGGGAAGGGACACACCCCCCTCCACACAGCACACAGGAACAGAGCTGAGGCTGTCATTCAGCTGGAGGTCCCTCCCTTGTCACCATTTTTCTCTTGGTGTCAGGAAAACTTGTCAGAAGTGACTCATGCAGATAGCAGAGGAAGGAGGCAGCAGACAGAAATGACACTTAGTGCTCTAGATTGAGACAAGTGCACGCTATAGAGCAGGGATTTCCAAACTTTCCAAACAAAGGGCCAGTTTACTATTGTTGGTTTCATTGAGAGGAATTGTGCCCCATCACTGATGTTATCGGGCCCCATTGTTGGTGTCATTGAGAGGAATTGTGCCCCATCACTGGTGTTATCGGGCCCCATTGTTGGTGTCATTGAGAGGAATTGTGCCCCATCACTGATGTTATCGGGCCCCATTGTTGGTGTCATTGAGAGGAATTGTGCCCCATCACTGATGTTATTGGGCCCCATTGTGGGTGTCATTGAGAGGAATTGTGCCCCATCACTGGTGTTATCGGGCCCCATTGTTGGTGTCATTGAGAGGAATTGTGCCCCATCACTGATGTTATTGGGCCCCATTATGGGTGTCATTGAGAGGAATTGTGCCCCATCACTGGATTTATCTGGCCCCATTGTGGGTGTCATTGAGAGGAATTGTGCCCCATCACTGATGTTAGCGGGCCCCATTGTTAGTGTCATTGAGAGGAATTGTGCCCCATCACTGATGTTATCGGGCCCCATTGTGGGTGTCATTGAGAGGAATTGTGCCCCATCACTGGTTTTATCAGGCCCCATTGTGGGTGTCATTGAGAGGAATTGTGCCCCATCACTGATGTTATTGGATCCCATTGTTGGTGTCATTGAGAGGATTTGTGCCCCATCACTGATGTTATCGGGCCCCATTGTTGGTGTCATTGAGAGGAATTGTGCCCCATCACTGAAGTTATTGGGCCATATTGTTGGTGTCATTGAGAGGAATTTTGCCCCATCACTGATGTTATTGTGCCCCATTATTGGTGTCATTGAGAGGAATTGTGCCCCATCACTGATGTTATCGGGCCCCATTGTTGGTGTCATTGAGAGGAATTGTGCCCCATCACTGATGTTATCGGGCCCCATTCTGGGTGTCATTGAAAGGAATCGTGCCCCATCACTGATGTTAGCGGGCCCCATTGTTGGTGTCATTGAGAGGAATTGTGCCCCGTCACTGATGTTAGCGGGCCCCATTGTTGGTGTCATTGAGAGGAATTGTACCCCATCACTGATGTTATTGGGCCCCATTATTGGTGTCATTGAGAGGAATTGTGTCCCATCACTGATGTTTTTTGGGCCCCATTGTTGGTGTCATTGAGAGGAATTGTGCCCCATCACTGATGTTATTGGGTCCTATTGTTGGTGTCATTAAGAGGAATTTTGCCCCATCACTGGTGTTATCAGGCCCCATTGTTGGTGTCATTAAGAGGAATTTTGCCCCATCACTGATGTTATTAGGCCCCATTGTTGGTGTCATTGAGAGGAATTGTGCCCCGTCACTGATGTTTTTTTGGCCCCATTGTTGGTGTCATTGAGAGGAATTGTGCCCCATCACTGGTGTTATCAGGCCCCATTGTTGGTGTCATTAAGAGGAATTTTGCCCCATCACTGATGTTATTGGGCCCCATTGTTGGTGTCATTGAGAGGAATTGTGCCCCGTCACTGATGTTTTTTGGGCCCCATTGTTGGTGTCATTGAGAGGAATTGTGCCCCATCACTGGTGTTATCAGGCCCCATTGTTGGTGTCATTAAGAGGAATTTTGCCCCATCACTGATGTTATTGGGCCCCATTGTTGGTGTCATTGAGAGGAATTGTGCCCCGTCACTGATGTTTTTTGGGCCCCATTGTTGGTGTCATTGAGAGGATTTGTGCCCCATCACTGATGTTATTTTGCCCCATTATTGGTGTCATTGAGAGGAACTGTGCCCCATCACTGAAGTTATTGGGCCCTATTGTTGGTGTCCTTAAGAGGAATTTTGCCCCATCACTGATGTTATTGGGCCCCATTGTTGGTGCCAGTGGGAGAGATTTTGCCCCATCACTGATGTTATTGGGCCCTATTGTTGGTGCCAGTGGGAGAGATTTTGCCCCATCTTTGGTGTCAGTGGGTTGGAATTATGCCCCATTGTTGGTATTAGTGGATGAAATAATGCCAAAGGTTGGTTAAAAGCAAGCAAAGGGCCGCATCTGCCCCCCCCCCCCCCGGTCCGCAGTTTGGAGACCACTGCTATAGAGGGATATGCTTTGTTCATATTTCATGTCTGAGGTTTACAACCACTTTAAGGTTAGATGAAGCCAGGCGTGGGCGCAGTATGCATGCGCGCAGTGCGAATGACCCGCAGCAGCCACTAGGGGGCGAACTATAGTGACATTCAGCCCAGTCTGCAAACTTCAGAAGTCTGGAAGGGAGAGAATCCAAAACAGCTGCACCTGGAATGGGAGGAGCTTCTCCACTTCCAGGAAGAGGATGTATAGTGTGTGCCATTCTATAGATGTAGCGATGCGGGGGGGGGAGGGGCTTCTAAAGAAATCTTCCTGAAAAGTGAACATACGCTTTAAAAGCAAAATCTTAAAGCACTTAAGGCACTATCTACTAGTGTGTGGTCAGCCGATACATCTACTAGTGTGTGGTCAGCCGATACATCGACTAGTGTGTGGTCAGCCGATACATCTACTAGTGTGTGGTCAGCCGATACATCTACTAGTGTGTGGTCAGCCGATACATCTACTAGTGTGTGGTCAGCCGATACATCGACTAGTGTGCGGTCAGCCGATACATCTACTAGTGTGCGGTCAGCCGATACATCTACTAGTGTGTGGTCAGCCGATACATCTACTAGTGTGTGGTCAGCCGATATATCTACTAGTGTGTGGTCAGCCGATACATCTACTAGTGTGTGGTCAGCCGATACATCTACTAGTGTGTGGTCAGCCGATACATCGACTAGTGTGTGGTCAGCCGATACATCTACTAGTGTGTGGTCAGCCGATACATCTACTAGTGTGTGGTCAGCCGATACATCTACTAGTGTGTGGTCAGCCGATATATCTACTAGTGTGTGGTCAGCCGATACATCTACTAGTGTGTGGTCAGCCGATACATCTACTAGTGTGTGGTCAGCCGATATATCTACTAGTGTATGGTCAGCCGATACATCTACTAGTGTGTGGTCAGCCGATACATCTACTAGTGTGTGGTCAGCCGATACATCTACTAGTGTGTGGTCAGCCGATACATCTACTAGTGTGTGGTCAGCCGATACATCTACTAGTGTGTGGTCAGCTGATACATCTACTAGTGTGTGGTCAGCCGATACATCTACTAGTGTGTGGTCAGCCGATACATCTACTAGTGTGTGGTCAGCCGATACATCTACTAGTGTGTGGTCAGCCGATATATCTACTAGTGTGTGGTCAGCCGATACATCGACTAGTGTGTGGTCAGCCGATACATCTACTAGTGTGTGGTCAGCCGATATATCTACTAGTGTGTGGTCAGCCGATACATCGACTAGTGTGTGGTCAGCCGATACATCGACTAGTGTGTGGTCAGCCGATACATCGACTAGTGTGTGGTCAGCCGATACATCTACTAGTGTGTGGTCAGCCGATACATCTACTAGTGTGTGGTCAGCCGATACATCTACTAGTGTGTGGTCAGCCGATACATCTACTAGTGTGTGGTCAGCCGATATATCTACTAGTGTGTGGTCAGCCGATACATCGACTAGTGTGTGGTCAGCCGATACATCTACTAGTGTGTGGTCAGCCGATATATCTACTAGTGTGTGGTCAGCCGATACATCTACTAGTGTATGGTCAGCCGATACATCTACTAGTGTGTGGTCAGCCGATACATCGACTAGTGTGTGGTCAGCCGATATATCTACTAGTGTGTGGTCAGCCGATACATCTACTAGTGTGTGGTCAGCCGATACATCTACTAGTGTGTGGTCAGCCGATACATCTACTAGTGTGTGGTCAGCCGATACATCTACTAGTGTGTGGTCAGCCGATATATCTACTAGTGTGTGGTCAGCCGATACATCTACTAGTGTATGGTCAGCCGATACATCTACTAGTGTGTGGTCAGCCGATACATCTAGTAGTGTGTGGTCAGCCGATACATCTACTAGTGTGTGGTCAGCCGATACATCTACTAGTGTGTGGTCAGCCGATACATCTACTAGTGTGTGGTCAGCCGATATATCTACTAGTGTGTGGTCAGCCGATACATCTACTAGTGTGTGGTCAGCGCTTGTCTCCATTCGGAGGGCTCAGCTGGCAGTTCTTCTCATGGACCTTCTATCAACAGTCCCTGTGTGTACTCAGCATTACAAAGACAATCGGCCACCGCGGGGCTCCCAGAGGTCACGCCGGATTAGTAAATAGCTCACTGTTTATTCAGAAGCTGCTTGTGGTCCAAACCGCATGACCACACCTCAACCTAATGAGAAACCCCCCAACAAGAGTCCGCGGGGTGTCACTTTGTTATGTGATTCATGTCACCGAGTCCCCCACTATCACCCAATCAGGACCTTGTGGACCTTCAAAGGTTCCGTAAACTTAAAGGGTATGTCCCCCCCTAACAATCCTCTTCTCTTATCTACTCCCTTTCGGTTTGTTAAATACACTGACAAAAAAGTTTTTTTAAAAGTTTGATAAGTACTTTTTTTTAAATATTTAATATATATTTTTTATATTATATATATATATATATATGATATATATATAAATAACTTATACTATATATATTTACATATTTTTTATATTTTATATATATATTTAATAATTATTTTTTATATTATATTATATAATATATATATATAAATATAAAAAAATGTATACTATATATATTTACATATTTTTTATATTTATATATATATATAAATGTATTTAACAAACCAAAAGGGAGTAGATAAGAGAAGGGGATTGTTAGGGGGGGACATACCCTTTATATATATATTTATATATATATATATATATATAAAAAATATATATATATATATATATATATAAATATAAAAAATATGTAAATATATATAGTATAATTTTATATATATATATATATATATATATATATATATATATAAATATTATACTATATATATTTACATTTTTATATTTTTATATATATATATATAAAGGGTATGTCCCCCCCTAACAATCCCCTTCTCTTATCTACTCCCTTTTGGTTTGTTAAATACACTGGCAAAAAAGTATTTTAAAAAGTTTGATAGGTTCTTTTTTTTGTTTTTATATTTAATATATATTTTTTATATTTATATATTTTTTTGATTTTATATTTTTTTAAAATATTTTTATTATATATATATATATATATATATATATATATATATATATATATATATATATATATACCGTATATACTCGAGTATAAGCCGACCCGAATATAAGCCGAGGCACCTAATTTTACCACAAAAAGACTGGGAAAACGTATTGACTCGAGTATAAGCCTAGGGTGAGAAGTGCGCAGCTACTGTAAGTGGAAAAGAGGGTCAACAATGCCCATTTGCAGCCGTAGGTCCCCCAAACTTCAAACTCGGTAGTTAAGGGTTCCTAGATGCCCCCTAGCTGGAGCCAAAATTGGGGGTCTCTGGACCCAAAGGGTGCTGAAATGACATTGCTGCAGATGGATACTGTTGACCGACTTTGGGGCCACATATCTTAGGGCCACTTGGTGATAGGAACCCCAAATTTGGATATCACCAAATGGCCCCGAGATACGGGGCCCCAAAGTCGGTCGGAAAATTTAATTTTCTGCTGCAGAAAAGTGCTTGACTCCAGTATAAGCCGAGGGGGGCATTTTCAGCACAAAAAAAAATGTGCTGGAAAACTCGGCTTATACTCGAGTATATACAGTATATATATATATATATTTTTTTTATATATATATATATAGTAGTCCAACAGTTTATCAAGCAGATAATATCAATTAAAAATGTACAAAAGTTAATGTAGAACTATAGGTAATATTTATTTTTTTCATCTCTAGATAGAGTAATGCCGCGTACACACGATTGGAATTCTCATCGGAAAAAACTCTGACGGTTTTTCCGACGGAATTCCAGCGGAATTCCGCTCAAGCTGTGTTGCCTACACACGGTCACACCAAATTCAGACGGTCAATAACACCGCGGCATAAAACACGTTCAACAGCACTATAAAAGGGAAGTTTAATGCTTCCGAGCATGCGCTGAATTGTTTCCGAGCATGCGTCAGAATTTTGCGTGTCGGAATTGCATACACACGATCGGAAAATCCGATAGAAAGGTTTTCCGTCGGAAAAATTGAGAACAGGTTCTCAATCCAAAGTCCGTCGGAAATTCAGACAGAAAAAGACCGATGGGCATACACACGGTCGGAAAATCCGATGAAAAGCTCCCATCGGACTGTTTCCATCGGAAATTCCGACCGTGTGTACGCGGCAAAAGAGAAGGTTAACCTCTGTCAGATCTTTTTTTTTGCCATCTGTGTCCACATTGAGGAGAGTTCCGTTCACTTCTTGTCCCATAACCAAAAACAGGAAGTGAGGAAATCCCTGCCTATTTAGGGAATCTTTTGGCCCGCCCCAAATCACCAGAACTAGTGTCCCAATTGGAAGATTTCCCCTCTGCTACTTTTCTGGTGACAACCCACAATTTGGGAATTTTACTTTCACTTTCAATGATAAACAGGACAAATAGAGGAGGGTGAATCTCCCCAATGGGGGACACAGACAGCAATAAAAAACTACAGGGGTTATAATCACTATCCACTCTACCAAAAAAAAAAAAAAAAAAAAGTTCCTTTTAGTTTTTACGTAAATGTGAAGGCACACAAACACAATATCTGACCCAAATAGAAAAGATGAGGTTGTACCAAGTAAATAGATACCCAACATGCTCCTTTGATTTGTTTCTTTTTTATTTGTATTTTATTTTTTATTCTTTTTATTTATTTTTATCCTTTAATGGTGACAAACTTTACCTTGCTGTTTTAACTTTTCTTTACAATCCTCTTTGACCTCTTTTGTTATCCTCATTGAATATCCTCACCCACTCAGGATCCGTGATTCTCACCCAGGTGGGGAATATGGATGTGAGGGGGCCCTCTTACAGACAAAAAGGTTCAAAAATGTATTTTCTGATGGGGTAATAAGTTATGCTTACTGTGCTCTAACCCTCGTGTGTTATATTAATTAATATATTATATTATTAGCATATTATTAATATAATATTATTGATTATATTAATTTTGGCAGTTTCTTTTGGGATGCACCTGGTTACACTGTATGTATGGAGAGCTGTTTTTACCTACTGGTGCTTTTCACCCTATATTTCTATATCTGTGTTTGAAAGGATGGAGTGAGGATTATTAATATGAAAGTGTAAAAAAGACGGTGAAGGAATTCAGTAGTCTAGCAAGGGACACTTGGGCAGGGCTGACACCATTTATAATTGTGTGTTGTCCGCCCACAGTGCATTTCTGGCAGATCAGTAGGTACATGTGTGTGTATATATATATATATATATATATATATATATATATATATATATATATATTATTTATTTATAAATATATGTAAATATTTTTTTTAAATTTATGTTTATTTTTTATATTTATATATTATATAAAAAATAAATAAATGTTTGTATTTTTAGATATTTTGTATTTATATGTATATATATATTTGTAAATATTTGTATCTATTTTTTACATTTATATTTATTTTTATATTTATATATTATATATAAAATGAAAAAAATTATATTTATAAATATTTTGTATTTATAAAAATGTACATATATTTGTAAATATTTTTTTATCTATTTTTTACATTTCAATTTCATTTTATCTTTATATGTTATGTAAAAATAAGTGTTTTTTTATTTATAAATATTTAATATATACTTTATAAAGTTATATTTATTGTTATATTTAAATATTATATAAAAATATTTATATTTATAAATATTTCTATTATGTATGTATATTTCTAATATGTATGTATGTGTATATGTGTGTGTATTTTTATTATATATATATATATATATATTTTTTATATATATATATATATATATATTTTTTTTTTATTTTTTTATTTATGTATTTAATTTATTTATTTATGAATATATGTATATATAAAATGAAAAAATTTTTTATTATATTTTAAATATAAAAAGAAAAATATTTTGTATTTATAAAAATGTATATATATATATTTGTGAATATTTGTATCTATTTTTTACATTTCAATTTCATTTTATCTTTATATGTTATGTAAAAATAAATGTTTATATTTATAAATATATAAATATATATTTTATAAAGTTGTATTTATTGTTATATTTAAATATTAAATTAAGAAAATGTATATTTATAAATATTTCTATTGATAAATATATATATATATATATATATATATATATATATATATATATATATATATATATATATTTTTTTTTTTTTATTTATTTATTTTGCCCTGACATACATTTTTAAATATTTTTTTTTAAATATTTTTTTCTCTATAGTTCCTTCACTTGAAAATAAAATAAAGTCAGTGATGCAAACAATACAGCTCCATGTGACAATCTGTATCACAGTCATGTGTATCATGTGTAAGCTTACATACATTTATAAATAAAATCTCATAGTGAAAATGTAAGGAGTTTCTAATCAGCTCAGGTTGATGGGGTCGGACGTCGCTCTACCAATATATATGAATGGGGCGTGCAGTGCCCGCAGTCGGCCGGCAGGTGTCGCTGCGCCCCCTCCTCCGCTCCCAGGCTGCGCAGAGTTTGGAAAGTGACAAGTGAAGGGGGGTGAGAAAGTTTGGAGAGGGAGAGAGAGAGAGAGAGAGGGAGGCTGAGAGTAAAAGCAGCTCCGACCTCTCAGAGCCCTCCGGAAAGGAGGAAAGTCTTTGGCTCCATAAACTCCATCAGAGAGAGAAGGAGGTGTGCAGCCTGGGGCCACAACTCACTGCTCAGACCATCCTACAGGATTCATGGGGGCATCCCAAGGACAGAGGGGACCCCAAATCAACAAAGTGCTGGGGACTGATCACAGATCCACAGGGATGTACTCACTCCTACTGATCACTGCCTGGCTGGACATTGGCTTGTGGGCACACTGGACTCAAGGTAGGACCCGTGGGGGCTTCATATGGGGGGAAGGGGTGCTGGTACAGATGTGCATTGATGGAAAGTTTCTGTGCTGTGAAGTTCTCCTGCAGGGTTGGAGGAAGAGCCGTCATGTATGGAGAGACAGATCACCTATTGAGGGGTCTGTTCGCCTATAGAGGGGTTACTTCTCCAATGCAGAGGTCTGTTCATCTATAGAGGGGTCTGTTCAATTCTAGAGGGGTCTGTTCACCTAAAGAAGGGTCTGCTCTACTTTGGAGGGGTCTGTTCATTTATGGAGGGGTGAGTTCACCTATGGAGAGGTCTGTTCACCTGTGCGAAGGTCTGTTCACCTATAGAAGGGTCTGCTCTCCTTTGGAAGGGGTCTGTTCATTTATGGAGGGGTGAGTTCACCTGTGGATAGGTCTGTTCACCTATGGGAAGGTCTGTTCACCTATAGAAGGGTCTGCTCTCCTTTGGAGGGGTCTGCTCATTTATGGAGGGGGTGAGTTCACCTATGGAGAGGTCTGTTCACCTATAGACCAGTTGCCTCTCCTATGGAGGGGTCTGTTGGCCCATGGAGAGGTATATTCACCCATGGAGGGGTCTTTTCACCTTTGGAGGGATCATTTCCTCTATAGAGGGGTGAGTTCCCCTATGGAGGGGTCAGTTCATCTCTAGAGGGGCCAGTTCATCTATGGAGAGGTCTTTTCACCTATAGAGGGGTCATTTCTCTTATGCAGAGGCCAGTTCCTCTAATGAGGGATCAGTGCACCTATGGAGGGGTTGGTTCATCTATAGAGGAGTCAGTTCACCCATAGAGAGGTCAGATCACCTACAAAAGGGTCAGTTACTGGTGCAAGAAGCCATTCATTGAGAACTATGGAAATGGTCGGAGTAAGGTCAAGGTAGGCATGTTGAGGGTGGGCTTTATATAAATGGTTGTCTTTATTTAGAACTAGGCCAGTGACTTATAGATCTGGAGATGGCTCAGCTAATACAGTGCTTAGACACCGATAGACGCAGGATCTGTAGAATATGAGGGTCACCTATAGATCCAGGCTGTTGTAGATTGCATCCAACATTTTAAGGAAAATTCCTTATACGAGTGGTCAGTCATTTATTGAACTGGTCCACTTGCCTATAGATCTGTGAATGGTCCCTATATCACAGTGTTTCAATCGTCCATAGAAGATTCCTTTATATGAGTGTCCACTCATTTATAGAACCTGGGCCACCCGCCTAAAGATCTGTAGATGGTTCCGTTATTACTGTTCTTCCATGATCTATAGAGGATTCCTTTATTGTGGTCACTCATTTATAGAACTGGGCCACATACCTGTAGATCTGTGAATGGTTCTTTTATTTTCAGTGCTTCGATCACAGATAGAGGATTTTTTTATATGACTGGTCACTCATTCATAGAGTTGGGCCACTCACCTATATATCTGTAGATGTCTCGGCTATGACAGTGCTTCTCCATCACCTATAGAGGATTCCTTTATTTGACGGGTCACTCGTTTAAAGAACTGGGCCACCTACAGATAGATCTGTATATGGCTTGGCTATAGTAGTGCTTCCATGACCTATAGAGGGTCCCTTTTATATGAGTGGATACTCATTTACAGTACTGGGCCACCTACTTATAGTTCTACATATGGCTTAGCTATGGAAGGGCTTCCATGACCTATAGAGGGTCCCTTTTATATGAGTGGATACTCATTTACAGTACTGGGCCACCTACTTATAGATCTGTATATGGCTTGGCTATGGAAGGGCTTCCATGACCTATAGAGGGTCCCTTTTATATGAGTGGATACTCATTTACAGTACTGGGCCACCTACTTATAGTTCTACATATGGCTTAGCTATGGAAGGGCTTCCATGACCTATATAGGGTCCCTTTTATATGAGTGGATACTCATTTACAGTACTGGGCCACCTACTTATAGTTCTATATATGGCTTAGCTATGGAAGGGCTTCCATGACCTATACAGGGTCCCTTTATATGAGTAGTCAAGCATTTATAGAGTTGGGTTACTCACCTATAAATCTGTAGCTGTCTCAGCTATGACAGTGTTTCCATCACCCATAGAGGATTCCTTTATCTGAGCAGTCACTCGTTTAATGAACTGGGCCACCTACCTACAGTATAAACCTGTAGATGACTTGGCTATAGTAGTGCTTCCATGACCTATAGAGGGTCCCTTTTATATGAATGGTTCCTCATTTACAGTACTGGGTGACCTACCTATAGATCTGTATATGTCTTGGCTATGGAAGTGCTTCCATGAACGATCCTGGTGGTCAATCATTTATAGAGTTGGGTCACTCACCTATATATCTGTCGATGTCTTGGCTATGACATTGCTTCCTATATAGAGTGGTCATTTATAGAGTTTGGACACTCACCCATGAATCTCTAGATGGCTTGGTTATTACAGCAATTCCATCATCTATAGAGGATTCCTTATGGGTGGTCACCAATTTATATACCTGGTCCAGTCACCCATAGATCTGTAGATGGCCTGGCTATGACATTGCTTCCATCACCTATATAGAGTGGTCATTTATAGAGTTTGGACACTCACCCATGAATCTCTAGATGGCTTGGTTATTACAGCAATTCCATCATCTATAGAGGATTCCTTATGAGTGGTCAGCCATTTATATACCTGGTCCAGCCACCTATAGATCTGTAGATGGCCTGGCTATGGCATTGCTTCCATCACCTATATAGAGTGGTCATTTATAGAGTTTGGACACTCACCCATGAATCTCTAGATGGCTTGGTTATTACAGCAATTCCATCATCTATAGAGGATTCCTTATGGGTGATCAGCCATTTATATACCTGGTCCAGTCACCTATAGATCTGTAGATGGCCTGGCTATGATAGTGCTGACAGCAGCGGCCAGCCATCAGCATTAGAACTGGTCTCTCGCATGCAGAAGAGGAGAGTCACCTATAGAAAAGGCGCTATCATCTAGAGATCCAGGTAATTGTAGATTTGGTTCCACCACCTAAACAAGTCCTTTATACGAGTGCCCCAAGCCCAACCCCCGTCTATAGATTTGATTTGTCCCCTCATTTCCATCCTGAAAAGCAGTCCCAGACATATGTCAAATCCCCTATAGAAGGGGGGGGTACTCTTCTATATGTGTGGGGAGCTGTAGGAATGTTCATCTATAGGAAGAGTGAGTCATTTATGGTACAGAGTGGGTCAGTATCTCATAGATTTGGTGTTTTTTTTTAAGCATATAGGGTCTGGTATAGAAGGCGCCATTGAGAAACAATGATTGCACATGCAGCATGTCAGTCGCTAAAACCTATTCATATACAGGAACACCATCCAAGTAGAAAGGGTTCTATGTACAAGGGGGTCACTTGTCTAAGCTTCATTGTCTTTATAACAGACCAGATGGGTCAAGTCGTTGAATGAAGCTCTCATGATCTGACAAGGCAACAAATTTTATCGCCTGGCGCATTCTGCTTTCCAACCACCGCCATTGAGGATTCAGCCTGACATATTTATTGGCCACTAGACAAAACATAGCCTCATTTCCTAACAACACAAAACACTTTCACACTTATATTAACGTGTTACAACCCGGCCCCACACTTCGTAAGGGCCCCTCCACTCCCTAGCGGAATGAATTCCTGATTTTTGCACAGTATTGTTGAAGATTATTATTGTCTTTGAAGGTTCTCCTGCATGCAGGCCATTGTGTAGTTGCCTTCAGCCGGACTTAGTTGCCTTGTGTGGTAGTTGCCTATAACCAGACTTGTTGTGTTGTGTTGCTGAAGACGTTTTGTATCTTCTCCAAGGCACTTCTTCAGCTCAGTTCAATTCTGTGCCAGTTTTAGGATATACACCCCAAAATGATTGCCAGTATGTCTGTGAAGGCTTTCATTTATCCAGGTCATGGTTTATTTAACAGTAGTTACCTTCTACTGGTTCTCATGCATGCAGACCATGGTGTACTCAGTAGTATTTACCTTTAACTGAAAGTGTTGGAGACGTTTCATAGCTTATCTAAGCTTCTGCTTCAGGGTTAATGAGAGTCAGTAATATTCCTGAACCAGTTTTAGGGTATACAATCCCAAAATGACTGCCAAGTGCCAATATATCTGTGCAGGTTCTCATACATCCAGGGCATGGTGTATCTAGTAGAAGTTAATCACCATCAACTGGACTTGTTCTGTAATGTTGATGATATTTTGGAGCTTCTCCAAACCACTTCTTTTTAGGGTATACACCCCATAATGATTGCCAGTATGTCTGTGAAGGCTTTCATTTATCCAGGTCAAGGTTTATTTAACAGTAGTTACCTTCTTCTGGTTCTCATGCATGCAGACCATGGTGTACTTAGTATTTACCTTTAACTGAACTTGTTGGAGACGTTTCATAGCTTATCTAAGCTTCTGCTTCAGGGTTAATGAGAGTTAGTACTTAATAATATTCCTGAATCAGTTTTAGGGTATACAATCCCAAAATGACTGCCAATATGTATGTGGAGGTTCTCATGCATGCAGGCCATGGCATTTTTAGTAGTAGTTACCTTCAACTGGACTTTTTCTGTAATGCTGAAGACCTCTTGTATCTTCTTCAAGGCACGTCTTCAGTTCTAGTGAGTGTCAGGAACATTCCTGCACCAGTTTTGGGATATACACCCAAAACGACTGCCAATATGTCTGTGAAGGTTCTCATTTGTCCATGTCATTGTTTATCTAATAGTAGTTACCTTCAACTGGACTTGTTGGAGATGTTTCATTGCTTATCTAAGCTCCTGCTTCAGTTCACATGAGTGTCAGAACTTTTTCTGAACCAGTTTTAGGTTATACATACCAAAATGCCTGTCAATATGTCTGTGAAGGTTCTCATGCATGGACTTGGACTTGTTCTGTAATGTTGACGATATTTTGGAGCTTCTCCAAACCACTTCTTTTAAAGATTATTAGTGCTTCTTATTTGTTAGTGACTAATAATTTTATACACCTAAAATAATTGTCAATATGTTTGTGAAGATGTGCATATGTCCAGATCCTGTTTTAGGATTTTCACCCCAAAATGACTGCCAATATATCTGCGAAGGCTCTTGTGCATGCAGGTCATGATGTACTTAGTAGTAGTTACCTTCAACTGGATTTGTTCGTAATGACCTCTAGTATCTTCTCCAAGGCACGTCTTCGGTTCTAATGAGGCTCAGGAACATTCCTGCACCAGTTTTGGGATATACACCCAAAATGACTGCCAATATGTCTGTGAAGGTTCTCATTTGTCCATTGTCATTGTTTATCTAATAGTAGTTACCTTCAACTGGACTTGTTGGAGATGTTTCATTGCTTAGCTAAGCTCCTGCTTCAGTTCACATGGGTGTCAGAACTTTTTCTGAACCACCTTTAGGGTATACATCCCAAAATGACAAACAATATGTATGTGAAGGTTCTCATGCATGCAGGCCATGGCGTTTATCTAATAGTAGTTACCTTCAACTGGACTTGTTGGAGATGTTTCATTGCTTATCTAAGCTCCTGCTTCAGTTCTCATGAGTGTTAGAACTATTTCTTGAACCAATCATAGGGTATACCCCTTAAATGACTGCCAATATCTCTGTGAAGGCTCTCATTTGTCCATGACATGTTTTATCTAATAGAAGTTACCCTCAACTGGACTTTTTGAAGACGTTTCATAGCTTATCTAAGCTCCTGCTTCAGTTTTAATGAGTGTCAGAACTTTTTCTGAACCAGTTTTAGGGTATACACCCCAAAATGATTTCCAGTATGTCTGTGAAGGCTTTTATTTATCCAGGTCATGGTTTATTTAACAGTAGTTACCTTCTTCTGGTTCTCATGCATGCAGACCATGGTGTACTTAGTATTTACCTTTAACTGAACTTGTTGGAGATGTTTCATAGCTTATCTAAGCTTCTGCTTCAGGGTTAATGAGAGTTAGTAATATTCCTGAATCAGTTTTAGGGTATACAATCCCAAAATGACTGCCAATATGTATGTGGAGGTTCTCATGCATGCAGGCCATGGCGTTCTTAGTAGTAGTTACCTTCAACTGGACTTGTTCTGTAATGCTGAAGACCTCTTGTATCTTCTTCAAGACACTTCTTCAGTTCTAATGAGTGTCAGGAACATTCCAGCACCAGCTTTGGGATATACACCCAAAATGACTGCCAATATGTCTGTGAAGGTTCTCATTTGTCCATTGTCAGTGTTTATCTAATAGTAGTTACCTTCAACTGGACTTGTTGGAGATGTTTCATTGCTTAGCTAAGCTCCTGCTTCAGTTCACATGAGTGTCAGAACTTTTTCTGAACCAGTTTTAGGGTATACATCCCAAAATGACAAACAATATGTATGTGAAGGTTCTCATGCATGCAGGCCATAGCGTTTATCTAATAGTAGTTACCTTCAACTGGACTTGTTGGAGATGTTTCATTGCTTATCTAAGCTCCTGCTTCAGTTCTCATGAGTGTTAGAACTATTTCTTGAACCAATCATAGGGTATACCCCCTAAATGACTGCCAATGTCTCTGTGAAGGCTCTCATTTGTCCATGACATGGTTTATCTAATAGACGTTACCCTCAACTGGACTTGTTGAAGAAGTTTCATAGCTTATCTAAGCTCCTGCTTCAGTTTTAATGAGTGTCAGAACTTTTTCTGAACCAGTTTTAGGATATACACCCCAAAATGATTGCCAGTATGTCTGTGAAGGCTTTCACAGTAGTAATCACCATCAACTGGACTTGTTCTGTAATGTTGAAGATGTTTGGGTGAGCTTATCCAAACCACTTATTTTCAAGATTATTAGTGCTTCTTAGGCCCCTTTCACACTGGGGCGTTTTCAGGCGGTACAGCGCTAAAAATAGCGCCTGTATACCGCCTGAAAAAATCCAGCCCCATCCTCTCCAGTGTGAAAGCCGGCGGGCTTTCACACTGGAGCGGTGCGCTAGCAGGACGGTCAAAAAAGTCCTGCTAGCAGCATCTTTGGAGCGGTATAGGAGCAGTGTATTCACCGCTCCTATACCGCTCCTTCCCATTGATTAGAATGGGACACCGCGGTAATACCGCCACAAAGCGCCGCTATGGCGGCGCTCTGCGGGGGGTCTTTAACCCTTTTTTTGGCCGCTCGCGGGGGGTAAAACCGCACCGCGAGGGGCCGAAAACCGCAGCTAAAACGACAGTAAAGCAGCGCTAAATATAGCGCTGCTTTACCGTCATCGCGGCTCCCCGCCCCAGTGTGAAAGGGGCCTTATTGTTAGTAACTAATAATATTATACACACAAAATTATATGTTTCTGAAGGTTTTCATCTGTCCAGGTCCTGGTGTATCTGACACCTATAACTAGACTTGTTCTGTGACATTGAAGATGTTTCGTAGTTTCGCAAAGCTCATTCTTAAAGCGGTCCTGCACACACTTATGTAACTTTAGCTCACTGATTTCCTAATCCTCTAAATAGTGCTAAATGGCGTTTTTTTAATTTTTTATCTTACCTCATTATTCCTGCCCGGTCTATCCACACATCCCTCTGTGTCTGCGGTGGTAGGCCGGGTCTGTGGCAGGTATCCGCATCACTTCCTTATGGCAACATAGCAACATAGCATTTATGGCAACATAGTTGTTTTTTTACGCCGCTCGGCGCTGTTGTCAGTGCGTATGCGCGGGAATCAGCGAGGCATGGAATGGGAACAAGGAAGTGATTGCTTGTGGGCTTCAAATGCCCACAAGCAAAATGGAAATTAAGCTGTTTTTATCTTAAAAGTGCAGATTTTGGGACAAAACGTACATGGATACACGACAGACACAGAAAAAGTGAGTTTAAAGTGGGGTGCCCCGATTGAGGGATACATAATAGTATGCACAGACGATGGGCTATGTGACATGTATGTAATTATCTGCCATAAGTAAATGCTCCTATTGAATGTTCTTAAAGGAGGGGGGCCCTCAATGGTTTGATTTTTTTTTTTTTCCTTCACTGAGCGGGGGTGAGGAAGGAGGAGGAAGAGTCAATGCTGAAGAGTTGTAAATAGTGTTACCTTGTTTTTTTTTTTTGTTTGTTTCTTCTTGTATGGCCCCTTGGGTCTTGTATGTACCTGTTATGTTCAAAAAGCAATAAATAAAACTTTTCAAAAAAAAAAAAAAAGTGGGGTGCCCCCTAAAATTTTTTTTAAAAGTCAGCAGCTACAAATACTGCAGCTGTTGACTTTTAATAATCGGACACTTACCTGTCCCAGGGTCCAGCGATGCGGGGGAAACGAAGCCCCCCCATTGTTCCCCGCTCCACTCGCGACGCCGGCATTCTTACTGTGGCTTCACAGCCGGGCACCCACTGTGCATGTGCGAGCGGCGCCGCGCGCCATGATACGACGCTCAGTCATCTGGGACACGTGACAGGTCCCAGGTGACTGTGCGGCGCCGAGGGGAAGTGATGTCAGTGCCCGGGCACTGAAGGTGGCAGACTACGAGGGACCCCCTAGCAACAGGCATTTAAAGGTGAGTAAAACATTTTTTTTTTTTCCAATTATTTATTTTTATTTATTTTTATGATTTTTAAGCAATTTTTTATTTTTTTTGGTGGCAACGCTTTAACATTTTACTTAAAATAACAGGAAAAAATTAAATAATTGTGTGCAGAACCGCTTTAAGTTCTGTTTTATAATTGTTAGCATGTCTTCTTGTTAGTAAATAATAATATTCTACACAAAATGATTTTCAATATATTGCGAAGGTTCTCTTCTCTCCGGGCCATGGTATATCTGGCATGTAGTTAGTTACCTTTAATTGGACTTGTTCTATAACGTTGAAGATGTTTCCTAGCTTCTCAAAGCTCACTCTTGAGGTTCGTTCCATGATTATTAGCGCGTCTCATTGTTAGTAAATATTATTCTTGGGATTACTTAGTAGGACAAAGTGCAGTTCTTTTAAAATGACAGCAAATTGGCATTTTTCAGTGTAAACTGATGGAAATCTCATTCTGGTTGGCTGTTATATTTATTTACACTTTACACATCATTTGTGCTCCAGGCATTCCCATACTCAGTTGAGGTCTGTTGCTAAGTGCATCATGATCTGCGACAGTTGATTTCAGATTCTTTCCGAATTTCACACAGTTATTGTCTGGCTGTAAATGTTTCACAGATACAATTGTACCGTTAATAAAAGAACTAAAAGACACGTGTTTTACATTTGTAAAAAAAAAAAAAAAAAAAAAAAAAGACACGTGTTTCATCTGTGATTGATTGCTTGCATAAAAGTTAAACAAAAGCCTTTTAAGACCTGCGATTCGGAACTAGAAGCCAAAGCAGGGGTCTGTCGGCCTCCGGGTGTCACAAAACATGCTGGGATGTGTAGTACCACAAATTTCACAGAAGGTTGCTTTTAATTTGTTTTGCTTACTTTAACATAACAGAGGTACCCCCTAGGCCAGTGATGGTGAACCTTGGCCCCCCAGATGTTTTGGAACTACATTTCCCATGAAGCTCAACCACACTGAAGAGTGCACGAGCATCATGGGAAATGGAGTTCCAAAACATCTGGGGTGCCAAGGTTCGCCATCACTGCGCTAGGCCATGTCATGTGTGAGAACTCAGAGCAGCCATTCTCAGCCAGGGATTTAAGGAAGCCTGGGATTCGTCCAGAAGTTGCAATGAGCTTCTTGAGCTGTGGCTGATTGGCCAAAGATTCCAACACCACTTGGCAGAACCATCTGCATGACACCAATGATCTTGGCAAGGCATGCATGTAGGTGGGGCCAGTTAGTTGGTACCCGATGAAGAAGCAAGGAGACCAAGTATAGTGGCACAATTATTATTTGGTTGGATGAAGGTAACACAAAACACATGAAGAACAGCTGTAAGGTTCTTGGCATAAGAGTTCCAAACACTATGGTACCAGAGAGGTAACTCAGTACACAGAGGCACAATAGTTCTTAGCAATATTAGAGGCACTTTGAGGTAAATGTTTTTGTTTTGAAAAAAACATCAATTGCAGCCACTGTGCCATCAATCACTGTGCCCATCAAATGCTGCCACTGTGCCCATCAAACGCTGTCACTGTGCCATCAAACGCTGTCACTGTGCCATCAAACGCTGTCACTTTGCCATCAAACACTGCCACTGTGCCCAAATGCTGCCACTGTGCCCATCAAATGCTGCCACTGTGCCCATCAAATGCTGCCACTGTGCCATCAAACGCTGCCACTGTGCCCAAACACTGCCAGTGTGCCCAAACACTGCCAGTGTGCCTAAACGCTGCCAGTGTGCCCAAACGCTGCCACTGTGCCCATCAAACGCTGCCACTGTTCCATCAAACGCTGCCACTGTGCCCAAACGCTGCCACTTTACCCCCAAGCGCTGCCACTGTGCCATCAAATTCAGCCACTGTGCCCTTAAATGCTGCCACTGTGCCATCAATTGCAGCCACTGTGCCCATTAAACGCTGCAACTCTGCCCATTAAACGCTGGCACTGTGCCATCAAACGCTGCCCCTGTGCCTATCAAACGCTGCCACTGTTCCCATCAAACGCTGCCACTGTGCCAATCAAACGCTGCCAGTGTGCCCATCATATGCTGCCAGTGTGCCCATCATATGCTGCCAGTGTGCCCATCAAATGCTGCCAGTGTGCCCTTGAATGCCCCCAGTGTGACTCCCGCCCGCTCGCCAATGAGCGGGGTCCTCCATGCGTCTCCTCCTGTCCTCTCCTCATGATAGGCGTCCAATGGTGGCACTTGTCGTTTCAGCGAATCGGGTGACAGGTAACAGACCTGAGCACCTGATTGGCAGAGAGGCGGTTTAGTGTTAGGAAAGCAAATATTCATTCGCTTTCCTAACACAGCTGAGTGACCTGCGAGCGCCCAGCATGTCGCTCGTAGGTCACCTTTTTTGACGCCTATTAGGGCCTATGGCTTTAATCAGATTCATGCAATGCATGAATCTATCTATTGGTGTTAGAGGTGGTGGCAGGAGAGAGGGGGCGGCGCCCGTGCGCCCTTATGGACGCACCGCCACTGCACTCTATTAGGCTTACGTTACTAGTGCGACATCTGAGGGTAACAGTGGCTGTTGGCAGAGTAGCAGTATAGGGGCACTTTGAATAGCTGATCCCAAGAATCTTTATCACAGTAAGGAGTCCCTGGAAAGTGGAGCCAGCTGTGATTCCCTTATTCTGTCCCTCCTCTCCAGAAACCACTCCTTATGGCCCGTACACACGATCCGAAAAATCAGACGACAGATCTTCCATTTTTTTTTGCATGCTAGTTGTGTATTTGTATTGTATTTTCAGACTACAACTGTACTGATTAAACCAAAATTTTCATGCATGTCCGATAAAATAATATTGGATGAACTGTCATGATTGGCTCTCGAAAGCTCTGTACTAACAATCCGATTATCGTGCGATCGCGTCGAAAGCGGTATTTTTCGTCCGATTTTCGGATCGTGTGTACGGGCCAGTAAGGGCTAAATGAGCTCTCCCTGTCCAGCGTCGATCCTGTCCCTACTCTATCCTCTTCGCAAATGCGTGCTAACTGCAGTGGGGCACTGCTATTTTTTAGCATTGCCCCCACTAAAGATGGCCACTGGGGTCATCCAGTATAGCAGCGTCCAATTGGACTACTGCTCGCCTGGGGACCCTTATGGAGGCTGCAGAGGAACAATGTTCCTTTCATCCTCCTTTCCCTCTGTACAGCGGATAGTGATACAGGGCCACCTACAGAGGGGAGGGTAAACTGCATCTCCTGCCTATATACAGATGTAAGGGTGGGATTCTGACAATCACTGTAGGTAGGCATTATTCCCACTGACCACCAATGTAGGGAGCCTTCTTCACACTGACCACCAATGTAAGGAGCATTATTCCCACTGACCACCAATGTAAGGAACATTCTTCTCACTGACCACCAATGTAAGGAGCATTCTTCCTACTGATCATCACTAATGCAAGGGGGGCATTCTTCCCAGTGGCCAACATAAGGAGCATTTTTCTCACTGACTCCCAATAAATATGTTCTAACACAGTGGTTCTCAACTCAGGACCCACTAACAGGCCAGGATTGCAAGATAACGGAAATACATCACAGGTGATACCATTTGCTGATCAGTGATTGCAGCATTCTAGTTTGCATTGTGATATGAAGGACAGTAATGTGATAGGAAGGGCAGTAATGTGATAGGAAGGGCAGTAATGTCATATGAAGGGCAGTAATATGATATGAAGGGCAGTAATGTGATAGGAAGGGCAGTAATGTCATATGAAGGGCAGTAATGTGATAGGAAGGGCAGTAATGTCATATGAAGGGCAGTAATATGATATGAAGGGCAGTAATGTGATAGGAAGGGCAGTAATGTCATACGAAGGGCAGTAATGTGATAGGAAGGGCAGTAATGTCATATGAAGGGCAGTAATGTAAAATAAAGGGCAGTAATGTGATATGAATGGCAGTAATATGATAGGAAGGGCAGTAATGTGATAGGAAGGGCAGTAATATGATATGAAGGGCAGTAATGTGATAGGAAGGGCAGTAATGTCATACGAAGGGCAGTAATGTGATAGGAAGGGCAGTAATGTCATATGAAGGGCAGTAATGTAAAATAAAGGGCAGTAATGTGATATGAATGGCAGTAATATGATAGGAAGGGCAGTAATGTGATAGGAAGGGCAGTAATATGATAGGAAGGGCAGTAATGTGATATGAAGGGCAGTAATATGATATGAAGGGCAGTAATATGATAGGAAGGGCGGTAATGTGATAGGAAGGGCAGTAATGTGATAGGAAGGGCAGTAATGTGATATGAAGGGCAGTGATATGAAAGGCAGTAATGTGATATGAAGGGCAGTAATATGATAGGAAGGGCAGTAATGTGATAGGAAGGGCAGTAATGTGATATGAAGGGCAGTAATGTGATATGAAGGGCAGTAATATGATATGAAGGGCAGTAATGTGATATGAAGGGCAGTAATGTGATATGAAGGGCAGTAATGTGATAGGAAGGGCAGTAATGTGATAGGAAGGGCAGTAATGTGATATGAAGGGCAGTGATATGAAGGGCAGTAATGTGATTTGAAGGGCAGTAATATGATAGGAAGGGCAGTAATGTGATAGGAAGGGCAGTAATGTGATATGAAGGGCAGTAATGTGATATGAAGGGCAGTAATATGATATGAAGGGCAGTAATGTGATATGAAGGGCAGTAATATGATAGGAAGGGCAGTAATGTGATAGGAAGGGCAGTAATGTGATATGAAGGGCAGTGATATGAAGGGCAGTAATGTGATATGAAGGGCAGTAATATGATAGGAAGGGCAGTAATGTGATATGAAGGGCAGTAATGTGATATGAAGGGCAGTAATATGATAGGAAGGGCGGTAATGTGATACGAAGGGCAGAAATGTGATATGAAGGGCAGTAATATGATATGAAGGGCAGTAATATGATAGGAAGGGCGGTAATGTGATACGAAGGGCAGTAATGTGATAGGAAGGGCAGTAATGTGATATGAAGGGCAGTGATATGAAGGGCAGTAATGTGATATGAAGGGCAGTAATATGATAGGAAGGGCAGTAATGTGATAGGAAGGGCAGTAATGTGATATGAAGGGCAGTAATGTGATATGAAGGGCAGTAATATGATATGAAGGGCAGTAATGTGATATGAAGGGCAGTA
Source organism: Lithobates sylvaticus (assembly GCA_028564925.1). Lineage (NCBI taxonomy): Eukaryota > Metazoa > Chordata > Amphibia > Anura > Ranidae > Lithobates > Lithobates sylvaticus. The sequence goes on along the minus strand of CM053032.1, from coordinate 259,310,362 downwards.
ATATGATAGGAAGGGCAGTAATGTGATAGGAAGGGCAGTAATGTGATATGAAGGGCAGTGATATGAAGGGCAGTAATGTGATATGAAGGGCAGTAATATGATAGGAAGGGCAGTAATGTGATAGGAAGGGCAGTAATGTGATATGAAGGGCAGTAATGTGATATGAAGGGCAGTAATATGATTGGAAGGGCAGTAATATTGTGATATGAAGGGCAGTAACTGAATATGAAGGGCAATAATGTGATATGAAGGGCGGTAATGTAATAGGAAGGGCATTAATGTGATATGAAGGGCAGTAATATGATATAAAGGGCAGTAATGTGATATGAAGGGCAGTAATATGATAGGAAGGGCAGTAATGTGATAGGAAGGGCAGTAATGTGATAGGAAGGGCAGTAACTGAATATGAAGGGCAATAATGTGATATGAAGGGCGGTAATGTGATATGAAGGGCGGTAATGTAATAGGAAGGGCATTAATGTGATATGAAGGGCAGTAATGTGATATGAAGGTCGGTAAACACTTTGTTGCGCTACACTGCCAGTCAGGAAGCACAACATGAACAATGAATAGATTGCAAAAAAAATATATAATACAATAACAAAAACTGCTCACAGGAACAAGGTTTTTGAATGCATGGACAGTTATTGGACCTAATAAAGTATCAGAGGGAAATTGTAACAAAAATTGTTACAAAAACATAGCAATCTGTGATAAATGATCTATTGTATCACAGCCACCATATTTGATAAGGAGTCCAGCCTCACCTACTACATGGTGCACTAATGCGCTTATATAATGCGCTTATTCCAATTTCCATGTACCCTAAATATATGCAATCATTTCATTATATGTGTAGCACTGTCCCCGTAGGACTTGCTGTGTGTGGACTTCCCTGGGCCTCCCACTGTTTACCTGGCAGACAGTCACCAGGGGATCTTTACACATCCATCCTTACTCCCGTTTGCTCGTTACTCAATACACAGTCCAGGGTATTTGGTTTTGTACTTATTGTAGGAACTTGGATGGGAGAAGGGATTAGTGGAATACTCCAACTGGAACTATTTACAGATGAGGACAACTCTCACTTGGCCTCACCAGGTTACTTGTGGAAGTTGGCTCTCTGCTAAACCATATTGCCACTTGTATGGAAGAAATAAGTCCTTTTGCTTGCTTTAGCAGCAGAATTGAAGCAACTACTTTATCTTCAGGATACTCTCTAGCATCCCCTTGACTGACACCTGTCCACTGACTCTACTAGCTGAAGGGGTGGCCCTTACAGGACAGGCCCCATGACACATATCTGTACTCACTGTAGGCAGAATCGCATCCTTTCCAGTGTCTCCCTTCCAATCAGCTTTGCAGGACATCTGGGCTCAGCTCCTCTCTAACTTCAGGCCCTCGGGTCGACCACCTGAGGCAGCCTTTTGGCTAAGATCAAGTGTAGTATCTGTTCTTATCAGTTGCCAAAGGAGGCGCTGTGCTGGCCCTATTGAGAGGGTTGCAGTCAGCGCTCTCCGATGGTGTAATTAGCACCTGGAAGGTACGGTTTCTGGAGGGGCACACTGGGTACCCTATGTACTGGGTGGCAGTGTATGGCCTGAGTCTGAGCCGTCCTGGAAGGGTGCTCCTGGTGAGGATGGGTGCTGCCACTGGTCTGATCCAGAGGGTCGAGTACCTGGCCTTCTGGGGTAGCTCTAGCCCCAGACAGTTTTTCGGGAACAGAACGCCATGAATTCCTATGCTGCGGGGGAGGAGCGGTTAGTAATTCCCGAATGTAATTAGGTAGGAGTGATGGGAGTGACGGTGGAGCCTGATGGCAAAGGGCTCTAACCAAGCTTCCTGATCTCCATGCCTTCCTGCCTGGGGTGGGGGCTGCTGTGGTCCGGACCGTTGGTCAGGGCGGTCTTGAAAGCCTATGGAGTATGTGCCCCTGGAGTGGCAGTCCAGGGGTGCCGTACAATTACTGTGTGTGAGGGGCACACTGATTTACAGGCACCATTCCTTTAACAGAACGCTTTTTTAGCACCTGCCTCTTGGGCCGGGCCTTTTGGCTGGGACCAGAGGAATTTTTGATTCCTGGCCGGAGGGCCTGGTCATTGTCTTGCACAATGGCCACTTCTTTCACTCCTCCTCTTCACTATCCCTTCCCCCACTTTATTTTATTTATTCCTATTGTTTGTCACTTTTTTGTATTTTTTTGTTGGTACACGGTTTGAGCACGTGTGATGAGTAGGGTCACAGGTCCCAGGGCCTGTCCTGAAAGTCGGGGAGGGGGTGGACATGGCCTTCTGGCTTAGTTCGCCCTCTCTCATTAGTGTTGGGGTCTCCCTTGGGGGGAGCCTCACCTAGTATTTGGGTGGGTCTGTTTTGGCAGACCTTCCAGAGAACAGGGTCTGATTGGTTTCGGCCATGAAGACCATGTTTTACGTGTCCTTGTCCCTGTCTGGAGCCTAACGCCCCGGGGGATTCAGGACTGGGTCCTCTGTTTTTAGAGGACTTGTGTACCCGTTGCACTTTTTTGTCGCACCTCTTTATGTTGTGCACATTTTTTATGCACCAGGTGAGTTTTTGTGTGTGTTTTGCACGCCAACGGCTTTCAAAAAAAAAAAAAAAAAACCTGAGGCAACATGGCAGCCTGTACAGAGGAGGGGGGCAGCCGCCCCCTCACTCCGCGACCCCTCTCTTTAGCCGAAGACCCCGAGCATATGTGCGCTTGGCATATATACCGTCACCCAGCATGCACTGAGGCCAGGGCCGGACTGGGAATAAAATTCAGCCCTGGAAAAAATTTCATACCAGCCCCACAGCATTATTATACCAGCGCAACAGCATAACGTCATTATTTTCTGGTTCGAGAAAGGGAAAACCATATATTTTAAAGCACATTCGAAGAGTGTATTATATAAAAAAAAAGACAGATATTAAATCACATAGGGATAGATAGATTTTATATATATATTCCAGTTAAAAGTCCAGTTAAAAGTGGTCAATCATCAAGGGGGACCCCAGGAACTCAGAACGTGGGGGGGGGGGGGGCACATTCCGCAGAAAGAATACACTAAGGTAAGGGGGGGGGTTACTGATATAAGGGGAAACCCTTTATATCAGTGCCCCTTACATTATTGTACTCTCTCCCCCCTTACATCAGTGACTCCCCTTCAGACTGGCCTGGCGGTGCTGTCACTGGCCTCCTCTCAGGTGCACCAAGCAGGGCTCAGTCAGTCGGCTCCAGCTTGGTGGCTCTGGTTTTATCCTATAGTCTCCTCTCCACAGTCCACACACGTCTGACTTCTCCCATGATCCCCATCCTGGCGGAGCTCCCACTCTTGACTCCTCTTCAGACTCCCTCAGAGACTGCAGACACGATACAAGAGCTCACCAGTGCCCATCAAATGCAGCCTCACCAGTGCCCATCAAATGCAGCCTCACTGTGCCCATCAAATGCAGCCTCACTGTGCCCATCAAATGCAGCCTCGCCAGTGCCCATCAAATGCAGCCTCACTGTGCCCATCAAATGCAGCCTCACTGTGCCCATCAAATGCAGCCTCACTGTGCCCATCAAATGAAGCCTCACTGTGCTCATCAAATGCAGCTTTACTCTGCCTGTGAATGTGGCCTCACTGTGCACACCATTGTGGCCTCACTGTGCCCACCATTGTGGCCTCACCGTGCCCACCATTGCGGCCTCACCGTGCCCATCAATGCAGCCTCACTGTGCCCATCAAATGCAGCTTTACTGTGCCGTGAAAGCAGTCTCACTGTGCCCATGAATGTAGCCTCACTGTGCCCATGAATGCAGCCTCTCCTGTGCCCCATGTCTCCGTCTGCAGTCCCTGTCTGTGGGAAGGTGTGTTGTTGATGCTCGGTACAGTACCTTGCAGGCCAGCAGGATATCCATGATGGCCAGCAGCAGGCAGGGGCTGTTCTCGTTTTGGATGGGGACAGTGGCTCCTTCCAGAGGATCTGTTTGCTGTGAGATGGAGTGATCCTTGGCCACCTGCACCTTCAGCCGTCCTCACTTTCCGGCCCCAGTCAGCCCGTCCCCTGGTCCTGGGGAAGTGGAGAGCACTGGGTGGGAGCTGGAGAAAAGGGGGAGCAGAGAGTACTGGCGGGGTTGGAGAGCACATGGGTGGGGGCAAAGAGCAGGGGGGAGTGGAGATTACAGGGGTGGGGAGTGCAGAGCACTGGAGGGGGGGCAAAAATAACAGGGGTGGAGAGCACGGGAGGCTGAGAGCACTGGGGGGGGGGTAAGAGTGTGGGGTGGCGAAGAGCACTAGACGGGAGCTTGAGAGCACTAGGGGGGGGGGGCAGAAAAACAGGGCTGGAGAGCACTGGGGGGTACAAAGAGCAGGGGGGAGTGGAGAGCAATGGGGGGGGAGCTTGAGAGCACCCATGGGGGCCAGAAAGTACAGGGGTGAAAAGCACGGGGGACTGGAGAGCACTGGTGGGGTTGGAGAGCACATGGGTGGGGGCAAAATGCAGGGGGGAGTGGAGAGTGCTGGGGGGAGCTTGTGAGAGCACTGGTGGGGGAGAAAAAAAAAGAACAAGGGTGGAGAGCACGGGGGCTGGAGAGCACTGTGGGGGGTAGAGAGCATGGTGGGGGCTGGAGAGCACGGAGGGGGCTGGAGAGCACTGGGATGGGGGCTGGAGAGCACTGGGATGGGGGCTGGAGAGCACTGGGATGGGGGCTGGAGAGCACTGTGGGGGGTAGAGAGCATGGTGGGGGCTGGAGAGCACGGAGGGGGCTGGAGAGCACTGGGATGGGGGCTGGAGAGCACTGGGATGGGGGCTGGAGAGCACTGGGATGGGGGCTGGAGAGCACGGTCGGGGCTGGAGAGAACTGTGGGGGGTGGGGAGCACAGAGGGGGCTGGAGAGCACTGTGGAGGGTTGAGAGCACTGTGGGGGGTGGAGAGCACGTGGGGGCTGGAGAGCACGGGGGGGTGGGGAGCACTGGGATGGGGGCTGGAGAGCACTGGGATGGGGGCTGGAGAGCACTGGGATGGGGGCTGGAGAGCACTGTGGGGGTGGAGAGCACTGTGGGGGGTGGAGAGCACTGTGGGGGGTGGAGAGCACTGCGGGGGGTGGAGAGCACTGTGGGGGGGAGCACAGGGGGATGGAGAGTACTGTGGGGGTTGGGGAGCACTGCGGGGGGCTGGATAGTACTGTGGGGGGTGGGGAGCACTGCGGGGGTGGAGAGCACTGCGGGGGGTGGAGAGCACTGTGGGGGGGAGCACAGGGGGCTGGAGAGTACTGTGGGGGTTTGGGAGCACTGCGGGGGGCTGGAGAGTACTGCGGGGGGTGGGGAGCACTGCGGGGGGCTGGAGAGCACTGTGGGGGGGGCTAGAGAAGGATGGGGAGAGGGGGGCAGAAAGAACAGGGGTTGAGGGAACTGTGGGGGTGGAGAGCACTGTGGGGGGGGGAGTACAGGGGGCTGGAGAGTACTGTGGGGGTTGGGGAGCACTGCGGGGGGCTGGAGAGTACTGTGGGGGGTGGGGAGCACTGCGGGGGGCTGGAGAGCACTGTGGGGGGTGGGGAGCACTGTGGGGGGCTGGAGAGTACTGTGGGGGGTGGGGAGCACTGCGGGGGGCTGGAGAGTACTGTGGGGGGTGGGGAGCACTGCGGGGGGCTGGAGAGTACTGTGGGGGGTGGGGAGCACTGTGGGGGGCTGGAGAGCACTGTGGGGGGGGGGCTAGAGAAGGATGGGGAGAGAGGGGGGGCAGAAAGAACAGGGGTTGAGGGAACTGTGGGGGGGGGGGGCTGGAGAGTGTGGTGGGGGAGGAGAGCACTGGAGGGGAGCACAAGGAGAAGGGGGGGCAGTAAAAGAAGTTGGATGGGGGATCAGCAGGGGGGCCGCATATAAAGGAAATGAGCTGTCTATATTCCTCCATGCAGCCGCTGAATGCTTGATTCTCCTCCTCTCCCTCCTCCAAGCATTCAGCGGCTGCATGGAGGAATATAGACAGCTCATTTCCTTTATATGCCGCCCCCCTGCTGATCCCCTATCCAGGCACACAGTTTACTCACAGGCATCTCTCCTGTGTTTCACGGAGCTGGCCGGGTCTGTGTTCGGCGGCCGCTCCCGCTCTGCAACACGGTCCCGCCCCCCTAGACCGGCTGTGTGATAGGTGGATTCTTCTATCTACTATCACATGAGCCGGTCTAGGGGGGCGGGACCGTGTTACGGAGCGGCCGCCAAACACAGACCCGGCCAGCTCCGTGAAACACAGGAGCATGAGAGGGGAGCACGGAAGCCGCAAAGCGGCCCCAGGGCAGGCAGCCTACCGGGAAATATCCCGGTATCCCGGTAGGCCAGTCCGGCCCTGACTGAGGCACTTTCCTCTTCCAATGGCCAGGGCTGTAACTATGCCTGTGCTCTCATTTGTCAGGTTTCCTCCCACTGTCCAATACGCCCTGTACTATTGGACCAATGTGAACATTCAGACAACATGAGCAGCACCTGTCCCTCTGTCCCTCATTCCTCCTCATTTGTCCCTCATTTTGATCTGATCTATATACCGTATTTATCGGCGTATAACACGCACCCCAAGTTTAGGAGGGAATTTTAAGGAAAAAAAGTTTTAGGAGAGAAGTTTAGGGAAAAAAAAACGTACATTTAAGCGTCATTTGCAGCCTGCCCAGCGTCATTTGCAGCCTGCCCAGCGTCATTTGCAGCTTGCCCAGTGTCATTTGCAGCTTGCCCAGCGTCATTTGCAGCCTTGCCCAGCGTCATTTGCAACCTGCCCAGCGTCATTTGCAGCTTGCCCAGTGTCATTTGCAGTTTGCCAGCGTCATTTGGAGCCTTGCCGACGTTTAAATTTCCCGCCGCGAGACAAACCGCGCATGCGCGGCCGAAAAAGACTGAACCGCGGCCGAAAAAGACCGAGCCGACTGTTCGGCTCCGCTCGGAGTCCCGCCTCCCTGCTGTTTCGGGAGCGAGCCATTTTTCGGCGCCGCAACCAATTTTTGTAAATTTTTTTTTGGGGTATTGGCGTATTAACACGCACCCACGACTTTCCCCCCATTTTAAGGGGGAAAAAGTGCGTGTTTTACGCCGATAAATACGGTAGTTGTATATAAAATGCACTTCGTTTTTATCTATCAAAAAGTGTTTTCCAGCGCTAAACCTTTCATCTGATTTCTAAATTGCTGCATTTTGTAAATTCCAAAAGCCAATATAAAGGAACAGTAGTGGTAAAAAAGCACTTGTGGGTTTAACCAATCTTGTTTTATTTTTTATTTTTATACAATTCTCCTTTAAGAGGGCGTGGCAAGGGGTGTGTCCTATGCCTGCAGACTTTTGCTGATAGGTGTCCCTCATTCCCATCTCAAAAAGTTGGGAGGTATGTTAATCCTGGTAAGCAGAAAGACCCAAAAACTATACTCTCTTCTAGCACCTACCTAGGAGGGTGCTACATAAGGCACACAGATTGCAACATTCCACATTTCTGACGTACATGTCGCATTGTGAATCATTATTTATTTACCGCATTTAAAAAAAAATACGAATAACTGAATAAATTTACATTGATGTCTATATTTCAAAAAGATAAAAAAAAATGTTTTCATCGGACGAGGTTGACGTGGGGAGCCTTTAGTGGTAAGGACTGCACACCGGTGGTCGTTGGGACCTTTTCTTCACAGCCTGTTTTTATCAGCCGCTGAAAGAGGGAGTTGGATAAATCCCATTCCCATGTCAGGGAACATTTTCATCAGGCGAGCAGTCCATGGCTTCCAATCTGCAGACGAGATAGATGGAGGTGTCTGAGCATCCTGTACAGGCCTGTTGACTCTGGGAGAAGAGATCTCTGTATGGGGAGTGGAGGCCTCGTTAGCTTGTGTCAGTCTGGTAATGGAGAGGACAATGCTGGCGCTGACGCTATTGTAATGCGCGGCTAATGAAGCGGTCATAGGAAGACCCGAGGGCTGTGCTGGGGAAAAGTTAAATTGAGGATCTTCAGTTTTTCATCCTCTCTGCAGGGTGCAAAGGGGGCAACGGGGAGGATGACAGGTTTTCAGCTAAGGTCATCTTTGAAGACTGCGGCTGGTAAATCTCTGCATGAGCCGACTGTACATTAAACCAACGCAAATTAAAGGCATACGTGGGAGCTAGTCAAAGGTGCCAAAGGTTTTGTGTTTCTGTCCACCCAGCCCTGATATTGAGCTGGGTATGTCACCTGACTTCTCTCTACTGCAGTTAAGCAGCACAGCTAGGTCACCTCCCCGCCTCCCAACTTGTGATTGGACAGTAAAAGAGCAGCAACAGACTTATGAGATCATCATCCTGCTCTATCCTCTTGCCAATATACTCCTTGTCTATACATGTGCATGTAACACACCTGATAGAACTCCTATATTTTTAAATAGACCCCTATTTATAAATAAATAGACCCCTTATAGACCCCCTATTTATAAATAGACTCCTATAGATGTATTTAATAAAAGACTACTGTAGACTTATTTATAAATAGACTCATATAGACCCTCTATTTATAAATAGACTCCTATAGACTTATTTATAAATAGACCCTTTTTATAAATAGACTCCTATAGACTTATTTATAAATAGACCCTTTTTATAAATAGACTCCTATAGACTTATTTATAAATAGACCTTTTTTATAAATAGACTCCTATAGACGAGTTTAATAAAAGACTACTATAGACTTGTTTATAAATAGACCCTCTATTCATAAATGGACTGTTATAGACCCCTATTGATAAATAGACTCCTATAAACGTATTTATAAATAGTCTCCCATAGACCCCATATTTATAAATAGACACCTACAGACCTATTCATAAATAGACCCCTATAGACCCCCTATTTATAAATAGACCCCTCTAGACCCCCTATTTATAAATAGGCCCCTATAGCACTGTGTACCATAAACAATTTCCGTAAAAAAGAAAAAAACAGCTTTAAATTTTTTTTCATTCTTTGTTACATCTCAGTGCTGCTGATCCTCTGTAGCTTCTTTGCACAGTGATGGTTGGGGGGGGGGGGGGCGGTTGTAGGCAAAGAGGTGGTGGTGGTGGGGGGTTTGGCACAAAGGTGCTGAGGGGTTGAGGCCTCAGTGGTGATGGAGGGTGAGAGAGTGATGGTACAATGGTGGTTAGGGGTGATGGCAGTGGGGTGTGTGTGGGTGTTGGGGGGGTGCTGGCACAGTGGTGGTGAGGGGGGTGGTTGCAGACACAATGATGAGTGGTGCCCCAGTGAGGAGCTGTCCCCAGTGTGAGTAACCATGTATATAACTGTATATTGTATATACTGTATATGCAGGGACAAGGCATACATTGATTTTTTTTATACCAGGCCGGACACTTTTAACTAAAAACTTTATACATTCTATCAATTCCAAGTAAACACTTCCAGAGTCCACCCTTCCCCCATTATCAGATCATCCTCCCAAAGTCCACCCTCCCTTTATCCTTAGATCACCCACCTAGAGTCCTCCCTTCCTCCATCATCAGATATTCCTCCCAGAGTCCTCCCTTCCTCCATCCCCAGATCACCCACCTAGAGTCCTCCCTTCCTCCATCATCAGATCACCCACCCAGAGTCTACTCTACTTCCATCCCCAGATCTCCCACCTAGAGTCCTCCCTTCCTCCATCATCAGATATTCCTCCCAGAGTCCTCCCTTCCTTTATCCTCCGATTGGCCAACCAGAGTCCACCTTTCTTCCAACCCAAGATCACCCACCCAAAGTCCACCCTTCCCCCATCCTCAGATCGCCCATTTAGAGTCCACCTTTTTTCCATCTCCAGATCACCCACCCAGAGTCCACTCTTCTTCCATCCACAAATCACCCACCCAGAGTCCACCCTTCCTCCATCATCAGATCATCCTCCCAGAGTCCACCCTTCCGTTATCCTCTGATTGGCCAACCCAGAGTCCACCTTTCTTCCATCCCAAGATCACCCACCCAGAGTCTTCCCTTTCTCCATTCTCAGGTAACCCACCTAGAGTCCACCCTTCCTCCATCCTCAGATCGCCCATTTAGAGTCCACCTTTTTTCCATCTCCAGATCACTCACCCAGAGTCCTCCCTTCCCCCATCCTCAGATCACCCACCCAGAATCCAATCTTCTTCCAACTCCAGATCACCTACCCAGAGTCCTCTGTTCCTCCATCATCAGATCACCCACCCAGAGTCCAGCCTTCCTCCATCATCAGATCACCCACTCAGAGTCCAGCCTTCCTCCATCATCAGATCATCCTCCCAGAGTCTTCCCTGCCTTCATCATCAGATCACCCACCCAGAGTCCACCCTTTCTCCATCCCCGATTGTCCACCTAGAGTCCAACCACCCTACACTCTCAGATCATTGCGTTCCCAGAACACGTGTCATTGGATGTTTTTTTTTGCGCCCTGCTGCCTCGGCCCCACACTCAGGGTCCAACAAGTCCTGGTTGATGGTCTCTGTGTGGAGTCCCAGTGTCTGTTTTTGCAGTTTAGTGGGATAATGAGCAATGCTCCAGAATCGATCGTGTTCTTGGTGAGTAGATAAGTTATCTGCAGAGATATCCTGTGATCACATTTCCTCGTCCACTTCAGACCGAGTGACCTTTGTTTAGGTCGTATTAATGGTGATAGAGCGGATTATTGGTGATAGGGATGGAATGACCAGCCTGGTGACTTCATGCTGAAAAAACAGACTATAGTCTATAGGGCATGGCAAGGTGGAGCAGTCCAGGAGAGGTTTACCCATAATGCTTTGCTGCACATGGGATCATCAAAACTGAGTTCTGTTTCTTGCGGGGTCGGGTTGTCGTAGATGGTAACTACACATAGGGGCTTATTTATAAAGCAGCGAATGGGATATTCAGGGCCACCATTAGAACTCATGGGGCCCCCGCCCAGCCTACCCGACAGGGCCCCCTGGGGGAAGGACATGGAATCCCCAGTAGGGTTATACAGGAGAAGATTGGGGGTCACGATAATGCGCTGTGGGCACCTGGGGGCCCCTAAGCCTCACCCAACCCTAACCATTAATCGGTAGGCTTCGGCTAGTGGGGGAGGGGCACTCTATTTCGCTCGCACAAGCCGTGGGGGTGTCAATTCATGTGTTTGGGTAGCAGCAGTGTTACTGCAAAAACCTCCCCTCTTCTATTCTCCATAACGTACTAGAGAGATGTTCAGTAGTTCACCGGCAGAGGACTACAAAACACCTCCCCACCTCTTCTCCATAACATAGCAGGGAGGTGCTCTGTAGTTTACTGAGATAGCTGGAAACAATGTAACAAATAAGAATGCAGCACTACAAACCACCTCCCCTCTTCTCCATAACATAGTAGGGAGATGTTCTGTAATTCACCGAGATAGCTGTGAACAATTTAACTAGTAAGAATGCAGCACAGGCAGAGGACTAAAAAACACCTCCCCCCCACCATAACGTAGTATGGAATTGTTCTGTAGTTCACAGAGACAACTGGGAACAAGGTAACTGAAAAGAATGCAGCACAGGCAGAGGACTAAAAAACACATCCCACTCTTCTCCATAACATAGTAGGGTGGTGTTCTGTAGTTCACAGAGATAACTGAGAACGATGTAACTGAAAAGAATGCAGCACAAACAGGAGACTAAAAAACACCTCCCCTCCCCTCCCCCCTCTTCTCCATAACATTGGAAGGAGATGTTCTGTAGTTTACAGAGATAACTGGGAACAGTGTAACTAAAAGTAATACAGCACAGGCAGAGGACTACAAAACATCTCCTCCTCTTTTTCATACCATAGTTGGGAGAGGTTCTGTAGTTCACAGGGATAGCTGGGAACAATGTAACGAATAGGAATGCAGCACAGACAGGGGACTACAAAACACATCCCCCTCTTTTCCATACCATAGTAGGGAGAGGTTCTGTAGTTCACAGGGATAGCTGGGAACAATGTAACTAATAGGAATGCAGCACAGGCAGGGGGCTACAAAACACCTCCCCCTCGTTTCCATACCATAGTAGGGAGAGGTGTTCTGTAGTTCACAGGGATAGCTGGGAGCAATGTAACTAGTAAGAATGCAGCACCCCTTGGCATACCGATGATTGGACCCCTCCAGTGTGTGTAGTAGGGGGTGATTGGTCTGGAGGTCAGCTCTCACCAATAGGGAACAGATGAATGGCGTTCATTGGCGGGACTTGGCGCACATTTTAATGTTCAAAAAAAAAAAAAACAATTCCTCTCAATTCCATATTTAGTATTGATTCCGAATTTATCCTGAAACGATCGCACGTTCCCTATCCCCGCCGGCGCTCCTCTGAATCGCAGATCTTCTTCTCTTTATATGGAAGTCATCGGACTCCATTTTTTTAAAGGGTAGGGGGGGCGGAGCCTCAGAAGTGCCTCTGTGAGACGGGGCGGTGCCGATGTGCGGATCTCCCAGACTGTCAGTGACGTCTTTGTCATTTTCATGCCTCGGTAACATCAGCTGAGATATTCTCCTTCAGACTTCAAAGAACAATCGACATAAACATAAGGAGGGGGGAAAAAAAATCGCTCCGCATAAAAAATGTCCGCTGAAACTTTTTTTTTTAAAGTTCCTGAGAAAAATGCTGACGATGATCATCAGGATCCGATACCTTCCGAGTCGCTGACCCGAAACGCGCACAGAGGACCGGATTGGGGACTTCTGTCCAACCTGTAACGATTGTTCCGGGCCACTGATCCGGAGGCATTCAGCCAGACAGCCAGGGGGGTTAGCATTTTCTGGCAGCCCCGTCACAAGCGTACAAGAAAGTTAAAGCTGAACTCCAGGCAGATATAAAAAAGAAAAATACAAAGTAATGCAGCTCTGTATTTATTTATACATCGATTGTACCCGCTGCCAACCCCCCCTGGGTTAAACCTGTGATACCCGGGGGCAGAAATATCCTCCTCTCCTCTGTCAGCCTGTCATTGATTTGTATAGGCTGCACCCAAACATACGGCCACTTTATTAGGTGCACCCAGGGCTGGTGCAAGGATTTTTGACACCCTAGTTTTGCCGCCACCCTTGCCCCACCCCTGACTCCACCCCCTTTGTCCTGCCCTTGTATACCCCACCTTTTTAATGAAGTGCCTATCAAATGCAGCCTCGCCAGCGCCCATCAATGTAGCCTCACCAGCACCCATCAAATGCAGCCTACCAGCGCCCATCAATGCAGCCTACCAGTGTCTATCAAATGCAGCCTCATCCAGTGCCCATCAAATGCAGCCTCACCAGCGCCCATCAAATGCAACCTACCAGCGCCCATCAAATGCAGCCTACCAGTGCCCGTCAAATACAGCCTACCAGGGCCCATCAATGCAGCCTCACCAGCGCCCATCAAATGCAGTCTCACCAGTGCCCATCAAATGCAGCCTCACCAGTGCCCATCAAATGCAGCCTCACCAGCGCCCATCAAATGCAACCTACCGGCGTCCAACAATGCAGCCTACCAGTGTCTATCAACGCAGCCTACCAGAGCCCATCAAATGCAGCCTCACCAGTGCCCATCAAATGCAACCTACCAGCGCCCATCAAATGCAGCCTCACCAGCGCCCATCAAATGCAACCTACCAGAGCCCATCAAATGCAGCCTCACCACCGCCCATCAAATGCAGCCTCACCAGCGCCCATCAAATGCAGCCTCACCACCGCCCATCAAATGCAACCTACCAGCGCCCATCAAATGCAGCCTACCAGCGCCCATCAATGCAGCCTACCAGTGTCAATAAACGCAGCCTACCAGAGCCCATCAAATGCAGCCTCACCAGCGCCTATCAAATGCAGTCTCACCAGTGCCCATCAAATGCAGCCTCATCAGCGCCCATCAAATGCAACCTACCAGTGCCCGTCAAATGCAGCCTACCAGGGCCCATCAATGCAGCCTACCAGTGTCAATAAACGCAGCCTACCAGAGCCCATCAAATGCAGCCTCACCAGCGCCCATCAAATGCAGCCTCACCAGTGCCCGTCAAATGCAGCCTACCAGGGCCCATCAATGCAACCTACCAGTGCCCATCAGCGCCCATCAAATGCAGTCTCACCAGTGCCCATCAAATGCAGTCTCACCAGTGCCCATCAAATGCAACCTACCAGTGCCCGTCAAATGCAGCCTACCGGCGCCCAACAATGCAGCCTACCAGTGTCTATCAACGCAGCCTACCAGAGCCCATCAAATGCAGCCTCACCAGCGCCCATCAAATGCAGCCTCACCAGCGCCCATCAAATGCAGCCTCACCAGTGCCCATCAAATGCAGCCTCACCAGCGCCCGTCAATGCAGCCTACCAGCGCCCATCAATGCAGCTTCACCAACGCCCATCAATAAATGTTTGCTTGCTTCCAGTCATTCGGAAGTCGGGACACAGACACAGTCCTGCGCCTCTGACACTATGTGTGAACGGAGCGGCGGCTGCCTGCTGATGCTGAGACTTAGTTGCTTGCTGCAGAGAGAAGAGAGTAGGAACACCAGTGGCCGGGCGCCCTAGACAGCAGTGCGCCCTAGGCGGCTGCCTAGTTTGCCTAGTGGTGGCACCGGCCCTGGGTACACCTGTTCAACTGCTTGGTAACGCGAATTGCTAATCAGCCAATCACACGACAGCAACTCAATGCATTTAGGCATCTAGACGTGGTGAAGACAACTTGCTGAAGTTCAAAGCGAGCGTCAGAATGGGGAAGAAAAGGGGATTTAATTGACTCTGGACGTGGCATGGTTGTTGGTGTCGGACGGGCTGCTCTGAGTATTTCAAAAACTGCCGATCTACTGGGATTCTCACGCACAATCATCTCTCGGGTTTACAGAGAATGGTCCGAAAAAAAGAGAAAATATCCAGTGAGCAGCAGTTGTGTGGAGGAACATGCCTTGTTGATATCAGAGGAGAATAGGTAGTAGTAATAGTAGTAGTAGTAACTGAAATAACCACTCGTTACACCCAAGGTATGCAGAATACCATAGTAGAAAAGCAAGAGTATTGGGACTTTCGAGGTGCAAAATAAATGATCAAATATAATATATATAAAAATTATTTTTGAGAAGCAAAATAAGAATTAGTTAATTAAAAATCAGGGAAAAAGGGGAGGAGATACACAATGGCTAGTACAATAGATTAAAATTTCAGCAAAGCAGCTGTATATGATGAACTTACCAACATGTTTCGCCCATATGTCGGGGCTTCCTCAGGGGGATGCTGTCCGTTTGTAATGTACAATCCCTTCTATATCTCCTAGAAAGGGACCAAAATCTGCCGGGATGGCTAGATGTTTAGCTGCACCAGAAAAACCCAGCGCAAAAGGTGGCCATAGATGGCAGACAAAGACCAAAAAGGATCCCCTAGGGTGAGACCACCATAATGAACAAAGATGTATAAAAAATTTAATTTTTTTATTTAAATGTTAAAACATAGATGTCTAACGTCAGGGACAGAGTACACAAAGCAATATGTACAATACAAAAATACTAAAACAAAACATAACAGGACAGAAAACAGGTGGATAGCACTGAAGCTCTCGTGGAGGTTGGATTGCCCCCCAAGACCCGACGCGTTTCCAGTTCTTTTGATGGGAGAACTTTCATCAGGGGTAGAGAGTAAGTAGATTTGTAATATAATTATCGCTCACGATGGAGCAGACACTCAGTGCGGGATGAGATGGATATAGATCATGGGTGCAGCTGTAATCTTGGTATTAAGACTCCGACATATAACCGATGGACCAATTTATTGCCCCGTGGGGACCCAATATTACTTCCTATAGATCAGAGGACCAATATGGGACCCAAACCGGGCAACATTAGACAGGTAAAAATCCAGAACCCCCCCTAGGGAAAACGAGGTGAACCCCCAATGTGGGTCACCAAATATTCTCCCACTCGGATCAATGTCCAGAGAGGAGGGGGGGATTGGGGACTTTTATATGGGTACAATGACCCCGACTGGTGATCCAAAAAGGACAAAAGACAAAGACCAATTGGTTAGGTTCCACAGCTGGCTTAACACCAAGGGCCACGCACCTCCATATACTATGGTTTGCTCTAAGGCTTGCTGGATCGAATCTGGTGGCGTGCTTGTGTCCCTTGGTTCCCGCAGCCTACCGTTCAGAATACCATCTCTGAATGCACAACACATCGAACCTTGAAGCAGATGGGCTACAGCAGCAGAAGACCACACTGGGTGCCACTCCTGTCAGCTAAGGAAACTGGGGCTACAACTGGCACAGGAACACCAAAATTGAAAAACGTTGACTGGTCTGATGAGTCTCGATTTCAGCTGCGACATTCAGATGGTCGGGAATTTGGTGTAAACAACATGAAAGCCATGGATCCATCCTGTCTTGTATCACTGGTTCAGGCTGGTGGTGGTGGTATAATGGTGGGGGGGGGGGGATATTTTCTTGGCACACTTTGGGCCCCTTTGTACCAATTGAGCATCATTTACCCGCCACGGCCTACCTGAGTATTGTTGGTGACCATGTCCATCCCTTTATGACTACAGTGTCCCCATCTTCTGATGGCTCCTTCAAGCAGGATAATGGGACCATGTCACAAAGCTCCAATCATCTCACCACTGGACAATGAGGTCCCTGTACTCCAATGTCCTCCACACTCACCAGATCTCATGACTTCAATGGCCAATGGTCTCCACACTCACCAGATCTCATATCCATCCCTTTATGACTACAGTGTCCCCATCTTCTGGTGGCTCCTTCAAGCAGGATAATGGGACCATTTTTACAAAGCTCCAATCATCTCACCACTGGACAATGAGGTCACTGTCCTCCAATGGCCTCCACACTCACCAGATCTCATATCCATCCCTTTATGACTACAGTGTCCCCATCTTCTGATGGCTCCTTCCAGCAGGATAATGCACCATGTCACAAAGCTCCAATCATCTCACCACTGGACAATGAGGTCACTGTCCTCCAATGTCCTCCACACTCACCAGATCTCATGACTTCAATGGCCAATGGTCTCCACACTCACCAGATCTCATATCCATCCCTTTATGACTACAGTGTCCCCATCTTCTGGTGGCTCCTTCAAGCAGGATAATGGGACCATGTCACAAAGCTCCAATCATCTCACCACTGGACAATGAGGTCACTGTCCTCCAATGGCCTCCACACTCACCAGATCTCATGACTTCAATGGCCTCCACACTCACCAGATCTCATATCCATCCCTTTATGACTACAGTGTCCCCATCTTCTGATGGCTCCTTCAAGCAGGATAATGCACCATGTCACAAAGCTCCAATCATCTCACCACTGGACAATGAGGTCACTGTCCTCCAATGTCCTCCACACTCACCAGATCTCATGACTTCAATGGCCAATGGTCTCCAAACTCACCAGATCTCATATCCATCCCTTTATGACTACAGTGTCCCCATCTTCTGATGGCTCCTTCCAGCAGGATAATGCACCATGTCACAAAGCTCCAATCATCTCACCACCGGACAATGAGGTCCCTGTACTCCAATGTCCTCCACAGTCACCAGATCTCATCCAATAGAGCACCTTTGGGATGTGGTGGAACGGGAGTTTGGCATCATGGATGTGCAGCCGACAAATCTGCAGCAACCGCGTGATGCCATCATGTCACAATCTCTGAGGAATGTTTCCAACCACCTTGTTGTATCTATGGCATGAAAAATGAAGGCAAAAGGGGGGTCCAACCCGGTACTGCTGGCGGGAATTCCGCCAGCAAAAGTCCGATGGAGCGTACGCACGGTCGGAATTTCCGACCAAAAGCTCTCATCGGTCTTTTGCTGGGGGAATTTCCGATCGTGTGTGTACGCGGCATTCGCCCGATTTTTTTATATAATGTGAAAGATGATGTGACGCCGCGAGAATCGCGATCTCTATTCTAAGCAAAAAAATAAAAATTGCGATTCTCATTTTAGCCGGAATCGTGCCGCTCTAATGGGCGTTATATCGCCGCGGCAGATCGTATGACGGGTCCGAGGATTTACACCGATGAAGCATTTCTTTTTCCTAATCTGCATTGCTAGACCACAGTCGGTGAGGGTTTCCAGGGCGCCCCCCCCCCAGGGCCAACCGGTCCTATCCGGTAGATAAAAGGGATGGGTTCAATTATCGCTCATTATTAGCTACTGCTAATCTCTGCGCCTGATTTGAGCCGTGTGTACACAGACATCACCTGGAGAATCCCATGTGTCAGCAGCCAGACTGCCATAAAACAGCTAATGGTGATTGTCCTCCACGTCTGCATCGTATTGTCGTCTCGGAGACGAGCCGCAATCCGATTGGCTGCTGACAAGAGCGGCCGGCGCTGATTCTGTGCAGGCCAGGCTTTCCATGATGCGGGCCTCTTATATTCTATAAATAAATGGTGGGAGAAAGGAGACGCTGAAAGCAACTATTTAAAGCGGTTGTAAACCGCTGGTGCGTAAAAAAAAGGTGTAGTTTACTGAGATAACTGGGAACAATGTAACTTATAAGAATGCAGCACAGACAGAGGACTACAAAACACCTCCCCTCCCTTTTCTCCATAACATAGTAGGGAGACGTTCTGTAGTTCACTGAGATAGCTGTGAACAATGTAACTAGTAGGAATGCAGCACAGACAGAGGACTACAAAACACCTCCCCACCTCCTCACCACCATAACATAGTATGGAGATGTTCTGCAGTTCACAGAGATAACTGGGAACAAGGTAACTGAAAAGAATGCAGCACAGGCAGAGGACTACCCCCCTTCCCCCCCATAACATAGTAGGGAGGTGTTCTGTAGTTCACAGATATAACTGGGAACAATGTAACTGAAAATAATGCAGCACAGGCAGAGGACAAAAAAACACCTCCCCTCTTCTCCATAACATAGTAAGGAAGTTTTCTGTAGTTCACAGAGATAACGGGACAATGTCGCTGAAAAGAATGCAGCACAGGCAGGGGACTACAAAACACGTCCCCCTCTTCTCCATAACATAGTAGGGAGGTGCTCTGTAGTTCACAGAGATAACTGGTGGCAATGTGACTGAAAATAATGCAGCACAGGCAGAGGACTAAAAACACCTCCCCTCTCTTCTCCCCAGCAGAGTCCCTCTTTACATGAGGTGTCCCCAGTAGAGTCCCTCCTTACATGAGGTGTCCCCAGTAGAGTCCCTCCTTACATGAGGTGTCCCCAGTAGAGTCCCTCCTTACATGAGGTGTCCCCAGTAGAGTCCCTCCTTACATGAGGTGTCCCCAGTAGAGTCCCTCCTTACATCAGGTGTCCCCAGTAGAGTCCCTCCTTACATCAGGTGTCCCCAGTAGAGTCCCTCCTTACATCAGGTGTCCCCAGTAGAGTCTCTCCTTACATCAGGTGTCCCCAGTAGAGTCCCTCCTGCATGATTTGATTTTTGCCAAAATTACAGAAGACCAGCTCTCGTGGAGGCCGAGCACATCTCGCCAAGGTGAAGAAACAAGAGGCAGAGCCCGGGTGGCTGCCAATAGACATAGAGCTGCCCCCAACCCCCCCGCCCCGTGGCCTGCTGCCGGTCTGTGACCTGCTGTTGGAAAGGCCACGGGGTGGGGGTTGGCGGCAGTTCCATTTCTATTGGCAGCCACCCGGGTTCTGCCTCTTGTTTCTTCCCCTTGGCGAGACATGCTCGGCCTCCACGAGAGCTGGTCTTCTGTAATGGTGGCGAAGATCAAATCATGCAGGAGGGACTCTACTGGGGACACCTGATGTAAGGAGGGACTCTACTGGGGACACCTGATGTAAGGAGGGACTCTACTGGGGACACCTGATGTAAGGAGGGACTCTACTGGGGACACCTGATGTAAGGAGGGACTCTACTGGGGACACCTGATGTAAGGAGGGACTCTACTGGGGACACCTCATGTAAGGAGGGTCTCTTTGCCCGTGTGTTCAGTGGAGAGGGGAGGGGCCCCCAATCCTTGCAGCTAACCGGCTTCAGTGTACAAGCAAATTGTCTACTTGTACACATAAGAGAGAAGCCGGTTAGCTGCATGGATTGGAGGCCCCTCCCCTCTCCACTGAACAAATGGGGAAAGAGACCTGCTAGCTGGAAGGCCATGTTTTCATAGCCAAAAGCTGTGGCGACCAGTGCCAAAAAAAGTCCCGATGCCCGGGACAAAAGCAAAAAATATGGATTTTAATCGGGACGCGCTCAGATCAGGATGAGGGTCCAATTTTTGGCATTGTCCTGGGAAAATCGGGACTGTTGGCAAGTATGTCACGGGCTGTCTTTCTTCGATAACTCCAGGGAGAGATCTTGGGAGAACCCTGGCTCTGTTGTCTGGGCCTGAGAGAACCCCATTCTGCCGCATATCTTGGTGATGCCAGTGGGAAAGGATTAGGCCATGCCAGGTCGGTGTATCATATTGCAGTCCAGTATGCAACAGATCAAGTTATTCTTTCGCACAGTAGAAAAGTCTGGTGATGAGGCTTTGGTTGGCCCCATCACCGGCACTCTTTGTTTAATGTCTTTCTTCGATAACTCCAGGGAGAGATCCTGGGCAAACGCTAGCTCTGTTGTCTGAGCCTAGCAGAACCCCAAGCTGCCGCATATCTGGGTGACGCCGCCGGTAGAGGGTTAAGCCATGGCAGGTTGGTGTATCGTTGTATTGCAGTCCAGTCTGTGACTGATCAGGTTATTCCTTCACTCAATAGAAAAGTGATGCTGGTGATGGGACTTATGGTCGGCCCCAGGGTCGTCTTTAACCACTTCAGCCCCGGACGATTTTACCCCCTTCCTTACCAGAGCACTTTTTGCGATTCGGCACTGCGTCGCTTTAACTGACAATTGCGCGGTCATGCGACGTGGCACCCAAACAAAATTGGCGTCCTTTTTTTTCCCACAAATAGACCTTTTTTTCCCACAAATAGACCTTTTTTTTTGGTGGTATTTGATCACCTCTGCGGTTTTAATTTTTTGCACTATAAACAAAAGAAGAGTGACAATTTTGAAAAAAAAAAACAATATTTTTTTACTTGCTATAATAAATATCCCATTTTTTTTTTTTTTGAAAACAATTTTTTTACTCAGTTTTGGCTGATACGTATTCTTCTACATATTTTTGGTAAAAAAAAATCGCAATAAGCGTATATAGATTGGTTTGCTCAAAAGTTATAGCGTCTACAAAATAGGGGATAGATTTATTGCATTTTTTTTTTTTTTTTTTACTAGTAATGGCGGCGATCTGCGATTTTTTTTTTCCGTGACTGCGACATTGCGGCAGACACTTCGGACACTTTTGACACATTTTTGGGACCATTCACATTTACACAGCAATCGTTGCTAGAAAATTGCAGTGATTACTGTGTAAATGTGACTGGCAGGGAAGGGGTTAACACTAGGGGGCGCTGCAGGGGTTAATATGTTCCCTATAGGAGTGATTCTAATTCTAACTCTAATTCTAAGGGGAGGAAACTGATCGGTGTCCCTCTGTACTGGGAACACACCATCGGTCTCCTCTCCACTGACAGGACGTGGAGCTGTGTGTTTACACACACAGCTCCACGGTCCTGCTGTTTTCCCGGGCAATCGCGGGTGCCCGGCGGACATCACGTCCGCCGGGCACGTGCACCGGTTCCCGAGCGACGCCGCGCACGCGCGCCCCCTAGGCGGCCCAGGAATGGGAGGACGTCATATGACGTCCATCCAGGATGGGAGATCCACCTTGTGGACGTCATATGACTATGGGTGGGTAGTGAAGTGGTTAATATTGATTGGACCCTGGGCAAACATTTTCTTTGGCCCTCTCAAAGCCACTTATCAACTATTTTTGGGCAGTGCGGGCTCAAGGGGAATCTGCCTTGGGCCCCACAACAACGAGTGGGCCCCGGGGCAGCTGCCCCTTTTGCCCTGCGTTAAAGACGGCCCTGGTCGGCCCCACTACTGGCACGCTTTGTTTACTGTCTTTCTGCGATAAATCCAGGAAGAGATCCTGGGAGAACCCCGGCCCCCGCTGTCTGGGTCTAGGACAGTGTTGGCGACCCTTGGCACCCCAGATGTTTTGTGACTACATTTCCCGTGATTCTCATCTACACTGCAGAGTGCAATGCGCATCATGGGAAATGTAGTTCCAAAACATCTGGGGTGCCAAGGTTTGCCATCACTGGTCTAGGAGAACCTCATTCTGCCGCATATCTTGGTATTGCCGGTGGGAAAGGATTAGGCCATGCCAGGTCGGTGTATCGTATTGCAGTCCACTATGTGACTGATCAATTTATTCTTTCGCACAGTAGAAAAGATATACAATGTAGCAGTCTGATGATGACGGCTTTGGTCGGCCACAATACCGGCACGTTTTGTTTAATGTCTTTCTTCGATAACTCCAGGGAGAGATCCTGGGAGAACCCCCCGGCCCCGCCGTCTGGAAAAAGGCAACACATTTGGCACATCCTCCCCGAACGAGCCTGACGAGTGCCATGCCACTTACTGCGCAGACTGAAAGAAAGCAACACATCTCGCACACACCGCCTGTCAAATATTAGAAAATAAACAAAGGCCGCGCCACGGAACAATTGCCCCATTTATGGATGAAGCCGGCCTGTATGCTCCTCGCTCGGCTGTTGTGTCTTACTCATAGGCAGCCCGCTCTGTTTTTCCACTTAAATGGACCTGGACTCAGCCACAAACTGAAAAAATAAACCGAGGTGCAATGCTTCAAAATGACATTTGCTGGAGGAAAAAGAAAGAAGCACAATCGTTTAGTGTGCTCGCCTTTGTCAGACGGCGGCGGTGACGTGACGCCGAGCAGGTCACTTTAGGTCAAGAATGGTCACCTTGTGGCCTTTGAGATGTTTGGCAATTGAAGCTTTTTGCTGGTGAGGCATGCTGGGACATGGGGTTCCATCGTGGTTCGAAAGCCACACGTTTCCTGAGAATGGAGAGCAGGCCATACACTCGTACAATGCGATTGTACAAGAGGAACCGAACTCTGGAAGCTGTGCCCAAAAAGAAGACCCTTTATTGGTATTGCCTGGGGTCTCCCTGGGGTTGATCTTCCTATCTTCATTACATACCATTGGAGAAACCCTGACAGGAAGTGAGGGAGACCCAGGAAGTAGGTGTAAAGGTCCTGTACACTTACCCCCTGATCCCAAGAAATGTTTCCTTGTGAGGGATACACCATACAGTAGTTTTTAGATAAAGACCTTGAGACCTCTATTTATATGGGCCATGGTAGGTGAGCGTCCAATCAGATCTCTTTGTGGTGGAGCACTATGAGAGTGGGAGTGTAGGGGAGCATGGGCAACAGATGACATGTGATTACAATCAAACTGTTGTCAGTGTTATTATTGCACAGTGTATTCTCTCCCTGGTGATCCCAGTCATCAGTGCACACATGGAGTATCCAAAACTGTTGTCAGTGTTATTACCAGTGTTGGTCATCTTACTTTAAAAAAGTAATTAGTTAAGTTACAAATTACTTCTCCCAAAAAGTAATTGCGTTAGTAACTCAGTTACTACATTGGAAAAGTAATTAGTTACTCAGCAAAGTAACTGACTTTTTTTTAAATATTCTATACGTGTAACTAAGGGGCGGGTCTAGTATTACTGTAACCAAGGGGCGCATTTATTATTATTGTTATATATCGTGTAACCAAGGGGCTGCTCTATTATTACTCTAACCAAGGGGCGGATCTGTTATAGCGTGTACGCAAGGGGCGGGTCTATTATTATTATATCGTGTAAGGGGCGGGTCTATTATTATTATATCGTGTAAGGGGCGGATGGCTACAGAAGAGGGCGATTGTTAAATTAATGGGCAGAGCTCGGTATATAACAATAATAATAAATGCGCCCCTTGGTTACGGTAATACTAGACCCGCCCCTTACTTACACGATAGACGCCCCTTGCAGAGTAGCACGAGCATCAGGAGCGTGCGGCATCGCCTCGTATAATTACATGTTAACTGCACCTGCGCGGTGTAGAGTTCACTCAGAGCTGTTTAGGTTCGGCAATTTTCGGAAGCTCCGTAGTGCTTCGTACTGCACAAGCCCTGCGCCTGCGCAGTACAGGGGGTCCTTATCCGGCGGGGGAAGTTTTTCAGGCAGGACACCGGAATTACACTACTGCCATCTAGTGGCGGTAGATGTAATTGGGGTAACTAAGCCAAAGTAATGGGAACTGAGTTACCATGAGGGGGAAAAGTAATCAGTTAGATTACTCGTTACCCTCTAAAGTAACTGCGTTAAGTAACTCCGTTTATTTTAACTCAGTTACTTACATCACTGGTTATTAATCACAGTGTATTCTCTCCCTGGTGATCTCAATTTATCAGTGCACACATGGAGTATCCGGCACTGTTGTCAGTGTTATTACAGGGGGTCCCCGAGTTACGAACTCGTTAGGGACTGCCCACGCATGCGCAGACCGACAAATACTGAGATTTCCGGACATTTCCGATGTTCCGTCTAATGCCGTTCTGCGCATGCGCGGCAAATTACTGACATTTCCGGCATTTTCCGAGGCTCCGTATGGCCGCGCATGCGCAGAACACCGAAAGACGGCGAAAAACACAGAAAAATGGCGGAGGGTCCCCGCAGCGCTCCGTTCGTAAATAGGGGTTGTTCGTAGGTCGGGCGTTCGTAAGTCGGGGACCCCCTGTATTGCACAGTGTATTCTCTCCCTGGTGATCCCAGTCATCAGTGCACACATGGAGTATCCGGCACTGTTTTCAGTGTTATTATTGCACAGTGTATTCTCTCTCTGGTGATCCCAGTCATCAGTGCATACATGGAGTATCCGGCACTGTTGTCAGTGTTATTATTTTGTGGCGTATTCTCTCCCTGGTGATCCCAGTCATCAGTGCATACATGGAGTATCCGGCACTGTTGTCAGTGTTTTTTTTTTTGTGTGCCGTATTCTCTCCCTGGTGATCCCAGTCATCAGTGCATACATGGAGTATCCAGCACTGTTGTCAGTGTTATTATTTTGTGGCATATTCTCTCCCTGGTGATCCCAGTCATCAGTGCACATATAGAGTATCCGGCACTGTTTTCAATGTTATTATTTCATGGTGGATTCTCTCCCTGGTGATCTCAGTCATCAGTGCACACATGGAGTATCCGGCACTGTTGTCAATGTTATTATTTCATGGCGTATTCTCTCCCTGGTGATCCCAGTCATCAGTGCACACATGGAGTATCCGGCACTGTTGTCAGTGTTATTATTCTCTCCCTGATGATCCCAGTCATCAGTGCACACATGGAGTATCTGGCACTGTTGTCAGTGTCAGTATTACACAGTGTATTCTCTCCCTGGTGATCCCAGTCATGGAGTATCCGGCACTGTTGTCCGTTTTTTTTTTTTTTTTTTGTGCCGTATTCTCTCCCTGGTGATCCCAGTCATCAGTGCACACATGAAGTATCCGGCACTGTTGTCAGTGTTATTATTTCATGCCGTATTCTCTCCCTGGTGATCCCAGTCATCAGTGCACACATGGAGTATCCGGCACTGTTGTCAGTGTTATTAATCACAGTGTATTCTCTCCCTGGTGATCCCAGTCATCAGTGCACACATGGAGTATCCAGCATGGTTGTCAGTGTTAGTATTCACAGTGTATTCTCTCCCTGGTGATCCCAGTCATCAGTGCACACATGGAGTATCCAGCATGGTTGTCAGTGTTAGTATTCACAGTGTATTCTCTCCCTGGTGATCCCAGTCATCAGTGCACACATGGAGTATACGGCACTGTTGTCAGTGTTATTATTGAACAGTGTATTTTCTACCTGGGGATCCCAAATTTACAATTTGTTGAATCCTTGTTGGAATCTGTAGGGTTGTCTCTTTTGGTAAATTGGGCCAGTGTATATCGCAGGCTCTATATTTGCATTTTGCTGATCTTTTGGGTGTTCAATTCGTATATGCCTGTGAAGTGACCCCCTGAAACTGTCCCCGTCCATCCTAGTGGTCACTAATATTACACAATCCGGCTGTACTGTTCTATATCACTGGTATGGATTTTGATGAAGCATTGAAAAGTGAAATGCGTTAATCCTGCATGCGTATAGCTGATCATGTGTGACACACTGTAATACGTTTTTTTTTTTTTTAATGTATTGAATTCTGTATCTATCTGATTTTAACCTTTAGATTTTACTATGTGGTAGAATAAAGTTTAAATGTTTTTTTTTTTTGTTTGGTATGTAAACATACGGCACATTTAAAGTCCCTCATCTCACTCCACACCTCTATATCGGGTGTGAGTTGTTGAGAATAATTTTGTGAGTCCTGTTATCCGGCACGGTTGTCAGTGTCATTATTTTGCTGCGTATTCTCTCCCCGGAGATCCGGAATGTTTGTTTTCTGTGGTCTCATTGATTGTATCTAATAGAGATGTATTGTAAATGCACCCAAAACACATGTAAATATGCTGGTAATGTGTTTGGCAGATGTACCGCGGGAAGCGAAACTGAAAGGCAAATTGTGTTTTCTGCATTCAGAAATAAATACAACACGCGTTTCTGCACTACATACAGCGCCTTGAAAAAGTATTCATACCCCTTCAAATCTTCCACATTTCGTCATGTTACAGCCAAAAATGTAAATGCATTTTATTGGGATTTTATGTGATAGACCAACACAAAGTGGCACATAATTGTGAAGTGGAAGGAAAATGATAAATGGTTTTCACATTTTTTTTACAAATAAATATGTGAAAAGTGTGGGGTACATTTGTATTCAGCCCCGTTCACTCTGATACCCCTAACTAAAATCTAGTGGAACCAATCGCCTTCAGAAGTCACCTAATTAGTAAATAGAGTCCACCTGTGTGTAATCTAATCTCAGTATAAATACAACTGTTCTGTGAAGCCCTCAGAGGATTGTTAGAGAACCTTAGTGAACAAACAGCATCATGAAGGCCAAGGAACACACCAGACAGGTCAGGGATAAAGTTGTGGAGAAGTATAAAGCAGGGTTAGGTTATAAAAAAATCTCCCAAGCTTTGAACATCTCACGGAGCTCTGTTCAATCCATCATCCGAAAATGGAAAGAGTATGGCACAACTGCAAACCTACCAAGACATGGCCGTCCACCTAAACTGACCGGGCCGGGCAAGGAGAGCATTCATCAGAGAAGAGCCAAGAGGTCCATGGGAACTCTGGAGGAGCTGCAGAGATCCACAGCTCAGGTGGGAGAATCTGTCCACAGGACAACTATTAGTCGTGTTCTCCACAAATCTGCCCTTTATGGAAGAGTGACAAGAAGAAAGACATTGGAGAAAGAAAGTCATAAGAAGTCCAGTTTGCAGTTTGTGAGAAGCCATGTGGGGGACACAGCAAACATGTGGAAGAAGGTGCTCTGATCAGATGAGACCAAAATTGAACTTTTTGGCTTAAAAGCAAAACGCTATGTGTGGTCGGAAAACTAACACTGCACATCACCCTGAACACACCATCCCCACTGTGAAATATGGTGGTGGCCGCATCATGTTGTGGGGATGCTTTTCTTCAGCAGGGACAGGGAAGCTGGTCAGAGTTGATGGGAAGATGGATGGAGCCAAATACAGGACAATCTTAGAAGTTAGTCTGCAAAACACTTGAGACTGGGGCGGAGGTTCACCTTCCAGCAGGACAACGACCCTAAACATACAGCCAGAGCTACAATGGAATGGTTCAGATCAAAGCATATTAATGTGTTAGAAGGGCCCAGTCAAAGTCCAGACCTAAATCCAATTGAGAATCTGTGGCAAGACTTGAAAATTGCTGTTCACAGACGCTCTCCATCCAATCTGACAGAGCTTGAGATATTTTGCAAAGAAGAAGAACGGGCAAAAATGTCACTCTCTAGATGTGCAAAGCTGGTAGAGACATCCCCAAAAAGATTTGCAGCTGTAATTGCAGAGAAAGGCGGTTCTACAAAGTATTGACTCACGGGGGCGCCATACACATGTACTCCCCACACTTTTCACATATTTATTTGTAAATAGTTTTGAAATCCATTTATCCTTTTCCTTCCACTTCACAATTATGTGCCACTTTGTGTTGGTCTATCACATAAAATCCCAATAAAATACATTTACGTTTTTGGTTGTAATATGACAAAATGTGGAAAATTTCAAGGGTATGAATACTTTTTCAAGGCACTGTAAATGTGATTGTGTGTACTATAGAGGTGATGGATGGATATGCAGCTTGGCTTGAATTTTTTTTTTTTTTTAATTCTATTATTTAATCCGTTATTACATCTCAGTGCTGCTGATCTCCTGCCTCCTCTTTGCAGTCACTTCCCATCTACATGAACGCCAGCGATAGCGGCATGACATATTTCAGGGCGGGTTTCCTGATGGTGACAGCGGTGGACCATGACTGTGTTATGGGTACTAAAATGCCCATTTGTAGTGTCCATTGGTAAAAGCATAGGACGGGGTGACAACGAACGAGCACAATTGGGAGACAGAGACAAAGTGTTGTCACCCTATAACAGGAAGTGCGGGACAAGGAGGATTTTTTTTTTTTTTTTTTTTTTACCATCTGCCCCAAAATCACAGGAGGTGAGAGGAAATTCCTCCAATGTGAGGAAATCTCTGGTTGTCACCAGAACTAGTGTTCCTGTTCTCCTCTCCTCCTGTTCTGGTGACAACCCAAAATGTAGGATTTTCCTTTTGCCTCTCGGTGATAACGGTAAACAGGGCAAATAGAGAGGATGAATCTCCCTAAGGCTGCGTTCACATTGTTTCACACAAAAAAAAAAGTTTAAGTCGCAGTTGCACTCTATGCAGAGATCCTAGCTGTGTGTGTAATCTGAGCTTCGTCTGTTCTGTAAACCATTTTTATTTTTTTTTGGAAAAATGATTGTTCACATCTTTATGTTTTACCCTGATAATAATAGGAACGTGTGTACACAACCACCATACATTCACTGAAATGTAGAATCAGAGATAATGTGGTATAATAGGTAATAATAGTGACATAACAATAGTAAATAATAATAATATTCATAATAATAAGAAGAAATAAATACATATAAAAATAAATTATAATATAATATAATAAATATATACATATATAATAAATATTATTGCTGTTATTATTATTATTAATAATAATAATAATAATAATAATAATAATTATATCATAAATAAATAAATAATGTGGTATAATAAGTAATAATAGTAACATAACAATAGTAAATAATAATTATATTAATAATAATAATAATAATAATAATAAAAATAAATATAATATTCATAATAATAATAAAAAAATAAAAATTAATTAATTATAATATAATTTAATAAATATATAGATATATAATAAATATTATTGTTATTATTATTATTATTAATAATAATAATAATAATAATAATAATAATAATATATCGTAAATAAATAAATAATGTGGTATAATAAGTAATAATGGAAACATAACAATATTAAATAATAATTATATTATTAATAATAATAATAAGAATAAAATATATAATAAATACAAATAAATAAATACCTATAAACTGAAATGATAATATAATATAATAAATATTTAGATATATAATAAATACATATTATTATTATTATTTAATAATAATAATAATAATATATGGTAAATAAAATAATAATAATAATAATAATAATAATAACAATATGTATTGGTTTTGGTTTTGCTTGTCATATGAAATTGCTTACACATATTTATGTATTGAGTTACACATTATGATCATGAGCTGTCGCACGTAGTCACTTTATATATCCCCATTGGTTTTTAAGTGGAGTTGCCTTATTGTCTTTCATACGTATATTCTTTTATCAGTTATACGCATATTCACTTTTACCATTTACACGCATCTGTCTTATATTTATTTATTTATATCCTTATCCTGCTCTTCCCATACTTACCCTGAACAGCGCCACCATCCCTTAATTTAAAACCATTTCCTTTACTACACACTTGTGTGCAGTACCTCTCTGGGAGGCTGCAGTTCTAATCCTAAGCGCGGATTCTATATATATTTTTTATTAATATGTATTTATTATATATCTAAATATTTATTATATTATATTATCATTTAATTTTATAGGTATTTATTTATTATTATTATTAATATACGACTCCTGTGCACCATCGTTGCAACTATACTACATTATTCATACTACTATTATTTATTATTATTTATTTACTATATAATATTATTATTACTATTATTATTATTATTATTTTTTTATTATTATTAATAATAATAATAATAATAATAATAATAATAATTTATGGTAAATAAAATAATAATAATAATAATAATAATAATATTATATAGTAAATAAATAAATAATAATAAATAATAGTAGTATAAATAATGTAGTATAGCTGCAATGATGGTGCCCAGGAGTCGTATTAATACTTCAGATTGTATTCTGAATATACTGCTCTCTCTTCTTTCTAATGACAATGTAATAATGTAATAATGACATCATTTCCTGGACATAAAATATGTATTTATTTTATGGGTGACTCTCTGGTCGGTCCCGGGACAGTCTGGGCCCTTAGGGCCCCTTCCTATAAATCTAAAGACATTTGGGCCCTGTGGGCAAATTCCATTAATGTATTATCGTATCATCCTTGTGTGTATCCGGAGAAAAGGAGTGAATGGGGGGTGAATGTACGTCCAAGTGTGATTAATAAAAAATATTCTTTTTTCTTTTTTTGTTAAAAAAACACAATCTTCAGGGTTACTGAATTATTCCCATGTCTTGTTTATGTGCGCTCAGGACTGCTTGTGGGTGGCAAAATTAATAAAAATGAAAGCTGAACTCCAGGCAAACAGCTGAATAAACAGATGGAATACATATACGAGAGCTGTCATAGGATTTGTATTTCGCTCCATCCAGTCCTGAGATTAACACAGCTCTGCCACACAGCACAGCCCTCTCTTTTTTTTTTTTACTAAAAATATGTAGTAGAATACATATCGGCCTAAACTGATGAAGAAATTTTTTTTTTATTTTTTTTTAAATTGGGATATTTATTATAGCAAAAAGTAAAAAATATATTTATTTTTCCCCAAAATTTTCTGCCTTTTTTTGTTTATAGCGCAAAAAAATAAAAACTGCAGAGGTGATCAAATACCACCAAAAGAAAGCTCTATTTGTGGGGAAAAAAGGGACGTAAATTTTGTTTGGGTACAATGTCGCCAGGGCTGGATTTCCCACAAGGCCACCAAGGCCAGGCCTCGGGCAGCAGGGATGCAGGGGCGGTACCGCTCCTGCGGCGACTTCACGGCTTCTCATATGATGTAGAGAAGTAATACGATGGTGGACAGAGAAGCTACTGTGATTGGGTGAGGAGGACACTATCATGCCCGCAGCCTCTGTCCACTTCCTGTAGTATGTCTGCTAGGGGTGCAACGGATCAAAAAACTCACGGATCGGATCGATCCTCGGATCAGGAGTCATGGATCGGATCATTTTTCGGATCAGCAAATAATAATTGAATTCGCAAAAACCTGTGAAAATTCCGCCACCATATAGTCCCCACTGTAATATCCACGTCCTCTCCCCCACTGTAATATCCACGTCCTCTCCCCCCACTGTAATATCCACGTCCTCTCCCCCCACTGTAATATCCACATCCTCTCCCCCCACTGTAATATCCACGTCCTCTCCCCCCACTGTAATATCCACGTCCTCTCCCCCCACTGTAATATCCACGTCCTCTCCCCCCACTGTAATATCCACGTCCTCTCCCCCCACTGTAATATCCACATCCTCTCCCCCCACTGTAATATCCACGTCCTCTCCCCCCACTGTAATATCCACGTCCTCTCCCCCACTGTAATATCCACGTCCTCTCCCCCCACTGTAATATCCACGTCATCTCCCCCCACTGTAATATCCACGTCCTCTCCCCCCACTGTAATATCCACGTCCTCTCCCCCCACTGTAATATCCACGTCATCTCCCCCCACTGTAATATCCACGTCATCTCCCCCACTGTAATATCCACGTCATCTCCCCCCACTGTAATATCCACATCATCTCCCCCACTGTAATATCCACATCCTCTCCCCCACTGTAATATTGGCTGGGTATCGCAGAGTATTGGCTGGGTATCGCAGAGTATTGGCTGGGTATCGCAGAGTATCGGCTGGGTAATGCAGAGTATTGGCTGGGTATCGGCTGGGTAATGCAGAGTATTGGCTGGGTATCGGCTGGGTAATGCAGAGTATTGGCTGGGTATCGGCTGGGTAATGCAGAGTATCGCAGAGTATTGGCTGGGTAATGCAGAGTATTGGCTGGGTAATGCAGAGTATTGCTGGGTAATGCAGAGTATCGGCTGGGTAATGCAGAGTATCGCAGAGTATTGGCTGGGTAATGCAGAGTATTGGCTGGGTAATGCAGAGTATTGGCTGGGTAATGCAGAGTATCGCAGAGTATTGGCTGGGTAATGCAGAGTATCGCAGAGTATTGGCTGGGTAATGCAGAGTATTGGCTGGGTAATGCAGAGTATCGCAGAGTATTGGCTGGGTAATGCAGAGTATCGCAGAGTATTGGCTGGGTAATGCAGAGTATTGCAGAGTATTGGCTGGGTAATGCAGAGTATCGCAGAGTATTGGCTGGGTAATGCAGAGTATCGCAGAGTACATTGGCTGGGTAATGCAGAGTATCGCAGAGTACATTGGCTGGGTAATGCAGAGTATCGCAGAGTACATTGGCTGGGTAATGCAGAGTATCGCAGAGTACATTGGCTGGGTAATGCAGAGTACATTGGCTGGGTAATGCAGAGTACATTGGCTGGGTAATGCAGAGTACATTGGCTGGGTAATGCAGAGTACATTGGCTGGGTAATGCAGAGTATCGCAGAGTACATTGGCTGGGTAATGCAGAGTATCGCAGAGTACATTGGCTGGGTAATGCAGAGTACATTGGCTGGGTAATGCAGAGTACATTGGCTGGGTAATGCAGAGTACATTGGCTGGGTAATGCAGAGTACATTGGCTGGGTAATGCAGTTTGTTTACAAGTGATCGCTCCGTCATTTGACGGAGCGATCACATTGTAAACAGTGGCGGGGTGTACCAAGATGGCCGCCGCTCCGGAGCTAGGCCGAAGCCGCGGCCTTTCCTAAGGCCGCCGGGTGTACCAAGATGGCCGCCGACGCTCCGGAGCTAGGCCGAAGCCGCGGCCTTTCCTAAGGCCGAGGCCGCGGAGCGCTCCGCGTATCGCGGGGTGTGCCGATCCGAACGGGGTGACCCGTTCGGATCACGGATCGGCGACGATCCGTTGCACCCCTAATGTCTGCAGCCTCTGACCACCTCCTGTAGTATGTCCGCAGCCTCTGTCCTCCTCCTGTGGTATGTCCGCAGCCTCTGTCCACCCCCTGTAGTATGTCCGCAGCCTCTGTCCACCTCCTGTGGTATGTCCGCAGCCTCTGTCCTCCTCCTGTAGTATGTCCGCAGCCTCTGTCCACCTCCTGTGGTATGTCTGCAGCCTCTCTCCACCTCCTGTGGTATGTCCGCAGCCTCTCTCCACCTCCTGTGGTATGTTCGCAGCCTCTCTCCACCTCCTGTGGTATGTCCGCAGCCTCTGTCCACCTCCTGTGGTATGTCCGCAGCCTCTGTCCACCTCCTGTGGTATGTCCGCAGCCTCTGTCCACCTCCTGTGGTATGTCCGCAGCCTATGTCCACCTCCTGTGGTATGTCCGCAGCCTCTGTCCACCTCCTTTGGTATGTCTGCAGCCTCTGTCCCACTCCTGTGGTATGTCCGCTACCTCTGACCACCTCCTGTGGTATGTCCGCAGCCTCTGTCCACCCCCTGTGGTATGTCCGCAGCCTCTGTCCACCTCCTGTGGTATGTCCACAGCCTCTGTCCACCTCCTGTGGTATGTCTGCAGCCTCTGTCCACCTCCTGTGGTATGTCCGCTACCTCTGACCACCTCCTGTGGTATGTCCGCGGCCTCTGTCCACCTCCTGTGGTATGTCCGCAGCCTCTGACCACCTCCTGTGGTATGTCCGCAGCCTCTGTCCTTCTCCTGTGGTATGTCCGCAACCTTTGACCACCTCCTGTAGTATGTCCGCAGCATCTGACCACCTCCTGTAGTATGTCCGCAGCCTCTGTCCACCTCCTGTAGTATGACCGCAGCCTCTGACCACCTCCTGTGGTATGTCCGCAGCCTCTGTCCACCTCCTGTAGTAAGTCTGCAGCCTCTGACCATTTCTTGTCTTTTATCATGTCTGCAGTCTCTGAGGGTATCCTAAAAAGGAGTCAAGAGTGGGAGCATCACCGTGATGGGGGTTACGGGAAGAGACAGACATGTGTGGACTGTGGAGAGGAGACTATAGAATAAAACCAGAGCCGCCAAGCCGGAGCCGTCTGACTGAGCCCTGCACGGTGCACCTGAGAGTTGGTCAGTGACACCGCCGCCAGGCCAGTCTGAGGTCTATTGTAGCAGTCATCGATAAAGGACGAGAATGGTGGTGTGTGTATATGTGTGTGTGGGTTGGGGGGGGGGGGTGGCATTGAAGGACCCGGCCTTGGGGCGGCAAAGGGAGTAAATCTGGGCCTGAATGTCGCACGGCTGCGCAATTGCCAGTTAAAGCGGTGCAGTGCTGTATCGCAAAAAAATGGCCTGGTCATTAAGGGGGGAAATCCTTTTGGTCCTTAAATGGTTAATGTGCATGCCACACAGGTGATTAGGGATCGCCCAGGCACACCTGACACACCCTGTGTGCATGACTATGGTAACGCCCCTTTCAAACTTTTTCTGATGAAATTCCTAAGTGTATGGCCAGCTTTACTCTTCATGATGACTTCCTGCACCATGGCTAGCAGACAAGTACACTTTAGGGGGGGTGTACGACACCATGGTGTGGGTGTGCGATATTATCTCTGCCGGCAGAGGATTACACATCATGTAGAAATGATTTATTTTACGAGCTGAGGCTTGTGAGTAAGACACAGATGGGGGAACATGACCGGAAATCCAAGGCGTGTGGACATCTGGGAACTCACGTCCTCTAATGAGTTAACAATCCCACTCAGCACGGGCCAAGGAGCTGATATTATTAGAGGATCACTCGGGGGAACTCCCATCGGGCTGCAGGGCCAGGAAACCCGGTGACACCATGGACTCTAAATTTGGCCCAAGCCCGGGTTATTCATAGAGATAAAATCTTCTCCAGTGATAACTGCTCCTCATAGTGATCAGTACATCCAGAGATATAGGCAGCTAAATTTATGTGCAATTCCTCTATCTTGACCCCTCCCACTCCTGCTAACCAAGCATCTCTATTGGTACTTGATCTTGATGGGTGTGACTTATAGGCCAGTGGAGGGTTTCGGGAGGTGGGTGAAGTTATGTGCAAATCTTGACGTTTCTTGGTAAAGTGAGGCTTGGCCTTGCTACTGCGCACCCATCTCCTGAATGGTCCTATTGGTCAGTGAGTGTTGTCCATCACATTGCTGTGTGTTCTCGCAGCAGTTGCCACTCCCCTATCATAGAGTCGCCCATTACAGAGCCCCCCTATCATAGAACCCCCTTCCAATCACACAGGCCCCCCTCATGACAAAGCCCCTCAATCACATAGACCCCCTATCATAGAACCGCCTCTAATCACACAGAGTCCCCAATCACACCATTTCCCCATTCACACAGTGCTCCCATCACAGAGCCCCCCAATAACACATTGCTCTTATAACAGAGCCCCCCAATCACACAGTCCCTCCATCATATAGCCCCCCAATAACACATTGCTCTTATCACAGAGCACCCCAATCACACAATCCCTCCATCACAGAGCACCCCAATCACACAGTTCCTCATCATAGAGCTCCCCAATCACACAGTCCCCCAGCACACAACGACCCATCACATAGCCCCCCAAACACAATCCCCCCAATCATTCAGCCCCCCATCACACAGCCCCCCTATCACTGAGCCCTCCAATCACACAGCTCCCCATCACATAGCCCCCAAACACAGTCCTCCCATCACAGAGCCCCACAGTCATACAGCCGCCCCCCCATCACAAAGCCCCCCAACCACACAATGACCCATCACATAGCTCCCCAAACATAGTCCCCCCCAATCATATAGCACCTCCATCACAGAGTATCCCAATCACACACAGTCCCCCTATCACAGAGCCCCTCAATCACACAGTTCCCCATCACTGAGCCCCCCAATCACACAACCCTCCCATTGCAGAGCCCCCCAATCACACAGCCCCCATCACATAGCCACCAAACAGAGTACTCCCATCACAAAGCTCCCCAATCATACAGCCCCGATCACACAGCCCCATCACTGAGCCCCCCAATCACACAGCCCCCTCAATCACACATTACCCCATCACAGAGCCCCCAATCACACAGTCCCCCAATCACACAACCACCCATCACATAATTTCCCAAACACAGCCCCCAATCATACAGCCCCCATCACACAGCCCCCCAGTACTGAGCCCCCAAACACAGTCCTCCCATCACAGAGCCTCCCAATCATACAGTCCCCATCACATAGCCCCCATCACTGAGCCCCCCAATGACAAAATCCTTCGATTACTGAGCCCCCAATGACCAATCACATGAAGACCCATCACATAGTTCCCTAAACACAGCCCCCAATCATACAGCCCCCCCATCACTGAGCCCCCCAATGACAAAATCCTCCAATCACAGCGCCCCCCAATCACACAATTCCGCCATCACAGAGCCCCCAATCACACATTACCTCCATCACATAGCACCTCCATCACAATGTCTCCCATTCACACAGTCCCTTCTTCATTTCAGAGCTCTATGGGCCAGAGGGTGGGAGGTGGAGCAGATCTGGAGGTTCTACTAGTGCCAGTACTGCCTGCCCTGGATCAGAGTCATGTGTTGCCATGGTTCAGGCTGGCATGTGTCCTGCCCTAAAATGTCATTGGTTGTTATAAAGCTGGCAGCCAGCCCATCCACACCATGGCAACTCATGACACTCATCAAAGGCAAACTGGGCCCCATGCTCACGATATCCCGGGTGAGCCCCAAAGGCATGCCAGGAATACCCCAAACGCATCCCAGTTAAGAGACACTGGTGTGTAGTATAGATACTGGCCATTATTATGTCGAGCCATTTATTCCAGGCTACATACAACTCTTGCAGGGTAGTTGGCCATTGCCGATAATAGTGCCAGCATTAGCATCATAAAATTCTGTCATAAGTCTGAAAACTGTTGGTGCCAGCGTACAAAGCGGCAAATCTGCGATTTCAGAAAGCGCTCTCTTGCACAGCAACGTCAGAGGGTGCGAAACTTTCTCCGTACAATGGATCCGTCCTCCATCCTTCCACAGCGCCCTGCCAGCTAAATGATTTTTGCAGCTGGCGGTATGGGAACCGGCGATATTCACATCACTTAACCTCTTCGAGGCGTTAACCGCACGGCTGGTGACAAGGACAGCTGTGACTTGCGCCAGCGCCTGGTTCTCTCCCTCCTCTGCCAGAACCATTGGGTTTAAAGGAAAATTTAACTGCATCCTTTGGCATTTTTTAAATTTTTTTCCTTCCTTTTTTCATAATGTGCGCTGTGCCCCCTCCCCCTGCCCCGAGGCCCTCGCAGGTACGCCGCTGCCAAGCGTCCGCTTTATAAGGGACATCATATTTAATATGATATCATGTCTGAGCTCTGGTGCTGTAATATTTCCATGTCAGAAATCATTACCTTCAAGTAACCAGACCCTCCCGCCCCTCCCTTGGAAGAGCTTCTACTTGGAAGCGGGAAGAATGATTTGGCGTGGCGGGCTCTGGTCGCCGCAAGTTATAAAACATCTCCTGAAGAACCAGGCGGCTTTTTCGTTTTGCTTCTGAGCGTGGACTTCCTGAGGTTTCCACATAAAAAAAAAAAAAAAAAGTATTTTCATGCTACAAAAGAGTCTTGAAACCTCACATTGTCGTAAAAATAATTGTTATACGGCAAATTAGATCAGACTGAGGTTTGGCTGTCCTGGACTGCGGTGAAAACGGCCGTTTCAGTGTTGCGTTTGGGGAAGAGTTGTAGAGAGAAATTGGAGGAGCGATGGAGGGAAAATGGAGGCGAACAGCTGCCATATACAGTGGTGGAAAATAATTATTTGATCCCCTGCAGATTTTGTAAGTTTGCCCACTTACAAAGAACTGGAGGGTCTATAATGTTTATCATAGGTGTATTTTTAAATGATGGAGACAGAATATCAACCAAAAATCCAGAATTCGTGAGTAAAATAAGTATTCGATCCCCAAGCAAAACATGTACTTGGTGGAGAAACCCTTGTTGGCAAGAACAGAGGTAAGACGTTCCTTGGCGCTATGATTTGGGTCATTGTCATGCTGGAAGACCCATCCACAAACCATCTTCAGTGTTCTGGCTGAGGGAAGAAGGTTCTCATCCAAGATTTTACAATACATGGCCCCGTCCATTGGCCCCTCAATGCGGCAAAGTCGGCCTGTACCTTTAGCAGAGAAACAGACCCAAAGCATCATGTTTCTACCTCCGTGCTTCACTGTAGGGATGGTGTTCTTAGGGTCATAGTCACCATTTTTCTTCCTCCAAACACGAGTTAGAGCTCAATTCTGGTCTCATCTGACCACAGCACTTTCTCCCAATCCTTCTCTGAATCATTTAGATGTTCATTGGCAAACTTCAGATGGACCTGTACATGTGTCTTCTTGAGGAGGGGGACCTTGCGGGTGCTGCAGTATTTCAATCCATGGCGGTGTATTGTGTTGTGTATTGTGTTACCGATGGTTTGTTTGGTGACTGTGGTCCCAACTGCCTTGAGATCATTCACAAGCTCCTCCCGTGTAGTTCTGGGCTGATCCCTCACTTTTCTCATGATCATCCTCACCCCATGAGGTGAAGTCTTGTATGGAGCTCCAGACCGAGGGCGATTGATGGTTATTTTGTATTTCTTCCATTTGGGAATAATCGCTCCAACAGTTGTCTCCTTCTCACCAAGCTTCTTGCTGATGGTCTTGTAGCCCATTCCAGCCTTGTGCAGGTCTACAATCTTGTCCCTGACGTCCTTTGACAGCTCTTTGGTCTCGCCCATGATGGTGAGGCTTGAATAGAAGAAAGAGATTCTGTGGACAGGTGTCTTATATACACATAACGAGTTATCATTAGGAGTACCTTCTTACATTGACAGGACTAATCTGTGTACCACATGAGCACCTACTGGAGCCAGTCTGTGGGAGCCAGAATTATTGTTGGTTGGTAGGGGATCAAATACTTATACAGGGGGTCCCCTACTTACAAACATCCGACTTACAAACGGAGGGAGACAACAGGAAGTGAGAGGAAATCCACCCCTAGGAAGGGAAATTCACTCCTAGCGGCCGAATCCCGCGGCTAAAACGACGGTAAAGCAGCGCCCCAGTGTGAAAGGGGCCTTAGTGTTGGGGTTAACATTGGGGTTAGTGTCAAGGTTTTCATCAGGGTTAGTGTTAGTCAGAATCATATCATGTTGTTTACAGAAAAGATTCATGTAAAACGTTTTAATTCAAAATTATATTTTATTTATTAATTTATAAAACTGTTTTTTTTTGAATATTTGTAAAGTATATGATTCGGCCTTCGTACTGGAAAGTTTGGAGACTCCTCTGGATGAAGGATAAAGGAGCTGCATACACAAGAGGTGATTCAATCAGTTGCTGAAAGTGTTTTTAAAAAAAAACACAGAGGGTTTGATATCACTTTAAAAACCTTTAGGCTTTACAACCACTTTAAATATAATCTAAAAGATAATATAATTCCTGTCTTCATACACGTGGATTGGTCCTGTACAGATAGTGTCTGTCTATGGACGGCTCAGATCAATGGCGGATTATTGGAAGTGTGTGTGTCATTGTACATAACATAGAAGAAGAATGGCGGCTGATGGAAGGACTCTTGTTGGAGCCGGGCGAGGAGACCTGCAGCTTAGATCTCAGACCAGTCCCAGAGAGGTGAGGATTGTAGAGGAGATCTTCCCCTGATTACCACCATCCCTACATTTTATTTCGTTCTAATGACGGTTGCCGGGCTCCAGGAAACATTACAGCACTTGTGTGTAATTTACTAACAAGACAATGATTAACATCCCTCCCGGGGGGGATATTAGAGGGAGTGGAGTCCCTATTAATTATTACCATCCCCCGAGGCGGTGGGATTATTGACTGCACTTTATGATTCAAGAGTGTAAATAATTTATCTACTGTATCTATCTGTTTGTCAATCAATCAATTAATCAATCAATCTAATATCTATCTTTCTATCCATCCATCCTAAATATATCTATCTATCTGCCTATCTATCTATCTATTTGTCTAACTTTCTCCCAATCAATCAATCAATCTAATATCTCTCTAGGTATCTATTTATGAATCTAGCATTCAATAATATCTATCTATCTATCTATCTATCTATCTATCTACCTATCTCTATCTATCTATCTAGCTATCTATCTATCTATCATCAATCTAAGATTTCTCTATTTATCTGTCTATCGAACATCCAATAATATCTATCTATCTATCTATGTATCTATCTATCTAAAATATCTCTATCTATCTATTTATCAATCTAATTTACCTCTATCTATCTATCTATCAATCGATCAATCTAATATAGCTCTATCTATCTATATTCAATAATATCTATCTATCTATCTATCTATCTATCTATCTATCTATCTTTCGTATCAATCTAATATATCTCTATCTATCTATCTATCTATTTATCTGTCTAACTATCTCTCAATCAATCTGATATCTATCTATCTATCTATCTATCTATCTATCTATCTATCTATCTATCAATTTATTCAATATCTATCTATCTATCAATTTATCTATCTTTCTATCAATCATCAATGTAATATTTCTCTATTTATTTATCTATCGAGCATTCAATAATATCTATCTATCTATCTATCTATCTATCTATCTATCTATCTATCTATCTATCTATCTATCTATCTATCGTATCAATCTAATATATCTCTATCTATCTATCTATCTATCTGCCTACCTACCCATTCAAGATCTATCTATATATCTATCTATCTATTTATCTGTCTAACTATCTCTCAATCAATCTGATATCTCTCTATCTATCTATCAATTCATTCAAGATCTATCTATCTATCAAATAAAAATCGAACTTTCTATCAATCATCAATCTAAGATTTCTCTATTTATTTATTGAGCATTCCATAATATCTATCTATCTATCTATGTACCTATGTATCTATGTATCTATCTATCTATCTATCTATCTATCTATCTATCTATCTATCTATCTATCTAATATATCTCTATCTATCAATCAATCAATCTAATATATCTCTATCGATCTATCTATCTATCTATCTATCTATCTATCTATCTATCATTCAATAATATATATCTATCTATCATTCAATACTATCTATCTATCTATCTATCTATCTATCTATCTATCTATCTATCTATCTATATCTCTATCTATCTATCTATCTATCTATCTATCTATCTATCTATCTATCATTAGTCTAATATCTCTCTATATATTTATCTGTCTATCGGACATTCAATAATATCTATCTATCTATTTTGCATTGGACAGAGTCTGTACATCACTCTCCATCTTGTGTGGAGTATTTTGGATTTCCATCGACCGCTCACTCGATAATCCGTTCAGTTCAGTTTGCTTAAAGGGATTATCCCTTCTGTGGCCGTTATCTGAGTGTTGTAGAGCAGTGGGAAAGGCCGGTGTTTACCCGGAGCGGCGCTCCCATTGTCTCCTCTCTCCAGTATGATTCTAGCCACCGGCCAGTGTTTGCTTTGCACTCATAAAGTGAGCAGTGATCTTGCGGCTAATTCTATTCAGTGCCATTGGAGTCCTGACCTTCCCAGTGTCTGTTATAGACTGGAGAGGAGGGCGAGGAGAATGCCATGTTTTCATGGGGAATTTCCATCCCAGGCTCTGAAAGTTTCGGGTGCAGATTGCCACAGAAGACAGCCGAAATAAAAGTTTTTATGTTTCTGGGGAGAGACATTTTTTCCTATCTAGTGTCCTCTTGGAGGACTTTTCTATCAATCTATCAAACTGCTTTTAGCCTTCATTGTCTAATAACATAAAAAGGATACAAATAACAACCTCTTCCCGCTGACGTGGTGCATATATGCGGCCTCTTGGTGGGTAGACTTTAACGCAGAGAGGGCGCATATATGCCGTCTTATGTAAACAGTTTTCTGTGCTGGAA
The DNA here is from genome assembly GCA_028564925.1 of Lithobates sylvaticus. Classification (NCBI taxonomy): domain Eukaryota; kingdom Metazoa; phylum Chordata; class Amphibia; order Anura; family Ranidae; genus Lithobates; species Lithobates sylvaticus. Next base: position 259,268,253 of record CM053032.1, on the reverse strand, counting down.
GTGTGCACCCTAAATGCTCCCAGCACAGTCACCGGCAGGGACAGGAAAGCTCTCGATGCATACTTGTGATTGGGAGCTTTCCAAGCATGTGACCATTGTGACAGCCAATCACAGCGGTCACATCTCCATTGTATCCTGTGCTTCTGTATTCTTATGCCCCGTACAAACGGTCAGAAAATCCGACCACAAAATCCATCGGATTTTTTCCGATGATTTTGTCCGACACTGGTGTTGCATACACCCGGTCGGACAAAGTTGTCAGAAAATCCGATCATTCTGAACGTGGTGACGTTCGTTGCCTATGACGGGACTACGTAGAGGCTAGTAGCCAATAGCTTTGGTCTTGTAATGTGATCTGAGCATGCGTGGCACTTTGTCCGTCGGAATTCGCTACACACGATCGGAAAAAGTCCGATAGGACTTTGTTGTCGGAAAATTTGAGAGCAGGATCTCAAATTCCGACGGAAAAAGTTCGATGGAGCCCACACACGGTCGGAATCTCCGACAACATTGTCCGATAGGACATTTTCCGTCGGAAAATCGGACTGTGTGTACGGGGCATAGGATCTCCCGTTGCTGACCCGGCTTGCCCTTGGGCCTGTCTTGGCTTCTCTTCTGCCTCTGACCTTGGCTTGTTCCCATGGACTTTGCTTACTGCCTGCTTACTGTATATGACCCCAGCTTGATCTTGACTAGCTTTTATCCCTGTTCCTAACTGACCTCCTGTGTATGACCCTGGTTCTGGTTCCTGGCTCCGCTTCCTGTTCCACTCATCTCAAAGGTGATCCGTAGGGTTGAAGTCAGGGCTCTGTGCAGGACACTCAAGTTCCTCCAAACCAAACTCACCAAACCATGTCCTTATGCAGCTGGCTTTGTACATAGGTAACAGATAAGGGTGTTCCTCAGACTGTTACCATAAGGTTGAAAACCCCAATATCTACACCAAGTCCCTCTCAACCAGGGTTCCATGGAACGCTAGGGTTCCTCCAGAGGTTGCTAGGCGTTCCTTGAGCAATTTCTGCATCTCATATAAGTTCCCACTGACAAAATTGATCTTGATCTCTGTAAAGTAGGGTAGATATAAGAAGATTGGATGAGCAACCTTCTGGTTTTCCTCAATTTTTTCACAGCTGGTCGAACCCGAGGGTGCTACTCATTGTACGAAAAATCTCGTACAACAAAGGCATTTTTTGTTTTGACGTTGGAACGTTGTAAATAGATTATATTATTGTTTATTGTTTCCGATCATGCGCAGTCTTTCGTATCCAATTTTTAGTCCTACGAAAACAGTACACATATTTCTCCTAGACCAGGCCTTTCTCAACCAGTTCGACACAGAAGAACCCTTGAAATAACTTTCGGGTCTCAGGGAACCCCCTGCTAAAATGACCATATCTACAACTCATGATACATTAGTGTGATGGTCAGTGGGAAGAATGCTCCTTACACTTGTGGTCATTAGAAAGACTCACCCCCTTACAGATAGCTAAAACGATCAATGGGGTCAGTGGGAACGTATTTGAGAGGCAAAAATTGGTCAATGCTGAGGGAACCCTTAGCAAATTTTGGAGGAACCCTGGTTGAGAAACCATGTCCTAGACCAAACTGAGGATTCAACCCTTGCAGTGTAGAGGGAGACCCATTGCATAGGTAACTGCGTTTTCAGCTTTGATGCCCCTTTCAGGTTCTCTTTAACCAAATATCTTCCAGGAATCACAGACCTAAATCGATTCCTGACAAGCTCTATTCTGCTTTGCGTCTCTTCCTGTCCGGAATATCGTTGCTCGGCATAAGCTGCAGTTGTGTTTTGGAAAAACTTGAATCTGACCACTACAAATGGATTTATGTTTCCAGCTGGGCAGTTATTTAATTTCCTCTTGGAAGCATACAACTGTTGGCACCGCTCGCCATCTGGCGCCTGGCCAAACCCACGTTACAGTATCATTAACATGCTATATTCGGGAGTTCAAAACATTTAATAAAAGATCCATCAGGGCTTACTTTTCAGCTCGAATGCTGATTTGTGCTATAATCCTCCAAAAAAAGAAAGAAAAAAAAGACCCATATAAGTCAACCGCCTTGCTCGGGATCTGTTTTATCGTATTTTGCGATTGCATGCTCTGTTACTGTGATATGACCCAGATCTATGGTGGATGTCCAGGGTGTGTTTAAAGAGCCAGTCCAGGGAGCAATTGAAAGCAATCACTGCAAGACAGTCCATTCGGGAATGGAAACCCTGACTATATGCCTCTGTGAAAGCACTGCCTATCATAAACAATTGCTATTTTGTTAAAATACTGTTTTCACCTTTTTTCCGCCATTGTTGCATCTCAGTGCTGCTGATCTCTTGGATAGAGTAAGATGGCGGCTGAAATGTTTTTTTTCCCTAAATGTCCTCTGGGTGGGTTACCTCTAAGCACCCCAGCTCTTACCTAAAATCATACTGGTAGGTTAAAGTAGAACTGATGGCAACACTTTGTTTATTTTTTTGGATAGAGTATGGGAGGGTCATGACTCCTGTTGGGTTTTCTTTTGTCATCTGTGCCCCATTGGGGAGATATATTTTCACTTCCTGTCCAAAAGACCTTCTAGGTCTGCTGAGGATCCAGGAAGATTGGGTAGTGGACTTGTTTGGTCCTGCACCAGGAACAAGGACATGAGGTAAGTGTTTCGAGACGGGGGGGGGTAGTAAAATTCTAGAACATTTGGGACAAGGGTCTCCTAAGAGTCCCTCCTTACATCATTGTCCGGATAAGAGTTCCACCTTACATCAAGGTCCCCATCTGAGTCCTTTCTTACATCGATGTCCCTAGCTGAGTCCCCACTTATATCAGTGTCCCCATCTAAGTCCCCATTTATATCAGTGTCCCCATCTAAGTCCCCACTTATATCAGTGTACCCATCTGAGTCCATTGATGGGGTCAAGGTCCATAAAGACATGGATGAGCGAGTTTGGGGAGGAGGAACTTGGCTGGCCTTCACAGAGTTCTGACCCCAATCTGATAGAACACCTTTGGGATGAATTAGAGCGGAGACTGCAAGCCAGGCCTTATTGTCCACATCTAACCTTGTGGACAGCCTTCCCAGAAATGTTGAAGCTGTTATAGCTGCAAAGGGTGGGCCAACTCAATATTGAACCCTAGGGACTAATGCCCCGTACACACAGTCGGATTTTCCGACGGAAAATGTCCTATCGGACCATGTTGTCGGAAATTCCGACCGTGTGTGGGCTCCATCTGACTTTTTCCGTCGGAAGTTTGAGATCCTGCTCTCAAATTTTCCGACAACAAAGTCCTGTCGGACTTTTTCCGATCGTGTGTAGCGAATTCCGACGGACAAAGTGCCACGCATGCTCAGATCACATTACAAGACCAAAGCTATTGGCTACTAGCCTCTACGTAGTCCCGTCGTACGCAACGAACGTCACCACGTTCAGGATGATCGGATTTTCCGACAACTTTGTCCGACCGTGTGTATGCAACACCAGTGTCGGACAAAATCCGTCGGGAAAAAATCCGACGGATTTTGTGGTCGGAATTTCCGACCGTGTGTACGGGGCATTAGACTGGAATGACATTAAATTTCATGTGCGTGTAAAGGCAGGTGTCCCAATACTTTTGGCAATATAGTGTATATACAGTGTGTATATATATATATATATATATATATATATATATATATATATATACGCTGTATATAATTTCTTATTTTTTTTACTGTGTATAGAAAGTAAAAACAGATCCCATTATATATTTTGTTATGTGTGGTACCTCAAAAACCCAGTTTATACTTTTGTAAAGTTTCTTGAGAGAGCCTGATATCAGCTTGCAGCTAGTTTGTACTCATGATGAAGGCTGATAAAGGTGAACTGAAAAAAAAATTCCTTGACTTTTGAAGGAGCACATGGGAGTGTATTACATAGCCTCATGGATTTCTTCAAATGACTGACCCCGGCGAAGTGAAGTAATTTGAGCGGAATCCGACTGATTAAACCGAAACGCTCCGGGTGCTTTGAACAACGTGATTAGTGAAGTATTTGCAAGTTTTTCTATTGAGGGATTAAAACCTTCTCCCACCGCTGATAGTACTGAGGGTACAGGAAGTGCACCGTGTCAGCCTGACAGTGAGCAGGAGAAGGGAAAAGGGGGACAACGCGCTGACTCCCAACCATGATTGATGAGCGCGGGCCGCCGCAGCTACACGTTCGTTCACTGTATCCAAACAACGGCCTGTAAATAAAACCTTCCCATAATAGAATGTGGGAAATGTGAAGTGGACAGTTCCCTCCTTTGGGTAAAATGAGAAAGAGGAGGCCAATTCTCTGTTTACGGGTTGATGATGAGCATCGAAATATTGTGTCTGCAACCTTGGCGTAATCCAAACAAAGCTAAAACCGTCTGTGTCCGAGGGGGAAGATTATCCCAGTTGTTTAAAGTGAAGCTTTTAGTAAGTTTACAGGTCTGCATGAATACATTCCGGATGGGTAACGATATATAGAGACAGTCGTTTTTTTTTTTTTTCAAATCTCCAGCTTTTATTGTTTGGCCCCATTCACACGTTTCCCTACGCCTGACTAGGCTCAACATGCAGAATCCCATTCCTACTAATTGTCCCTGTTCACACTTGTACACCTGGTTACCCTACGGTCTATGCCAGCCTTTCTCAACCTTTGGACCCCAGAGGAACCCTTGATAAAAGTGATTTTGAGATCTCAATGAACCTCAACTAAAATGAAGTCACCTGGGGCATTGAAAAGAATGCCCCTTACATTGGTGGTCATTGAGAAGAATGCCCCTTACATTGGTGGTCATTGAGAAGAATACCCCTTACATTAGTGGTCATTGAGAATAATGCCCCTTACATTGGTAATCAGTGGGAAGAATGCCTCTTACATTGGTGGTCATTGAGAAGAATGCCCCTTACATTGGTGTTCAGTGGGAAGAATGCCCCTTACATTGGTGGTCATTGAGAAGAATACCCCTTACATTAGTGGTCAATGGGAAGAATGCCCCTTACATTGGTAGTCAGTGGGCAAAAAACTGCTTACATAGGTGGTCATTGGGAAGAAAATTACTTACACTAATGATCAGTGAATGAACGAATGAATGAATAATTTGTATAGCGCTACAATGTGAACTAAATCGCCTCAAGGCACTTTATTCATTCTGTGTTGTCAAGCTTCTTAGAAGAGGTGGGTCTTGAGTTTTTTCCTGAAGGCCTGATGGTTTTCTTCCATGCGGATGTAAGTCGGAAGAGCGTTCCATAGCCGTGGTCCTTGGACTGCGAATCTCCGTTCTCCCTTTGATTTGTAACGAGATTTGGGAATGAGGAGGAGGTTTTGGTTAGATGATCGAAGACTGCGATTGGGTGTATAGTGTTTTATTTTTCTCGAGTAGGTATTGAGGTGTGTGTGCATTTGTGGGTGAGGCAGAGGGTCTTGAATGTGATCCGATTCTTTACGGTTAGCCAATGTAGGCTCCTCAGGGACGGGGAGATGGATTCCCAGGTTTTTTTTCCTGTTATCAGTGGGAAGAATGCCCCTTACATTGGTAATCAGTGGTAAGAATGCCCCTACATTGGTGATCAATGGGAAGAATGTCCCTTACATTTGTGATCAGTGGTAAGAATACTCCTTGAATTGATGGTCAGTGGGAAGCATGCCCCTTACACCGATGGTCAGTGGGAAGCATGCTGCTTACATTGGTCATCATTGGGAAGCATGCTCCTTTTATTGGTCGTCTTTGGAAAGCATGCTCCTTACAATGGTGGTCATTGGGAAGCAAGTCCCTTTACAGCGGTGAAGAATATCCCCTCCACTCTGCTCTAAGCCTCCCACCACCACTCCACCGACTGAAGAATGGTGGCTCCAGGTGGCCCATGACCTGTTGAGAATTATAACACCACAAGCAAAAATTAAGCCACTTAACTTCTGAAAGTCCAAAGTAAATTTATTGATGTTGTTCAGTACAAGGGTAATCCACCTGCTCCTCTTCCAACTTTACAGTAGTGTTAGGAATGGCATCCTTATAGAAAAAGATTATTGGGTTCATGACCTTGGCTATGTAAGGTGGTTCTGGGCCCCAAAGTTATGCCGCCACCATCAACTGAGAGGCCAGCCAGCTACAGCTCAAGGAACCCCTAGCAATCTCTGGAGGAACCCTAAGGTTCCACACAACATTGGTTGAGAATGGGTGCTCTACGTTCTACACTCAAAAAAAGATAATTGGCTTTTTTTAGCGTATTAAGATGTTTTTGGCCTCCTAGAATTCAATGGGAGGGCTTGTGGACATGCAGTGGGTGCATTTGTGTGCCTGAAGGATTCCTCTCCTCCTCTAGAATTGCTCTCTTTCCCTTGCCCAGCTCAGGAATAAAACTCCTGAAGCTTAATACATGAGCAGAAAGGATTGCTGCAAAGTCCATTGGATTGTCCGCCGGACTAAGTCCATCGGAAAGTCCGATCGTGTGTACGCGGCATAAGGCTCACTCACAATCTGAAGCCTGATTAGAAGTTCCACCAGAAAAACTTCAATGCTTGACACTAAGATTTCCATTATATTAATTGGTGCCCATTCATACCTGAGCATAGCGTCGCTTGAAAAAGTCCATAAGCTTCTTTTGGGCAGAGTTGTGCATTTTCACTCCAATAGACATTGTTGGAAGGGTAGGAAAAACCTGCAGAACTGCTCATAATGGGTGTAGCCTGGTAACTAGCTTTGCGTTGGCTAAAAATACATAAAAGGAAATACTGAAGCCTGAAATGCTCAAACAGCCCAAAAAAAGACCAAAGACACTCACAAGGGTGCATGGGGCCTAAAAGAAAAAAAGCTGTCATTAAGCTCCAGTCCAGTGGCAACACAAGAACTGTGCCAACCCTCCTCCAGTTCTTGATTTTCTTATCTTCATCTTACTCTCATCCACCAATTTTATCCTTGGCCTACATCCCCCTCCTCGCCATTCAATACATTTTTCAGGCCTGCCTAGTATTCTTTCTAAGTGCCCAGTCTGTTAATTTTTTATTTCATATGCTTTATCTGGCCTGTTGTACAGTTGTCTGCTCATACTGATCTCTTTATGTTCTACCCTTTTTTACCGGGCCCACATTTTCCTTAAGCTGGTCATGCACTGCTCGAATTTCAGCAGATTTCTGCTGGTTCACTCAAAATTCAAACAGCTTTTGGCAGTCCAAGCAGCTTCTGAGAAAATTGTCGGTCAAATGACAACCGCATCCAATAAAATGCAAGCACTGTTTAGGTATCCTGACAGCCGGTGTCCTGTCGGATAGTGTCCCCCATCGGATACTGTCCGCTGTGTACTGCGCATGCGCAGTACGGATGCCAAGCACATTCAGAAAATATCTGAAGATGAACCGTGAGTCCAGGTTCAAGCCCCACCATCCAAGTGAAGATAGAGTTAGAATAAAAAAGAGCCAAGCGCAGCGAGGCCGTGCCCCGAAGCGTGGCAAGCGAAGCGAGCCCACGAGGGGCCCTCTAACTTTGTGCAGCCCTATGTCCACTTGGATGGTTGGGCTTGCACCTGGACTCACGGTGCAGGCGCTGTTCTCCTCCGAATCTCCTTGTGCTCCATACTGCGCAAGTGCTGCGCCAGCGCAGTACGGGGCAGACACTATTCGATAGGTGGACATATTTTGACAGAACACCGGCAGCATTCCCCGATGACTTCTCCCAAGGGTATCTGGCAGGGAGGATTAATCCATCCATGCTGTTTAGCATGGGTGGAGGAATCTGTTAGATTTCTTTCATTCAGCCTGCAGGCTACACAAAATAAATCTATACATATATGGAAAGCTTTGGTATGTTCCGCTTCTATCCTTTTAGATGCTCCTAATCTGATGAATTAATTTACAAAGGTGTAGCAAATATTGATGTAATGATCCCTATTGTATTGGCAGGTTTACTGAATAATTTGCTAAATTCTATTCCGAAGTACTTCCACATCTCAGCTGCTTCTGTAGTTATGTAGAGCTCAGCAGGAGGAACCAGTAAGAGGTCTAGGGGAACTTTATGGTCAAAAGTTGACATTCTTCTAAATGATTAAGTTCGGGTGTTTCCAGTGAAGCCATGCCCTGTAGAGAACTGGCCCTGCTCCTGCTGAACCTGGCCAGACAGGTACATCATACAAATTCATTTAAGTCAATTATGTGCTTCCAACCTTGTGGAAAGTTCGGGGAAGGTCCTTTTCTGTACCAGCATTTATATGCCCCTATGTACAAAGGCAGCTCAATAAAGACAAGGTTTGATGAGTTTGGTGTGAAGGAACTCAAGTGTCATCCACAAAGCTCTGACCTCAACCCTACTGAAGACCTTTTGGATGATGTGGAATGCCAACTGTGAGCCAGGCCTGATCATCTATCATTATTACCTGACCTCACAAATGCTCTTTGGACATCGTCCAAAATCTTGAGGAAAACATTCCCAAAAGATTGGTTGCTCTTAAAAGGCCCAATTCCATATTGACACCCATGGTCAAAAGTATGGACAGCTCTCCAAATGATTCTAGTGGAGGGTTCTGTTAATGACACACCATACAAATACATGGTAGACAACCTTGTGGTAATAATTTGGGGAAGGCCACCAGACTGCACCACTGTGTACAAAGCCAGTTCCATAAAGACATGGGTTTGGTGTGGAGAAACTTGAGTGTCCTTCACATAAACCTGACCTCAACCCTACTGAAAATCTTTAGGATGAAGTTGAAGGCAAATTGTGTGCCAGGTCTTCCCATCCAACATCAGTACCTGATTTCACAAATGTTCTTTTGGCTAAATGGGCACAAATTCCCACAGACACACCCCAAAACCCTGTGAAAAGCCAACGTAGAAGAGTGGAGGATGTTATAGCTACACAATGGGGCCAACTCCATATCAATGTCCATGGTTCACAGACTTTATGAGTTTATCAATATAAATCGGCACAAAATCATTATACTTTGGTTTATACAGCAGTTTTGGGAACCTGTAATAAACTACATGTTATTCATATAGAGGCATATGGCATTCTTTTTTTTTTTCTTCAAAATGAACAGCATGGTAACATCTAATCCATGCGTTGGGTAGAGAGCTCTCCCGCCATGAAAATACATTGCTGCATGTTTTTTTCACAGCAGGACCTGGGAACTTATATTTTTGTGCCAACCTTGGCTAAGATCCCAAAACACATCACATATGACGGAATGCCACATGTGTGAGAGAACATGGAGCCAAACTCCTGCCATGCTGAAACCCCCCCCCCAAAAAAAAAAAAACCTGTCTACCAGCCATGTGAGACGCCGGCTACACCACTGACTGCGTTTAATAGGGAAAAGGATTTAAAAAATGACAGCAAAATCCATATTCTCAGAGCGTCGCAGCAGGGGGGTGACAGATGAAAACCAAATACTTTATAAAGCCCTGCCCAGGAATGTTTTTCATTTTAGGTTGATATAGTGGCTTTCAAAAAGTTACGAAAGAAAAATGGTGCTTTTATGAATAAACAAATTTACTTTAAAAATGATCTCCAGGCTGTGGTATAAAAGCAAAGTTGGTCCTGGATTAAAGTGTATGTCTGAGCAAAATACAAATAGACATATTTGGTACTTCTCTGCAATACATTTCCCCATGTTTTATCCCTTTAAAAACAGTGTAGTACAGAAAGATACCTGCTGATCTGGTAGACCAGTGGTCTCCAAACTGGGGCTCTTTTCTTGCCTTTATCCAGCTCTCATGCCCCGTACACACGATCGGACTTTCTGCCAACAAAACCATGGATTTTTGTCCGAAGGTTGTTGGCTCAAACTTGTCTTGCATACACACAGTCACACAAATGTTGGCCAACAATTACAAATGTGGGAACGCATTGACGTACAAGACGTACGACGAGACGATAAAAAGAAAGTTCAATAGCCAGTGCGCCACCCTTTGGGCTCCTTCTGCTAATCTCGTCTTTATCTCGTGTTAGTAGAAGTTTGGTGAGAGACGATTTGGACTTTTCAGCCTCGCGCTGCATTGAGAGATTTCATAATTTTCTGCGTGACGAATGTGACATCTCCATTACGAACGATAGCTTTACTAGACCGATCGCTTCCGGCTCGTACTTGATTCCAAACATGCGTGAACTTTTGTGCGCGGACTTGTGTACACACGATTGGAATTTCCGCCAACAAAACTTTTTGAGAGCCTGCTAGCAAACATTAGTTGGCGGAAAGCCTGACAGCAAATGTTCGATGGAACATACACACGGTCGGACTTTCCGACAACAAGCTCACATCCAACATTTCCCGTCGGAAAATCCGACCGTGTGTATGTGGCAATAGGGTACCATTCCTCCCACTGACACCAACAATGAAGCACTATTCCTCCCACTGACACCAACGATGGGGCACTATTCCTCCCACTGACACCAACAATGAAGCACTATTCCTCCCAATGACACCAACAATGAAGCACTATTCCTCCCAATGACACCAACAATGAAGCACTATTCCTCCCAATGACACCAACAATGAAGCACTATTCCTCCCAATGACACCAACGATAGGGCACTATTCCCAGTGCTACTGACCAGAGGTGCTATGTCTTTTTTTTTTGCCAAGTCAGAGGCATTGTTTACTCCCACTGATGCCGAGGCATTTTCCACACCCAGGGGACCACAGTTGGGCCCCCCTAAAGTCTGAAGGACAGTAAACTTGCCCTTTGTTTAGAAACTTTGGAGCCTCTGTGCTGGACCTCCATTAAGCTCTTGACTTCCAGTTTGGACTGACAACACACTGGCCCTGCTGCACAGTAGGAGTTGTCAGCCCTAGCTCCTTGTAAGCAGGGTGCAGTGAGCCGGGGAGGCACAGAAATCACACTGAGGCCAAGCAAGCCTGGCTATAGATGATACACAAGAAAATTCCCCCATTAACACAGTCTGTGTTGATGGGGGAATGCCTCCCACTGCGCTATTGTATTCTGCCAACAGGGGGTGCAGGAAGCATTCCCAGCTGGCAGGATACAATGGTTACTGCTAGTGGTAGATACTAGATACTGTCCCTGACAGATGGGAAAACTGTCCCCATGTTAACCACTTGCAGAATGCATGCCAAGTTAGGGAGCCGTGCCTTAAATAAGCACTGCCCACACCCAAGATGGCTACAGGGGTCACACAGGGCACCAGCGTCCAATTGGACAGCTGCTTTTCCGATGACCCAGAAAATCATATACAAATCAAGTTCCTCTCAAATTTCTTCCCTTCTGTATTGCCACTTAAGTCAAGCGCCACCTACAGAGGGGGGCACAGACTCCACCTGCCTACTCTACATGATGGACTACAGGACTCCCCCTCTCCTCTCTATTTCTCTCCATGTGCATACATTGATTTCTTTCTTAGCAAAACAATTCTGCTTTCTTGACTCAGAGAAGCCTGTCTTCATACTATTTTAGGGCTCTTGGGAGAAGATGTTCTGGGGGTGTGCCCATATATAAGCTCCCATTCACACATGGGCATTGTGTTGCGCTATTACTGCAGCATAATAACCCACAAGATAAATAATCTTTTCAATAGGCTTATTCTGACCTGGGCGTTGTGTCACTTATCACCCGTCTCCTGAGGTTTGAAAAAGTACATGAGCTCCTTGGGGGCCAGATCACGCATTTTTGGCCCTATAGACTTTACCGTGAGCTCCTGAAAAATGCATGTTTATGGGGCTAAACATGCACAGATCTACTCCTGCATTAAAAAATGCACGTAAAAACTCGCAAAGAAAAATGCCTCTAAATCGTTTAGGTAATTAAGGTGTGAATGGGGCTAAAGGTGACAATTTCCCAAGAGCTGCCCATGCAAGAATTTTACAATGCTGGTGGGGTTGATAAAAACTGTTTCCGACTTTTATCATTTTCTATTTTCACTTATTTCAATATTAATTCAATATAATTATTATATATATAATTAATTTCAATATAATCTTGCTTTGAGTTGTAGAAAGCATTGTCACTGATCATTCTCTGGTCTGTGACAGTTCCCAGATCAGTAGGTAGCAGTTTGTATGTTTTTTTTGGTATTCAGTAGCTGTAAAGGTTTTCCAGAAGTAGAAACAGAGGAAAGATTAAGACCAGACATTCTGAACCAGGATTCCATGGAACCCAAGGGTCCCTTCATAGGCTCCTTCCAGGCTCACCTGCCCTCTGCCTATCCATTAAAATGCTTGTGCTCCCATTGGGGAGACTCAGAAGTTAGGGACTACAGAACACAGGTTGCCTTGACAGGGCCTGTAGCTTACGCATGTATTTTGAAATGTGTGCAGACTAAACCCTTGCATATTGCTACACCGGTCTATTCATTCGGTTGGTCGTTGGCTAGTTGGTAAGTTTGAGCTTGGAAATCTCTTTGTATTTGTTTGACATACGTCACCCTTCCAGTGCTCCTTGATGCAAAGACCAGTTATAGGTGGGGGCAGTGGCCACTTGTTTATATCTATCGGTTTTTAGGTATTTCTTGAGCTGTGGCTGATTGACCTCCCATTTGATGGGGCCTGCATAACGTATCACCATCTGTCTGTTTTGAGCGGATCTTGACGGATTGGATGGGAGGCCGGTGTCAGTAGACACATCTCCGCTGACATAGAAGTCAATGGGTGGCTGGCTCGAATCCACCTGAAAAACGGACAGGCAGATCCGAGCCGGCCGATCGTGTGAAAGGGGCCTAAAGCCCCATACACACGATCAGACTTTGTACCAACTTTCCCGTGGATTTTTGTACAAAGGGCGTTGGCCCCAAGTTTGTATTGCATACACACGATCAGACTTTTGAGGCAACAAACATGAACGTAGTGACGTTTCAACGTACTGACGACACTTCAAAAGAGGACGCTCGAATACTCCAGCGCCACCTTTGGTCAACTTCTATATTGTTGTCTGATCTTTTGCATTGGTTCCGAGCATGCGTGTTTGTACTTTGTACAAAAGTCCGTTGGTTTTGTGTACACACGGTCGGACTTTGCTCCATCAGACTTTTGTTGGCAGAAAGTTGGTCCGTTCGCACAGCCAACAAAAGTCAGATAAAAACTGAAAAAGTTGGTCCAATGGAGTGTACACAGGGTCGGATGTTGGTCCAAAACAGCTAATTTGCATGTTTGTTGTCAAAAAGTCTGATCGTGTGTACGGGCCTTTAGGGTGATATTCTGACCACCACTGTAAAGATGGCCATGCTCTAGCAGAGTCTTGTTTGAATTTTTTTTGTTTTAAGAACATTCGTTTGTTAGTGGGATCAAATCGACATCTGTTTTCGACCACAGTGATGAGAAAACTTGAAGGAGCTTGATGGAAACTTTTTATATCGAACCAATACATTTCTAACAGTGTATGTGGTTTTCACTCGGGAAAGTCCATTCATTCCAAAATAGAATGTTAAAAGCAAATGAAGTACTTTGGAATGACATTCCTCAAGTCATCAAAGGTACTGAGATTCTTTAAACAAATGTTTGTTTGAATATTCATCAGTAGTGTATGGCCATTTTAATGGGAACATTCGTCTCACTGACCACCAACATAAGAAGCAATTTTGCCACTGACCCCAAATGAATTGGTTTTAGCATGGGGTTCCCCAGACTTGAGATTTCATTCAAGGGTTCCTCAGGGGTAAAAAGGTATATAAAGGTTGATCTATTCTAGTCCAACCATTCTCAACCAGGGTTTTGTAAAACCCTAGCGTTCCTCAAGAGGTTGTTAGGGTTTCCTTGAGCTGCGGCTGATTGAGCTCCTATTTGATGGTATCATGGTACCTGCATAGCGCCAGGGTCAAAATCACTTGGCAGAGCCAGCTGCATGACACCAATGATCTGTTTAGGTGACTGTGGGGGTTTTCTGACGACCACTGTAGGTGGGGCATACTTTTCACTGACCACCAATGCAAGGGGAATTTTCCCACTGAATTAGTTTCAACAGTGCTTCCCTAAGACCTGAAAAGTTTTTCAAGGGTTCTTCGGGGTAAAAAGGTTGATAAAGGATGATCTAGACCAGGGGTCTCTAAACTTTCTACTCAAAGGGCCAGTTTAATGTCCTTCATACTTTGGGGGGGGGGCAGTCTGTAGCCAGTGGGAGTAGAAAATAACCTGGTGTCAGTGGGAGTAAACATCGCCCCATCATTGGTATTAGAGGGAGGAATAGTGCCCCCGCTATAGGTATTAGTGGGAAGTATAGTGCCCCATCATTGGTATTAGTGGGAGGAATAGTGCCCCATAATTGGTATTAAAGGGAGGAATAGTGCCCCGTCATTGGTATTAGGGAGAGGAATAGTGCACCATCATTGGTGTCAGGGGAAGTAATAGTGCCCCGACATTGGTATCAATGGGAGGAATAGTGCCCCGGCATTGGTATCAATGAGAGGAATAGTGCTCCATCATTGGTTCCAGTGGTATGAATAGTGCCCCGTCATTGGTATCAGTGGGAGGAATAATTCCCCATTATTGGTATCAATGGGAGGAATTGTGCCCCATCATTGGTGTCAGTGTGAGGAATAGTGCTCCATCATTGGTATCAATGAGAGGAATTGTGCCCCATCATTGGTATCAATGGGAGGAATAGTGTCCCATCATTGGTGTCAGTGTGAGGAATAGTGCTCCATCATTGGTATCAATGAGAGGAATAGTGTTCCATGTTTGGTGTCAGTGAGAGGAATAGTGCCCCATTGTCAGTGTTAGGAACTACTGTATGCATTGTCGCTGACAGTGAGAGGATATAATGGCCAAGGACCAGATGAAACCAAGAAAAAGGCCACATCCGTCCTCCAGGCCTCAGTTTGAAGACCACTGATCCAGACAGCTCTACCTATGGTTGGGTGTGGAGAAAAAAATCCTGCTTTTCGGGCATGGTCAAATCTTGAGTTTTCCTGCATGGTCAAACCTTGAGTTCTCCAACATGGCCAAACCTTGAGTTTTCCAGTATGGTCAAACCTTGAGTTCTCCAGCATGGTCAAACCTTGAGTTTTCCAGCATGGTCAATCCTTGAGTTTTCCAGCATGGTCAAACCTTGAGTTTTCCAGCATGGTCAAACCTTGAGTTCTCCATCATGGTCAAACCTTGAGTTCTCCAGCATGGTCAAACCTTGAGTTTTCCAGCATGGTCAAACCTTGAGTTTTCCAGCATGGTCAAACCTTGAGTTCTCCAGCATGGTCAAACCTTGAGTTTTCCAGCATGGTCAAACCTTGAGTTCTCCAGCATGGTCAAACCTTGAGTTTTCCAGCATGGTCAAACCTTGAGTTCTCCAGCATGGTCAAACCTTGAGTTCTCCAGCATGGTCAAACCTTGAGTTCTCCAGCATGGTCAAACCTTGAGTTCTCCAGCATGGTCAAACCTTAAGTTTTCTGACTTCCGATTAATTTTTGTCCCTGAAAGCCAAACCACTGGCTGTAGTTCACCTGCTGCCATAGACAACTTTAGACATGCTGGACTACATCAGCGACAGACGAAGCATACAGAAAAGGTGGAGGTGGGGGGGCATTTTAGGTAAGTGATAGCATTTAACTTTAATCCTACCGGAAACTTGCACTTTTCTAACTATTAGCAAGTTCAAAGGGGCCATTGGACAATGCTGCAGGCATAGTAGAAAAGTCCTTTAAAAAACAGTACTTTGCGTCCCTTTGGATTCTTTGTTCTTCTGAGAGTATTGTGAGCTCACATTGTAACTCCTGTTAATGGATCGCTCCATCGCGCCTCTTTTAAAGACCTCTTTTTTTTTTTTTTTACTTCTCGTTTTACCTTTTTGTGCCGAAAGTTTCCGTTCCCCCTTCTTGTACCAGTGACATTTGTCTACATTAGCGAGCGTTAGAGTCCCTGTTGTTTGTGTTTTACAACCCTGTTCCCCCTTGTAACTTGAATCCGTGCTGGTGGTCTTGGAAAAAGACCAAATGCAGGTTTGCTTGATAAACTGTAATGCTTCTGCAATTAGCAGCGGGCTTCCCAGATAAAAAGGAAGATAATGGAAGTTAATGGTCTAGGGCGGTAAGGTTGGCTCTTCACTGCTCAAGTGTTGGACTTAACCAAAGGCTTCAAGTTAAAACCTTCGCCTTAAAATTGCTACAAAGTTTTTCTTGTTTTTTTAAATTTAATTTACAGATAAACATTCTGCCTTTGAATTAAACATATGAGATAATGGAACAATTGGGAAGGTTGGGCACATGTCTTTGTACAAGTGTTGTGGTCTGCTTATGGTCTGTGACGTGTTCTCGGCTTTGATGGAAATGTGGGTTTCATTAAGGCGGCTTTTCATTTTTGCGTATTTTAACAGCTTCTACATTTCAGAGTCCTACCCGATTGTACACACCACTCAGCTAATCAAAGGCTGTTTTCTTCACTTTTTTGGACAAAACAAAAAAAAATAAAAATGATTGGTTCATAAAAACCAAAAATGTTCCCTACTGGGAAAATGGTAGGAAAAAAAAAAAACAGGACTAGATACGTGATCCTGCGCATTTTCATTAAATGAAAATAAATAATAATAAGTAAATAAATAAATAAAATCAATTATTCTCTATGGAGTTGGTTGACATCTCCACTACAAGTCGCCTGAAGCTCAAAAAAGTTGGAAATGCTTGATTCAAGTGTTTTTGAACTTTTTAGCGCGTTTTGACACTCATTTTTGAGTGTTTTTCTGCTCAAAATAATTTATTGAAAATAAATAATAATAAAAATAAATAAATAATATAAAGAAATAAAATAAAAAAACTCTAAGCCCCCGTACACACGGTCGGATTTTTCCCGACGGATTTTGTCCGACACTGGTGTTGCATACACACGGTCGGACAAAGTTGTCGGAAAATCCGATCATTCTGAACGTGGTGACGTTCGTTGCGTACGACGGAACTACGTAGAGGCTAGTAGCCAATAGCTTTGGTCTCATAATTTGATCTGAGCATGCGTGGCACTTTGTCCGTCGAAATTCTCTACACACGATCGGAAAAAGTCTGATCAGATTTTGTGTGTGTGTACAGGGGCTTACACTCAACCCTTAACCCTAATATTAACATCTAACCCTAACCCCTAACCTTAACCCCTAACAAAATTAATTAATTAATTAATACATAAATAATAAATAAATAAATGATCCCCTAACCTTTAAACCCTTAACCCCTTAAAAAAAAAAGTTATAAAAAGTCAAAATAAATAATAGTAAAAGTAAAGAATAAATTTAATAATAAATTATTAAATAAATAATAAATAAAATCGGATGAAAAATAAATAATAATAAATAAATGATCCCCTGACCATTAAACCCTAAGCCTTAACCCCTTAAAAAATAAGTAAAAATAAACAATAATAAATAAATGTAATAATACATTGTTAAATAATAATAAATAAATAATAAATCAAAGCGGATGAAAAAGCTGAAAGACATAGCAACAAATGATGATATTTTTGGCCAATTTCTTAATTGGCCAATTAAAAAAACACCAAAGCTCAAAAAACGCTTTAAAAACGCTGTATACAAATGTTCAAAAACGTGCACACAAACTCGAAAAAAATAGCTCAAAACGCGATGCCCAGGTGTGAATGCAGCCTGAGTGATGCCTGAAAAAAGATGGCTCCATGCCGTCTAGAGAGAGAAGCAGATGAAGGCATTGTCAGGGGGAGTACTGTGATCTCTTTGCTGCAGCTTGGTCTGTATACTCGTTAGATCTGGGCATCTCAGGAGCAATCATAAATGTGTATCCAGGGGCCCCATGCACATAAATCTTAAAAGAAAGCCCCTGATTGGCTAGGTCAGCAGGTCTCAATAGTCTTGTCTAGTTGGAACAGGAACTGCGTTGTCCTAAATTTTCTACGATGCCTCTGCTGTCTTTTTTTTCCCCCTACTTTTTGGAATTCACAAGGAATAAGACCCCGCTCTCAAAGACCGTCGGGTGAGATATTGTTTAGAGAAAGCTGCCTTTTCCAAAGAAACGCTGGGCCCCTGTTGATTTACTGACCTTGTTGAAAAGGCTAGCCGAGGCACAAAGTCCCCTTTGGGTTAAGTGAAGGCAGGTGTTCAGTGCTCATGATAAGCCGGGCCTCGGTGGACTACAAAAATATCTTGTTTCCTGCCTCGGAAAAGGGCTGCGATCTTCTACATTCGCTGGCTTGTCATGCATTAAAAACAATTAAAGAGTGATTTGGCCCAGGCTTTACGCGGCATTGTACTGGTAGCCAAATTCACAGCTGTAAATTATTTAAGCAAGAGAAAAGGGGACTGAGTCTGTAATTAAGTCTGGGTGACAGGTCTATTGTCAGGCCGGGGACAATAGAGCCACAGTATTAAACACCTCGGCCGAGTCAGCGGGGGGTTCTGTACGGGGAGAGCCCGGGCTGAAGGATGAGCCATACAAACCTGTAATTACAGCCTAATGCTGGGCTAATTTCATTATCTTGGCGGGGGGGACTCATTGTAAGGTAAGAGATAATTAACTACCTGTTGGAACTATCAGTTACAGCGTATCCTTCATTCGATTATAATACAGCTGTAGGAACTTGTGGAAGAATACACGGGCAAGTCATTGTCTTCCTTGGAAGGCAAAGTTGATGTCTGTGAAGGTTCTCATCCATCCAAAGCAAGCCATAGACAATACAATTTCCTTTCCTTCCACAACGGGTGAAAGGAAGAAAAATTACTTGATTCCCTGCCTGCCGGCAGAACACTATGATCTCTGCTAGCGGCTAATTTTGGGTGGACTTGTGCAGACGTGTCGGTAACATGGGCGTCCGCAGAACTTGTTTCAGGGTGGGGCATCATTTTAAGGTCACCCATGTTCTGACACTTTTCGACAATGTCATTATCACATTATCACGGTCATAGACTGCAGACATAGTACAGGTGATGGTCAGAGACTGTGGACATGGCCCAAGAGACTGTCAGAGACTGCGGACATTGCCCAAGAGACTGTCAGAGACTGCGGACATGGCCCAAGAGACTTTCAGAGACTGCGGACATGGCCCAAGAGACTGTCAGAGACTGTGGACATGGCCCAAGAGACTTCAGAGACTTGCGGACATGGCCCAAGAGACTGTCAGAGACTGCGGACATGGCCCAAGAGACTGCAGACATTGCACAAGAGACTGTCAGAAACTGCATACATGTGGGGGGGGGGTGACAGAGAGAGACAAGGGGGTGACAGAAAGAGACAGAGGGGGTGACAGAGAGAGACAGAGGGGGGTGACAGAGAGAGAGGGGGGTGAAAAAGACAGAGGGGTGAGAGAGAGAGAGAGAGGGGGTGACAGAGAGTGGTGATGGGGGTCATCACTCCTGATCCGATCCCTGATTCCAGGGGGGGGGGCACTTGCCCCCCCTTACCCCTACCTGCGGACACCCATGGTCGGTAATGACCCTCTCCTCTGCCGGTAAAACAAACTGATTGGCTCATAGGTTTCTGTGCAGAAACAACTGTAGGGTTCGAAGTCTGCTTGGGTTCTGGTATACTCTTGCCAGGCGAAGGGGTGATCCTGGCTGCCAGCGGTATCATCATCTCCATCATTTGCAACACTTGGGTTTTCAATAGTTCTATCTCTGAGTTACCATTAGCTGCAGTAATCACTCTGACTTCAGCAGTGACAGGTTTGGTTCTCTGGTTTCCCTTTTAACTTTCTAGAAAGAAAACAGAGAGGTGAAGCGCTACTAAGTGTAGTAAGACTGATACGTTTATTGAGACCCCAATCTGAGCTACTCACTCGATAATGGCATGAAACAGGCTCATCTCTAAGGACTGGTGCCATGTCTCGTGTCCGCCCGTGACACTCGGAAGAAGAAATAGGACACCTCTGGTGTTCCGGGAGCTGATGGAGGAAGTCCGCTATGGAGGCTCCTAACTCGGGTGGAGCACAGCGTGGCTCACAGCGTTGGCGTAGTGGCGCGGGTGGCGGTAAAGTCTCTGGACTCAGGATGCTTTGCGACGTGTTTCAATTGGACTCTTAGAGACTGAGAACTTTTTTGTCTTTGCGCCAATCACTCTCTTCATTGTTCTTTTTACTTTCTAAGAGGGCTTCATCTTCTTGCACTGTCCAAATTAATTCAGGGCTCTTTAAAATTCCACCATCTCTTCCAGTTTTCAACTGGATCAAAAGGGCTGAGCTCCCCTTAGAATCGGTTGTGTCCGGTCCCTGTCAACTGACCTGGGTACCTTTCTTCAACAATACCTGGTGTATTATCTTGCCAAGGCGCCTCATGGATTCCAACAGTTTCTCTCCCTTATATTGGTAGGTGTGTTGAAACTGGTACATGAGGTTGGAGGCTTTTTATGTTCTCCCGAACACATCTTGCAAGATACCTATGTAGTCAGAAGCAGTACAGACCTGCTTGCTAAGTTTCAGATTGCGAAAAGCTTCATAGGGAGGCCTCCTCAACGTCATACAGTAAGCCCTGTGCCTACGTGTTTCATCACAGGGTCACGTGACTTCCTCAGGGGGATCTATATGGCATATGACGCCTACCTACCTCATGCAGCCATTATAGATCAACTCAGACCTGTTCTTCTGAACCCAGATTGCTGAGCCAGCCAGGAAGCTGTCACCTAATCCGATTATTTGCGGCCGAGGCGTTTCCCACTGCAGATGATTGACCCATTACAAGTAGCTGCTTCTTGGCATTCAGTGTGGTCAGATCCTCCAACCACCATCTCAGGGCTAGTGTTAGTCTGTCAATACCAACAAGACAGATAGAACCAAAGTCTGATATATGTTGACCTCACTGTATAATCAGGAGCAGGTTTGCACAGACAGAATCAGAGCATGTTCGCACAACAAATAGAAATATCCACAGAGATGTACTGAAAACTGGGCCTAGATGTGTGGGCCCACAGTGGGTGTAAGTATCCATTAGACCCCAGGCCACCATTGAAATTTGCACCTGTGATGCTGAGACCTCCATAATAAAACAAGCTCTTCCAAAGCACACCGATGGTTAGGATGGCCAACCAGAACCCTTCCTTATACATAAGAATATGACAGTGGTACATAGGCAGAAATCTGGCCCTGGTTGGGGTGGTTAACATGTTTTAATATTTTTTATGTAAGCCTTAGTAGATTCAGTAGATTTGTTCCACAATGGTTAATGGTCATACCCATTTTAGGCATTGAACTGATATTGACATCAGTGAGAATTGCAACGGCCAATCAGAGCTCAGGGCTGTAATCAGTCAAATAATAACTTCACCAAACGGAGAAGCAACAGTAATAGACATTCTTGTGGCCCAACCATTCTCATCCAGGGTTCTGTAGAAGGGTTCCTCTAGTGCAGGGGTCTCCAAACTTTGTAAACAAAGGGCCAGTTTACTGTCCTTCAGTCTTTGAGGGGGCCGAACTGTGGCCAATAAGAGTAAAAATGCCCTGGTGTCAATGGGAGTAAATAATGCCCCATCATTGGTGTCAGTGGGATAAATAGTGCATTCTTGTTGTTGGGGTCATTGGTAAGAATAGTGCCCCATTGTTGGTATCGGTGACAGGAATTATGCCCCATTGTTGGTGTCAGTAACAGGAATTATGCCTCATTGTTGGTGTCAGTAACAGGAATTATGCCTCATTGTTGGTGTCAGTAACAGGAATTATTCCTCATTGTTGGTGTCAGTAACAGGAATTATGCCTCATTGTTGGTGTCAGTCAGTGACAGGAATTATGCCTCATTGTTGGTGTCAATGACAGGAATTATGCCCCATTGTTGGTATCAGTAACAGGAATTATGCCTCATTGTTGGTGCCAGTAACAGGAATTATGCCTCATTGTTGGTGTCAGTAACAGGAATTATGCCTCATTGTTGGTGTCAGTCAGTGACAGGAATTATGCCTCATTGTTGGTGTCAATGACAGGAATTATGCCCCATTGTTGGTATCAGTAACAGGAATTATGCCTCATTGTTGGTGCCAGTAACAGGAATTATGCCTCATTGTTGGTGCCAGTAATAGGAATTATGCCTCATTGTTGGTGCCAGTAACAGGAATTATGCCTCATTGTTGGTGTCAGTCAGTGACAGGAATTATGCCTCATTGTTGGTGTCAGTGGAAGGAGTAGTGCCTCATTGTTGGGGTCATTGGTAGGAATAGTGCTCCATTGTTGGTATCAGTGACAGGAATTGTGCCCCGTTGTTGGTGTTAGTGGAAAGAATAGTACCGTGTATCGTTGGGAGGAATAATGCCCCAAGGGCCGGATAAAAGCAAGCAAAGGGCCACATCCGGCCCTGGGGATGCAGTTTGGAGACCCCTGCTCTAGAGGTTTCTAGGGGTTCCTGTATGGTTCTGGGGCCAACACTACACTAGTTCAGAACATGAGAATGCTCTTCATACTGTACTAACCCATAGCCAGTCTGATCACTGGAACATTTATAGGTCCAGACCTACCTGTAGCTGGTGACAACAATGGGGTTTTAACAGGTCATGGAAGAGTAGACCTGATTGCTCTTCTCTTATCAAAATGTTTCTAAGTAGAGACATATTGGACCCTGGCATGGGGTTTGCAAGCTCTAGCGGTTTCAGGAGTCTTAAGTGGCTGCTTTATGATTTCCAGACCCGGCTCACAAAAGGCCTAATGAGGGCTCCCGGCTCAAAGGACATTCCTACCATTATTTTGCAATGAATCGATCCATTAAGCCTAACAAGAATTATTTGTGTCGTGTTGGTTTGCTCACATGCTTCAAGCGTTTTCTTTTGTGAGGACAGGATACAGGCTTGGATGGAAGCTCGAGCTGCTAATTGTTTCTCGGAGGTGAGGGAAAGGGTTAATGACATGTGATCCCTGTGGGGTGTAAGCCGTGTTTATAGGCAAGGTCACACAGGAGGTCTTGTGCTCTGCGATTCTCTTCAATCCCAACTTAAACCGTTGCTTTAGTACTGGATAGAAAAGGGGAAAGGTTTGAGCCTGACAGGTGTTCTTTGCTGTCTGTGTCCCCAGTGGGGTTATTCCTTCTTACTTCCTGTCCCAGTGACACCCACTAGACAGCAGTAAACCAGTTTCTAACCCATCTTCGCTCACTGGGGCCCAGTTTTTTCTTTGCGATGTGTTAATTTATTTCAAGTACTTAAATAGCGCCGTCAATTTACGCAGCGCTTTACATATACAGTGTACATTCACACTGAGGCCGCTGAAGATTGTCGGCCAAAAGTAGGGTTATCAGCGTTTTGCAGATAGAAATAAAAGTTGCCAATAATGGCTGCCGAAAATATGCCGATAATGGCCAAAAGTTAATTAATATTCATTTAAATTCATGATATCAATTGAAAAGTTGAATATAATACAATTATATATGTAAAAAAATATATATTTTTTAAAAACTGTCCATTTAAGTTTTGGTCTTCGGACAAGTGCATCCCGAATTTTTGGGTTTCAGCCAATTGCATCCTGACTTTTCGGTTTTGGTTTTCGGACAAGTGCATCTTGATTTTAGGTTTTGGTTTTCGGCCAATTGCACCCTGAATTTTCGGTTTTCGGACAAGTGCATCCCGAATCTTCGGTTTTGGTTTTCGGCCAATTGCACCCTGAATTTTCGTTTTTCGGACAAGTGCATCCCGAATTTTTGGTTTTGAGTTTCGGCCAATTGCATCCTGAATTTTCGGTTTCAGTTTTTGGACAAGTGCATCTTGATTTTAGGTTTTGGTTTTTGGCCAATTGCATCCTGACTTTTCTGTTTTCGGACAAGTGCATCCCGAATTTTTGGTTTTGGGTTTTGACCAACTGTATGCTGACTTTTCGGTTTTCGGACAAGTGCATCCCGAATTTTTGGTTTTGGGTTTTGGCCAATTGCATCCTGACTTTTCGGTTTCGGTTTTCGGACAAGTGCATCTTGATTTTCAGTTTTGTTTTTTTCGGGAAATTGAACCCTGTATTTTTGGTTTCGGGCCAATTGCATCCCGAATTTTTGGGTTTCAGCCAATTGCATCCTGACTTTTCGGTTTTGGTTTACGGACAAGTGCATCTTGATTTTAGGTTTTGGTTTTTGGCCAATTGCATCCTGTATCTTTGGTTTTGGGTTTTGGCCAATTGCATCCTGACTTTTCGGTTTTCGGGACAAGTGAATCCCGAATTTTCGGTTTTGGCCAATTGCATCCTGACTTTTCTGTTTTCGGACAAGTGCATCCCGAATTTTTGGTTTTGGGTTTTGGCCAATTGCATCCTGACTTTTCGGTTTCGGTTTTCGGACAAGTGCATCTTGATTTTTGGTTTTCGGCAATTGAACCCTGTATTTTTGGTTTCGGGCCAATTGCATCCTGCATTTTCGAGTTTGGTTTTCGGTTCAGAATTTTCATTTCGGTCCACCGCTTTAGCAGTTATATGCATTGTGTTAAGACAGGTCATTGAAAATAACATGCCCCCTACTGTGCATTGCTGCACACTACAATGCAGATGCATTGCCTTAGTGCTTTGGGGTACTATTCAAAATGAATAGCACCGCTATGCAGCAATGCATGTTAAGTGCACACATTACCATGATGTGGAAGTCTGAATTGCTGTCCTGCGTTGTCAATGTGTCACGCTGTTTCAACACACATTACGCAGACATAGACCAAACTGGGGCTCAACCACAGGGTTTTACTGCCCCCAACATCATGTGTGAATAAGCCCTAAGGTGTCTATTTTTACATTTTTTCACCCAAAATTCACGCAACATTCACCCAAAAAAAAATTTCTTTTATTTTTAAATGACAATTGTTAATAAGACAGTGGGTTGATTTACTAAAGGCGAATAGACTGTGCACTCTGCAAGTGCAGTTGCTCCAGAGCTTAGTAAATGAAGTAAAGCTTCACTTTACAAAGAATACCCAATCATGTGCATGGAAAAATAAACATTATTTCTGCTTGCACATGATTGGATGTTGGAAGTCAGCAGAGCACTTGCAATGTGCACAGTCTATTTGCCTTTAGTTAATCAACCCCATAGTGCTTTAGCCTTAGATTCACTTTATTAAATAGATACATTGTTGCAAGATGTACTATTAGAGGGGGATTTTTCGATCTGCACAAGAGCTTGTTGCAGTTGCCAGCTCAGCAAGCGAAGATCTTCCTCTCCCCATTTCCAGTGGCAGGTTAGACTTTACAAGGCAGCGCTGTTTTATATACTGGCGAACAGTTCCCCCCCAGCCATTTTTATTGCCCATTGACTTCCAACTGCCACGTAATCAGCACCATTCAGCAGCATTTTACGAAAACGTTCACTCAACTTTTTACAAGTGGCAAAACAAGTCCCAGGAAAGCCGTCCGTGCCGACGGCGAAGCCCATCGAGCACGCGGCAGAGGGTTCCCCGGGGGATTTGTAATCTGGTATTAGAACGCCGGCCGGTCGACTTTTACTAGCGATCGCAAAACCGGCGACCAGAAATGAGTCATTTACAAGAAGCGAGTCGGAAGCTTTTGGTCCGGATTTGCGAAGGTGGCGGTTACGGTTGGCGGTTTTCACAGAGCCGGATGGAAGTTCCAGATGGAGCCGCCACGTTAGCTTATAAGAGAGGAGAACGAATTGGCCTGCAAGGTGGTTAATTTATCAAAGGCGCCCAGCTGCGGGATGGCGGCACGGTCGCCGCGTTACGTTTCTCGAGTTGGAGATCGGGTTGCATCCAGCGGATTATTGTCCCTGGATAAACGAGCCTTCTTCTAATCCCGCTCTGCAGTCAGCGTTCCGTAATAAAACCCTGACTCTGTATTAGCCAATCTCTTTATAGGTTTAATAAAAGACGTAGTGCAGTGCGCAGGCCAGGGCGAGGCGGCCGTGCCAAAGCTTTTACTTGGGATGCTTTTTGGCAACTTTGGAGAAGCTGCAAAACTTTTATTTTTAACTGGTATCCTATTTTATACTTTGTAATTGACTGCTGGAGAAAGTAATTAATGACTTAAAGATTACATTTCCTATGTTAATGCAACCATGTCGGGTGTAAAATAAATCCAGATTAGTTGTCCCTGCAATAGAAGAGAGCTTATATTCCCATCCTTGGTGGTCTCCGTTCATTTCAAACACTGCAGCCTCCATAAGTTTCTTTGGTTCTTCAGGTATAAGCCTCTTCGATACCTGTGTCCCTCACTGTACGCTGTAGCTTCATCTTCTGACCCCTACATAGAGGTAAAAAACAATGTTATTGGAGGGACTCCAAAGTGAAAATGAGGTGCTGGATTCTGATTTTTAGTGGGTCAATTAAATTATCACTCGGCAAGCTAGTTCCAGTTTGTAAGCTCTCCACAAAATGAAGACAACCATTACAAACCCCATAGTTAGTCAGGTTATAGCCAAGCCGTTATTGCTAATTTTTATGGACCGCATACTGCCAGGAATGGTACCAGCTGATTGGCGAAAAGCCCACGTGGTACCAATATTCAGAGATATATTCCTGGAAGGCCTGTCAGCCTAACATCGATAGTATGTAAACTATTGGAGGGGATCATAAAGAGACTATATCCAAAAAATTGCTAATGAAAATAGTATTATTAGTATCATTAGTAGTAATCAGCACGGTTTTAACAAACGTTATTCTTGCCAAACCAACCTGTTACATTTTATGAGGAAGTGAGTTGCAATCTAGATAAAGGATGGCCGGTAGATGTGGCGTATGTGGATTTTGCAAAAGCATTTGAATGAATAATTTGTATAGCGCTACAATGCGAACTGAATCGCCTCAAGGCGCTGTATTCCTGCTTTGTTGTCAAGCTTCTTAGAAGAGGTGGGTCTTGAGTTTTTTTCCTGAAGGCCTGATGGTTTTCTTCCATGCAGATGTAGGTCGGTAGAGCGTTCCATAGCCGTGGTCCTTGGACAGCGAATCTCCGTTCCCCCTTTAATTTGTTGCGGGATTTGGGAATGAGGAGGAGGTTTTGGTTAGATGATCGAAGACTGCGATTGGGTGTGTAGTGTTTTATTTTCTCGAGAAGGTATTGAGGAGCATCTCCATGGGTGCATTTGTGGGTGAGGCAGAGGGTCTTGAATGTGACCCGATTCTTTACAGTTAGCCAATGTAGGCTCCTCAGGGAAGGGGAGATGGATTCCCAGTTTTTTTTCCTGTTATCAGCCATGCCGCCATGTTTTGGATAAGTTGTAAGCGCACAAGTTAATATTGGGGTAATCCTATGTAAAGGGAGTTTGCGTAGTCAAGTCGTGATTTTATGCAGTCCCCCAGAAATGCTTAATTTACAAATGGAGGCCTGTAGGCTTGGACCATAGGGTTTGTTCTTGGATAGAAAATTGGTTACAGGGGCGCGTCCAAAGGGTGGTGATAAATAAAGTGTACTCAGACTGGTCAGGAGTGGTAAGTGGGGTACCCCAAGGCTCTGTCCTGGGACCAATTCTGTTTAATGTATTCATACATTATATAGACTAGAGCAGGGATATGCAATTAGCGGACCTCCAGCTGTTGCAAAACTACAAGTCCCATCGTGCTTCTGCCTCTGGGTGTTATGCTTGTGGCTGTCAGAGACTTGTAGTTCTGTAACAGCTGGAGGTCCGCTAATTGCATATCCCTGGACTAGAGGATGGGATAAATAGCTCGATCTCAGTGTTTGCTGACAATCCAAAAATAGGCAGGGCAATAACTTCACAGCAAGATATAGAAGCTTTACAAGAGGACCTGAATAAAATAATGGGGTGGGCAACTACATGGCAAATGAGGTTTAATGTTGAAAAATGTAAAGTAATGCACTTGGGGGGCTAAAAATATGAAAGCAAGTTACTTGCTAGGGAGATAACCTATGGGGGAATCCGGGATAGAGAAAGGTCTGGGTGTCCTAGTAATGACAGACAATAGTGTGCAATGTCAAGGTTCAGCAAGCAAAGCAAGCAGCAGGCCCGGTTCACACCTATGCAGGTTGCAGTTAAAGCGGTTCTGCACACACAAATTCAGTTTAAAATGTAATTCTTCTTAAAGTGGAGTGCCCACCAAAAAAAAAATGTGGCTTAAAAATCCTAAAAAAAATAATTGGAAAAAACATTTTTTTTTTACTCACCTCTAAATGCCTGTTGCTAGGGGGTCCCTCGTAGTCTGCCACCTTCATTGCCCGGGCTAAACGTCACTTCCTCTAGGCGCCGCACAGTCATCTGGGACCTGTCATGTGTCCCAGATGAGTGAGCGCCGAATCACGGCGCACGGCGCCGCTCGCGCATGCGCAGTGGGTGCCCGGCTGTGGCACATTAAGAATGCCGGCGCCGCGAGCGGAGCGGGGAACGAGGGGGGGTCTCGTTCCCCCGCATCGCTGGACCCCGGGACAGGTAAGTGTCCGATTATTAAAAGTCAGCCGCTGCAGTATTTGTAGCTACTGACATTTAATTTTTTTTTTTTGTGGGCACTCCACTTGTCACACTTACTTTTATGGGTCCTTTCCGGTCTCCATGTACGTTTTTCAATCAAATTGTAACTTATAATAATTATGAACAAGAGTTTTCATCGTGCTTGTGGGCATTTGAAGCCCACAAGCAATCACTTCCTATTTCCAGTAATGTGTATGCATCAGCGTGTTCCCGCGCATGCTCAGTGGCAACAGAGCCGCGGGCGTAAATATCTGTTGCCATCACAACGGGTGGCGTCTTAGGAAGTTCCCGCCCCCGTTGTGATGTGAAGCGTCACGTCCGTTGAAATCCCGCGAGATTTCGCGGCGGCTCTCCGCACTGACTCCTGGGATGAATGACACAAGAAGTCCCAGGAGACACCGCAAAATCCCCGCCCACAGTCGCAGCCAGAGAACAAAGGGAATATACACAAGGCCACCGATCTAAAGGTAGGTTCACAAAAAAAAAATGTCCATTGAGCGACGCAATTGAAAGACGCAAAATGCACTTGTTTCCAAATCTAGCCCAGAGTGGGCTAGATTTGGAAACAAGTGCATTTTGCGTCTTTCAATACACGTTTTTGATCCAATTGAAATCTATGGAACCGAAAACACAACCTGCTGGTCCCTGGCCCTTTCCATAAAATGCACGCATGTGAACATGACCCATAGTAAACCATGTTAAATGGACTGTAGTGTGTTTCTGCAAAACTGAAAATGCACAAAAAAATGCAATAGGTGTGAATCAGACCTTATGTATTAAAGGGGAATTTCACGCCAAAGATAAAAGTATAATCCTGACACTTTATAAAAAAAACTCTGGTTCGGCCAGATCTGGAGTATGCCGTCCAGTTCTGGTCACCAATTCCCAGGAAGGATGTTCTGGAACTGGAGAAAGTCCAGAGAAGGGCAACAGTTGGTTACATTCAGTTACGAGGAACGACTACAAGCACTAAACTTTCTCGCTGGAGAAGAGACGCTTCAGAGGAGATATGATAGCGATAAGCAAATACCTCAATGGTGATCCCAGTGTAGGAAGAAAACTATTCAGTCTCAGGGAGTCTAGGAAGACAAGGGGGCACTCAATGACATTGAAATGGTTATCTATGGCATATTTGATTTTGTCCATGGTTCCATTATGGAAGAGGAACCTAACTCCCCACCATGTTTGTTGGTTGTCTTTGTTCACAGTCTATACATCCCCCCAGTGCTGGATTCTACATCCTCTGTATCTGGGAGGATAGAACTCAGACCCTGGAGCACATTGTGGCTGCATGATCAACCAGTCATTTTTTGCTGAAAAAGATGAATGGCCGGGTTGGCTCTTTAAGAGAAGACCAGCCCCAGTGATATTCATGCACATAAGTACACCTGGCCTATAAGAGTATGCATGCTTATATGGAGGTAGCTGATGGCCCAACACTGTAAACATGCTTCGCTTGGCCGGTAAGGGTCTGATTTTTTTTTTTTAATGGAGGTATCCGATGAGGGCATAAACATATGCATTTGTCCTATATAAGTATGCATGTTTATATAGGGGTCTCTGATAAGCACATAAACATGCACACGTGACAGTTTGTTACTGTCTCTTTGTTGGATTGGGCTGTCTCTTTGCTGAATATATAGGGATGTCTCTTTGCTGGATTGGGTTATCTCTTTGCTAGATATATGGGGATGTCTCTTTGCTGAATATATGGGGATGTTTCTTTGCTGGATTGGGCTATCTCTTTGCTAGATATATGGGGATGTCTCTTTGCTGAATATATGGGGATGTTTCTTTGCTGGATTGGGCTATCTCTTTGCTAGATATATGAGGATGTCTCTTTACTGAATATATGGGGATGTCTCTTGGCTGGATTGGGCTGTCTCTTTGCTAAATATATGGGGGTGTCTCTTTGCTGGATTGGGCTCTCTCTTTGCTGAATATATGGGAATGTCTCTTTGCTGGATTTGGCTGTCTCTGCTAAATATATGGGGATGTCCCTTTGCTGAATATATGGGGATGTCTCTTTGCTGGATTGGGCTCTCTCTTTGCTGAATATATGGGGATGTCTCTTTGCTGGATTTGGCTGTCTCTGCTAAATATATGGGGATGTCCCTTTGCTGAATATATGGGGATGTCTCTTTGCTGGATTGGGCTCTCTCTTTGCTGAATATATGGGGATGTCTCTTTGCAGAATATATAGGGATGTGTCCTTGCTGAATACATGGGGAAGTCTCTTTGCTGCTCTTTGGACAAAATATAATTCCTTGCTGGTAAATCTTGAAAGCACTGATGACTTGGAATACACTTTTCATTTTCACATATTAAAGAGGTGTGCCCCCTAAAAAAAAAATGTTTTAAAAGTCAGCAGCTACAAATACTGCAGCTGCTGACTTTTAATAATCGGACACTTACCTGTCCCAGGGTCCAGCGATGCGGAGGAACGAAGCCCCCCCCTAATACGACGCTCAGTCATCTGGGACACGTGACAGGTCCCAGATGACTGTGCGGCGTTGAGGGGAAGTGATGTCAGTGCCCGGGCACTGAAGGTGGCAGACTACGAGGAACCCCCTAGCAACAGGGGGTGAGTAAAAAAAAATATTTTTTCCAATTATATTTTTTTTTATTTTCTTTAGGATTTTTAAGCAATTTTTTTTTTTTGGTGGCAACACCACTTTAAGTTGTAACTGTGTTAAAATAAAAGTGGGTGTACTGGAGGACTCAGTGAGATGGTCATTGGGCTGATTCCGTGGGATCTGGGGAATGTTGGTGTCTAGGCCCAGAGGGGGGGCCTAGTGTAAGGGGCCCAAAAAAATTTTGATGGCTGCCCTAGCCACATGACAAGGCCTGGTGGGCCGGATACGGCCTGCGGGCCTTGTGTTTGACATATGGGATGTAAAAGAAGAAGTTTTTTCTGTATTGGCTAGTCCAAACAGACCAAAGGTCCAAAACACTTGGAAAACGCTGTACAAAAACGCTCAAGAACGCGCATGCAAATGTACAACAAAATTACAGAAAAAACTTGCAAAACCACTCAGGTGTGAATGCAGCCTAATTTACTAATCTAGTAGAAAATGCTATGGTGTCCCTTTAACAAAAGTAGTACAATTTAAGAAAAAATTGAAGAAGAAACGTCGCTCCAGCCTGCGCCTCCTGCAATCAGATTGGCCCGTGCCCAGCGAGCGCAGAGTCACGCTGTCTGCTTCCCTCTAAGAATACTAATACCCCCGACCAGTCTATTTTCTATTCAACGTGGGACACGGTATACGGAATATCTGCTCAGCACAGGCCATGTGTAAATATTCATAGCGCAGGTTTGGCGAGCGGTGCGGGAGCGACGAGGAATGCCACTTCAGTGAGCCCCGTAATTGGCAGCGACCGCAGATAATCAATGAGGAGGGCGCACGGGCCTCTGGAAACACAGCGCGGTTTAACTACGCGAAGCAGAAAATAAGAAACATTCCTGACAGGAGGAGTCATCGGCAGAGGCAGCGGGGTCTGCGATTTCCAGGAGACACTCAGATAAAAAACAATAACAGATTCTGGGAAATGTGGGCCGCCGAGCACGTACAGGAACTGCCGCACGTGGAGACGGGCCCCTCTGCCAGAGATACTTTCTATCGGTGGAACATGGCTGGATACCTTCTACAATTAGAGGGGGCTTCGCTGTATCTGTGTACGTCTGTAACATCTTTGGGTTACTACAGGGAAAGACGGATTTCATCTCCACGAACGGTTTGGTGGCTGCATGGCATTTCTCGGGGCAGGTTTCCTGATGACAACAGTGGATCATACCCGAAACAGCCATTCGTAGCCTCTATTGGAAGCCAGTGTGGCAGCGTGACAACCCAGGAGCACAGTGAGGACAGGGACAGAGCGTTGTCACCCTATAACAGGAAGTGCCTGAGCAAGGACCTCCATGGCAGGATCACCAGGTCTTCTCCTAATGAAAGCAGCAGGTTTAAAAATATTGAAAATGAAATTTGGAGATTACTTTAATCTTTATATATATATCTATATATGAGACCTTAGTGATTGGGTGTACATGTTCTTTAAACCTGGTGATGGTAGTGCACCGTGGGAAGGCAGTTCATTGAGAGCACTGAAATGTGGGACTATTTCATCTGTTGTATTTATATCTGTGTCCCCTGCACCCCCTTTCCCAAATATTACCTGCATCCCTTTCCTCCGACATCAACTGCACCCCCCTTCCTGTATATCTCTGGAACCCCCTCCTGCCTACATCCCTTGAAATCCCTTCCTCTGCGTTTTCATCTCCATGTTGCCCCTACATATCCTGTGCCCCCTTTCCCTGATGTCCCCAGTACCCTCTTTCCTCTACATTCTTTCCCCCTCCCCCCTATATTCCCTGCACTGACTTCTCCTACATCCCCTGCACTTCCTTTGCCCTTCATCACCTGCGTCTCCTTTACATACATCCCACGCACACCCTATATGTCTTGTACCCCCTTAACCTAATCCCCTATACCCCCTTCCCCTACAATCCCTGGACCTTGTTCCTGCTAACCCCCCTGCACTGCCTTCTCCTACATCCCTGCACCTCCTTCCCCTACATCTCCTGCACCCTCTTCCTGCTACACCCCCTGCACTGCCTTTTTCTTCATCCTCTGCAACTCCTTCCCCCTACAACCCCTGTACTTCCTTCCCCCTATATCCCCTTCACCTCCCCTCCACACACTGCACTTCTTTTCCTTGCATCCCCTTCCCCTACATCTCCTGCACCCTCTTCCTGCTACACCCCCTTCACTGCCTTCTTCTACATCCTCTGCAACTGCTTAACCCTACAACCCCTGTACTTCCTTCCCCCTACACCCCCTTCACCTCCTCCTCCCTACATCATCTGCACCCCCTGCTCTTACATTCTCTGCAGTTCCCTCCACCAACATCCCCT
The DNA here is from genome assembly GCA_028564925.1 of Lithobates sylvaticus. Taxonomy (NCBI): domain Eukaryota; kingdom Metazoa; phylum Chordata; class Amphibia; order Anura; family Ranidae; genus Lithobates; species Lithobates sylvaticus. The sequence goes on along the minus strand of CM053032.1, from coordinate 259,235,143 downwards.
GCACTGCCTTCCCCTACATCCCCAGCACCTCCTTTTCTTGCATTCCCTGCACCTGCTTCCCCCTACACCCCCTTCATCTCTTTCCCCCTAAATCATCTGCACCCCCTTCTCTTACAGTCCCTGCACCGCCTTTCCCTGCATCACTTGCACCCTCTTGACCTAACACCCACTGCCTTGCCTTCTCCAACTTCCTCTGCACCTCCTTCCACGCCACATCACCTACACTACTTTCTCCTACATCCCCTACCTCAATCCCCCCGCCTACATCCCTGCCTTCTCTTCCCCTACACCCCTTCCACCTGCATTCCCTTCCCCTACACCCCCTGCACCTCCTTCCCCCCTACATCCCTGCATTCACTTCCCCTATACCCCCTTCCCCCCTACATCCCTGCATTCCCTTCCCCTACACCTCCTGCACCTCCTTCCCCCTACATCCCTGCACCCCCTTCCTCCGTACATTCACTCCCCCTACACCCCCTGCACCTCCTTCACCCTACATCCCTGCATTCCCTTCCCCTACACCGCCTGCACCTCCTTCCCTCCTACATCCCTGCATTCTCTTCCCCTACACCCCCTGAAAAATGCGCAGTACCATGCATTTTGTTGAGCATGAACGCGTGTGTGCTTGTTAGATACAGTACATACATGCACATCTGTAAAAAGGCAATGCATTTTTGTGTAATACAGGAAAACTTGCGATTTTTCACACTTCCCCCGGTGTGAACATGCCCTTGAGAAAAACTAAAACATTTTGTCAAGCCTGAGAAGTAACATTATTTGGTCGCAATATCTTCTGGAATCTTGCTGATTCTCAGCGATCCAGTATCTGTGGTCAGATTGTACAGTGACCCCGATGCCCATAGGACAGACCCTCTGTATGCCCGTTCCCGGGATTTCCCATGAAGAAGGTCCATTGACTGCCAGCGGATGGCGTGCCACAGACTGTGTGACTGTACTCAGATGTCAGCACTCATCTGGGAGCGACATGGTGTCCGCCGGAACACAATTGTTTCATTGTCAGACTTTATTAAGTCGGGATCGTTTTTCCGAAGCTGCGCAGGGATTTGTCAGGGCTGGAACACGTACATAAAGATCTCTTGCTGGGATGTAATAAAAAATAAATTACCCCCCCTCCGTCGAGGCACGCTTGATAATATTTTGCGGGTTTATTAAATATTCAGAGACGTTTACAGCGCAGAGGGCTTGTGTTCCTCTGCCAAGCATTGTTTGTGGAGTTCTTCATTTGTATGTGGGGTGCAGAGGAGTTAAAGTCAACCTATTTGTGTGTTGCCCTCCGTCTCCATACCTAATATCTAGGTATAAGCTAAACTGAGGGTTTTGATTTGATGAAAATTGCAATAAAAATTACTCAAATAAGTTTCCTCTGTGCTCCTCTCTGACTTCTCTGTTATTGAATCCTGACTTCCTCTGACTTCATCTAGGGCTAAGCCCTGCCCACTGCCATTCCAAAGTCCAATAAAACGAAGCTGTCAATAAAAGTTGTCAAGTAAAGGAAAGGGCTGCTTAAACCATCTGCGGATAGGTAATGTGCAAACTCACCCAGTGATAACCCTGATAATGGGAGTATAGCCCCCAAAACATGTTGGATTCTTTCTTTGTTTCTTTCCTTTTTTCCCCAAAATGTGTTGGATTCTTTCTTTCTTTCTTTCTTTCCTTCCTTCTTTCCTTCCTTTTTTTCCCGAAACGTGTTAGATTCTTGCTTTATTTCTTTCTTACCTAGTGATAAAGGGAGTATAGCCCCCAAAACATGTTGGATTCTTACTTTGTTTCTTTCCTTTTTTCCCCAAAACGTGTTGGATTCTTGCTTTATTTCTTTCTTACTCACTGTTTCTCCCTGATGAAGGGAGTATAGACCCCAAAACCTGTTAAATTCTTTCTTGCTTTCTTTCTTTCTTTCTTTCTTTCCTTCCTTCCTTTTTTTGCCCAAAACGTGTTGGATTCTCGCTTTCTTTCTTACCTACTGATGAAGGGAGTATAGACCCCAAAACGTGTTGGATTCTTGCTTTCTTCCATTCTTAGCCACCTTTTTAACCCTGATGAAGGGAGTATAGACCCCGAAAACCTGTTGGACTCTTTCTTTCTTTTGTTCTTTCTTTCTTTCCTTCCTTCCTTCCTTTTTTTTCGTTCTTTCCTTCCTTTTTTTCCCAAAACGTGTTAGATTCTTGCTTTATTTCTTTCTTACCTACTGATGAAGGATTCTTTCTTTGTTTCTTTCCTTTTTTCCCCAAAACGTGTTGGATTCTTGCTTCCTTTCTTTCTTACTCACTGTTTTCCCTGATGAAGGGAGTATAGACCCCAAAATCTGTTGGACTCTTTCTTGCTTTCTTTTTTTCCTTCCTTCCTTTTTCCCCAAAACGTGTCGGATTCTTACTTTCTTTCTTACCTAGTGATGAAGGGAGTATAGACCCCAAAACGTGTTGGATTATTGCTTTCTTCCATTCTTAGCCACCTTTTTCACCCTGATGAAGAGAGTATAGACCCCGAAAACATGTTGGACACTTTCTTTCTTTCTTTCTTTCCTTCTTTCCTTCCTTTTTTTCCTAAAACGTGTTGGATTCTTTCTTATTTTCTTTCTTACCCACTGTTTCACCATGATGAAAGGAGAATAGACCCTAAAACGTGTTGGTTTCTTTCTTTCTTTCTTTCCCACTGTTTTACCCTGATAAAGGGAGTATAGACACCGAAACATGTTGGATTCTTTATTTTTCTCTTTCTTTTTTCCTTAATGCCCAAAACGTGTCAGATTTTCTTTCTGTCTTTCTTTCTTTCTTTCTCTTTCCCACTGTTTCACCCTGATGAAGTGAGTATAGACCCCGAAACGTGTTGGATTCTTTCTTTCTATCTTTCTTTCTTTTATTCTTCCTTCCCAAAACGTGTTAGATTTACTTTCTCTTTCTTTCCCACTGTTTCACCCTGATAAAGGGAGTATAGACCCCGAAATGTGTTGGATTCTTTCTTTCTTAATAGGTATGTATCTGCTTGCCTTACCAAAGGAACAATTTGATGGAACATGCCACCGTTATCATTCTCCAACGCTGCCGCACATAAATCATCCTTCTGTAATCTGGAATTCTCTTTAGTCGGCTCCAAGTTCTCTTATGTTTGTTTATCTGCTGGCAAACAGCTGATTACTATGAATGAATCACATCCTGAGCAAAGTTAATTTCACTAAAAAAGGTTTATTGAAAAAAAACATGAATTGATTGTGAGTTGCAAACCCGGAGAGCCAAACTTCTGTTTTCTATGAAAGGAGTGAAAACATAAATAATTAAAAAAATAAGATGTAGAAGGATGTGTGTGTGTGTGTAAGGGGGGGGGGGGAGGTCAGAGGATACAATTTTGAGAACATTTTGAGAAAAATAAATATGGTGATCAGAGATACAAAGTTCAGATTCTTCAGATGTTTAAAATTAGGGTACAGTCCATACAGGGAGAAGAAAGAGATAGAGAGGGATCGGGGGGAAGAAGAGGAGTGAAAGAAAGGAGGGAGAGGAAGAGAAAGGGAAGAGGATATTGTAAAAAAAGAGAGGAAGAAAAAAAGGAGCGCGAGTAGGGAGAGAGGGAGGAGGAGAAAGAAACTAAGAAAGAGAGAAAAAGAGGACAAAAGGAGAGAAATAGAGAAGGGGAAAGAGAGAGAGATTAGATAAAGAACATGGAAAAATTTACTTTATGGGCACCAATTGTAGAAAAATATAAAATACATTTTTATTAAACATTTGTTACATAAAAGACATTTAAAATACTGCCAAATGCAGTGAACAGCTGAACCTCTCCAATATGGATCAGAAAAATCAATAACATGTCATATGGGACATGTATGACTATACTACATTGTAACATACAACAATAGCTCTACATGTTTCGCCAAACTCACTTCTTCAGGAGCTTGATAAATATTCTAGGGAGAGAAAAAGAGGCAGTCAATAACAGCTATAGTAGTGTATAATAATCATAAAGAGAGAGACAGAGAGAAGAAGAAGAGAGAGTTGGGAATTTATAACAAGGAGGGGGATAGAGTGAAAAAGAAAAAAAGAGAGAAGAGAAATAGAGAAAGTAAGGGGGGAGGATAGTGGGAAAAAGAGAGGGGGGAAGAGGAGGGGATGGAGGAGAGAAAGAGAGAGAGAGAGAAGGGAGAGATAAGGAAGGGGGCAGGGGGAGAGAGAGAGGAAGGGGGGTATTTGGGAAAAAATTGGGTGAGAGAGATAGAGAGGGAGAGGGAGAATGGGAGAAAGAGAGGATGACAAGAAAAAGAAAATGATAGGTAGAAAAAAGGGGTGAAAAAGAGAGAGACAGAGAACAGGGAAAGGGAGAAAGAGAAAAAAAAAGTATAGGGAGTGGGGAAAGAGTAAAAGGAAGGGGGGGGGATAGGGGGAAAACAGTGGGGGGGGGGGATGAAAGAAAAGAGAAAGAAGGGGAAAGACAGGAGGGTGAGAGAGGGTAACGAGAGGAGGAGGGAGAATATTCGAAAAAAGAGAAGGAGGAGACAGAGAGGGAGAAGGGGAGAGAGGAAAGAAGAGAGAGAGAGAGGAAGGAGAAGGGGAGAGAGGAATAAGAGAGGAAGGAGAAAAAGAGAGAGGGAGAATGAGGGATGAAGGAGAGAGAGATAGAGAAGGGGAAGAGCCTGTCAACTGCCAATGCTCAGATCACAAAACAGAGAGGTTCACATTCTGGGAGAGCCAGTGGCACGCTTATAAGATGATAGTGGTCAACAAGGTCCACCTTGGACCAACCCAATTGGTTATTTGTACCTCATGCTCACTCGAGGGTACAAATGTGGCTAAAGTAACCCCCCTTCCTGGATGAAAATGGAAACCATCATGGTATGCCTACTCAATGTACACATGAACAGGTGGGATGGTCTCAGGTGGACTTTGTTGACCAGTGGTTTATATATGTGTACGAAAGCTGTACCAAAATTAGTGCAAAAGTGAGCATAACCTTTTTGTTAACTTACATAAATTGTTCAGATTTCACATGTTGGTAGAATAACCCTTCCTCTATAACTCTTCTTCTCCTGCTATAACTCTTCTTCTTCCTCTAAAATTCTTCTTTTTCATTGCAGGTTAATGATGGTTTTCAAGCAGAAGCAATATGCTGTCATTGAGTTCTTGAAGAAGGGGGGGGGGGGGGTGCAGGGTGTCCAACATCTACTGAAGGCTACAGAATGTTTACAGAAATGACCCGTTGACAAGAGTCACCAATGACAAAGCATTCTATAACCTTAGGTGGATGTCAGACAGCCTGCACTCCTCCTTCATCAAGAACTCAATGACGGCACATTGCTTCTGCTTGGAATCCATTATTTACCTGCAATGAAACTGAAGAAGAGTTACTATAGAGCAGCTATTCTAAAAACAGGGTTTAGTGCAGTGGCATCAGCGGGGGGGGGGGGGGGGGGGGGGTTATAGTGGTTGAAGCCCCGAGGGGGTCCCCAAAAAGCCCTGGGTCTCGGGTGGGCACGGTTCTATTATTAGCCTTGAGCGCCGCCGCCGAGCGGGGACTGGTCAGATCCCGAGCGCGGCTGACGGCAGCCGAGTGTAATAGCAGGTCCTGCCTTCTGGAGCCTGCAGCGCTGATGGACTTCCCACTGGTCCAATGCCGGGACGTGACGTCCATCATAGTCAAGATATTTGCCAGATAAGTCACGGTGAAGATATTTGCCATTTGTGACGTCCATCATAGGCGCTGCAGGCTCCAGAAGGCAGGAATTAAAATTAAGCCTCTCCTCATGGTGGCTCTGGCTGCCTGGAGTCTAACCTACTGTGTGATGGGCGTGCCGCTGAGCTGCACTAGGACACCTGAAGTCTGGCCAGGTAGGTCAGTGTATGTCCTGTAGGTCAGTGTATGTCATGTAGGTCAGTGTGTCATGTAGGTCAGTGTAGGTCAGGTAGGTCAGTGTGTGTCAGTGTAGGTCAGTGTAGGTCAGTGTGTGTCAGGTGTGTCAGTGTAGGTCAGTGTAGGTCGTGTAGGTCAGTGTAGGTCAGTGGTGTGGTCAGGTAGGTCAGTGTGTGTCAGGTAGGTCAGTGTAGGTCAGGTAGGTCAGTGTAGGTCGTGTAGGTCAGGTAGGTCAGTGTGTGTGTGTCAGTGTATGTCAGGTAGGTCAGTGTGTGTCATGTAGGTCAGTGTAGGTCAGTGTGTGTCAGGTAGGTCCGTGTAGGTCAGGTAGGTAAGTGTGTGTGTGTCAGGTAGGTCAGTGTATGTGTCAGGTAGGTCAGTGTGTGTCAGGTAGGTCAGTGTGTGTAGGTAGGTCAGTGTAGGTCAGGCAGGTCAGTGTGTGTGTGTCAGGTAGGTCAGTGTGTGTGTCAGGTAGGTCAGTGTATGTCAGGTAGGTCAGTGTAGGTCAGGTAGGTCAGTGTAGGTCAGGTAGGTCAGTGTAGGTCGTGTAGGTCAGGTAGGTCAGTGTGTGTGTGTCAGGTAGGTCAGTGTAGATCAGTGTGTGTCAGGTAGGTCAGTGTAGGTCGTGTAGGTCAGGTAGGTCTGTGTGTGTGTGTCAGGTAGGTCAACGCCCCTGATTTCTAGGGTTCCTCCAGTGTTGGCTAGGGGGTCCTGGAGCTGGGGCTAACAGTCCTCCCATATGATGGTGCCTGCATACTTCCAGGTCCAATGCCACTTGGCAGAGCCAGTGGCATGACTGCAAGGGTATCATTTTGGTCAACCCTCTAAGGGTAGCATTCTTCAGACTTACCACCACCAATGAAGGAGGCATTTTCCCAGTGACCTCTGATGGATGAATCTTACCAGGGATTCACTTAAATCTTAAAATTATTTCAAGGGTTTCTCTTTGGTAAAAAGGTTGAGCAAGGCTGCTATAGAGAGTACCAACATGAGAAATTTGAATGCCCTACAGTAAGTTAATAAGAAAGTTATGCCCACTCTTGCGTTACTTCCGGTACACACCTCGTATCTGTGGTGAGCATTTATACATGGTTGCAATGTCTTGCCACCTTGATAAAGTGGACCTGCGCGTCTTTGTCTAATATTTGAATTTAAATATTTGAATTTGCGCAACGGCATGCAGGCTAATCAAAACCTGACAGAGATTCTATCCCTTCCACATTCTCTCTTCTAGAACCAAAAAATAAAGTTTTGTAGGGCTTCCACTCTCAAAGAACTGTGAATGACAGGAAATAATACATACCAGTCCAAGGCAAAGGGTTAAATACACACAAAGGTACAATTATCCTTTAAATTACACTTTAAAAAACAATTTTTAGGTTCCTCTCTCTCTCCCTTTCTCTCCGTCTCATCAATACTGAAGATTCCACTTTGACAACCGAACGTGATTTATTGAAGACATAATTGTTACACTGTATCGTTTTTCAAACCCAACGCTCCACCCTAAATTTAATATCCCCGCGACCATCCCAGCGGAGAGCTGTCGCCGCTGAATAGGACTTTTGTTTTCTGCCGTTAAATAATCTCCAAATCGCGTCTTTTCCATTATAAAAGCTCCCCGAGACCCGGAGATGTCCGCCGTCCAGACGTGAAGAATATTTGTGTCACGTTTGCTAAGCTCAGTGGGTTTAACATTTGGCTTGCGGACACAGAGCAGGCGGCCAAGGCTTGTATCTGCTCAGGAGTGGTTTTATAACACTCGGGGTCTGAGGGAGGAAATTAACAAAATTGGTCGTGTTCCCGAACGCCTTTCAGCTCGTCATCCCACTTGAGGACAATTAACCCTCACAGTGCCAGGTGAGCCTCAAACCCTCGGAAGAAACATGCATGCCTCTACCTTACTCATTTTGGAGTAAGGGGGAGCTAGAACACCACGTTTTTTTTTTTTTTTTTTAGCCATTTGTATCCCATTGGGGAGATTTCTCTTCACTTCCTGTCTCATAGCCAAAAACAGGAAGTGAGAGGAAATCCCTCAAAGGTGAGAACATCCCTGGTTGCCACCAGAACTAGATTCTCCATTGGAAGATTTCCCCCCTAGTCACAAAATTTGGGATTTTCTTTCACTCTCAGTGATAATGGTAAACAGGACCAATAGAGAGGATGAATCTCCCTAATGGGGGCACAGACAACAATTTAAACAGGTGATCAAATCCCTCTCCACTCTATTGAAAACAAATATTTTTTTTGTATAAGGCACAATTTCTAAGGAGACATGTATGAACATGATGTTGGATTTCCAGTTCCCTAACTCGTTTCCTGACTCAATTTCCACTTGTTTAGTGGGATATCCTCCGAGGATGAATCCTGCTTCTGGTATGAGATGGACCCTGAAATGTTAGGGGGGAAATCAAACACTTGGAGAAGACACCCACTTAATAGCTGCTTGTGTATTGTATATTGATTTATGGGATGATGTATATTGATTACTTGGAATATAGATATGCATCCAAATATGGTGCAAACAAGCACTCTGGTCTGTTTTGTTAGAAGATACTATTTTTCTTGTCAATCATTTTTTTACGGGAAAGGAAACGTATTACAGATCATGCAGCATAGCCATTAGAAGCATCACATCATCAGACCATCAAAATTCCAGACAACATAACAGTAATATACCATATTTAGGAGTAAAATATAATTTGTAAGCAGATATGCATCAAGATGATGATGAATTTCAAGTTACTCAACACGTTTCTTGACTCAACGTCCACTGCTTCGTGGACGTTGAGTCAAGAAACGTGTTGAGTAACTTGAAATGTTGAGAACATTCTCCAGGGATAAATCCTGAGGTGGTCACAAGGCCTTATGAAGAGAGATGGACCCTGAAATGTAGTAGAAATCTGGACACCTGGAGAGGACACCTTTATAATCCCATTTAATAGCTGTTTTTGTGATGTTTATTGATCTATGAAATATGTATGTGTGTACATATACGGTAAGCAAGATATGGTGCAAACAAGGACTACGATCTTTTGTGGTATAAGATACACTTGTTAGGGCAATATGTATCAGAATGAGGTTGGATTTCAGGTTACTCAACACGTTTCCTGACTAAATCTCCAATTCTTCAGGGGAACGTTCTTCTCCAAGGATAAATCCTGCAGTGATCGCAAGGCCTTACGGAGAAAATGGACCCAAAAATGTAGTAGAAAGCCAGACACCTGGAGAGGACACCTTTATAATCTCATTTAACAGCTGTTTTTATGATATATATTGATCTTTGAAATGTATACATATCTATGAAATAAGGTGCAAACAAGGTATATGGTCTGTTTTTTAAGGATATAAGTATCAGAATGATGGTGGATTTCCAGTTACCCAACATGTTTTGTGACTTAACATCCACTTCTTCAGGGGGAGAGTCCCCAAGGATAAATCCTGCAGTGGTCACAAGGTTTTTCCGGAGAACTCTAAAATGTATAGTGAAGCTGAACACCTGGAGAGGACACCTTTGTATACTAGTGGGAGAGAAAGAAAATCACAGCTTAAAAGAGTCTATGCTTTTATTTATCCTGCACCAATGGGCAGGTATTGGGTATTTTTGTTCAGTAAGTGATTAAGACAAAAAGGGTCCCTGGCTGCACCCCTCCTCCCCACCTATGCCTTTGATTGGCAAGGACTGAAATAGTCCCAATCTGCATTGTCTGTAATGGGACGGCCCATCCCTTTAGACACCAACTGCCTCCAAATTTTCCATCTCTTCCGTAGTGACAGGCAGGTGCACAGGTTTGACCAACACTGCTACCCCCTTGTTTACTGCAGGAACATGAAGGTTGTCGTGGGCCCACTGGTCATCCATGGGGCCCTAAGCTTCTGTCTAGGTTGCCTTTTGGATGATCCAGCTCTTGTTTGTTGTAACTGGTGGAAGTTCTACCTGGCTAGACCAAGGTAAGGGAGGGCATAGAGAAGATTTACTTTGGTAGTTGAGTTCTCCTGTTGTTTTTATCAGTGGATTCCCCTGATATATTGCAAGAGCATAAAGGTTGTAGGTGCCCCCCCTGGACATCCATGGGACCCTAAGCTTCTGTCTAGGTTGCATTGTGGATGATCCAGCTCTTGTTTGATGTAACTGGTGGAAGTTCTACCTGGCTAGACCAAGGCAAGGGAGGGCATAGAGAAGATCTACTTTGGTAGTTGAGTTCTCCTGTTGTGTTTAACAGTGGAACCCCTTGGTATACTGCAGGAGCATGAAGGTTGTAGGTGGGCCTCCTGGACATCCATGGGACCCTAAGCTTCTGTCTAGGTTGCCTTGTGGATGATCAAGCTCTTGTTCGCCATAGCTGGTGGAAGTTCTACCTGGCTAGACCACGGTAAGAGAGGACATAGAGGATCTACCTTGAGTTGAGTTCTCTCGTCGTGTTTATCAGTGGAAGACATGCAGCACCCAACAGGGAGCCAGTAAAAAGTTTCTGCAGACCTCAAGACCATGCATTTAATCAGAAATCTCCCCTTTCGTGCTTCTGTCAACTGTACCGACTCACACAAAACATCAGCCGTCACTTCTAATTTACGCAGTTGTCCTGCAACCCGTTCATCGGCATTGTTGTCTGGAATGCAGGTGGGCACTGCCAGGAACTCCAGTCCTGCCAAGACTCATTCTGCTGTGTTATGGGCTTTTTTCTCTGGCTAAGGAGCACCCAACATTCTCGTATAAAACCACAGTATAGGAGTTATTACATTATTCTGAGTGGCTGTATCTCAGTGTTTGGGGTCATAGAGTCTCTATGTAGCTGATATCTCATCAGTAGTTAAAGTGGAAGGTTACTCTTCCCATCAACCTGAAAGACCTGGTGATGTCAGAAGAAGATGGCGGCGGGAAACCAAGCCTGTTGCAGCAAAGTGGCAGATCCCTAGAAAACCCCACTGTAACGTCAGGTGTGTGAGCATATTTTTTTTGTACAACCCATTTCTACAGCTAAGGGGGGGGGGGGGGGGGGTAGTTAAGTTCCTGTTTTTTACCCTCCTTTTCTTTTTATAAATGCACTCTTACCCCCCCCCCCCCCGTCACAAACCAGGTCCCACCCCACCATATTCCTCTCTTACATCATCTGGGAGACGGCTGTCTCTTTCCAGCTTTTTATAGCTGGCCCCTTGATGATGCATTGAGACGTCAAAAAAATATAAAATTAACGTCCCCCGCCCCAACATACATGGAGGATAGGTGCACCTATGTATGAAAAAGACAACTTTTACACGTTACATATCACTGCGAGTGGGAGCAATAATTCTAGGGCCATCGATCAGGGTTGCTTGCACAATTTTAAGGCTTGACATATTGGGTATCTTTTTACTCGTTACAACCTACCCTTTTATATTTTATCAAAAAAAGTTGTATTTTTTACTGAAAATTAGCTTTTGATAGCCAGAGGCATTAATATTATGTGACATAAGAAAAAATTGCAATTAGCACCATTATATTCTCCAGGGTCTCTGCTTTCCTATATGTATACTTTTTTGGGGGGTTTAATCTTCAGGCCTAAAATGTGCATTTTAACATGAGTGAGGAAAGGTTTGTTACTTGTAATGTTTTTATTTGGGTCTGTGTCTCCAGTATGGAGTTTTAGGATTTTAAGTGTATCAGTGACCATTGTCACTGAGAGGGGAAATCACAGAATTTAGGGTTGTCTCTGGAACAGGGAAAATTTTCCAATAGTGACACCTGTTTCCGGGGCAATTGTCTAAGAGGAAAATTCCCCTCAATTTGAGAAACTTCCTGTTGCGTCTCTGGTGCAGGAAGTGAAGGGAAGTCACCCCAATGGGACACACAGCAAAAAACAAAAAAAAAAAACATTCTCACCGAAAAGGGAAATCCCAAAATTTGGAGTTGTCTCCAGAACTGGGGATAAGGGGGAATCTTCCAATGGGGACACCTATTCCAGGGCCAACTGTATAAGAGGGGGATTCCCTTCACTTTGAGAAACTTCCTGTTGCGTTTCTGGGACAGGAAGTAAAGGGAAGTCATCCCCAACAAGACACAGACGGAAAAAAAAAAAAAACATTGTCACCGAAAAGGAATTTCCAAAAATTTAGAGTTGTCCCCACAACAGGGGGTAAGGGGAAATCTTCCAATGGGGACACCTGTTCCAGGGCCAACTGTATAAGAGGGGGATTCCCTTCACTTTTAGAAACTTCCTGTTTCGTCTCTGGGGCAGGAAGTGAAGAGAAGTCACCCCAATGGAACCCACAGTAAAAAAATAAAAAAACATTGTCACTGAAAAGGGAAAAGTAGAGTTGTCTCCAGAACAGGGGGTAAGGGGAAATCTTCCAATGGGGACACCTGTTCCAGGGCCAACTGTATAAGAGGGGGATTCCCTTCACTTTGAGAAACTTCCTGTTTCATCTGGGGCAGGAAGTGAAGGGAAGTCACCGCAATGGGACACACAGCAAAAAATAAAAAAACATTGTCACCAAAAAGGGAAATCCAAATATTTAGAGTTGTCTCCAGAACTGGTTGTAGGGGAACTTTGTAGGGGAATTTTCCAGGGCCAACTGTATAAGAGGGGGGTATTTAGGGACAGGGCGACAAGGGATCAAAATTACCACATCCCATTTATTCTAGAAAAAAGAGAGAAAGGCCAGGCGGGACTTTTAAGGTACCAAGGTATAGAATAAACAATCAATTAGAAAAAATGTATTTTATTAAAAAAATTCTTCAAAATCGCAGTAAACATTTACAAGAATCACGTGCTTATTTCTTTGGACATATACAACCACTTCTTACTCTACATGTTTCGCTCAGAGGAGCTTCTTCAGGAGTTTTTTGAGAAGTGTCGCATGAAGTATTATATACTATAAGAAAAACAACAATTGTAAATGGATATACTTAAAAATTGGCATGTCAATTGGACATACCTATATATATATATATATATATATATATATATATATATATATATTATAGAGAAGTAATCATACATTTTTTTAGAATACATTTTTTACAAGAAACTGAAAAGGAATCCCTACCGGATGCTTGTATTCATAAAACACTAATCCAGGAAGCCAGGATTTACAAAACTGGAAAAACCTTTTGTAACCAAAGAGAGAGAATCGATGTATAAGAGGGGGATTCCCTTCACTTTGAGAAACTTCCTGTTTCGTCTCTGGAGCAGGAAGTGAAGGGAAGTCTCCCCCAATGGGACACAAACAGCAGAAAAATCATTGTCACCGGGAATGGAAATTCAAAAATGTTATCTGCAGAACAGGTAGTAAGGGGAAACCTTCCAATGGGGCACTCGCTCAAGGAGCAACTACATAGGGAATTGCCTTCACTTTGAGAAACGTCCTGTTTCGTCTCTGGGGCAGGAAGTGAAGGGAAGTCTCCCCTACCCCCTATAATTTTTAAATTCCCTACTCCCCATAATTTAAAAATTCCCTACTCCCCATAATTTAAAAATTCCCTACTCCCCATAATTTAAAAAATGTTAGGCTATACATACACCTTAATGGGAGAGGGATCATATACAATGTCTATTTTTCTTATTTTGTAGGCCTCAGGTGTTTTTGGATATTTTTAGATACCAGTAGAGTAGATTTTTCTCATGCTATTTACTTCAGTGCAAATAAATGTGTGGAGAGGGAATTTTTTCTCCCCCCCCCCCCCAATCAGGAAGCGCCTGACGCCCCTGCTGGCGGGATGGCGGGGTTGTGCCTGTGTATAAAGGCCCTTTCTTGCCAGAGATGATTCCTGCGATATAATTTGACATCATAATGATAAGATTGCGAGCTTGAATGACTCCGGGGCCCTTTGAAGCAATGAGGATAATTGCTGGTCCTGGCGTGAGGGGAGGACAATGAGGCAGTCATGTCGGCCATCAATAGTCCCTTTCTTTGGGGAGTCAGCTGGTCGCGGTACGGGTCGTACACTTCGCTGTTCATCGCACGCTGTCAGTGCAGAGAGGCCGGAGTGTGAAAGAGCAATTCCAGGCAACATGTAAGAGCAGTTAGCGTATTCCAGGAGACACCGCGCCTGCGCTAAACTCCCAGAGTCCCTTCTGTTTAACCGCTTCAGCCCCGGAAGATTTTACCCCCTTCCTGACCAGAGCACTTTTTGCGATTCGGCACCGCGTCGCTTTAACTGACAATTGCGCGGTCGTGCGACGTTGTACCCAAACAAAATTGACGTCCTTTTTTCCCCACAAATAGAGCTTTCTTTTGGGGTAAAAAAAAAGAGCAACAATTAAAAAAAAAAAAAAAAAAGCAATATTTTTTTACTTTTTGCTATAATAAATATCCCCAAAAATATATAAAAAACAATTTTTTTCCTCCGTTTAGGCCAATATGTATTCTTCTACATATTTTTGGTAAAAAAATAAATAAAAATGACATAAAACTATCCCCTATTTTGTAGATGCTATAAAATTTGCGCAAACCAATCAAAAAATCGTGTAGCGTATATTGATTGGTTTGCGTAAAATTTATAGCGTCTACAAAATAGGGGATAGATTTATGGCATTTTTATTTATTTATTTATTTATATTAGTAATGGCGGCGATCTGCGACTTTTATCGGGACTGCGACATGGCGGACACATCAGACACTTTTGACACTATTTTGGGACCATTGTCATTTATACAGCGATCAGTGCTATAAAAATTCACTGATACCTGTGTAAATGACACTGGCAGGGAAGGGGTTAAACACTAGGGGTCCATCAAGGTGTTAAGTGTGTCCTAGGGAGTGATTCTAACTGTGGGGGGGGTGAGCTTTAAGTCACATGACAGCGATCACCGCTCCCGATGACAGGGAGCAGTGATCTCTGTCATGACACTAGGCGGGGAAATGCCTTGTTTACATAGGCACTTTCCACGTTCTGCGGCTCCGTGACACGACCGCCGGGTCCCACGGGCACGGTCAAGCTGTACTCGGTGAGCACGTGCGCGCGCGCCTGCTATCCCCGGCTCTTAAAGGGGATGTACAGGTATGCCCATTTGCCCACCGCTGCCATTGTGACGACGTATATCGGCGTGCGGCGGTCGGCATGTGGTTAAAGGGTACATAAACCTGAGCGACTGACTTCTCTCATTTGCTCCTTTATGGTCTGTTAAAGCAGAACTCCAGCCTCAGTCTTGCACAGTTGTTCGGGTGTTCTGTCAGATTAGGCCATCTTCATCTTGGTACACCCCGCATGTGGGTGCGACTTACGTATGCGCTCGCTTCTGCGCGCGACCTCGGCGGGACAGGGCACTTTACTTTTTTTTTTCTTATTATTTATTTTACTTATTTTTTTTTTATTTTTACACTGTCACTTTTCGAATCCGCCGCGGAGACCACTATTATCTGAAAGCGGACCGCCTGACGTTTTTTGCTATCTGATGCCATAACAACGGTATTCAACGTCAAAGGACAGACGTATAACGATGGCGGGGGGTCTGTAAGTGGGTCTGTAAGTGGTTAAAGAGAAATAAAAAAACAAAACTCAAAATGCATGAAAACTGCATGCAAAGATGCATCAACAACTCGGGTTTAAAAACGCAAAACGCACCTGCAAACCGCATCAACCGCATAGATGTGAACCTGGGGTAGATATCCCCTGACAGAAGATCCTTTCTACTATTCTGGACCAGTTCTTGTGCCGAAAAAAAAAAACCCTTGTGTTAGACTCATTATTTATTTTCATTTTTTCACAGAAAGAAAGTAAAAAAAAAAAAAAAAAAAAAAAGGAAAAATGGAAAAAGGAAAAAAATTTTAAAAAAGCAAAAAAAAAAGAAAAAAAAAAAGCAAAAAAGGAAAAAAAAAAGCAAAAAAGGAAAAAAAAAAAATTACACGAAAAAATAAAATTAAAATTACAATGGACACTAAGTTAAATAGCCTGGATTACCCTAAATACACCTGCAAATTAAAAACCTAAAAGGGACAAACTATATACCGTAGTGTTTATAGTAGACAGTTTTTGTTAAAGATAGTTAATGGTGTGAATGTTTCAGGAGATTATCTGAGCAGAATATTATAACATTTAATTTGTATAGTGGGGTACTTTATTTTTAAAGGTACTTCCTGTCGAGTTATCCCAAACAAAATTGCGTTCCCCTATCGGGACGCACACTTGAACAAAAAAAAAAAATAGTTAACATTCCAGAGATAGCCTTGTGTGGATTCGATTTAATAATGGCGTTGGTATAATTGCCCCCGAGACCCCGGTTCTTTCTTCTGGAGTTTAATATGTTTAGAATTCAAGGTCATTATTAATCCCTTTGTGAGCAGCAGAGAAATGCGGGGCTGCTCCCTGTAAACGCCGCGGTCTGCGGATTGTGCCGCGACTTTAAAAGGGAGATTAATGCGCTCCGCGGTACACGACAAAGATGAAGCTTCTGCGAACCAGTGACCCAGAACAGGTAATTTCCTCACGAGTTCTCTGCTCAGCCTAAAAATGTCACTTTGTCACATGTACCTACATTTTTGTTGGAATGCATCAATCTAATTACAAAAATATAACTGACATAAAAAAAAAAAAATATATATATATATATATATATATATATATATATATATATTTTTTTTTTTTTTTCTGTTGCTTTTTTCATTAATTCATTTTTTATCATTTTTTTATTTTTTTTTTATCTTTAGCTTTGAAGAGATTTCCTCTCACTTCCTGTTTTGTCTTCTGAACAGAAAGTGAAGAGAAATCCCTCCAGTTATCCACATGTTGCAAGGGGGAAAAAAATGACGAAGGTTTTAACTATTACCTACTCTTTACAAAAATAAAAATATAACTAATATGTAAAAAAAAATTTAAATTCTGTAGCTTTTTTTCATTATTTTCTTTTTCTTTTTTATTATTTTCTTTTTTTTTATTTTTCTATTATTTTTAACTTTAAAGAGATTTCCTCTCACTTCCTGTTTTGTCTTCTGAGCAGGAAGTGAAGGGAAATCCCTCCAGTTGTCCGCATATTGCATGGGAAAAAAAGGACGAAGTTTCTAACTATTACCTACTCTTTACAAAAATAAAAATATATCAGATTTAAAAAAAAAAAAAAAAGATTTTTTCTGTTGCTTTTTTTCATTATTTTATTTTTCGATTTTTATTATTTCCTTTTTGTTTGCTTTTTTTCTATTATCTTTAACTTTAAAGAGATTTCCTCTCACTTCTTGTTTTGTCTTCTGAGCAGGAAGTGAAGGGAAATCCCTCCAGTTGTCCGCATGTTGCAAGGGAAAAAAAAATGACAAAGGTTCTAAAGCCCCATACACACGGTCGGACAATCCGCGGACCAGGTCCGTCGGATCATGTCCGTCGTACTTTGTCCGATGTTGGTTTTGCATACACACGGTCGGACAAAGTTGTCGGAAAATCCGATCATTCTGAACGTGGTGACGTTTGTTGCGTACGACGGGACTACGTAGAGGCTAGTAGCCAATAGCTTTGGTCTTGTAATGTGATCTGAGCATGCGTAGCACTTTGTCCGGTCGGACAACCGTACACACGATCGGGTTTGGTGTGATCGGACCGGGTTGACGGCAAATCTTTCCAGCAGGAGATAAGACTTTGTCCGTCGGACAAACCGACCAACACTGTCCGATGGTGCATACACACAGTCTGATTTTTCAACAACATTGTCCGATCGGACAGAATCCATGAAAAAGTCCGACCGTGTGTATGGGGCTTTACTATTACCTACTCTTTAGAAAAATAAAAATATATCAGATTTAAAAATATATATATATATATATATATTTCTGTTGCTTTTTTTCATTATTTTATTTTTCTATTTTATTATTTTATTTTTCATTAACTTTGAAGAGATTTCCTCTCACTTCCTGTTTTGTCTTCTGAACAGGAAGTGAAGAGAAATCCCACCAGTTGTCCACATGTTACATAGGGAAAAAAATGACGAAGGTTCTAACTATTACCTACTCTTTACAAAAATAAAAATATAACTAATATGTTAAAAAAAAATAAAAAATTCTGTAGCTTTTTTTCATTATTTTCTTTTTCTTTTTTATTATTTTCTTTTTTTTTTCTATTATTTTTAACTTTAAAGAGATTTCCTCTCACTTCCTGTTTTGTCTTCTGAGCAGGAAGTGAAGGGAAATCCCTCCAGTTGTCCGCATATTGCATGGGAAAAAAAGGACGAAGGTTCTAACTATTACCTACTCTTTACAAAAATAAAAATATATCAGATTTAAAAAAAAAAAAAAAAGATTTTTTCTGTTGCTTTTTTACATTATTTTATTTTTCGATTTTATTATTTCCTTTTTGTTTGTTTTTTTTCTATTATCTTTAACTTTAAAGAGATTTCCTCTCACTTCCTGTTTTGTCTTCTGAACAGGAAGTGAAGAGAAATCCCTCCAGTTGTCCACATGTTGCAAGGGGAAAAAAAATGACGAAGGTTCTAACTATTACCTACTCTTTAGAAAAATAAAGATATATCAGATTTAAAAAAAAAATAAAAAATATTTCTGTTGCTTTTTTTCATTATTTTATTTTTCTATTTTATTATTTTATTATTCATTAACTTTGAAGAGATTTCCTCTCACTTCCTGTTTTGTCTTCTGAACAGGAAGTGAAGAGAAATCCCTTCAGTTGTCCACATGTTTCAAGGAGAAAAAAATGACGAAGGTTCTAACTATTACCTACTCTTTTACAAAAATAAAAATATAACTGATATGTAAAAAAAAATTAATTTTTTTTCATTATTTTCTTTTTTTTTTATCTTTAACTTTAAAGAGATTTCCTCTCACTTCCTGTTTTGTCTTCTGAGCAGGAAGTGAAGGGAAATCCCTCCAGTTATCCGCATATTGCATGGGAAAAAAATGACGAAGGTTCTAACTATTACCTACTAATAAAAATATATCAGATTTAAAAAAAAAAAAAAATATTTTTTTTCTGTTGCTTTTTTTCATTATTTTATTTTTAGATTTTATAATTTCCTTTTTGTTTGTTTTTTTTTTCTATTATCTTTAACTTTAAAGAGATTTCCTCTCACTTCCTGTTTTGTCTTCTAAACAAACCCCTAGATGTGGAGGCTGCATTTGTTTTCAATTTTTAAGGCTTTTTGCTTTTCGGTTTTACCCGTGGCCTTTGGTCCTACGGTGACAACGCTCACTCACTGTACTATACCTAAGGAGGAGCAACATTGTACCATAATATAACATAGGGGGAGGTGTTCTATAGTTCACAGAGATGACCTGACCAAAACACTGCTTGAGGTTAGCACAGGAAGCTAAAGCATTTTGTTACATCTGTACAAATACCTGTTGATCCTGCCAGAAATCCTGCAAATCTTGTAAAAACCAATGGCCTTTGGTGTTTCCAAAAGGTATCTGTTAGGTAAAAAGTTATGCTAAAAGTGGTTGTAAACCTCAGACATGAAATAAGAACAAAGCATATAGTGTGGACTTGTCTCAGTCCAGAGCACTTAGTGTCATTTCTGTCTGCTGCTTCCTTTCTCTGCTATCAGTATGAATCACTTTTCTTCCTGACACCAAGAGAAAAATGGTGACAGGGGAGGGACCTCCAGCTGATTGACAGCCTCAGCTCTGTTCCTGTGTGGAGGGGTGTGTCTCTTCCCTCCAATCAGCTCTCAGAGCTCTCCTCACTGAGTTCTACAGAGTGTAACATCAGCTCCCCGCCTCCTTTTTTTTCCTGACAGCTCAGACATGCTTTATAAATTCTGGACTTTGAACGGCTGTAGAGAAGAAAATACAGCAGATTAACAGGTACAACTTATGTAGGAGGATTTGTGTGTATCCCCTGAGACCAGTCACTTCACTGGGTATATGGAAGGGTTTACATTTTGGATATAGTATATATACTGATTTTTTTTTTACTGGGGGGGGGGGGGGGGGGGGCTGGACGTCATGAGCAGATATTGAATTGTATTGCAAGGTCTGATTTAAGAGCTTAAAGGATTTCTGGCGGGGCCAACTGCAAACTTTTTGAGTATATAATAAAAATGGTATAGTTATCAGACTGAAAGGGACCAAATTGCAGAAGTTCATTGTTTATTGAAGTCCCTCTAATATCCTTTAGCAAAGCAGTTAACATTAGCCTGGTAAACACCCTCATAAGGGGCCTATAGCTCCACCTGCTGGCTGGTGGAAAAAACAAACAGGAAATGTTAAGAAGTTATATTAAATTTTTATCTGACTAAAAATAGACTTTTAAAAAAAAAAAATGTATCTATAATCCCGAATATTTAATAAATGCAAAATCTGCATACAACACCATTGTACATACTTTAAGAGGTGTGATTTTTTGTTATTTCCCCAAAATAATGGCCAAAAAATGTGAAAATATCAGTGAATTGTGTCAAAAAAAAAATACCCTAACCCCCCCTGCACCAAAAAATAAATAAAAAAGACCTAAAAGGGACACTAGCAAGCTATATAAATATATTATACTTGTTTTTTTTTTTTTTTTTTTTATCTATAAACCTGAATAAACCTGAATGTGTTAAAAAAAGGTATGGGTGAATTCAAATTTTTTATTTCCTGAAAATAGTGGAAAAAATGTGAACATTTCTGTGATGGACTTGCTACCCCTTCTTCATCCCAAAAATACCCTAAAAAACAAAAAAAATTATATATATACTGTTTTTTTTTATCTATAAACCTGAATGTGTAAAAAAAAAAAAAAGTATGGGGGAATTCAAATTTTTTTATTTCCTGAAAATAGTGCCAAAAATTTAAAAAAATTCTGTGATAGATTTGCTACCCCTTCTTCATCCCATAGGACAGCAGGTCAGGCACAAAGCACTGCGCAAAGGGGGAGGGGCCTGACTACTCTTCTCATACTCCACAAGTCTAAAAGTCTTTTGAGGGTCACATAAGTTCTTAATTTTACTGGACCTGTTCTGATGCCTTGTTTTCCTCATTGTTTATTTATTTTAGTTTTTTTCATAGAAAGAAAAATAATGGGTAAACAAAAAAAACTACCCTGAAAAACAAAACAAAAATACAAATAAAAGGGACACTAGCAAGCTATATATATATTATACTTTTTTTTTTTATCTATAAACCTGAATGTGTTAAAAAAAAAAAGGTATGGGGGAATTCAAATTTTTTTATTTCCTGAAAATAGTGCCAGAAATGTGCAACTTTCTGTGATGGACTTGCTACCTCTTCTTCATCCCATAGGACGGCAGGTCAGGCACAAAGCACTGCGCAAAGGGGGAGGGGCCTGACTACTCTTCTCATAAAAGTATTTTGAGGGTCACATAAGTTCTTAATTTTACTGGACCTGTTCTGATGCCTTGATTTCCTCATTTTTTTTTTTATTTTAGTTTTTTTCATCAAAAGAAAAATAAAGAGTAAACAAAAAAGGAATACCCTAAAAAAAACAAAAACAAAAATAAAAATAAAAGGGACACTAGCAAGCTATATAGTTTTTTTTCCACAGAAATAGTAAACAGTTTTAGAGTTTGTTAAATATGTGAATGAAAAAATAAACAAATAAGGACTGTTCAATTTTATTACCGGTATCTCATTTTTAACTGACCCAAAAAATATGTTTCATATATATATATTTTATATATATATATATATATATATATATATATATATATACCTTTTTTTTAACACATTCAGGTTTATAGATTTAAAAAAAATATATAAAATGTATGTATATATATATATATATATATATATATATACATATATATATATATATATATATATGTATATATACATATATATATATATATATATATTATACTTTTTTTTTTTATCTATAAACCTGAATGTGTTAAAAAAAAGGTATATATATATATACATATACACACACATGTATGTATGTATGTGTATATATATATATATATATATATATATATATATACTTTTTTTTTATCTATAAACCTGAATGTGTTAAAAAAAAAAAAGGTATGGGGGAATTCAAATTTTTTTATTTCCTGAAAATAGTGCCAAAAATTTGCAACTTTCTGTGATGGACTTGCTACCCCTACTTCATCCCATAGGACGGCAGGTCAGGCACAAAGCACTGCGCAAAGGGGGAGGGGCCCGACTACTCTTCTCATACCCCCCACAAGTTGTGGTGTTTTGGGGGCTGATGTGGCGCTTAGGTTCCATTCACACCATGCAGGTGCAACGGAGCATGCGCGAGCCCCCACGCGTCACGTATAGGGCAGCCTATTCATTTCAATGGGCTGCCCTACGTGCAAGAAATGCGCAAAAGAAGTCCCTGTCCCTTTTGCAAAATCGCGCGCAACCGAACCATGCGTTAGCAGATGCATGGGTATGCCATTAAGAATTAAGCATGTGGCTAAAGGGTAGCGTGTTTCTGTGCGTACCCGCCAAGCTTGTGATTTCACGCACCTTCACGACTCGCGCACATGTATACGCAGGCTTACACAGGGTTATGCCGCATACACACGGTCGGAATTTCCGATGGAAACAGTCCGATGGGAGCTTTTCATCGGATTTTCCGACCGTGTGTATGCCCATCGGTCTTTTTCTGTCGGAATTTCCGACGGACTTTGGATTGAGAACCTGTTCTCAATTTTTCTGACGGAAAACCTTTCTATCGGATTTTCCGATCGTGTGTATGCAATTCCGACACGCAAAATTCCGACGCATGCTCAGAAGCATTAAACTTCCCTTTTATAGTGCCGTCGAACGTGTTTTATGCCGCAGTGTTACTGACCGTCGGAATTTGGTGTGACCGTGTGTAGGCAAGACAGCTTGAGCGAAATTCCGTCTGAGTTTTTTCCAACGAGAATTCCGATCGTGTGTACGCGGCATTAGTTTACAACATGTGTGTCCAGTCTTGGGTTGCTCCAAGCTGGGCTCAGCCAACGGGCTCTGCTCCCAACATCCCACTTTTAGATTATAATAAACAATATTTTCACTTGCTTATTTTTGCTCGGAATAAAACTATGCAGATGGACGGGAGAGATTGCAGATTGGTTACAAATTTGCATCCGTCTCTTCGTCTTAGAAAAAAAAAAAAAAAAATACAAAATCTAGCAGCGCAGATCTGTCTTGGCGAGTGGAGTTGGAGTTTTAATCAGTCCGGTATTTCCTGCTCCTGCAGGCCAGGGGGAGCGCACACCTGTGTTATTCTAGAAGGATCTGGGGAGATGTTTGGGGGCATCACCGGCTGGAGAGAGGAGACAAGGAATTAATCTTCCACCATCTGCACATATTGTCTTCAAAGACAACAATAATCGCTTTAACGTTGCAGTTTAAAGAGTGGGAGTGACACGGCTTGTCAGAATTAATGACTTCTTTAAGATTAATGTATATGTAAATATAAAGATATATATATATATATATATTATATATACACTAATCCTAAAGATACCAGCAATAAAAATGGATCATGTGGATCTGGAATAAAAAAAAATGTGTATGTATATATATATATATATATATATATATATATATATATATATATATATATATATACCGTATTTATCGGCGTATAACACGCACCCCAAGTTTAGGAGGGCATTTTAAGGAAAAAAGTTTTAGGAGGGAAGTTTAGGGAAAAAAAAAACTTACATTTAAGCGTCATTTGCAGCTTGCCCAGCGCCATTGGCAGCTTGCCCAGTGTCATTGGCAGCTTGCCCAGCGCCATTTGAAGCCTGCCCAGCGTCATTTGCAGCTTGCCCAGTGTCATTTGCAGCTTGCCCAGCGTCATTTGCAGCTTGCCCCAGTGTCATTTGCAGCCTGCCCAGCGTCATTTGCAGCCTGCCCACCGTCATTTGCAGCTTGCCCAGTGTCATTTGCAGCTTGCCCAGCGTCATTTGCAGCTTGCCCAGTGTCATTTGCAGCCTGCCCAGCATCATTTGCAGCCTTGCCCACCGTCATTTGCAGCTTGCCCAGTGTCATTTGCAGCTTGCCCAGTGTCATTTGCAGCTTGCCCAGCGTCATTTGCAGCTTGCCCAGTGTCATTTGCAGCCTGCCCAGCATCATTTGCAGCCTTGCCCACCGTCATTTGCAGCTTGCCCAGTGTCATTTGCAGCTTGCCCAGTGTCATTTGCAGCTTGCCCAGTGTCATTTGTAGCTTGCCCAGCGTCATTTGCAGCTTGCCAGCGTCATTTGCAGCCTTGCCCACGTTTAAAATTTCCCGCCGCCGAGACAGACCGCGCGTGCGCCGCCGAAAAAGACCGAAGCACCGCCGAAAAAGACAGAGCCGACTTCGGCTCCGCTTGCGGTCCCGCCTCCCTGCTGTTTCGGGAGCGAGCGCAGGGAGGCGGGACTACGAGCGGAGCCGAACAGTCGGCTCGGTCTTTTCGGCGGCGCTCGCTATTTTTCTCACTTTTTTGGGGGGGGGTATCGGCGTATAACACGCACCCACGACTTTCCCTCGATTTTAAGGGGGAAAAGGTGCGTGTTATACGCCGATAAATACGGTATATATATATATGTATAGATAGATAGATAGATAGATAGATATAGATCTAGATATATATATATATACATTTTCTTTTATTCCAGATCCACATCATCCATTTTTATTGTTGGTATCTTTAGGATTAGTATATACAGTATATATATCCCAGCAAGTCTGATTGCAAATCCTGCCCGCCCTCCTGGCGGCAGCGACTTGACACAAAACTCCCACAGTCTCTCCAACTGGCTCTACATCCAACTGCTGACATGTCTCTTCCAGAGCTTTCCACTCACCGACACCCGGGCCTGGATCCCTCTTGAATGACTTTCCCCGGAAATGCTCCCAACGGTCTCCTCCAGCTCCTGTTCCAGGACCCCCCCCCCCCTCAGACATAACAGTCTAATACTCCATCATCCAGTTCACCCAGCTGCCAACTCCTCCCCCAGCAGGCTGACCATGGGTATATATAGGAGGCCTGGCCCCTGCCAATCCTAGTTGGGGATTGGTCAGGGCTCCCACATGCACCCCATGTTGCTCCAACTTTCTTTGCCTTATATTATTATATTTTATATATATATATATATTTTGTATATATATATATATATATATATATATATATATATATTGTGTATATATATATATATGTATATATACACACTTTTTTTTGTATTATTATTATTATTATTATTGCCAGTATCTTTTACTGCACCCGGTGTAACCAATTTCCTTTTTCTTTCTTTGCCTTAAAGTGGTCTTTTCACTTTACAATGCAATAGTACAATGTTTCATTAAAAAAAGCTCCACCTTTTATTATTAAACAGCCATCCTTTATCTCCAGTCAGTTGACTTTGCCTAGGCAGAGGTGATGTCATCAGTCTGCTGCAGACACCAGGAAGCATTTCCCCAGTCTCCTCTCCCACCAATGATCAGTCTGCAACATTTTAGCTTTGTAGCAAATCACACGGTGAGAGGCTGTGTTTAAACGACATATTCGGCGACCCATCGCAGTTTGCTACGGAAGTGACGTTCCGTCGCCGCCATCTTGCTACACCCCACACTCGTCCACAGTAAGGATACACTAAGAAGGGGGAAAGCGGACATGTTGTTACACCCACCGGAGTTTTGCATTTTACACGTATGTATAACAGTAAACTGCGTTTATATAGTGAAATACAGGACTCAGAACTCCGTCCGACTGGTTAGATGTTCAATTTTAAAAGCAGCGAACTTCTGTGAGATTACTAAACCTGTGAGATGAGCAGGGATGCTGCCCACCGTCATATGACGTCCACAAGGTGGATCTCCCCACCTGGGTGGACGTCATGTGACGTCCTCCTATTCCCGGCCGTCTAGGGGGCCCGGTGCGCGTGCCCGACGGCCGCCATGTCTGCCGGGCACCCGCGATTGCCTGGGAAAACAGCGGGACCGTGGAGCTGTGTGTGTAAACACACAGCTCCACGTCCTGTCACTGGAGAGGGGACCGATCATGTGTTCCAAGTACAGAGGAACACCGATCGGTCTCCTCCCCTTGTGAGTCCCCTCCCCCCACAGTTAGAATCACTCACATAGGGAACATATTAACCCCTGCAGCGCCCCCTAGTGTTAACCCCTTCCCTGCCAGTCACATTTACACAGTAATCACTGCAATTTTATAGCAACGATCGTTGTGTAAATGTGAATGGTCCCAAAAATGTGTCAAAAGTGTCCGAAGTGTCCGCCGCAAAGTCGCAGTCACGAAAAAAAATCACAGATCGCCGCCATTACTAGTAAAAAAAAAAAATGCAATAAATCTATCCCCTATTTTGTAAACGCTATAACTTTTGCGCAAACCAATCAATAAACGCTTATTGTGATTTTTTTTTACCAAAAATATGTAGAAGAATACGTATCGGCCTAAACTGAGGAAAAAATTTAGTTTATTTTTTTTTTAAATTATAAATTTTTTTAATTATAGCAAAAAGTAAAAAATATTGTGTTTTTTTCAAAATTGTCGCTCTTCTTTTGTTTATGGCGCAAAAAAATAAAAAGCGCAGAGGTGATCAAATACCACCAAAAGAAAGCTCTATTTGTGGGAAAAAAAGGACGTAAATTTTGTTTGGGTGCAACGTCGCACGACCACGCAATTGTCAGTTAAAGCGACGCAGTGCCGAATCGCAAAAAAGTTACCTTTTCACATTACTGAGCATAGGTTTACTTACTAATACAAATACATCTTATGCTTTAAAATGGAAAGTATTGTGTATTTTTCAATAGGTTCATATTTTGAGTTATTATTGCGGTGCTTATTTTAGTCATATCAGGTTATATTTGGAAAGAAGACAGAAGTACAAAGATTACATTTTGTAACATATGAGACATAAATTTAATATACAGATGTTGATGACTAGCAAGCCAAGAAATGTAATCAGACGTCATGTTCATGTAGAAATGAATATATTCATATATAAATAAATATATAATGATAAAAGAGTAACTTTTTTAAATGTGACTTACATTTTCCATTTTACAGTCTTTTTCTTCAATACGGTGCATCCGGAATGTATTCACAGCGCTTCACTTTTTCCACATTTTGTTATGTTACAGCCTTATTTACCGTATTTATCGGCGTATAACACGCACCCCAAGTTTAGGAGGGCATTTTAAGGAAAAAAAGTTTTAGGAGGGAAGTTTATGGAAAAAAAAAACTTACATTTAAGCGTCATTTGCAGCTTGCTCAGCGTCATTTGCAGCCTTGCCCAGTGTCATTGCAGCTTGCCCAGTGTCATTGCAGCTTGCCCAGCGTCATTGTAGCCTTGCCCAGCGTCATTGTAGCTTGCCCAGCGTCATTGCAGCCTTGCCCAGCGTCATTGCAGCCTTGCCCAGTGTCATTTGCAGCTTGCCCAGTGTCATTGTAGCTTGCCAGCGTCATTTGCGGTCTTGTCCGGGTTTAAATTTCCCGCCGCCGAGACGCTCAGTCACGTGCGCCGCCGAAAAAAGACCGAATCGCGGCCGAAAAAAAAAAAAAAAAAAGAAAAAAGACCGAGCCGACTGTTCGGCTCCGCTCGCGGTCCCGCCTCCCTGCTGTTTCCGGAGCGAGCGCAGGGAGGCGGGACTACGAGCAGAGCCGAACAGTCGGCTCGGCCTTTTCCGGCGCCGCTTCGGTTTTTTTCGGCCGCGATTCGGTCTTTTTCGTCAGCGCTCGCTATTTTTCGGCGGCGCTTGCCATTTTTGTCACTTTTTTTGGGGGGTATCGGCGTCTAACACGCACCCACGACTTTCCCCCGATTTTAAGGGGGAAAAAGGTGCGTGTTATACGCCGATAAATACGGTATTACCCTAAATTTATTATTTTCCTTAAAATTCTACAAACAGTACCCCATAATGACAACGGGAAAGAAGTTTGTTTTGAAATCTTTGCAAATTTATTAAAAATAAAAAAGGAAAAAATCCCATGTTCCTTTGCCGTGACACTCAGAATTGAGCTCAGGTGCCTCCTATTTACACTGATCATCCTTGAGATGTTTCTACAACTTGATTGGACTCCACCTGTGGTAAATTCAGTTGATTGGACATGATTTGGAAAGGCGCACACCTGTCTATAGAAGGTCCCACAGGTAACAGTGCATGTCAGAGCACAAACCAAGCCATGAAGTCCAATGAATTGTCTGTAGACCTCCGAGACAGGATTATATCGAGGCACAGATCTGGGGAAGGGTACAGAAAAATGTCTGCAGCATTGAAGGTCCCAATGAGCACAGTGGTATCCATCAGTCATAAATGGAAGAAGTTTGGAACCACTCTTCCTAGAGCGGGTCGCCCGGGCCAAACTGAGCGATCGGACGAGAAGGACCTTAGTCTGGGTTCACTTAATTCAATTCATCCAATTCGCATAGCAGGAGATTGTGACTGACTCTCTATGGAGCCGGTTCACACATCTCCGCAGCGGCTCCAGTGTGAATTGCACATGTGCGTCTTTTGGTCCGTTTCAGGACCGATTTCAGCCCAAAATTCGGGCTGAAATCAGACCTGAAATGGTTAATGGAGATGCACCAGACTCCTGCTGTGAGCCGATGCATGTTCTAGTGTGAACCCAGCCTTAGTCAGGGAGGTGACCAAGAACCTGATCTGGGGAAGGGTACAGAAATATTTCTGCAGCATTTAAGGTCCCAATGAGCACAGTGGCCTCCATCATCCATAAATGGAAGAAGTTTGGAACCACCAGGACTCTTCCTAGGACCGGCCTAACTGAGTGATCGGGGGAGAAGGGCCTTAGTCAGGGAGGTGACCAAGAACCCAATGGTCACGCTGACAGAGCTCCAGCATTTCTCCGTGGAGAGAGGAGAACCTTCCAGAAGAACAACCATCTCTGCAGCCCTCCACCAATCAGGCCTGTATGGTAAAGTGGCCAGATGGAAGCCACTCCTCGGTAAAAGGAACATGACAGCCCACCTGGAGTTTTCCAAAAATCACCTGAAGGACTCTCACACCATGAGAAACAAAACTCTCTGGTCTCATGAAACAAAGATTGAACTCTTTGGCCTGAATGGCAAGCGTCATGTCTGGAGGAAACCAGGCACCGCTCATCACCTGGCCAATACCATCCCTACAGTGAAGCATGGTGGTGGCAGCATCATGCTGTGGGGAGGTTTTTCAGCGACAGGAACTGTGAGACTAGTCAGGATAGAGGTAAAGATGAATGCAGCAATGTACGGAGACATCCTTGATGAAAACCTGCCCCAGAGCGCTCTGGACCTCAGACTGGGGTGAAGGTTCATCTTCCAACAGGACAACAACCCCAAGCACACAGCCAAGATAACAAAGGAGTGGCTTCGGGACAACTCTGTGAATGTCCTTGAGTGGCCCAGCCAGAGCCCAGACATGAACCCGATTGAACATCTCTGGAGAGATCTGGCTGTGCACCGACACCCCCCATCCAACCTGATGGAGCTTGAGAGGTCCTGCAAAGAAGAATGGGAGAAACTGCCCAAAAATAGGTGTGCAAAGCTTGTAGCATCAATACTCAAAAAGAATAGAGGCTGTAATTGGTGCCAAAGGAGCTTCACCAAAGTATTGCGCAAAGGCTGTGAATATTTATGTACATGGGATTTTTTTTGTTTTTTTATTTTTAATAAATTTGCAAAGATTTCAAACAAACTTCTTTCACATTGTTATTATGGGGTATTGTTTGTAGAATTTTTTATTTTTTTTTCAAATATAACTTTATTAATTTTTTCAAACAAAGAAACAAGAAAGGAGGCCGAAGCCTCAACTGAGCATACAATCATATGATCGCACAGAAGGTCGCAGCCTCCGAAACAATATCAGTCATTAGCAGAGAATTGTATCAACCCGTATATACCTTTTAAACTCTTATTTTCAATATTTACAGTTGGTTTCGGGGTCCTTGTTTGTAGAATTTTGAGGGAAAAAAAATCCACCACATCCAAGAACTCATAAGCTATTTAGAGGCGGGGTCTGGGCAGGGCCAACCCATAACGTGGGTGTTATTTGGGTGCGCATAACCAGAATGTAGGAGGGAGAAATGCAGACAGTGGGAGGGGCAATGGTATCTGCGTATGGTGTTGGTAAGCATAGCGTTGTCACCCTAAGACAAGGAGTGTGTATCTGGTAGGTGCATCTGGACGGAAACAAAAGCCAATACTTCTAAGAACTCATAAGCTATTTAGAGGCGGGGTCTGGGCCGGACAAATTCATAAAGTGGGTGTAATTTGGGTGCATGCACTCAGAATGTGGGAGGGGGAAATGCAGACCGTGGGTGGGGTTAATGGTGTCTGAGGAAGGTGTTGTTAAGTATGGCGCTTTCACCTTAAGACAGGGAGTGTTTATCTGGAAGTTGCAAATAAAAGAAAAAAAAAGCTTGAGCCACCACCAGGGGCGGACTGACAACTCATGGGGCCCCCGGGCAATAGGATATTATGGGGCCCCCAGGCAATCAGAGATTATGGGACCACACAGTATACACACACACAGTATACAATCACACAGTATACACATACATGTACACACAGTATACACATACATGTACACACAGTATACACATACATGTACACACAGTATACACAGACATGTTTCTATTGGCTGAGAAGATACTGGAGAGGTGGGGCAGCTATAATCTCTGCATTTTTAGACCAAAAGGATGTCGGTAAGAGACATTTCAGAAACCGATGTAAAAAAAAAACACTGATTTTTACATACTGTCCCTGGTTTTACTGAGGCTGGCAACCCTGATGGGGCCCCCTAGTGGCCTGGGGCCCTCGGGAAGTGCCCGAGTGGCCGAATGGTCAGTCCGCCCCTGGCCACCACATCTTGGGACTCAAAGTTTGCAATATATAATTATATAATTTATTTATTTTTTGGAAACACTTTAGGGGAAGCTTTTTGCAGTTTATCTGTGAATACACATACAGTATGGACTAATTGGAAGCAGTCAGTGTTCGGTGGAGCGCTCCTTTAGGTAGATATTTTGTACAGACCTGCACTCTTTCCCGCCGCTGTAAATCATAATTAGTATTATTAACCATTCTTCTACTAATATACGTGATTTATATGCCGGGGGGAATTGGGGTGGGAGGCTGGAATGACCCAGCCGCCTTAATATCATTGTTCCCAGGCTCATTAAATTGGCATTCCACGTCCCCGGCACTCACAGGTAGAAAAATAATAATGAATTTATTTCCCCGAGAACGCACAGCATGTGACAATTTACGGCTTTCATTTTTCTTCTCTTTCTTCACAAAATAATTCTTAAAGAATAAAAGAAATTTCTCCGGGACCTCACCGCCCAATTTTGACATCAGAATCCCAAACATTTTCTTTTAAACTTTTCAGAAAGTGAATTTAAATTGATTTGGTTACAATGTATCTAAAGCCAACGTTCACAGCAGAACGCGGTGCTGGAAAGGTGCACTCCATGCGCGTTTCTCGCACCGCACGCAGAACACTCTGCCTTTGCGATCTGCTGCAACACAGTATAATACCCAATCGTTTGGTAAAATATAAATGATGATGTTACGCTGAGTAAATAGATACCTAAGGCCTCATTCACACCTGCGAGTTGCGTTTTCGGGAAGAAAATCACGCGATTTTACCGTGATTTTGCGGCTTTTTTGCTGCGTTTTTTACCACGATTTCACTGAGTTTTTTTACAGCGTTTTGCTGTGATTTTGTGCAGGGCAAAAGGTCACAAATGTAAAAAGAAGAAAAACGCCCAAATCTGCCTGATTCGAGCGACAAAAAAGGGCCCGGAACTTGTTTGAGCTTCAGGCGACATGGAGTGGAGATGTGAACCATCTCCATTGACAATAATGGATTTTTCCCCTCTAGCGTTTTGTAGCTTCAGGCTTCAAGCTACAAAATGCTCAGGTGTGAATGCAGCCTAACATGTCAGATGTCTCCTCTGTCGTCACAAGATCGGTGTGTTCAAATGCTTTACCTATTTTAAAATGGCGCTGTTTACATTCAGAAAACTGAAAGTGATGAAAATGCTCGTCGTCCTTTCCGGTTTCTCTATACCAGGGTTTCTCAACCAGGGTTCCGTGGAACCCTAGGATTCCTCCAATGGTTGCTAGGGGTTCCTTGAGCAAAGACCAATTTTTGCCTCTAATGCCGCGTACACACGGTCGGAATTCTCGTCGGAAAAAGCTCTGATGGTTTTCCCGTCGGAATTCCGGTGGAATTTCGCTCAAGCTGTCTTGCCTACACACGGTCACACCAAATTCTGACGGTCAATAACACCACAGCATACAACAAGTTCGAATGCACTATAAAAGGAAAGTTTAATGCTTCTGAGCATGCGTCGAATTGTTTCCGAGCATGCGTCGGAATTTTGCTTGTCGGAATTGCATACACACGATCGGAAAATCCGATAGAAAGGTTTTCCGTCGGAAAAATTAAGAACAGGTTCTCAATCCAAAGTCCGTTGGAAATTCTGACAGAAAAGACCGATGGGCATACACACGAACAGAAAATCGGATGAAACGCTCCCACTGACACCAATGATCTTTTTAGCTATCTGTAGGGGGAAATTCTTCCCCAAGACCACAGATGTAAGGAAAACTCTTCCACTGACCATCACACCAATGTATCATGAGTTATAGATATAGCCATTTTTAACAGGGGTTCCCTGAGACCGAAAGGTTATTTCAAGGGTTCCTCCGTGTTGAAAAGGTTGAGAAAGTCTGCTCTATACCATAGAGATCATCTGGGACCTTCCCATCCTCAATGATGTCCATGGACGTCCTTGGGTGGCAAGTTGTTAAGGGGCGTCAGTAAAAATGTGGAGGCTGATCCATGTGTTTTTACGCCCCCAACCGCAAGTGTAGACGGACCCGTAAGGATATTTTTCTTTCACTGGCCTGAGTAAGCGCCTAGGTAAGGGAGAGACAGGGGCTGGGACTCTGAGGCCCCATAAGTGCCAAAGGGCAGTATGCAGCCCTTGGGCTGCATTTTAAGTACCAGGGCCAAGGAGCCATTGCAACACACATTACAAAGGCATGGTTCAATGTTGTCACCTTCAAGAAACCCACCCTGTGAAAATACACGCAGCCATGACTGGAGGGCAAAGAGGCTATAGAAGAGCAGCAGCACTGAGATGCAACATAGCAAGGTGCATAAAGACACGGAAGGGCGAGTTTGGGGTGGAGGAACTTGACTGGCCTGCACAGAGCCCAGAACCTGATAAAACACCTTTGGAATGAATTATAGCGGAGACTGCGAGGCCAGGCCTTCTCCTGCAACATCGGTGCCTGACCTCACAGATGTGCTTCTTTTAAGAATGGTCAAACATTCCCATAGACACACTCCTAAACCTTGTGGACGGCCTTCCCAGAAGAGTTA
This sequence comes from Lithobates sylvaticus, assembly GCA_028564925.1. NCBI lineage: Eukaryota > Metazoa > Chordata > Amphibia > Anura > Ranidae > Lithobates > Lithobates sylvaticus. Next base: position 259,202,103 of record CM053032.1, on the reverse strand, counting down.
AAGCTGTTATAGCTGCAAATAAGACTGGAATGCCATTAAAGTTCATGTGCATGTAGAGGCAGATGTCGCAATACTTTTGACAATATAGTGTAGGTGAAAACAGCACTTAATTAAAAGAGAAAATAACTATTTATGATACGCATTGTTTTAACAGGCGGTCTAGAGCTACTTTTGTCATTTTCTGCACATACGTCGGGCATCGAAAAGCCACCCTGGCCCCCGGCGGCGGAACGTTATTTCCATCAGACGAGACAATCCTGAGAGAGGGAAGTCATATTTTGGTTGTCAGAGACTTGACATCCTGTTTTCGGCTCATATGCCGTGAATCCTCTAGTGTAGTCACCTTAGCCCGTTTCCTTCACATCTGGCTTTCATAAAGTGGCAGAGGCTGACATCGGATCCCCCTCCCCTTCCCAAAACATCTAGTATGCGAGGCCAGGCCTCCCGTCTGTGGGAGAGCAGCATGCGTCCCGGCCTCTGCTGTTCCCCACACTGTCTCCATTCAGCCCTCACTGCGGAGGCCATAATGGTTATGAAATGGAGATCCTCGCTTGTCCGATGGGGTGCCAGAGTCTGACCCGCTCGCTGGGAGCAAAGAGGAGGGCAGCGGCATGGGGCAGACTGGAAATGGGGCCATGGATTGTTTGCACAGCGATTGCTTGTACTGCAAAGTTATACCTCTCCGCTGCTTCGTTTATTTTACTAAAATTAGACCGAGGGGACTTTATCCTGAACTGCTTCAATTTTTTTTAATAAAGGACTCATGAAAGGAGAACTGCAGCTTGACAGCTAATGCTGATCTTTTAATATGTGAATCACAGGTTGCAGGAAAGAAATTTGCTCAATTCCCTCCCACAAAGCCATTGTGTTCTCCTGGAGTGGTGGGGGGGGGGGGGGTGGCATCCCCTGGGGGGCGTCCCCTCCGGGAGGAGACAGTGATTATTGATAGCAGCTATACCAGCCGTTAGCGATAATCATATGTAAAATCCGGCAGGCTGGTTGATCGATCAACCAACTTGGGTACATTCAGCCTGCCCATACTTGTTTCAAATCTTGGCTGGTTCCTGAACCGACCGATATTCGAACCTTGTATGGCCGGCCTTAGCACTGGTTTCCCTTCAATCTTATCACCAACCAAAGGCCTATTTGTCAGTTTAGGTTGAAGTAGGACAATTATATGTAAAATCCAGCAGGCTGGTTGTACCCAAGTTGATCGATTGACAAACTTGGGTACATTCAGCCTGCCCATACTTGTTTCAAATCTTGGCTGGTTCCTGAACTGGCCGAGATTCGAACCGTGTATGGCCGGCCTTCGAGCTTATCACCAACCAAAGGCCTTTTTGTCAGTTTAGGTTGAAGTAGGACAGGGCTTTATTTCCCATCATACCGTGTCATAGATTCCAGGAAGTCTTTCAAATGCCAGGGAAGATGCCAAGCTATCTAATATCACTAGCCTGTTTCTTCTCCTATACACTTGTGATGAGCGATCTCTGAACTATGGTCCATGGGCCAGAAGTGGCCCTTTGCTTGCCTTTATCTGGCCCTTGGGGCACTATTCCTCCCATTGACCTCAATGATGCAGCATCATTCTTTCTGCTGACACCATGATGAGGAATTATTCCTCCCAATGACACCAATGATGGGACACTGTTCCTCCATCTGACAACAAGGATGAAGCATTATTCCTTCCACTGATAACAGTACAAGTTTGGAGATCTCTGATGTAAAGCATGGAACAGGCTGTAGGGACCCAAGTTCAGGGCACTCAACCCAAAAGAGGAAAGCTTATTTTTGAGTGGCTTTCCTAAAATTCCTTCTGTTGAGAAAACGAAACTATATGGTCAAATGTTTGTGGACACCTGAGACCTGTATGAGCTTGCTGGACATTCCATTCCAAACCCATGGGCATCAATATGGAGTTGGCCCCCTTTTGCAAATATATCAGCCTTCGCTCTTGTTGGATGGTTTTCCCCAGGATTTTGGAGTGTGTCGGTGGGAAGTTGTGCCCATTCAGCCAAAAGAACATTTGTGGGGTCAGATACTGAGGTTGAATGAGAAGACCTTGGTCGCTTTTGGTCTTCCAGTTTATCCCAAAAGTGTCCAGAAGAGTTGAGGTCAGGGCTCTGTGCAGGACATTCAAGTTCCAGACATTTGTGGACCCCTGACCTTCTCACATCTGTATAAGCTTCTTGGACATCTCATTACAAAACCATTAAAAACCATTACAAAACCATGACCATGAATATGAGTTTCCATAAGATTTTGGAGTGTTTGTGGGAGAGCATTTATTCGGTCCGGTGCTGATGTTGAATGAGAAGACCTGGCTCACAATCAGCGTTCCAATTCATCCCAAAGGTGTTTTATAGGATAGAGCCAAGGTTAGGGCTGTCTTCCTCCACACCAAACTCATCAAAGCCTTGTCTTTATGGAACTGGCTTTGTACACACGGGCACAGTCATGTTGGAACAAAAATGCCCTTCCCAAACTGTTACCACAATGTTGGAAATTCAAAATTGTCTCAGATGTCTTTGTATAGTACTAATGAGAAACACGGCTTAAAGCGGGATTCCACCCTAAAGTGGAACTCCTGCTTTTCGGAACCCTCCCCCCCTCCGGTGTCACATTTGGCACCTTTCAGGGGGGAGGGGGGGTGCAGATACCTGTCTAAGACAGGTATCTGCACCCACTTCCTGGCATAAACTCCCACGGGAGTTTACGCCACTTCCTGTCCTGGCGCGCTGTCTGCCGGGACACACACGTGTCCCGGCAGACATCGCTGACGATTCTCATTGTGCTGCGCGACTCGCGCATGCGCAGTAGGGAACCGGGAAGTGAAGCCACTTCCTGATTCCCTCACTGAGAATGGCGCCGGCAGCAGCAGAGAGCCGATTGATTGATCAGCCCTGGGGCCCACATCGCTGGAACCTGTGACAGGTAAGTGTCCATTTATTAAAAGTCAGCAGCTGCAGTATTTGTAGCTGCTGGCTTTTAATTTTTTTTTTTCAGGTACCGTCCCGCTTTAAGAGGGAACACCACTGACACACCTGTTAAATCCATAACGATAAGTGGCTTCAAAAAAAAGAAAACCCATCCTTGCAATTGACGATGTCACCGAAGCAAGCCGGCCTAATATTTCTTAGTTTAGGTGGAAGCTCAGTATGGGAACTGTCCTCCTGACTCCCCATGAATTTCAAATCCACAGATGAGATTCCAGCTAGAATGCCTCCTCCTGCTTCTAATTACGGGGCTTGTAGGTTTTGATTCTTGTTACCAAACAATCCCCCGTCTTCTTGGAAGTGAAAAGCCACCTCTGACCTTCCTGGAGATGTACAGTCACTTCTCGGGGCATCTGTAGACCTCCAGGCCACTGTGCAGAGTGACAATAAAAAGATCTGACCACTTAGAATAAAAGGCTAACAGCTTTTAATGAAGTCCTAACCCAACAGCCCCTTTGATGTTGCAGAGAGCTGCGGTGCACAGGGTCGAAGAGTTAAAGTGTTACTAAACCCAGGACTCTGCGTTCACTATATCTGGTCTCCCACAGGACACAGAACATGGAAATGCAATTATTTTAGTAGATATAAACTTCTAAATACCTTTTCTCATCAGCAGTATAGAGCAGTCTTGTGACTTCTATCAGTGTCTGGATAAAGCTTGTAGGAGGCGTTTTTATTCGACTCTGACTGTCCTATGAGGCTGCATGACCCCTGACCCTCTGTCTGGGCAGTGCTGATTGGCCCTGCTGATGCACCCTCCCAAGTAAAAAAAAAAAACTTTAGCAATACACACCAAACTGCAGAGAAAGACATACCGTATATACTCAAGTATAAGCCGAGTTTTTCAGCACATTTTTTTGTGCTGAAAGTGCCCCCTCGGCTTATACTCGAGTCAAGCATTTTTCTGCTGCAGAAAATAACATTTTCTGAACCGGCTTTGGGGCCCCGTATCTCGGGGGCCACTTAGTGCTAGGAACCCCAGCTTTGGATATGTTGTAGTACTAGTTCCACTGGGTTTGCACACCAAATTTGTACTAAGTGGCCCCGAGATACGGGGGCCCCAAAGTCAGTCAACTGTGTCCATCTGCAGCAATGTCATTTCGGGACCCTTTTGGTGCAGCTAGGGGGCATCTAGGAACCCTTTAACTACCGAGTTTGAAGTTCGGGGGACCTATGGCTGCACATGGACACAGCAAGGCTACAAATGGGCACAATGAGGCTGCAAATGGGCATTGTTGACCCTCTTTTCCACTTAATGCCACATACACACGGTCGGAATTCTCGTCGGAAAAAGCTCTGATGGTTTTCCCGTCGGAATTCCGACGGAATTTCGCTCAAACTGTCTTGCCTACACACGGTCACACCAAATTCCGACGGTCAATAAAACTGCGGCATAAAACACGTTCGACAGCACTATAAAAGGGAAGTTTAATGCTTCTGAGCATGCGTCGAATTGTTTCTGAGCATGCGTCGGAATTTTGCGTGTCGGAATTGCATACACACGATCGGAAAATGCGATAGAAAGGTTTTCCGTCTGAAAAATTAAGAACAGGTTCTCAATCCAAAGTCCGTCAGAAAAAGACCGATGGGCATACACACGGTCGGAAAATCCGATGAAAAGCTCCCATCGGACTGTTTCCATCGGAAATTCCGACCGTGTACCATTACAGTAGCTGCGCATTTCTCACCCTAGGCTTATACTCGAGTCAATACGTTTTCCAATTTTTTTGTGTTAAAATTAGGTGCCTCGGCTTATATTCAGGACGTCTTATACTCAAGTATATACGGTATGTATTTGAGCTTTTGGGCGCACACCCTAATGCAATAGGCTGCGCACACCTACGCATTTCAGCAATTTTAGATACAGATAGAGCTTCCTTATAGCGTAATATAACGCTCAATAAAATTAGACCAAAAAAGAGAGGAAAATGAAATCTCTCTAGATGGAGTTTTTACTATTTGTAAAGCGGGGATTTCCTTTCCAGTGTCTTACTCGCTGTCCATCACGAGGTCGATCGCATGGAACGGAGCTGGGTTAAATTCCGCTTTGATCCGTGTTATTTTCCCAGTATCTCCCAGCACCGGATTACTGAAGTGTGATCCATTTGTTATGTCAGCCGTCAGGTCCTCCTCGGCAGAGTTATACTCTTGTTTAAATAAAGCATATGGAGTCTATCAACATGCACCGCGCCTCAGTAGTCATCTCTTCGATCTGACATTTTTTTTTTTTTTTCTTAATGCGATGGTGTTGCTGTTACCATAGGACATAATTTATCGACTGTTTGGGGCCAAACTTGGGTTACTGTAGGTTTGGTGGGGGATCTTTGAAAACGATCCTTGAAATCTGGTGACCCGCGGAGCACCTCGGATTCAGCGCTGCGTGGTGGAAGTTGCTTTAGGCCTGATGTGAATAATTGCCCTGCAAATAAGCTTCTTTTCAGATGGAGAATAGACTTCTGGGTAAATATGTGCCGTATATACGCCGGCGGTAAGCTTCAATAGGAAGTTATTCTGCAGAAAAACTTAGATGAAGTCCCTCAGTAGAGGACTAATGCCATGTACACACGGTCGGAATTCTCGTCGGAAAAAGCTCTGATGGTTTTCCCGTCGGAATTCCGACGGAATTTTGTTCAAACTGTCTTGCCTACACACGGTCGCACCAAATTCCGACGGTCTGTAACACAGCGGCATAAAACACGTTCGACAGCACTATAGAAGGGAAGTTTAATGCTTCCGAGCATGCGTCGAATTGTTTCCGAGCATGCGTCGAATTGTTTCCGAGCATGCGTCGAATTGTTTCCGAGCATGCGTCGGAATTTTGCGTGTCGGAATTGCATACACACGATCGGAAAATCCGATAGAAAGGTTTTCCGTCGGAAAAATTGAGAACAGGTTCTCAATCCAAAGTCCGTCGGAAATTCCGACAGAAAAAGACCGATGGGCATACACACGGTCGGAAAATCCGTTGAAAGGCTCCCATCGGACTGTTTCCATCGGAAATTCCGACCGTGTGTACGCGGCATTGTTGTAAATCCTAAAGCCTCGTTCACACGATCGGACTTTCCGACGGGAAATGCTGGATGACAGGCTGTTTGCGGAAAATCCGACCGTTTGTACGCTCCAGCGGACAATTGTTGTCGGATTTTCCGCGGACAAATGTCTGTTGTCATATTTTCCGAGTGTGTGTACACAAGTCCGTCGGACAAAAGTCCAAAGTACAAACACGCATGCTCGGAAGCAAGGACGAGCCGGAAGCGGTCGGTCTTGTAAACTAGCGTTCGTAATGGAGAATTAACATTCGTGACGCGGCAAATTATGAAATGTCGAAATGCAGCGCACAATTCTCTTCTTCTTTAATGGGATAATAAATGAAGCTGCTTTGCTGGTGATACTGATGGAGTTGTTGCAAATTAATTTTCAAAGGCTTTTTTTTTTTTTTCTAGCGATATCAAGAATAATATTATTATGCTTTTTTTTATTTTATTTGGGCAAGTTAACACAACACCATTATCCCGTAGTTTTTAAGATCAAAGATACAACTATGTTGGTGTCCCTTGTTAATTTTACATTGTATTTTTTTAAATGTAACTGCCGACTCCCAAACTGTCATTGGAAGTAAAACACACAGCCAAGTATTATTCTACACAATATTTTTATTGTGCATTAAAAACAGAAAACAAAAAATAAAATTAGACATGATATCTGCCAATAGAACTTAAAGCGGTTCTACACCCATTTCATTTAGTAAATCTCTTTGCCTTCCAAATCAGGCAAAGAGTACTAAATGAAATGTTTTTTTTTTTTTTTTTTTTTACTTACCTTGTAATTGAAGACTTCCGGTCTTCTCCCTCTGCGGCGGCGGGCGGGGTCTTGCGTCGATCGTTGTCACGCCGCACTGTCTCCTGGGATCTGGTGTCATTGATCCCAGGAGCCAGTGCGGGCATCTTCCGAAATCTCGCGAGATTTCGGCCACATCTTCCGAAATCTCCCGAGATTTCGGCCGCATCTGCCGAAATCTCGTGAGATCTCGGCAGATGAGCCGTTACTGCGCACGCGCGAGTAACGGCAGTGCATGGTGGGCCATCTAAAGTCCCTGTGGGTGTTTCACATGCCCACAGGCAAGATGGCCCCCAGCACTAAAGAAGAAGACGAGGAACTTCATCGGACGAAAACCGGCGGCGATCGAGATGGAAGATGGAACAGGTGAGTCCCCTAATAAAGGTAAGCACACTTTATATTACATCCTTAAAAAAAAAAATTTTTTTTCAGAGTGCAGAACCGCTTTAACCAAAAAGTGCATTCTATGCATCCAAAAATATAGAAAATATAACAAATCAAATCATTATTAAACCAAAAAAATAATGTCAAAGCAATAACTCCAAGGCCAATAATAAATAACACGTTATCTCCTCCGATTCCGCAACATGGCTGGTTGATGAACGGCCGTTCAGAAACGAACTGAAAAGCGCAAAGCGGAAGGTGCGAAATGAAAAGTGCGAAATGAAAAGTGCGAATCAACACTCACCAAACTTCTACCAACATGAAATTAGCAGAAGGAGCCCAAAGGGTGTCGCTAAAGAGCGAAAACAACAACGCAGTATGTCACTACGTTCGTATTTGTTGGCCAACAATTGTGTGGCCGTGTGTATGCAAGACAAGTTTGGGCCACCCTTCGGACAAAATTCCACGGTTTTGTTGGCCAACAATCTGATAGTGTGTACGAGGCTTAAGGCTTAAAACTTGTGAGACCCCCCCAATTCACATGACATGTGAAATCCCATGTTAGGCTCGGTTTCCACTATTGCGACCCCCCCCCCCACCCCAAAGTGGCGCGATTTACAGTGCAACTTTGCAATGCGATTTTTTTGATGCAATGTCATGCGACTGGTGAGAACCTTGGGAGAACAAGTTGCACCGAAGACGGAAACAAAGTAGTACAAAAACCTTTTTTGCAGTCGCTGCGACTTGAGTCGCACCAATTCGAATGGGGACCATTGAAATACATGGATTTTTGACTTGACATGTGACTTCATGTGTCAAGTCGCACAACAACTCGCAGTATTGGAAACAGAGCCTTAGTCCTAATTTGCAATACTGAATTCGCTCAGACTTGTGCCCATAGACTTTAATAGAAGTCGCCTCCAAGTTGGGTCCTCGTCTATATTGATGTGGTTTGAAGCGTTACTTTGATAGGCACAGTGGCAGCGTTTGGTGGCACAGTGGCAGCGTTTGATGGGCACAATGGCAGCGTTATTTTGATGGGCACAGTGGCAGCGTTACTTTGATGGGCACAGTGGCAGCGTTACTTTGATGGGCACAATGGCAGCGTTTGATGGCACAGTGGCATCGTTTGATGGGCACAATGGCAGCGTTATTTTGATGGGCACAGTGGCAGCGTTACTTTGATGGGCACGGTGGCAGCGTTACTTTGATGGGCACAGTGGCAGCGTTACTTTGATGGGCACAGTGGCAGCGTTTGATGGGCACAGTGGCAGCGTTACTTTAATGGGCACAGTGGCAGCGTTACTTTGATGGGCACAGTGGCAGCGTTACTTTGATGGGCACAGTGGCAGCGTTACTTTGATGGGCACAATGGCAGCGTTGGATTTTTTGCGCCCCCCCCCCCCAATAAAAAATTTTGAGCACCTGCCACCACTGCATAGGAGTCGTGCGTCTTTTCTCCCATTTCAGGTCCAAATTGGGGCTGAAGGCAGACCTGAAACGGTGAACGAGGACGCAAACCGGACCCCTGCTGTGAGCCGCTCCATGTTTTAGTGTGAACCCAGCCTTAAATGAAAAGTTCCAGACAAGGTCTGGAGTGAAAACGATCTTTAAAATTGCAATTAACATGAGATTTTAGTGATTGGGTTTCTTCTCAGAAGAGACGTTTTGTAAAGGTCTGCCTTGAGCGCAGTGGATTGTGATTGGCTGCTGTGGCTTTCCGCACTTTGCACTCAGCTAATTTTCTCTTTATTGAATAAGCCCGCCTGTGGTTGTTGACAACGGAGGACTTTGGCACGCTGTAAAAAAAAAAAAAGTGGCCGACCTTCGGAAAGTCTTGAGCCAACGGCGGTCTGCAAATGCCTAAAAAAATGCCGGACCCATCCAAAACCTTTTATTATATTACTCGGTAATTTGCCTTTGCGCTCAGACCACCAGGATGTGGTGGGTTTTGTACAAACACGGCTGACCGCACCAAGAAATATTGGACCTTGCTAATATAAATTAAATCAGCTTGATATTTTTTTTTGTTCTCCATCTTTTCCTCCCTCCCTATTTTATTATTTTTGTAAGGGGAAATTATTCTGACTCTATCGGCGTTCGTCGGGGATAAATTGACGTTTTATTTCTGCAAGACGAAATACGTTACAGAGAGCTATAAATATATTTTTTTGCACTGGGTTCAACCCATAAAAAATGTATTTTTTTTTTTTTAATGTTTCAGCTAACCTTGTGTTATGACTTGGCTTTTCCATTGCATATACAATGGATGATGCCAGAACTATATGAAATTCCAGTTGTACCAAATGACTGAATCTTAATAAAATGTGCCTGTTTAAAAAAAAGCCTTAGTTAAAGGAGAACCCTTCTGTGCGTCTAAACTAGTCACCTATCGCTTGCTCAAACAGATATTGTTGAAAAAAAACAAACGAAAGTCTCTCATATTAGCTTTAACATGTTAATGTAATATCAGGTTGTTTTCAGTCCTTTGCTTGCATGAAGGTCCTTGTTTGCTTCCCTGGCATAGGGTGACAACTAGGGGCGTATCTACCATAAGGCAAATGCTAGGGGGGAGCGGTGCCGCCCCCAGGCAGAAGAGACGATATGAGCATGGGCGTAGTGTCAAGGGTCGCAATGGTGACCCTGCCCATGCTCAAGGGGGCCCGTCTGGCCTCTCTGTCACTTGGGTTTCCATCTACTCAGCAGGAGAGTCGCCAACCCCAAGCATGCCGGACATCAATAAAGCTGCCCGGAGGTGTGGCTGGCTACATAGGAGTGTACCTCCTGTGCCTGGGCCGTGCTGCAGCTGAGATTCTTGTACAGACATTCTGCAGAGTGTGTAGCTGGCTGTTTGCAGTTCTGACCTATGAAATCCTCAGATCAAAATGGTAGCGGAACTGCAGTAGCCGGCTACACACTGTGTGGTTTGAGGCTGTGTCTGTAAAAGGATCCAACCTCAGCTGTGTGCTGTTTAAGGAGGAGCAGCACTGCTGAGAGCCCTACCAGCAATGACCCCATCCTCTGCAATACTGACCCCTGTCTCATGCTCTGCTACACCATCCTCTGCCCTGCTGAACTCCATCCTATGCCCAGCTGACCCTGTCCTCAGCCCTGCTGACCACTGTCCTCAGCCCCACTCACCCCTGTCCTCAGCCCCACATAACCACCAGATACCCCTCATAGCAACCAGAGACCCTGCACAGCCACCAGAGACCCTGCACAGCCACCAGAGACCCTGCATGGCAACCATAGACCCCACACAGCCACCAGAGACCCCACATAGCCACCAGAGACCCTGCATGGCAACCATAGACTCCACACAGCCACCAATGTCCCCACACAGCCACCAGAGACCCCACATAGCCACCAGAGACCCCACATAGCCACCAGAGACCCCTCATAGCCACCAGAGACCCCTCATAGCCACCAGAGACCCTGCATAGCCACCAGAGACCCTGCATAGCCACCAGAGACCCTGCATAGACACCAGAAACCCTGCATAGCAACCAGAGACCCCACACCGCCACCAGAGACCCCACACAGCCACCAGACACCCCTTATAGCCACCAGAGACCCTGTACAGCCACCAGAGACCCTGCATAGCCACCATAGACACAGCATAGCAACCAGAAACCCCACACTGCCACCAGAGACCCCACATAGCCACCAGAGACCCTGCATGGCAACCATAGACCCCCACACAGCCACCAGAGACCCCACATAGCCACCAGAGACCCTGCATGGCAACCATAGACCCCACACAGCCACCAATGTCCCCACACAGCCACCAGAGACCCCACATAGCCACCAGAGACCCCACATAGCCACCAGAGACCCCTCATAGCCACCAGAGACCCCTCATAGCCACCAGAGACCCTGCATAGCCACCAGAGACCCTGCATAGCCACCATAGACACCGCATAGCAACCAGAAACCCCACACTGCCACCAGAGACCCCCACATAGCCATTAGAGACCCCACATAACCACCAGTGACCCCACACAGCCACCAGACACCCCATATAGCCACCAGAGACTCCCCATAGCAACCAGAGATCCGGCATAACCACTAGAGACCCCACATAGCCACAAGAGACTCCAAATAGCAACCAGAGATCCCTCATAGCAACCAGAGACCCCACACAGCCACCAGAGACCCTGCATAGCAACCAGAGATCCTGCATAGCAACCAGAGACCCTGAATAGCCACATGAGAAGGAAGGAGTAGGAAAAATTTAGATGGGTGGGGCGCCTGATTTTTAGTCTTGCCTCGGGCAGCACAAAAACAAAATACACTGGTGACAACGTTCTGTCCCCATCTCCAAATTGTGTAGTCCACTGTTGTCACTATTCAAGAGCTGGTTTCAGTCCGAACTTGATCCAAACCTAGTTTGGCAGAACTCATGAGAAGCTGTCACATGACCACATGCCCAATCAGCTGCGGCCAAGGCATTCCCCGCCCCGCAGCGGCTCGTGCAGAAAGGGGCGAGGATGCTCGTGACTTTGTATTGACTATATTGACTTAATATATCCACATGCCTGACGGACAAATTGACTTTTATAGTGTGGCAGCACTGGGTCCCCATCTCCCATTTGTGTTCCTGCGTTGTCACCCTGTAACCACTTGTCAATTTCAAGTGGCTGTATCCACCTACATTGCACAGGCATGGTCGACTGTTGTCACTAGGGATGATCTGGGTTTGGCCTGAACCTAGATCGGCAGGACCCAAGGGAAGCTGCCACATGATTGCATCCCAGCCAGCCCAGTCACCTGTAGCCATACTCTTTGTCCATTTGCAGCTGTGGGACGGGGATGCTCGTGACATCATTGACTTAATAAGGCCACATATGATATATGATATATGATCATATAAATGCTTTCAATGGGTTCTGCCAAACTAGGTTAGGATCCAGTTTGGACTGATCCCAGCACATCCCTAGTCTGTGGACTATGCCTGTGTAATGCATATTGAAACAGCCACAAAAGTCACCAAGGGTGACAGAGTGGCAACGCAAGAGGACACATGGAAGATGGGGACAGACTGTTGTCACCCTATATCAGGTGGTTGGGCCAGCACGGTTGTGGTCATATTTGCCCACTGGTTGTTCCAAACTGGGTTCGGACTAAGTTTGAACTGAATTCAGCTCATTCCTTGTTGTCGCAATCTAGAATCCCAACTTGAGCTGTGCCATGAAACCATAGCTGTGGCTACAAGGACACTGCAAAAGATCAGAAGCCTGAGATGCAACAAAGGATAAAAAATGGTTTGACAGTTGTTAAGTACCGTATACACAGTGATTTAGCAAACTGAACGTCTATCCATTATGATTTACACCGACTTTTAAGACTTATTCTGATTTGGACCAAAAATATAAAAATGTATCCCCTGGAAGCTCCTAAAATTAAAAAAAAATAATCCTTCTGCTATATTCACTTCCTCTCCAGTCCACCCACCCACCCACTGGTCCAGCACTAGGTTTGAATGACTACCTATGTCAGTTTAATCTGAAGCCTAAATATATTGTCACAGTTAAGAGACTAAAACCAGGACCTCAACCCCATAGTCATCAAACCACTGTGCTGCCTGTTCCATTAGCCCTAGCTATTATTATCTTCCATGAGACATATCAGCTGTCTAATATTTTCTCAGGCTGGTAAAATAACTGAAAGAAGCCTTAATGTGAAAAACATTTGACCTGGGAACCCTGCATGGCCTCAACCAAGGAGGAGGAGGGTTCTGTCTGGAATGTGACTTATGCCAGGCTTCTCTGCTTGAGAGCACCCGCTGATCACATGTGACCGTGACCTTCCATAGGCTGTCCATGAAAGTGAAATTGGACATACTATCCATGTCTCCTGGCCTCTGTTTATACAGCCAGTCTGACCATGCAGATTGTTGAGGGACCAAAAGAGTGTGAACATTCCTAGAGAAAGGAGGACCACTTCAGACCATATCTCAGACATCTGTCGCCCAAATCTTGGAGAAACTATAAATCCCAGATTGGCCGATTATACTAAAGGGAGGCCTAATCCCCTATGTCTGTACAGAGAGGAGTAAAATTCTGATCCAGTGGTCGGCCATGTTGGGGGTGTAGTGTTCTATGTATAGAAAGTAATAGAATTGTATTATGATCATGTCCAGTGGTGGGTCATGTTGGGGGTTGTAGTGTCCTATGTATAGAGTGTAATAGAATTGTATTATGATCATGTCCAGTGGTGGGTCATGTTGGGGGTTGTAGTGTTCTATGTATTGAAGGTAATAGAATTGTATTATAATTATGTCCAGTGGTCGGCCATGTTGGAGGTGTAGTGTACTATGTATAGAGTGTAATAGAATTGTATGATGATCATGTCCAGTGGTGGGTCATGTTGGGGGTTGTAGTGTTCTATGTATTGAAGGTAATAGAATTGTATTATAATTATGTCCAGTGGTGGGTCATGTTGGGGGTTGTAGTGTACTATGTATAGAGTGTAATAGAATTGTATGATGATCATGTCCAGTGGTGGGTCATGTTGGGGGTTGTAGTGTACTATGTATAGAGTGTAATAGAATTGTATGATGATCATGGCCAGTGGTGGGTCATGTTGGGGGTTGTAGTGTACTATGTATAGAGTGTAATAGAATTGTATTATGATCATGTCCAGTGGTGGGTTATGTTGGGGGTGTAGTGTTCTTTGTATAGAGGGTAATATAATTGTATTATGATCATGGCCAGTGGTGGGTCATGTTGGGGGTTGTAGTGTCCTATGTATAGGGTATAATAGAATTGTATTGTGATCATGTCCAGTGGTCGGTCATGTTGGGGGTGTAGTGTTCTATCTATAGAGTGTAATCAAATTCTTTATGATAATGTCCAGTGGTGGGTCATGTTGGGAGAAGTAGTGTTCTATGTATAGAGTGTAATAGAATTGTATTATGATCATGGCCAGTGGTCGGCCATGTTGAGGGTGTTGTATTCTATCTATAGAGTGTAATAGAATTGTATGATGAGCATGTTCAGTGGTCGGCCATGTTGAGGGTGTTGTATTCTATCTATAGAGTATAATAGAATTGTATTATGGTTATGTCTAGTGGTGGGTCATGTTGGGGGTTGTAGTGTTCTTTGTATAGAGGGTAATAGAATTGTATTATGATTTTGCCCAGTGGTGGGTCATGTTGGGGGTGTAGTGTTCTATGTATAGAGTGCAATAGAATTGTATTATGGTCATGTCCAGTGGTGGGTCATGTTGGGGGTTGTAGTGTTCTATGTATAGAGTGTAATAGAATTGTATTATGATCAGGTCCAGTGGTGGGTCATGTTGGGGGTTGTAGTGTACTATGTATAGAGTACAATAGAATTGTATTATGATCATGTCCAGTGGTCGGCCATGTTGGGGGGTGTAGTGTTCTATGTATAGAGTGTAATAGAATCATATGATGAGCATGTTCAGTGGTCGGCCATGTTGGGGGGTGTAGTGTCTATGTATAGAGTGTAATAGAATTGTATTATGGTCATGTCCAGTGGTGGGTCATGTTGGGGGTTGTAGTGTTCTATGTATAGAGTGTAATAGAATTGTATTATGATCATGTCCAGTGGTGGGTCATGTTGGGGGTTGTAGTCTTCTCCGTATAAAGTATAAGAGTTTGGTGATTATTTCCAGTAGTCCGGCAGTGTAGACATCCTGTTTGTATAACAATCGGTAATATGAAGCGCGGGGAGTATATGATGTATTTATGAGTCAAAAGTTGTATAATACTTACACAAACTTTTTGCCTTTATAAATGATGCCGCTCTGGAATCTAGGTAGCGCTTTAATACCACCCGGCCATTTCCTGCCCGCGTTACATTGAACAGAGCCCGGGAGCAGGCCAGTTGCACCATTTAGCATCATTAGCAGCATCATTAAGACTAATGACTGCTAGACACACTGCAGCACTTCTGTTCAGAGGTAAGCCTGCGCTGTCATGTGACTGGCGCTCAGTAAACACTACGTCATGATTTATGGACGCCGATACAAGTGAACAACATTGTTTGATGGATCTCAGCCTCCTTCATTTGTTAGCAGCCCTCGCTGTAGTAGCTTTGTCTAAACTTCGCAGTGTTTGTATTTGGGGAATGTAGAGAAATGCCTTGTAGCTGCAGATCTCTGTGTGTAAACACATGTCACTTCTTACAATGTCTGCCCAGTGTTTATTATTTTTTCCCCTCCAAGGATCAAGGATTCTGTTTCTCGGTGATGTTTTTTTTTTTTAAGCGCCAAAACATTTTATTTTTAGAAAATATTCTTAATTTATTCTGATTTAAAATACTTGTCCTCTGAATAATAATCAATTAATAATATATTGATAATAATGTATTTTTATATTTTAAAGCTGCATAAGAAAATATCATCTAAATCAATTAGTCATGTGTATTCTTCTTGAATCTCGGTGTTCTTTGTGTATTTTCTTCCAGATCTGTGCAGTAATCCAGAGTGAGACTTTTCCTTCCTGTAATAAAGACCGCTCACCTCTGCTCTCTCTCCTTGTGCAGGGTGACTGGTCTTGTCTCCGCCCCCCTCCTGTCGTTTTCTGCAGACAGCCTGTAGAGGGTGGAGCCCCACCGGGCCCCTCCCACAGCTCTGCTTTCTCTCTTTATTCAGGGTGACTGGTCTTGTCTCTCCGCCCCCTCCTGTCATTTTCTGCAGACAGCCTGTAGAGGGTGGAGCCCCGCTGGGCCCCTCCCACAGCTCTGCTTTCTCTCTTTATTCAGGGTGACTGGTCTTGTCTCCGCCCCCTCCTGTCATTTTCTGCAGACAGCCTGTAGAGGGTGGAGCCCCGCTGGGCCCCTCCCACAGCTCTGCTTTCTCTCTTTATGCAGGGTGACTGGTCTTGTCTCCGCCCCTCCTGTCGTTTTCTGCAGACAGCCTGTAGAGGGTGGAGCCCCGCTGGGCCCCTCCCACAGCTCTGCTTTCTCTCTTTATGCAGGGTGACTGGTCTTGTCTCCGCCCCCTCCTGTCATTTTCTGCAGACAGCCTGTAGAGGGTGGAGCCCCACTGGGCCCCTCCCACAGCTCTGCTTTCTCTCTTTATTCAGGGTGACTGGTCTTGTCTCCGCCCCTCCTGTCATTTTCTGCAGACAGCCTGTAGAGGGTGGAGCCCTGCTGGGCCCCTCCCACAGCTCTGCTTTCTCTCTTTATGCAGGGTGACTGGTCTTGTCTCTGCCTCCTCCTGTTGTTTTCTGCAGACAGCCTGTAGAGGGTGGAGCCCCGCTGGGCCCCTCCCACAGCTCTGCTTTCTCTCTTTATGCAGGGTGACTGGTCTTGTCTCCGCCCCCTCCTGTCATTTTCTGCAGACAGCCTGTAGAAGGTGGAGCCCCGCTGGGCCCCTCCCACAGCTCTGCTTTCTCTCTTTATGCAGGGTGACTGGTCTTGTCTCCGCCCCCTCCTGTAGTTTTCTGATTGCTGTATAAATGACAATGGTCTTAAAAATGTGTCAAAAATGTCCGATGTGTCCGCCATAATGTTGCAGTCACAATAAAAATCGCTGATCGCCGCCTAGTAAAAAAAAAAATATTAATAAAAATGCTATAAAACTATCCCCTATTTTGTAAACGCTATAACTTTTGCACAAACTAATCAATAATCGCTAATTGCGATTTTTTTCTTTTTACCAAAAATATGATGAAGAATACGTATCGGCCTTAACTGAGGAAAAAATATGTTTTTTTATTTATTTTTTGGGAATATTTATTATAGCAAAAAGTTAAAAATATTGAATTTTTTTCAAAATTTCCGCTCTATTTTTGTTTATAGCGCAAAAGATAAAAACCGCAGGGGCGATCAAATACCACCAAAATAAAGCTCTATTTGTGGGAAAAAAAGGACGCCCATTTTGTTTGGGAGCCACGTCGCACGACCGCGCAATTGTCAGTTAAAGCGACGCAGTGCCGAATCTCAAAAAAGGGGCCTGGTCTTTGGCTGCCAATTGGTCCGGGGCTGAAGTGGTTACCTTACCTGCGCGTCTTTGGCGTGTGGGACATGAAGTCAGGGAACTCATGCAAACTCCATGTAGATAGTGTCCTGGCTGGGACTTGGACTAAGGATCGCAGTGCTAACCACCAAGTCCCTGTGCCGCCCCCCATTGCATTCCTAAAGCTGCTTGCAGTGTTGCGGGTATTCGGAGCCCATGTGATCCGAGTCATGAAGGTTCGCTGTATAATGAAATGAAGATGTGTGATTTTTTTTCCTTCTTGGCATGAAACAGGTACTCTACATAGTGATAGATTGACTGTACAGCTGAGCTCCAGGCTGACAGATACGTTCACAGCCCAAGTACACATATGGGAGTTGTTTTACATGCCGAATGATTTGTATTTCTGTCCATCCAGTCCTGAGATTTACCTGCCTCTGCCAGACAGTAGAGCCAGGCTGGTGACCTGACTTTTCACTTCTACATTTGAACTGGTACTAAACCCAGGACTCTGCGTTCACTATATCTGGTCTTCCACAGTACACAGAACCTGGAAATTACATTATTTTAGTAAATATAAACTGCTAAATATCTTTTCTCATCAGCAGTATATAGCAGTCCTGTGACTTCTACCAGTGTCTGCTTAAGGCTTGTAGGAGGAGTTTTCATTCTCCTCTGATTGTCCTATGAGACTGCAGGACCCCTGACCCTCTGTCTGGACAGTGCTGATTGGCCCTGTGCTGGTCACATGCATACCAAACTGAGCATGTGCAGAGTGACTCCACTAACTCTGTCCTATCCAGACCTGTTCTGGAGTCAGTGGAAGAAGGGGAGGATCAGGATGAAACAGCCTTTTTACACAATGCGGAGGATTAACCCCCTTAGGTTCCACAGTGAGTATAACAAGCATCCTTTACTGCATATACAGACTGATTTTCACGGTTGAGGGTTTAGTAACACTTTAAAGCGGAGTTCCACACACATTTTTCACTCCTCACCATGCAGCACTAATGTGCATCCTTAAAATGAATTGGAATTTTTTTTTTCTTTTTCTGTTCACTTACCTGATTTAAGCCTATATCTAATTTCACTTCCTCCATTAGCAGCCGCGGCCATGGACGTCATTTCCGGTTTTTGCATTGGCTCCTGGGAGATCTTGGTCAGCTTGGCACGGCCACTGCTCCCGTAATATTTAACATTGGCGTCTATGGAAATTCTTAGCCAGCTTGGCATGGCGCGGCTCCAGTAACATTTAACGTTGGCATCTATGGAAAATCTTGGTCAGCTTGGCATGGCACGGCTCCAGTAACATTTAACATTGGCATCTACAGTGGTGTGAAAAAGTGTTTGCCCCCTTCCTCATTTCCTGTTCCTTTGCATGTTTGTCACACTTAAGTGTTTCGGAACATCAAACCAATTTAAACAATAGTCAAGGACAACACAAGTAAACACAAAATGCAATTTGTAAATGAAGGTGTTTATTATTAAAGGTGAAAAAAAATCCAAACCATCATGGCCCTGTGTGAAAAAGTGATTGCCCCCCTTGTTAGAACATACTATAACTGTGGTTGTCCACACCTGAGTTCAATTTCTCTAGCCACACCCAGGCCTGATTATTGCCACACCTGTTCACAATCAAGGCATCACTTAAATAGGAGCTGCTTGACACAGTAAGGTCCACCAGAAGATCCTTAAAAGCTACACATCATGCCGAGACCCAAAGAAATTCAGGAACAATTGAGAAAGAAAGTAATTGAGATCTATCAGTCTGGAAAGGGTTATAAACCCATTTCCAAAGCTTTGGGAATCCAGCGAACCACAGTGAGAGCCATTATCCACAAATGGCGAAGACATGGAACAGTGGTGAACCTTCCCAGGAGTGGCCGGCCGCCCAAAATTACCCAAGAGCGCAGCGACGACTCATCCAAGAGGTCACAAAAGACCCCACAACAACGTCCAAGGAACTGCAGGCCTCACTTGCCTCAGTTAAGGTCAGCGTTCATGCCTCCACCATCAGGAAAAGACTGGGCAAAAATGGCCTGCATGGCAGAGTTCCAAGGAGAAAACCACTGCTGAGCAAAAAGAACATCAAAGCTCGTCTCAATTTCTCCACAACACATCTTGATGATCCCCAAGACTTTTGGGACAACATTCTGTGGACCGATGAGACAAAAGTGGAACTCTTTGGAAGGTGTGTGTCCAAGTATATCTGGCGTAGAAGGAACACTGCATTTCAGAAAAAGAACATTATACCAACAGTAAAATATGGTGGTGGTAGTGTGATGGTCTGGGGCTGTTTTGCTGCTTCAGGACCTGGAAGACTTGCCGTGATAAAAGGAACTATGAATTCTGCTGTCTACCAAGAGATCCTGAAGGAGAGTGTCCGACCATCTGTTTGTGTACTCAAGCTGAAACGAACTTGGGTTCTGCAGCAGGACAATGATCCTAAACACACCAGCAAGTCCACCACCGAATGGCTGAAGAAAAACAAAATGAAGACTTTGGAGTGGCCTAGCCAAAGTCCAGACCTGAATCCTATTGAGATGTTGTGGTATGACCTTAAAAAGGCCGTTCATGCTCGAAAACCCTCTATTGTAACTGAATTAGGACAATTCTGCAAAGATGAGTGGGCCAAAATTCCTCCAGGACGCTGTAAAAGCCTCATTGCACGTTATCGCAAACGCTTGGTTGCAGTTGTTGCTGCTAAGGGTGGCCCAACCAGTTATTAGGTTTAGGGGCAATCACTTTTTCACACAGGGCCATGATGGTTTGGATTTTTTTTCACCTTTAATAATAAACACCTTCATTTACAAATTGCATTTTGTGTTTACTTGTGTTGTCCTTGACTATTGTTTAAATTGGTTTGATGTTCCGAAACACTTAAGTGTGACAAACATGCAAAGGAACAGGAAATGAGGAAGGGGGCAAACACTTTTTCACACCACTGTATGGAAAATCTTGTTCAGCTTGGTACGGCACGGCTCCAGTAACATTTAATGTTGGCATCTATGGAAAATCTTGGTCAGCTTGGCATGGCACGGCTCCAGTAACATTTAACATTGGCATCTATGGAAAATTTTGGTCAGCTTGGTACGGCACGGCTCCAGTAACATTTAACATTGGCATCTATGGAAAATCTTGGTCAGCTTGGTACGGCGCGGCTCCAGTAACATTTAATGTTGGCATCTATGGAAAATCTTGGTCAGCTTGGCATGGCGCGGCTCCAGTAACATTTAATATTGGCATCTATGGAAAATCTTGGTCAGCTTGGTACGGCGCGGCTCCAGTAACATTTAACATTGGCATCTATGGAAAATCTTGGTCAGCTTGGCATGGCACGGCACCAGTAACATTTAACATTGGCATCTATGGAAAATCTTGGTCAGCTTGGCATGGCCCGGCTCCAGTAACATTTAACACTGGCATCTATGGAAAAGTTGCATAATTGAATTTACGAATTGCGATCATAATGGATGACATGAAAAAAAAAAAAAAAAAGGAAATTCCAATACCTAAAAGGTTAATAGTTAGCTATTTATTAGTTAGTTAGTTACTCTTTCGAATTTTTGAATTCTCTTTCTTATTTTCGGATTTTCGAATTTATGAATGTTTGAATGTTTGAATTTTGGAATTCATGAATTTGCGAATTGACAAATTTTCGAACTTACGAATTGCGATCATAACGGATGACACGAAAAACGAAAAAAAAACCCGGAAATTTGAATACCTATAAGTTAATAGTTAGTTATTATTAGTTAGTTAGTTACTCTTTCGAATTTTTGAATTCTCTTATTTTCGGATTTTCGAATTTTCGAATTTACGAATTTTTGAATATTTGAATTAGAATTTCGAATTTATAAATTGCGATCATAACGGATGACACGAAAAACGAAAAAAAAAAGGAAATTTGAATACCTATAAGTTAATAGTTAGTTATTATTAGTTAGTTAGTTACTCTTTCAAATTTTTTGAATTCTCTTTCTTATTTTCGAATTTACGAATTTTTGAATATTTGAATTAGAATTTCGAATTTATGAATTGTGATCATAACGGATGAAAAAAAAAGGAAGGAAACAAAAACTAAAACGACTACATTTTTTGGCACTGTAGATGTCTATTCTTTATTGTTAATGAACAGATAACGGCATTATTGTTTTTTTTTTTTTGGGGGGGGACTTTATCTGGCTGGAGTTTAGCTTTAATGCAGATAGGGAAAAAAAAATAAAAAAATGAATAATTGACTAAAATAAGGAATGTGTTTCGTTTATTAAAAAAAAAAAATTGCAGTTTGAAAGACTTGCATTTCTTTGACCCCCCGGGGGGGACGGGGATGGATATGTCGAAGACAGCGCGGCCCTCTTTGGCAAACAAGCATTTCAACATCTGTGGGGGTCCCCTGACAGATGACCCCGCTCTGTTTATTGGGAGAGAACAGCGGTGAGCCTGAAAAGTCAGCTTGTGGCCCTCAATGCGTCTTTTCTGTAGTGTGACGGCGGGGTCTGATCTATCACCGCGCCATTCCTGCACCGCTGAGCCGGAAATGACTGCAACATCCTTCCACGCTGGGAAGTTACTCCAACCGCTCATATGTTTTTTTTTTACTTTTCCATCTCAGTTTTAGGAATTCTTAAATTTGAACCCCCCCAACAGGTATAAAACAATAAAAAAATAAACAACACAGGTAGTCCTTTACTTATTTAGGCCCCTTTCACACTTTTAGGCCCCTTTTCTTGCGACTTTTGGAGATCAGAGTCGCACAATGAGTCGTTACCCCCATGATTCCCAAGGATAACCATTCATATCTGTGCGGCTTCAAGTCGCAACGACTTCAAAGTTGTCCCTGCACTACTTTGGTCCGACTTTGATGCGAGTTGAGATCCGTAGACGATGTGTTGTGTGTTCAGAGATGGTATTCTGCATACCTTGGGTGTAACGAGTGATTATTTGAGTTACATAGTTACATAGTTAGCTAGGCCGAAAAAAGACACAAGTCCATCCAGTTCAACCATAAAAAAAATAAATAAAAAAAATAAAAAAACATCGTACAATCCAATATACCCCATTCTATACCCACAGTTGATCCAGAGGAAGGCAAAAAAAAACCCCAAAAGAGTTATTGTTGCCTTTCTATCATTTCGAACCAGTCTGCCCATTCTCCTCTGACATCAGGAAGGCATGTTCCTCCACACACCTGCCGCTCACTGGATATTTTCTCTTTTTCCCACCATTCACTGTAAACCCGAGAGATGGTTGTGTGTGAAAATCCCAGTAGATCGGCAGTTTTTGAAATACTCAGACAGGCCCGTCTGGCACCAACAACCATGCCACGTTCAGAGTCACTTAAATCCCCTTTCTTCCCCATTCTGATGCTCGGTTTGAACTTCAGCAAGTCATCTTCACCACATCCAGATGTCTAATGCCCCATACACACGGTCGGATTTTTTCCGACGGAAAATGTCCTATCGGACAATGTTGTCGGAAATTCCGACCGTGTGTAGGCTCCATCGGACTTTTTCCGTCGGATTTTCCGACGGACAAAGTTTTATCTCCTGCTCTCAAATTTTCCGACAACAAAGTCCTAACGGACTTTTTCCGATCGTGTGTAGCGAATTCCGACGGACAAAGTGCCACGCATGCTCAGATCACATTACAAGACCAAAGCTATTGGCTACTAGCCTCTACGTAGTCCCGTCGTACGCAACGAACGTCACCACTTTCAGAATGATCGGATTTTCCGACAACTTTGTCTGACCGTGTGTATGCAACACCAGTGTCGGACAAAATCCGTCGGAAAAAATCAGACGGATTTTGTGGTCGGAATTTCCGACCGTGTGTACGGGGCAATAAATGCACTGATTACTGTGTAAATGTCACTGGCAGTGAAGGGGTTAACACTAGGGGGGCCATCAAGGGGTTAAGTGTGTTCTAACTGACGAGAGGAATTGACGGATTGTGATTCCTAGCTATTAGGAACACACGATCTGTCACTCCTCTCAGAACAGGGATTTGTGTGTTTACACACACAGTGTTCTGCCTCTTGTGCCCGTGATCGTCGGCCACCAGCATCGACTGCTATCCCGATCCCACGAGCCGACATACAGCTACGACGGCTCGCGGGATCGTGCCGACTTGCCGCAGTGAAATGACGACGGCTGGTCGGCAAGCAGGTTAAGCTTTGCCAAAAAAAAACTGGAAGCTGATTTTGCACTCTCCAGCAGCTCCGGTACTCTCCGGCGCCCCACCTAGGCAGCAGTGCACCCTAGGTGGCTGCCTAGTTTGCCTAGTGGTAGCACCTGCCCTGTTCACAGGAGCTGATCTGACGTTTGTGAACACAGCCAAGAACTGCACAGGCGTCGCACTGTACATGTCACATCTAAGCGGGAATCCCAGTACTGGAGGTAGATGGTGACCCCTGGATGATGCCTGAACAAAGAAGGCGCCATGACGCCGTCCTTCTGGAGAGAAGAGCAGATGAAGGTCTTCTCAGGGGGAGTCATCACTGTGAGAGGTAATAAATACCTGGAAGTGTTATACCTACAAATGACTTAGCATGCTGCACCTACCATGAAAAACGATCAGCGGCCTACATTATATCTGCAGCCATTAGGGGCCACCATTAGCGATCTCTAGTGCGGCTTCTTGGGAATTCCCTTTCCACGATTGAATTCTCAGGAGCAGTTTGTAAACAGACGGAATACTTTGCTAAGAGAACGTTTGAAAGAAAAGTCGAAAAGGTCAAACTGGTTGACCCGTCTTTAAAGTCCTGTCAATGAGTGACACTGGCAAGGCTTTGGTCCCCGACCTTCATGAAGCTTCAGAAGCCGACACGGCGCGTTCCTCCGCCCCCTTCCTTTGTACGGGGGACACCTCTCTATGGTGTTTACATTGTCCCAGTCTTTGTGGATATTTTGTAGCATTTTATAGAATGGACTCATCATTTGATCTGACTTTGTATATAGAGGATGGAAAGATGTTTTCTTTTTTAAAGTCACATCAAACATTAATAAGCTAAGCGTTGTGATCGTCACTCAAAATACAGGCTCATTGAAAACAATAGTTTAAATTATTTTGTAGCTGCACTTTTTTTTTTTTTCTAGCACTTTTTTATTTTATTTTTTTAAATATTGTTGGAGCCTCGGAGAAGGAGACTTTATTATATATTTTATACTTTCATTATATTTTATTTATCTATTATATTTTTTTGTATTTATTTATTATACTTTATGTTTTTATTGTAGTTATTTATTTTATTTATTTATTATATTTTCATTAAATTTTGTTTATTATATTTTTATTTTATTTATTATATTTTATATTTTTCATTATATTTTATTTATTGATGTATGATATTTTATTTTTGTATTATATTTTACTTATTTATTATATTTTATATAGTGCCAACAGTTTACATAGCGCTTATCACATCAGTGCCTGCCCTCAAGAGCTTACAATTTAAAGTCCCTACAGTATCTCACATGCACACTAGGGCCAATTTCAGATAGATACAGGTGCAACGGCGTGGGTGCGCATATTATAATTTGTATTTTTTTTTTATTTTTACATTTTTATTTATATATATATTTTTTATTTTATTTATTATATTTTGGATTTTTATTATATAATAAATTATAAAGTATAAAGTAAAGTATAGTATAGTAAAGTATAAAGTATAATAAATTAATAAAATAAAAATATAATAAATAAAATAAAATAAAAATGTAATACAGTAAGTATTACATTTTTATTTTATTTTATTTATTATATTTTTATTTTATTAATTTATTATACTTTATATTGTTATTGTAGTTATTTATTATATTTTTATTTTATTAATTTATTACATTTTATATTTTCATTTTATTTTATTTATTTATTTATTATATTTTATATTTTCATTATATTTTATTTATGTATTATATTTTTTCATTTTTATTACATTTTACTTATTTTTTTTTTTATATAGTGCCTACAGTTTACATAGCGCTTATCACATCAGTGCCTGCCCTCAAGAGCTTACAATTTAAAGTCCCTACAGTATCTCACATGCACACTAGGGCAATTTATGCTAGGTTTATGCCAACAGGTGCAAAGGCGTGGGTGCGCGTATTATAATTAGTATTTTTAATTTATCTTATTTTTACATTATTTTATTTTTTATTTTATTTATATATATATATATATATATATATATATATATATATATATATATATATATAAAAAAATATATATATAAATATAATTTATTTATTATATTTTGTATTTTCATTATATTTAATTAATTTTTTTAATCATTATTTTTATATTTTAATTTTATTTATTTAGTATACGTTATATTGTTATTGTAGTTATTTATTACATTTTTATTTTAGTTATTTATTACATTTTTATTTTATTAATTTATTACATTTTATATTTTATTTATTTTCATTTTATTTATTTATTATATTTTATGTTTTCATTATATTTTATTTATTTATTATAGTTTATATTTTATATAGTGCCAACAGTTTACATAGCGCTCATCACATTAGTGCAGTAGGGCTAATTTAGGCTAGGGTCACGCCTACATGTGCAACTCCGTGAGCGCGTGTCATGTGTACGGCAGTCCATTCATTTTAATGGGCCTTCCCTATGTGCGAGAAATGCCGAAAAGACGTCCCTCTTTCCAAAATCGCTCCGCATCGAATGGTGCTGCCTCTAACAAATAACGGCGTGAATTCTAAAGGGCAACACGTTTCTGTGTTTCGGGAAAGCACGCAATTTTACGCATGGTCCCGACACGCACGAAGTGTGAACCTATGACAGCTCATCACATGATGTAAACAGAAGATCGGTAATCGTTTTTTTTTTTTTCTTCTCACACTGACAGCGTAAGGAGAAAAAAAGTCGATTACCGTCTTCTGTTGAAGGGACATCGGCTCCGAAGAGGAAGAGGCGAAGCCGCCTCATATGTGCCCACCAGTACCGCCTGCCAGTGCCACCTGCCAGTGCCACGAATCAGTGCCCACAGTGCCACAAATCAGTGCCCACCAGTACATAAGTGCCAGCAATCAGTGTCACCTATCAATGCCCACGAGTGCCACCTATCAATGCCCACCCGTGGTGCCAATCAGTGCCTCATCAGTGCCACCTAGCAGTGCTGCCTATCAGTGTCACCTACCAGTGCCGATCAGTGCCCATCACTGACACCCATCAGTGCCCATCACTGACACCCATCAGTGCCCATCACTCCCACCCATCAGTGCCACCTATCAGTGCCACCTATTAGTGCCCTTCAGTGCCACAAATCAGTGCCCACCAGTACATAAGTGGCAGAAATCAGTGCCACCTGTCAATGCCCACGAGTGCCACCTGTCAATGCCCACCAGTGGTGCCAATCAGTGCCAGCTAGCAGTGCTGCCTATCAGTGTCACCTACCAGTGCCGATCAGTGCCCATCACTGACACCCATCAGTGCCCATCACTTCCACCCATCAGTGCCCATCAGTGCCACCTATTAGTGCCCTTCATTGCCACAAATCAGTGCCCACCAGTACATAAGTGGCAGCAATCAGTGCCACCTGTCAATGCCCACGAGTGCCACCTGTCAATGCCCACCAGTGGTGCCAATCAGTGCCACCTAGCAGTGCTGCCCATCAGTGCCACCTATCAGTGCCACCTATTAGTGCCCTTCAGTGCCACAAATCAGTGCCCACCAGTACATAAGTGGCAGAAATCAGTGCCACCTGTCAATGCCCACGAGTGCCACCTGTCAATGCCCACCAGTGGTGCCAATCAGTGCCAGCTAGCAGTGCTGCCTATCAGTGTCACCTACCAGTGCCGATCAGTGCCCATCACTGCCACCCATCAGTGCTCATCACTGCCACCCTTCAGTGCCACCTATTAGTGCCCTTCAGTGCCACAAATCAGTGCCCACCAGTACATAAGTGCCAGCAATCAGTGCCACCTATCAATGCCCATGAGTGCCACCTATCATTGCCCACCAGTGGTGCCAATCAGTGCCTCATCAGTGCCACCTAGCAGTGCGGCCTATCAGTGTCACCTACCAGTGCCGATCAGTGCCACCTATCAGTGCCACCTATTAGTGCCCTTCAGTGCCACCTATCAGTGCCACCCATCAGTGGCACCTCTCAGTGCCACCTATTAGTGCCCTTCAGTGCCACCCATCAGTGGCACCTCTCAGTGCCCACCAGTGCCACCTCATTAGTGCCCATCAGTGCCGCCTTATCAGTGTACATCAATGAAGGAGAAAAATTACCTGTTTGCAAAATTTATTAACAAAATATAAATTTCGGTCTTTTTACATTTTTTTAACAAAAAATAAAAACCGCAAAGGGTGATCGAATACCACCAATAAAAAGCTCTATTTGTGGGAAAAAATGTATAAAAATTTCATTTGGGTACAGTGTTGTATGACCGCGCAATTGTCATTCAACGAGTAAAAGCTGAAAATTGGTCTGGGCAGGAGGGGGGTTTAAGTGCAAGTGGTTAAAGGAAAATATTTTTTATTGGGTTTTCAGCGCGATAAAAAGGCATCGGTGTGGGAGGGCCCTTAGACAGGAGCCAATTAAGCCACCAGCTTGCTTTGGAGTGAGGGAAGAGACCCCATGCAATCATAAGGAGAACATGCAAACTCCATGCAGATAGGTTCTTGATCAGGATTCAAAGTGGGGGACCCCAGTGCTGCAAGGCGGAGCCGCTGAACCGCCAAGCCGCTGTGCTGCTGCGACGCAGTGCGATGAACGGGCCCAAAGTGAAGACATTTGGCTTTTCTCCTTATCGGGATTTTTGTATCTCTTGGAATAATTTTTTTGATTGAAATGTGAAAACAGGCGCAGACTTTACGACTTCAGATAAATCCTCTGGTGCTTTCGACAAATATTAGAAGTATGTTTTATCTGGAAAAGGGTCGTTCCAACTCAAACTGCGAATCTCCGACACGGCCGCCAACTCTTTGTAGTAGCGGTTGAGGGCCGCCAATCGGCTTGACGGACAATTTTATCACGCAGCGGTCAGGCGCTATGGAGAACGTTCAATGGGCTGAGGATTTACATGTTTCCTATAGGGGGGGGGGGGGGGGTCATTTAATCCTGAACCCCCCCACACATTTTACTATTTAGCCCTATGACAGTTTAACGGCTTTCTATAATAAAGTCATTTTTAGACTTTTTTAAGTGAAGTCTAAAACGTAGTTTATGATAAAAAAAGCTGTTAAACTGTCATAGGGCTACATTGCAAAATGTGTGCGGGTTAGGACTCAATTCACTAAGCCATGACGTGCGCATTATATTCCATATTACAATCGTTCGTTTCAACCATGTGACTGCTATTTTAAACTCTCATTGGATTAAAGCGATGGTCCTTGTTAATCATGATATAGTTACAGTGCCTTGAAAAAGTATTCATACCCCTTGAAATTTTCCAATTTTGTCATGTTACAACCACAAACTTAAATGTATTTATTGAGATTTTATGTGATAGATCAGCACAAAGTGCCACATAATTGTGAAGTGGAAGGAAAATGATAAATGGTTTTCAAATTTTTTTTTTACAAATAAATATGTGAAAAATGTGGGGTACATTTGTATTCAGCCCCCTTTACTCTGATACCCCTAACTTAACTCTAGTGGAACCAATTGCCTTCAGAAGTCACCTAATTAGTAAATAGAGCCCATCTGTGTGTAATTTAATCTCAGTATAAATACAGCTGTTCTGTGAAGCCCTCAGAGGTTTGTTAGAGAAGCTTACTGAACAAACAGCATCATGAAGGCCAAGGAACACACCAGACAGGTCAGGGATAAAGTTGTGGAGGAGTATAAAGCAGGGTTAGGTTATAAAAAAAATATTCCAAGCTTTGATCATCTCACGGAGCTCTGTTCAATCCATCATCCAAAAATGGAAAGAGTATGGCACAACTGCAAACCTACCAAGACATGACCGTCCACCTAAACTGACCGGCCGGGCAAGGAGAGCATTAATCAGAGAAGAGCCAAGAGGTCCATGGTAACTCTGGAGGAGCTGCAGGGATCCACAGCTCAGGTGGGAGAATCTGTCCACAGGACAACTATTAGTCGTGTTCTCCACAAATCTGCCCTTTATGGAAGAGTGACAAGAAGAGAGACATTGGTGAAAGAAAGTCATGAGAAGTCCTGTTTGCAGTTTGTGAGAAGCCATGTGGGGGACACAGCAAACGTGTGGAAGAAGGGGCTCTGGTCAGATGAGACCAAAATTGAACTTTTTGATCTAAAAGCAAAATGTTATGTGTGGCGGAAAACTAACACAGCACATCACCCTGAACACACCATCCCCACCGTGAAACACGGTGGTGGCAGCATCATGTTGTGGGGATGCTTTTCTTCAGCAGGGACAGGGAAGCTGGTCAGAGTTGATGGGAAGATGGATGGAGCCAAATACAGGGCAATCTTAAGCCCCATACACACGGTCGGATTTTTGCATGGATTCTGTCCGATCGGACAATGTTGTTGAAAAATCAGACCGTGTGTAGGCACCATCGGACAGTGTACGTCGGATTGTCCGACGGACAAAGTCCTATCTCCTGCTGGATAGATTTTCCGACAACACGGTCCGATCACACCAAATCCGATCGTGTGTACGGTTGTCCGACCGGACAAAGTGCTACGCATGCTCAGATCACATTACAAGACCAAAGCTATTGGCTACTAGCCTCTACGTAGTCCCGTCGTAGGCAACAAACGTCACCACGTTCAGAATGATCGGATTTTCCGACAACTTTGTCCGACCATGTGTACGCAAAACCAACATCAGACAAAGTATGACGGACATGGTCCGACGGACCTGGTCCTCGGATAATCCGCGCGTGTGTATGGGGCTTTAGAAGAAAACCTGTTATGCCGCATACACACGATTGGAATTCTCGTCGGAAAAAGCTCTGATGGTTTTCCCGTCGGAATTCCGATGGAATTTCGCTCAAACTGTCTTGCCTACACACGGTCACACCAAATTCCGACGGTCAATAACACCGCGGCATAAAAAACGTTCGACTGCACTATAAAAGAGAAGTTTAATGCTTCCGAGCATGCGTCAAACTGTTTCCGAGCATGCGTCGGAATTGCATACACACGATCGAAAAATCCGATAGAAAGGTCTTCCGCCGGAACAGGCTCTCAATCCAAAGTCCGTCGGAAATGCCGACAGAAAAAGATCGATGGGCATACACACGGTCGGAAAATCCGATGAAAAGCTCCCATCGGACTGTTTCCATCGGAAATTCCGGTCATGTGTACGCGGCATTAGAGTCTGAAAAAGACTTGAGACTGGGGTGGAGGTTCACCTTCCAGCAGGACAACGACCCTAAACATACAACCAGAGCTACAATGGAATGGTTTAGATCAAAGCATATTCATGTGTTAGAAGGGCCCAGTTAAAGTCCAGACCTAAATCCAATTGAGAATCTGTGGCAAGACTTGAAAATTGCTGTTCACAGACGCTCTCCATCCAATCTGACAGAGCTTGAGATATTTTGCAAAGAAGAATGGGCAAAAATGTCCCTCTCTAGATGTGCAAAGCTGGTAGAGACATCCCCAAAAAGACTTTCAGCTGTAATTGCAGCTTTACAATTATGAGCCACTTTGTGTTGGTCCATCACATAAAATCCCAATAAAATACATTTACGTTTCTGGTTCTACAAAGTATTGACTAAGTATTGACAGTATTGTCCCTAGCCATGTGACATCCAACCCTGCCAATCACATTCAGGCTGGAGGTTTGTTTACAAACAAACCTTATCAGCTGGCAGATAGCACTGTGCCTCTCTTTTGGTGCCTCTCTCTCTGTGCCTCTTCTCTCTCTCTGTGCCTCTCTCTCTGTGCCTCTCTCTCTCTCTGTGCCTCTCTCTCTCTGTGCCTCTCTCTGCGCCTCTCTCTCTGTGCCTCTCTCTGTGCCTCTCTCTGTGCCTCTCTATCTGTGCTTCTCTCTGTGCCTCTCTCTCTGTGCCTATCTCTGTGCCTCTCTCTCTGTGCTCTCTCTCTCTCTCTGTGCCTCTCTCTGTGCCTCTCTCTGCCTCTCTCTGTGCCTCTCTCTCTGTGCCTCTCTCTGTGCCTCTCTCTCTGTCTCTCTCTCTCTGTGCCTCTCTCTGTGCCTCTCTCTGTCTCTCTCTCTGTGCCTCTCTCTGTGCCTCTCTCTCTGTGCCTCTCTCTCTGTGCCTGTCTCTTTGTGCCTGTCTCTGTGCCTCTCTCTCTGTGCCCTCTCTCTCTGTGCTCTCTCTCTGTCTCTGTGCCTCTCTCTGTGCCTCTCTCTGTGCCTCTCTCTGTGCACTCATAAAAAAAAATCAATATCTAAACCTGAGAGTTTAGGGGAAGGGAGGAAGCAGGAAAATATTAAAGTTCATTTTAGGGTGATGTTCTTTTTTAACACCTTTTCTGCTTTTTTCTATTATTCTCGTATGCTTTTTGTATCTTTTGAGTCTGCGTTTTCTGCAGGATACAACAAAAAAAAAAAGATGGTTGGATAGAACACTGGATAGAACATAACGCCACGTAGAGAGCACATCATAGCTGGGTCATGTCCCAGGACAACATTAACAATCCTAATTCGCTCGTGCTAAGTGATAACCCCCCTTTAAGCTTTTTCAATAGCAGGAGCAAAACTTGTTTAATACTTTTTCATAAGCTGATTTATGGGTAGTGAATCCCAACAAGTCTTTTTCGCCTTTGCGCTCAAACCTGATCCTGCAGGCCCGAGGCTTTTCCATAATGCATTTAATGTTTTTTTGTTTCCTCTCCCAGGAATTAATGGTTTTTCTTTCCTACGGTTAAAAATTCAGGCTGGTGATCGCTGAGTATTTTGAAGAGTCCGTCGCTTTTCAGTGGTTTCCTCCAAATTGTTTGTTTGGAGGACTTAAAGGTTTAAGCTGTGCCTGGGTTGGGTTTCACATCAGATGTCTCTCCTAGTTAAAGGCTTATTAAGCCTCTGGGTTGC
The DNA here is from genome assembly GCA_028564925.1 of Lithobates sylvaticus. Classification (NCBI taxonomy): domain Eukaryota; kingdom Metazoa; phylum Chordata; class Amphibia; order Anura; family Ranidae; genus Lithobates; species Lithobates sylvaticus. Next base: position 259,169,999 of record CM053032.1, on the reverse strand, counting down.
AGGCCAGAAAGTGGATTTGCTCACTTTTATTAATTCGTTCCTTAACGTGTCCTTAAATAACTCTGAAGAGGGACTAGTGCCGGGGCTAGCCATTCTATCTGTGCATGCCTGTGTGCCCACGGCCTTGTATGAAAACATCATTAGTAATCTAGGTCTTGTGTTTTACAGAGATAATCCCCCTAATTATTTAAGCCTGGCGTCCTCATGTGTCTGGTCCCGTGAGCTCTGAACAGATTCCTTTCTTAAACTGGTTGTAGGCTAATATTATAAGCTCAATTCCCATACCGCACTCTGGACATCCCAGGAAGGAAAATTGGTTTCTGTGGATACAGTCCAATTTGGTCATTTCCAAACAACGTAATCTGTAAAGCTTGGCTCTACCTATATCTAAACAGATTCAGCATACAAATATATTGAGTACCAGGGTAATGCAAATCTTATACTTAGGGTGCCAAAGTAATGGACAGTGGCCTCTGGATTTTCTAGAATAAAGACACAATGACACTTGGGTTCTCAGAACTAGGGCACACCAACATTTGGAATTCTAGAAACAATGACACAGTAATACTTGGGGTTTCAGAACCATGGTAGACTGACATTTGGGTTCCTAAAACAATGACTCGTGACTTTTGAGGTTCTCATACTTATGGCACGCTGGCATTTATGGTTCCAGAACAATGGACATTGACTATTAGGTTCAGGGGTCAAGTCCTGGGGAAAAAACTGTGGGAACTCCCACCCAAGATCCACTCGCCCACCAAAAAAAATGATACGCTCATATGCCAGAACGCATCAAAAGTGGTATTTTTCATCCAATTTTCATATTGTGTGTATGAAGCTTAACTTAAAAAAAAAAACAATCCTCAATAAACATAAATACGGTAATTCTCTGAATAAACTCTGCAGGGCTCCAACTCACACTCGCTGCTATTCCAACCCTTCACATACTTCCACATAAACTTCCCTCCTGGTATTAAACTTTGCCAGGTATTGTGCTCAGCTTACCACCCCAAACTGATGTTCCTCCCTCAGCTCACCTCTCTCCCTGCATGTCCTGTGAGCAGAATAGCTGTGCTCCTCCTCTGGGTTCTCTCATCATATAGTACTGAAGATAGAGGAGGGGGGGATTCAGTGGGACACACAGAGCAAGTATGTAGGAGAAAGGGGGGGAGGGATGAGGAGACAGAAAATCAGGAGGGTCCGGCGGGAAGGAGCGCATCACGAGAGGTCTGACTAAATACAATCTCTTAGCAGCAGGGACCTGATCTACCTGTCAGCTAGCTGTGATTGACAGGTAGATCGAAGCGGAAGCTGTCATGGGGCCCTCTACTGGCAATGCCTGAATGGTCAGGTGTGCGGCACTTACTATTGCAAGCTGTGTCGGCAGCTGCATGTGTAGCACCTGCCACACAGCTCGCATACTTCAAAGTCTTGCAGGACACGGCTGCTAATGGGAACTGAGTTCCTGTTGTGGAAAAAGTACAGGAACTCCATTCCCATGCGTTCCCGCAGGACTTGAGCCCTGATTAGGTTCCCAGAACAATAGAACACTGACATTTAGGGTTACAGTACAATGAATAATGACTCTCTGAGTCTCAGGGCCATGGCACACTGACATCTAAGGTTCTAGAACAATGGCATATTAAAACCTGAAGTCTCAGCACCAACATTTGGGATTCTAGGAACAGTGAAACAGTAATAATTGGGGTTTCAGAACCATGGTACGCTCATATTTGGGATCCTAAAACAACGACTCAGTGACTTTTGAGGTTCTTGTACCTATGGCACGCCGACATTTATGGTTCCAGAACAATGGCTATTAGGTTCTCAGGACCATGGAACACTGACATTTCAATGTTTCAAGGGTTCCAGTACAATGAATAGTGACTTGGAATCTCAGAACAATGGCCCAATAAATTTTGGGATTCAAAAACAGTGCAATAGTGACACTTTGGCTCTCAGATCCATTGTGCACTGAAAATCGGCATAATAAAACAATGACGCAATGACTTTTGGGTCCTCAGAACTATGGTGCACTAAATTGTGTGGTTTCAGAACAATAAACATTGACTCTTGGGGTCTCAGAACCATGGCACCCACTGACACATTGGGTTCCAGAACTGAAAACATTTACTTTTAGGGTCTCAAAACCAGGACATTTCCTCATTTGAGGTTCCAGAACAATGACGGAGTAAACACTTGGGGTTTCAGAACCATGGCACGCTGACATTTGTGGTTTTAGAACAGTGGTCTCCATACTGCGTTCCGTAGGCCCTTTGCTTGCCTTTATCTAGCCCTTGTGGCAGTATTCCTCTCACTGATATGAAGCACTATTCATCCCACTGAGATCAGCAATGGGATATAATTCCTCCCACTGACACCAACAATAGGGCACGATTCCTCCCACCAATACCAATGATGGGCACAGTTCCTCCCACCAATACCAGTTATGGGACACTATTTTCCCTCCTACTGACCATAGGGGCTATGTAATTTGTTTACTCCCACTGACCACCAAGCCTGAGGCATTATTTACATTATTGACTCTGGGGCATTTTCTAGTCCAGCCCCCCAAATGTCTGAAGGACAGTAAACTGGCCCTTTGTTTAGAAAGTTTGGAGGACCCAGTGACACAGTGACAGTGAGATTCTCAGAACCATGATGCACTGACATTTGGGATTCCATAACAATGGCACTTGGCATCTCAGAACCATGGTGCACTGACATTTGGGGTTCCATAACAATGTCAGTGGCATTGGGGTCTTACAAACCATGGCACGCCAACACTGAGGTTCAAGAACAATACACTTTGACACTTGGGGGTCTAAGAATTATGGCGTATTTATTCTTGAGCTTTTTCGTTCCAGTATAACAAAACGATGATACTTGATATTCAACACAATGACGCGCTTGGGATTCCACATCACCGACATACTGACAATTGAACCCTGAGCACACTGGCGCATTGACACTCCTAGAACAAGGACACATTAAAATTGGTGTCTCAGAACAACGATATTCTTTGTTGGATCCTAGACTACCTCCACCTTGTTAATCGGAGTAACAGAATAATGACCTAGAGACAGACCTGCTGATACCCGTTGTCCTAAAACTTCAACACACATTACAAATAAAAACCCTAAACTATAAAATGAAAGTACAATATATAAAGAATTCCAGGTATGGATATTTTTACATATTTACATTGGTCCAGCTTTGACCAATGTAACTATGTATGTACCATACCTGTGGGATCCCTCAAGACACCGCTACCCCAGGGATCTCCACTAGCTTCTGGGTCCCTTGCTGAGCAGCTGCCCGCCTTGCTTTGTGCGCTGGTCCAAATCATTTGGTGGAGGGGGGATTATGGTGTAGGGTTGTTTTTCAGGGGTTGGGCTTGGTCCCTTAGTTCCAGTGAAGGGAACTCTTAAGGCGTCAGCATACCAAGACATTTTGGACAATTTCATGCTCCCAACTTTGTGGGAACAGTTTGGGGATGGCCCCTTCCTGTTCCAACATGACTGCACACCAGTGCACAATGCAAGGTCCATAAAGACATGGATGAGCGAGTTTGGGGTGGAGGAACTTGACTGGCCTGCACCCTTAACCAGAGAGAAAACCTTTGGGATGAATTAGAGCGGAGACTGCGAGCCAGGCCTTCTGTCCACATCAGTGCCTGACCTCACAAATGAGCTTCTGGAAGAATGGTCAAACATTCCCATAAACACCCTCCTAAACCTTGTGGACGGCCTTCTCAGAAGAGTTGAAGCTGTTATAGCTGCAAATGGTGGGCCAACTCAATATTGAACCCTACAGACTAATGCCCCGTACACACAGTCGGAAATTCCGACAGAAAAAGTCAGATCGGATTATGTTGTTGGAAAATCCGATCGTGTGTGGGCTCTAGCGGACTTTTTCCGTCGGAATTTCCGACGGAAAAAGTTTGAGAGCAGGACCTAAAATTTTCCGACAACAAAATCCGATCGGACTTTTTCCGATCGTGTTTATAGAATTCCGACACACAAAGTGCCACACATGCTCAGAATAAATTTGGGGACGAAAGCTATTGGCTACTGGCCTCTTTGTAGTCCCGTTGTACGTTTTGTACGTCACCGCGTTCTGAACGATCAGATTTTCTGACAACTTTGTGCGACCATGTGTATGCAAGACAAGTTTAGGCCAAAATCCATCTGAAAAAATCTGACGGATTTTGTGGTCGGAACATCCGACCGTGTGTATGGGGCATAAGACTGGGATGCCATTAACGTTCATGTGTGTCTAAAGGCAGGCGCCCCAATACTTTTGGTAATATAGTGTATATTGGGGGGATTTTTATCACCATAGTGGGCCTTCAATCTAAATTTTTAATATTGAACAATTAGACATTTTTGTTCAAATTAAAGAAATCAAAACAAATGCTTCTTCTTTATCCTAAAATTTGGAGTCGGTTCAGTTCATCCTAAATTGTCCTTCTGTGATCTGTTGTGTGAGTTGGGGGGTCGGAGAGAATAAAAACTGAACGTTACATTGAGTAAGATTAAAGGCGCTATTTATTTTAGGGCTCCCCTTTCCCCAGAGCCCGACCATATTAAGTGCTCAAATTATTTTCTTACAAGACCACATTTCATAATTGACAGCTTTTGTGTCGAGTTTCTGGATGTGTTAACCCATGTCGCAAACACCCAAGACGTTCTGTCATCGGTGTACTTGACGCAGCGAGGCCTCGTCCCGCGCTGCGTATAAACAGACCGTCGGGTTTATTTGTTCAGGGAATGCTGAGAGAACGATAATAAACGAAAACACAGGAGGATGTGAAACAAGAAGTACATTAGCTCTGGGCATTTTCTTTTCTCATTTGTCTGATAGCCTTCAAACTCTCAAAGTGTATGTCTGGCTAAAATAAATAATAATAAAAAAAAAAATATTTGTTTTGCAACACATGCGTATTTCTTCATGTTTTATCTAAAAATAAATGTTAAATGCCGCAAGTACAGAAATATTACTGGCGATCTTCCAGAAATCCAGTGGGCTCTTAACTTCCTGTTTGGGCTGACAACACAGTGCCATTGTTATGCCGCGTACACACGGTCGGAATTCTCGTCGGAAAAAGCTCTGATGGTTTTCCTGTCGGAATTCCGACAGGATTTCGCTCAAACTGTCTTGCCTACACACGGTCACACCAAATTCTGACGGTCAATAACACCACGGCATAAGAAACATTCACTACAGCACTATAAAAGGGAAGTTTATTGCTTCTGAGCATGCGTCGAATTGTTTCTGAGCATGCGTCGGAATTTTGCGTGTCGGAATTGCATACACACGATCGGAAAATCCGATAGAAAGGTTTTCCGTCTGAAAAATTAAGAACAGGCTCTCAATCCAAAGTCCGTTGGAAGATCCAACAGAAAAAGACCGATGGACATACACACGTCGGAAAATCCGATGAAAAGCTCCCATCGGACTGTTTCCATCGACTGAAATCCCAACCAGCATTGTCAGCTCTGCCTGCTGGACTTCAGTATTCCCTCTATACTCTACCCCTCTTCACATGCATTCATATGTCTGCCCACGCACTATGGAAGTGAAAGGGCTCTTAACCACTTGCCGACTGCCGCACGCCGATATACGTCGGCACAATGGCAGCGGTTGGCAAATGGGCGTACCTGTACGTCCCCTTTAAAAGCCGGGGATAGCAGGCGCGCGCGCCCGCCGCATACAGCGTGACCGCGGGTCTCGCTGCGATCGTGTCACAGAGCCTCAGAACGGGAAAGTGCCTTTGTAAACAAAGCATTTCCCCGTTCTGGCTTGTGTCATGACAAAGATCACCGCTCCCTGTTATTGGGAGCGGTGATCGCTGTCATGTGACTAAAAGCCCATCCCCCCCAAAGTTAGAATCACTCCCTAGGACAAACTTAACCCCTCATTGCCCCCTAGTGGTTAACCCCATTCACGACCAGTGTCATTTACACAGTAATCAGTGCATTTTTATAGCACTGATCGCTGTATAAATGACAATGGTCCCAAAATAGTGTCAAAAGTGTCCGACGTGTCCGCCGTAATGTCGCAGTCACGATAAAAATCGCAGATCGCCTCCGTTACTAATTAAAAAGAAATTAAAAATAAAAATTCCATAAAACTATCCCCTATTTTGTAGGCGCTATAACTTTTGCGCAAACCAATCAATATACGCTTATTGCGATTTTTATTACCGGCCTAAACTGAGGGAAAAAACTGAGGGAAAAAATAGGGGGGTATTTATTATAGCAAAAAGTAAAAAATAATGTGTTTTTTTCAAACTAGTCGCTTTTTTTGTTTATAGCGCAAAAAATTAAAAAAAACGCAGAGGTGATCAAATACCTCCAAAAGAAAGCACTATTTGTGGGAAAAAAAGGACGTCAATTTTGTTTGGGTACAACGTCGCACGACCGCGCAATTGTCAGTTAATGCGACGCAGTGCCGAGTCGCAATAAGTGGTCTGGTCAGGAAGGGGGTAAAATCTTCTGGGGCTGAAGTGGTTAAAGAGGAATGTTGCCCCCCTTCAAGGGTTATTGTAATTTTATTTCTTACTTGCCTGGTATGGCGGGTGGAGATGAATTAGTATACTTGCCTTGCCAGCCATTTCAGGTTTGTCATACTGTGAACCATCGACAGCCGATTCACTCTGTGTCTCCCGCCCAGGGCCAGGACAAGAGCTGGGAAAGAGGGGCAGCTGCCCTGGGCACTGTGGTGTCATGTGTGGTGTGCGGGCGCCGCAATGAGATTATAGAGAAGGGATTTGTGTTGGAAGGGGGGTAAGGTTTGTTCTAGGAGGGGAAATGTGGGGTGTGTGCTAAGAGTGGTGATTTGTGTTGGGGGGGGGTGGGGAAGATTTGTGCTGGGGGGGGACTTGTGCTGGGAATTTTAGGGGTAGAAGATTTGTGCTAGGAGGGGTGTTTTTTTTTTTGGGGGGGGGGGGCATTTGTGCTGGGGGATTTTGAGGAATGGGGGGGGGGGCAAAGATTATTGCTGGGATTGGGGATTTCAACGAAACGAACGAAAAACATATTCACTGTTAGAAATACATTTCTTGGAGAAAAAGTTTCAATCTTGCTCCGTTGAACTTTCTCATCCCTTCGGTCAAAGATGAAGGTTGATCATAAGGAAGTTTCCATGATAGGAGCGCAGAAAGCAATTAAAACCCTCAAATTGTTAGTGATGAAAGTGCCATAAGGAAGTTTATAAATTACTCGTAAGAAGTGCCAACATGTTTCAGGGACTTGGAGACCCACTTCATCAGGACCAAAATACAATAGATAAGATCTCAATTGACATGTACACAAAAATTCCTTCAAATAATTTTATAAAAGAAGCATAACAATGATATAAAAATACGGAGTAACACATAGATAGAATGTATTGCTATATTAATAGAAAATATTTATGTAACTAAGCGCTGAATGTATCTATTGAATTTATAGCTCTGATGGTGGAGGCCTCTGACCCCCTGAAGCGCTTTGGCACTCTTCAAGATTTCAGTGACTAATATATTTTATTTGCACTAAAAAAATGTTGTAAAACTCTCTTCACTATGTTATGGCGCCCCCTGGAAGGTGATACAGGCACACCCATGGTGCAGAATCGAAGTGGCAGTTGGTCTCCACTAGAGCTCCTGATGGCGAAGATGGGCAGGGAACCCTAATGGTCCCCATTTATGTCCTGGCAGGGATTTTGTGGGAACCATTGGAAGTCCTGGTAGGAATTCTGCAAGTACCATTGGAAGTCCTGACAGAGATTCTGTGAGTACCATTGGACATCGTGGCATAGATTCTGGAAGTCCTGGCAGGGATTCTGCAAGTACCATTGGAAGTCCTAAAAGGGATTCTGTGATTACCATTGGAAATTCTGGCAGGGATTCTGTGAGCACCATTGGAAGTGCTGACAGGTATTGTGGAATTCCAGGCAGGGACTCTGAAAGTGCCATTGGAAGTCCTGGTAGGGATTGTGGAAGTCTAGATAGGGATTCTGCATGTACCATTCGAAATTCTGCCAGAGATTTTGTGAGAACCATTGGAAGTCCAGGCAGAGTATTCTGTGAGTACAATTGGAAGTCCTGGTAGGAATTGTGGGAACACCATTGAAAATCCTGGTAGGTATTCTGTGAGTACTATTGGAAGTCCTGGTATAGATTTTGTAAATACCACTGAAAATCCTGGCAGAAATTCTGCGAGTACTATTGTAACCCCTGACAAGGATATTGGAAGTCTAGGCTTTGATTCTGCAAGTACCATTGGAAGTCATGGTAGGGACAGTGGGAGCCTAGGCTGGGATTTTCTGAGTACAATTGGAAGTCCTATTAGGGATTGTGGAAGTCCAGGCAGGGATGCTGTGAGTACCATTGGAAGTTCTGATAGGGATTATGGGAGTACCATTGGAAGTTCTGAAAGGGATTGTGGGAGTACCATTGAAAGTCCTGGTAGGGATTTTGTGAGTGCCATTGGAAGTTCTGGTAGGGATTCTGTGAGTGCCATTGGAAGTTCTGGTAGGGATTCTGTGAGTACCATTGGAAGTTCTGATAGGGATTCTGTGAGTACCATTGAAAGCCCTGGTAGGAATTTTGTGAGTAACATTGAAAGTCCTGGTAGGGATTTTGTGAGTAACATTGGAAGTCCTGGTAGGAATTCAGTGAGTTCCTTTGGAAGTGCTGGTATAGATATTGGAAGTCCAGGCTGGGATTCTGTGAGTACAATTGGAAGTCCTGGCAAGGATTGTGGAAGTCCAGGCAGGGATTCTGTGAGTACCATTCAAAATGCTGGTAGGGATTCTATAAGTACCATTGGAAGTGCTGAAATAGATTCTGTGACACCACACATCGGAAATTCTGGCAGAGATTCTGCGAGTACTATTGGAAGTCCTGGTAGGGACTGTGAGAGTCCAGGTAGGGATTCTCTGAGTAAAATTGGAAGTCCTGGCAGCAATTTGTGGAAGTCCAGGCCGGGATTCTGTGAGTACCATCCAAAGTTCTGGTAGGCAGTACCATTGGAAGTGCTGAAATTGATTCTGTGAGTACCATCGGAAATTCTGGAAGAGATTCTGCGAGTACCATTATAAGTCCTGGCAAGGATATTGTAAGTCCAGACTGGGATTCTGTGAGTAACATTGGAAGTCCTAGTAGGGATTATGGGAGCACCGGCTGGGATTCCCTGAGTACAATTGGAAGTCCTGGTAGGGATTGTGGAAGACCAGGCAGGTATTTTGTGAGTACCATTGGAAGTGCTGGTAGGGATTCTTGGAGTACTGATGGTACTTCTGGCAAGTACTCTGAGAGTAATGCCGCGTACACACGGTCGGAATTTCCGATGGAAACTGTCCGATGGGAGCTTTTCATCGGATTTTCCTACCGTGTGTATGCCCATCTGTATTTTTCTGTCGGAATTTCCGACGGACTTTGGATTGAGAACCTGTTTCCGACGGAAAACCTTTCTATCGGATTTTCCGATAGTGTGTATGCAATTCCGACACGCAAAATTCAGACGCATGCTCGGAAACAATTCGACGCATGCTCAGAAGCATTAAACTTCCCTTTTATAGTGCTGTCGAACGTGTTTTATGCCGCTGTGTTACAGACCGTCGGAATTTGGTGTGACCGTGTGTAGGCAAGACAGTTTGAGCGAAATTCCGTCGGAATTCCGACGGGAAAACCATCAGAGCTTTTTCCGACGAGAATTCCGACCGTGTGTACGCGGCATAAGAGTTCTGGAAGTCCCGACAGAGATTCTGAGAGTACCAAGACAACTAACAAACTAAAGACACTTCTCTTTGGACCCAACCTTGGGTCACCGTATTCCAGAGCTCTTCCAATACAGTATATGAATAACCTGAACATACATTTAGAATACTCATATCTAACTGAGGTTACCACCCCCGTGATCTCAAGTCTCCAATAATAAAAAAAAAACTCTGTTCTAATTCTTCTCTACTTTGTTTAAAACTTGAAAAAAAAAAAAAGGTTTTGGTTGGACGTCAACATCTGACAGAAGTTCCAACTCTTCCCCACTTTATCCAAAATGTTAAAACAATGGCAGTAGTTGGGCTTTAATGATTAAGTTAAATACAATCCCAAAATTTTTTTTGTTTTCAAGCTGTCAATTAACAGCTACTTAACCCGCCCTTGTAAAAAGTGAAAATTCGGCAGTAAAACTACTCGCCCCGAGTCACAACATGGAGAGCTCTCTCCCGCTCTCCTTCCCCTCTCAATGATAGACTGGAAACTCTTCCAGCGCGGTTTACAGGCACTGTTAAACAGCATGATGTTTGATCTGGAAATCAACCTTATTGCCGCTATTTAATTTAATTACTAATATAATTAATCCGCCCTCTGTACTCTCTTCCAACCAACACAAAGCGAAACGTGAAACTCCCGGGCTCCCCATAATTATTGGTCGCGTCCGTAAAATTATAGGCCATGCTGCGTTGACAGGCAGGATCCTTAGGGCATGGTATATATATATATATATATATATATTTTTCCATCAGATTCTCTGCAGACTTTTCGGCTTTAGGAGTTTGTGGTCGTTAAGAACTTTAAAAAACTTGCCCCGGCGAGGATGTTATCTGAATTTATTACGCAGTCACATTGGTTGGGAGAGAAGAGCAGCGTGCACCAGGAGATATATGTCTCTAATAATATATATCTGAGCTCAGGAATGCTGCAAATACCAACATAAATCTCCACCAGATTTATTTTTTTTCCCTTTTAGAGGAATTGTTCTTCTAATCCATAATCTGCTCTCTACTGGACTGGAGACAGAACCGCGGGTGTCCTGGCCCAGGCTTGGAGGGGAAAATGTCTTAAAAAGGCAGTTTTTCTAAAAAGTTCTGTACAGAAACTATAGCGCGCCCTTTAGGCAGGGGCGGACTGACAACTCATGGGGCCTCCGGGCAGTAGAAGGTTATGGGGCCCCCAGGCAATCTGAGATTATGGGGCCACACAGTATACACTCACACAGTATACAGTCACACAGTATACACATACATGTACACACAGTATACACAGACATGTTTCTATTGGCTGAGAAGGTGCTGGAGAGGTGGGGCAGCTATAATCTCTGGATTTTTAGACCAAAAGGATGTCAGTAAGGGACATTTCAGAGACAGATTTAAAAAAAAAAACACAGATTTTTACATACTGTCCCTGGTTTTACTGAGGCTGGCAACCCTGATGGGGCCCCCTAGTGGCCCGGGGCCCTTTGGGAAGTGCCCGAGCGGCCGAATGGTCAGTCCGCCCCTGCCTTTATGCCCTAGGTTATCTGAAATGTGTGTTTATAGATTGTGTAATTATCTGACATTTGTCGTACAGTAGTATCGAGAGCGGCCTCACACAAGATGAAAGTCAGAGTAGATGTAAAAAGCAATCACTAAATGTATTATATAGGTTTTTTAACACGCTATTGCAATTTCAAAAGCCATTTTCTCTATTTTAAATAAGTAAATATTTTAGATTTTATTGCACAGTTAACCGCTTCAGCCCCGGAAGATTCGGCTGCTGAAGGACCAGGCCATTTTTCAACAAAATTGACGTCCTTTTTTTCGCACAAATAGAGATTTCTTTTGGTGGTATTTGATCATCTCTGCGTTTTTTATTTTTTGCGCTATAAACAAAATAAGAGCAACAATTTTGAAAAAAAGGCAATATTTTGTACTTTTTGATATAATAAATATCCCCATTTTTTAAAAAAAAAAGATATTTTTTTTCTCAGTTTAGGCCGATATTTATTCTTCTACATACTTTTGGTAAAAAAAAAATCGCAATAAGCGTATATTGATTGGTTTGAGCAAAAGTTATAGCGTCTACAAAATAGGGAATAGATTGATAGCATTTTTATTATTATTTTTTTTTACTAATAATGGCAGCGATCTGCGATTTTTATTGGGACTGCGACATTATGGTGGACACATCGGACACTTTTGACACATTTTTGGGACCATTGGCATTTATACAGTGCTATAAAAATGCACTGATTACTGTAAAAATGTCAAGGGGTTAACACTAGGGGGTGATCAAGGGGTTAAGTGTGTTGCCTAGTGTGTGTTCTAACTGAAGGGGGGATGGGACTGTGTAGGGGAGATGACAGATCGCTGTTCATACTTTGTATGAACAGACAATTTGTCTCTTCATCCCTCAGAGAACCGGGATCTCTGTGTGTTTACACACACAGTTTCTGGTTCTTGCTTTGTCACGAGCGATCGCAGGAGCCCGGCCGTCATCGAGCTTGCCGGGCACTCGCATCGGCTCAGCGGGCATGCGCACGCCCCTAGTGGCCACAGGGCGAAGCGACGTAACATAACGTCGTTTCGCCCAGCTGTGCCAATCTGCTGCAGTAAAACTGGGGCGGCTGGTCAGCAAGTGGTTAAAGGGTTACTAAACCCAGGACCCTGCATTCACTATATCTGGTCTCCCACAGTACACAGAACATGGAAATGACATTATTTTAGTAAATATAAACTGTTAAATACCTTTTCTCATCAGCAGTATATAGCAGTCTTGTGACTTCTATCAGTGTCTGGTTAAAGCTTGTAGGAAGAGTTTCCATTCTCCTCTGACTGTCCTATGAGACTGCAGGACCCCTGACCCTCTGTCTGGACAGTGCTAATTGGCCCTGTGCTGATCACATGCACCCTCCCAAGAAAAAAAAAAATTCTCTAGCAATACACACTAACCTGAACATGTGAAGAGTGCCCTACAAGGTTCTGTACTATCAGCAGATGGATTGGGAACTGTGGAAGAAGGGGAGGATCACAGAAGACAGGATCAAACAGCCTTTTCTATTCAATGCGCAGGATTAACCCCTTAGGTTTCACAATGAGTATAACAAGCATACTTTACTGCATATACAGACTGATTTTACTGTTGTGGGTTTAGTAACACTTTAACCTTAAAGTGCAAGAAAAGCCTAAGTCTAACTATTCTTAAAAATGTTCCCTCAACACCCAACCAAACCCCCCCCCCCCCCCCCCCCCCCCCGTCAGCCTAACCTGTATAAAAAAAAAATTGTGTACTTACCTGTTTTGATCCACTCCAGTTCAGTCATGTAATTCTGCAGCCCCAGCTCTCCTGTGTCAGTGAGCAGCTGCTGCAGGGGCAATGGCTGGGCGGAGCCTGTGGTGATGTCACACCTCTCAGAATTCCTGAACCGGAGCTGCAGGATTACGTGACCAGACCGGAGCGGATTAAAAATAGGCAGGGTTTTTGTATCAGTGGGAACGCAGTGCTGGCACCTCCAGCACTTAATGTATATAATGGCAAGGGGTGGTGGGGTGTGCTGGAGTGTCTATTGTTCCTGGGGTGAGTCTATTTTTGCTGGGGGTATTTTTTTATGGGAGGACTATTGTTGTTTTGGGGATGGGGGGCTTTTGCTGCTGGGGGTCTTATGTTGCTGGGATGGATCTACTGTTAAGGGGGCCTACTGGATGGATAATGGAGGGTCTGTTGATGCTGGCTGCTGAGAGATCTTATTGTTGTTGGGGGGGGTCTAGTTTTGCTGGGGGTATTTTGTTATGGGAGGTCTATTGTTGTAGGGGAGGGCTGTTGTTGCTGGGAGGATCTATTATTGTTGCTGTGGTATATATTTTTGCTTGGGGTGGGGTCTATTGTTGCTGGGGTGGAAAAAGCTCAAAAAAGCTTTGCGGCTTCACAGCCGGTTCCCTACTGCGCATGCGCGAAGCGCGTTGCACTTTGTGAATAGCCCGGTGGCGGGGAAGGAGGAGGGGGACCAAAATTCCAGATAACTTTGCCACGGCAAAGTCAGCCGGAAGTGGGAGCGGGTACCTGTCAAAACCAGGTACCCGCTCCCCCCCTCTCGAAAGGTGCCAAATGTGCCAGCGGAAGGGGGGGGGGCAAACAAGTGCAGCTTCCCCTTTTGGGTGGAGCTCCTCTTCTTTAATGCATTCCTTGCATTTAGGTAAAAAATGTTTAGCCATCGATTTTGCCCCCCCCCCCCCTTCCCCTTATACTTACTTGACCCCTTATGCAATCCAGCATTGTGCATGTCTGCAGCTCTTCTCTCCCCTCACTTCCGTGTCCTGCTGGCTTTGCTGGGGTACCAGGAGCCATTGGCTCCCAGTGTTGTTAATCAAAGCAAGTTATGAGGGAGCGGGGGGGGCAGGGTCGAGTCAATGGACCCAACAGCGGGGCTCGGGAGAAAGCACGCACGAGTGCCCCTATAGCAGCTTCCCGTGGGGGGCACTGGACAGAGAGGAGAAGCCAGAAGCACCGTCTGGGGATCCGAGAAGAGGAGGCTAGGGCCGCTCTATGCAATTCCATTGCACAGAGCGGGTAAGTATGACATTTAACCTTTACAAACACTTTAAGTTGCCCATTTGGCCATACACCAATAGAATTTGCATTCACAAATTTTAATTTTCGGGACTTTCGTTCAATTTTCTTAAGGTTATTGGGGTCAAATTGACAGTCATTTTCGAGAAGCTCCAAGGTAGCCGACTGGAAAAATGTTCTTGTTTCTTACATGAATGAATGTAAATCTGGATGAAATTTTAAGGGCTTTCAAACAAAGAGAGTTGACCCAATGATGGCAAAAGTGGTGAGAAGAGATGGCACTAGTTGCCCCAACCAACTGTTTTATTTTTTTGAATTTCTGTATAAATGTTCCCATGAAAGTTCTATTGGTGTATTGTCGACACATTGCTTTCCCTTTGACATCTATTTCCTCTGGGAAGGCTGAATAGAAGAGGTGTTCTTATTAGACAGATCTGTCCATGGGGCTCCTGAAGTCGCTGGCACGGGGCGGCACACAGACCTTCGGGCCAGTATCCGGCTTAGCATGAAGAATGGAGGGGAATCGGAGGACTGCTTGTCTGTCTTTCCTCACAGCTTTGATCTCCGGATAACGCTGGCTCTACCTAAACAGTTCGTTATTCATCCTCTTATGATTAAAGAGGCCCCGTAACTCCAGCTGGTAGAAGACAGATATGAAACCGGATGGCCTTCTACCGCAGTCATCCCTTCGTTTACTGGATTTGGCAACGTTTTGGCTTCGGTAACTGGATTTCTCCTTCCACTGATGGTCAAGGCTCCTATTTAAAGGCCCCATCCTACTGTCATGCTTTAGAACAGGGATCCTCAAACTACAGCCCTCCAGCTGTTGCAGAACTACATATCCCATGAGGCTTTGTAAAACTCTGACATTCACAGACATGACTAGGCATGATGAGAATTGTAGTTCCTGAACAACTGGAGGGCCGTAGTTTGAAGACCCCTGCTTTAGAACCTCAGGGTAGGGCCGAGTCAAGTCATACATAATTGGGATTTTAGACTGACAAAGGCCTCCTCCAGGGTGAGGCACCATTTTGGCATTCGCCCAATTCACCTTGTTACCACCCTGTGTACCTATAGTGGCCAGGAGCCTGTTTTTTTTTTTTAATAGAGGCTGCACAAAATCAGACCGGTGTTTCATCACATATGGCGACACATCTCATTTGGCTACCCGCTGGAGTGCGCATGCGCGACGCCGTCATATGCGTTCCAACACTTTTACGACAAAATCACATGTTTTTCGTCAGATTCGGCGACCCGTCAGAATTGGTAACGGAAGTGACGTTCCGTCGCCGCCATCTTGCTATACCCCCGCACTCCTCCATAGTAAAGATACTCTGAGAAGGGGGAAAGCGGACATCTTGTTAAACCCACCGGACTTTTGCATTTTACACCTATTTTTAACAGGAAAGTGAATTTATATAGTGATATACAGTACTTCGAACTCTGTGTGACTGGTTAGATGTTGAATTTTAAAAGCAGCGAACTTCTGTCAGATTAGCAAACCTGTGAGATGAGCAGGATTGCCGCCGCTTTTAAAATTCAACGTCAGACGGAGTTCTAAGTATTGGATTTCAGTATATAAACTCACTTTACTGTTAAATATAAGTGTAAAATGCAATAGTCCAGTGGGTGTAACAACATGTCCGCTTTCCCCCTTCTCTGTGTATCCTCACTATGGAGGAGTGCGGGGTATAGCAAGATGGTGGCGACGGAACATTACGTTACCAATTCTGATGGGTCTCCATATCTGACGAAACACAACACACTAAAACCGTTGGAAGGCATATCGGCAAGTTACGCATGCGCAGTGCGAAATCTCTCAGCAGAACGTCACTTCCGTAGCCAAATGTGATGGGTCGACGAATGTGACGAAACACCCCCACTGTGTTCCCTGGGTCCAACTCCCCCCCCCCCTTCCCTTCTCTGTGAGTTGCAGCAGGAGGGGGAGGTTGCACAGCACAAAATCTTATGACAAGGGATTGTAGACCCTCCCAGAGTGGAAACAACTGTGTTTGCTATGGATTATGTTAAACCTAAATTAAAAGTAAAGTAAGTAAACTACAAACGACAGCAAAGCTTTTTTTTAACCATTTAAGGACCGGGCCTGTTTTTCAGACTTGGTGTTTACAAGTTAAAAACATTTTTTTGCTAGAAAATTACTTAGAACCCCCAAACATTATACACCCTAGACACCTGGCGGTCGTTGCAATACTTTATGTCACACCGTATTTGCGCTGCAGTCCTACAAGCGCAATTTTTTTGGAAAAGACAACCATAAAGTAAGCCCATTTTTTTTTTATATTGTGAAAGATAATGTTACGCCGAGTAAATTGATACCCAACATGTCAGGCTTCAAAATTGCGCCCGCTCGTGGAATGGCGACAAACTTCTACCCTTAAAAATCTCCATAGTCGACGTTTAAAAATGTCTACAGGTTACCAGTTTTGAGTTATAGGAGGAGGTCTAGTGCTAGAATTATTGCTCTCGCTCTAACGATCGTGGGGATATCTCACATGTGTGGTTTGAACACCGTTTTCATATGCAGGCGCAAATTACGTACGTGTTCGCTTCTGCGCGCAAGCCCGGCGGGACGGGTGCGGTTTAAAAAAAAAAGTTTTTATTATTACTATTTATTTTACTTTTTATTGTTTATTTTGACACTGTCCTTTTAAAAAAAAAAAATTTAGGTCACTTTTATTCCTATTACAAGGAATGTAAACATCCCTTGTAGTAGAAAAAAAGCATGACAGGTCCTCTTAAATGCGAGATCTGGGGGCTAAAAAGACCTCACATCTCATATTTACACAAAAATGCAATAAAAAAAATAAAAAAAATTAAATGTCATTTTTTTTGCAAAAAGAAATGTTCCCTGTTGAGACCATTGAGCGGAAGTGACGTTTGACGTTGCTTCCGCCATCCAATGGTGTAGAGCTGACTGGGGGCCATCTTTCCCTCACTCTGCATCCAGCCTGTGAGGGGAAAGGACCCGATCGTCTCTGCCGATACCGACGGTTCCGGTAAGCAGCGGAGACCACCGGAGCTCGGCAGGGGGGTCCCTCTCCAGCCCCGATAAGAGTGATCTTGTGGCGAATCCGCCACAGAGACCACTTTTATCTGAAAGCTGACCGCCCACTGATGAAGAGGTTACCGGGGTTATGACAGCTAGCTGCTGCCATAACAATAGTATTCCTCTTCAAACAGCCGACGTAGAACAACGGCGGGCGGTCTGCAAGTAGTTAACCTCTTGGCAACCCCGTAATGCATATATCCAACAGCAAGAAGGCTGGGCTGCACACAGGGGCGGACTGACCATTCGGCCACTCGGGCACTGCCCGAGGGCCCTGGGCCACTAGGGGGCCCCACCAGTGTTCCCAGCCTCAGTAAAACCAGGGACAGTATGTAAAAATCTGTGTTTTTTTTACATCTGTCTCTGAAATGTCCCTTACCGACATCCTTTTGGTCTAAAAATCCAGAGATTACAGCTGCCCCACCTCTCCAGTACCTTCTCAGCCAATAGAAACATGTCTGTGTATACTGTGTGATTGTATACTGTGCGTGTGTATACTGTGTGGCCCCATAATCTCTGATTGCCTGGGGGCCCCATAATTTCTTTGTGCCCAGGGGCCCCCATAAGTTGTCAGTCCACCCCTGGCTGCACATATGCATCCATAGCTCCTTAGAATATTAGGTATACACAGGCAATGTGTGGTTCTATAGCTACAGAAGGGCTAAAAGTCTCAGCACACCCTGTCAATGAGGTCTATACCCATGATGTATAATAAGCCTGCTTTAAAGTGGACCTGTGACCAAATATTACTCTTGTTGGAGAGCTGCTGCAGATATGACTCTTACCAGGCAAGATTATGCTTGACCTGCACCCGTCTTGTTTTAAAGAGGAAGTAAAGCCTCTTAAAAAAAAAAAAAAAAAAGACACCTTGCAAGGCAAAGGCATAATGAGCTAGTATGCATAGCATACTAGCTCATTATGAAAGACTTACCTGAAAACGAAGCCCCCGAAGCGGTCCTTATCCTCGATCTTCTTCGCCGCCATCCAGGGCCGGAGTGACTTGCGGGTCTCGCCGCTCCAGCGCTATCATTCGCTGGAGCGGTGATGACGTCACTCCCGCGCATGCGCACGAGATCGGCATATCGCCGTGATCTCGGCATCCTCAGTGCGCCCTCAGTGCGCCTGCGCGCCGCTGTCTACGGCGCATGCGCCGTAGACAGCGATGCCTTTTCATCGCTAAATATCTCCTAAACCATGTAGGTTTAGGAGATATTTATTGGGCCTACAGGTAAGCCTTAATCTAGGCTTACCTGTAGGCCAAAGTCATTTGGAAGGGTTTACTTCCACTTTAATGAAAAACAACAGGACCACAGAAACAGGAAATGACATCATAACCCTGTAGTTCCACTAGAAAGAACATTATATTTTACATAGAAAAAACATAACACACACTACCACCTAGTGGCAGAGCCACTAATCACAGTATACTATATGAGAATGTTTGTTGCATCTGTGTCTGTGAAGACAGCACGCTAACAACTATTCAGATGCCAGCAATTAGAAGCGAGTACCTAAATGTGTCAGCATTTGCTTTTAACATGAAACCTAAACTTAGCCGAACACACATTAAGCATAAGCAACAACTTACTCTGACCTCAAGCATCTGGTACACCCCCAGCTTTCCCACTTTCCAGCGGGACAACTCGGGAACCCTATAGCTTTAAATAAATAGCAAAATAATTAAAATCCAGCAATTAAAGTGATAGAATATGTGGCTGCTGCTTTTATCACTTGACTTCACTGTACCCCTAGTAACCAATTACTCAGCACTCATTTTCAAAGAGTTCAGCAATTGTGCTAGCCAAAAGTTTATGAACGCCTGTCCTGTCCATCATACCTACATTTTACGGCCAAAAGTAAGTGGACATCCCTTCAAATGATTGAGTTCAGGTGTTTCCAGTGAACGGTATTGTTAACGTTATGCTAACATACAAAGATAATATAGACAGTTATGCTCTTCCAGCCTTGTGGGACAGTTTTGGGGAAAGCCATTTTCTGTTTTAGCATGACTGTGCCCCTGTGTATAAAGCCAGCTCCATAAAGACACGGGTCTGATGGGTTTGGGGTGGAGGAACTTGAGTGTCCTGCACAGAGCCCTGATAGAACACCTTTGGGATGAGTTGGAGCGCTTATTGTGATCCAGGTCTTCTCATCCAACATCGGAACCTGACCTCACAAATGTTCTTCTGGCTGAAAGGACACAATTTCAACAGACTCTTGTGTGTTATAGCCACAACAAGGGGACAACTCCATACTAATGCAAATGGATTTGGAATAGGATGTTTAGCAAGGGTTCTGTTAGGCCCCTTTCACACTGGGACGTTTTTCAGGCGATACAGCGCTAAAAATAGCGCCTGTACAGCGCCTGAAAAAATCCGGCCCCATTCACTCCAGTGTGAAAGCCGGCGGGCTTTCACACTGGAGCGGTGCGCTAGCAGGACGGTCAAAAAAGTCCTGCTAGCAGCATCTTTGGAGCGGTGAAGGAGCCGTGTATTCACCGCTCCTATACCGCTCCTACCCATTGATTTCGATGGGACACCGCGGTAATACCGCGGCAATACCGCCGCAAAGCGATGCTACGGCGGCGCTTTGCGGGGGATTTTAACCCTTTTTTGGCCGCTAGCAGCGGGTTAAAACCTCACCGCTAGCGCCCGAATACCGCGGCAAAAACAACGGTAAAGCAGCGCTAAATATAGCACTGCTTTACCGTCACCGCCGCTCCCGCCCCAGTGTGAAAGGGGCCTTAATGCTACACCTTACAATAGCATTTTAGACAATTGTGCTCTTATTTATTATTATTATTTATTACAGGTACTTATATAGCGCCATCAATTTACACAGCGCTTTAAATAGATTGTACATTCACATCAGTCCCTGCCCTCAAGAAGCTTACAATCTAAGGTCCCTTGTTCACACTCATACACATACATACCAGGGGAAATTTAGACAGGAGTCAATTAAGCTCCAATTAAGGGCCGGGGGGCATGGGCGGCCCTTTAACCACTTCAGCCCCGGACCAAATTGCAGCCAAAGGACCAGGACCCTTTTTGCGATTCGGCACTGCGTCGCTTTAACTGACAATTGCGCGGTCGTGCGACGTGGCTCCCAAACAAAATTGGCGTCCTTTTTTTTCCACAAATAGAGCTTTCTTTTGGTGGTATTTGATCGCCCCTGCGGTTTTTATTTTTTTGCGCTATATAAACAAAAATAGAGTGACAATTTTGAAAAAAATTTACTATTTTTTACTTTTTGATATAATAAATATCCCCAAAAAAATATATAAAAAAACATTTTTTTTTCCTCAGTTTAGGCCGATACGTATTCTTCTACATATTTTTGGTAAAAAAAATCGCAATTAGAAATTATTGATTGGTTTGCGCAAAAGTTATAGCGTTTACAAAATAGGGGATAGTTTTATAGCATTTTTATTAATATTTTTTTTTTACTAGTAATGGTGGCGATCAGCGATTTTTATTGTGACTGCGACATTATGGCGGACACATCGGACATTTTTGACACATTTTTAGGACCATTGTCATTTATACAGAAATCAGTGCTATTTAATTGCACTGATTCCTATGTAAATGACAGTGGCAGTGAAGGAGTTAACCACTAGGGGGCAGGGAGGAGTTAGTGTGACGTGTGTGTGTTTTTTTTCACAGTAGGGGGCGGGGCTGACGTCTGACGTCACTGATCGTCTTTCCCGATGACAGGGAACAGCCGATCAATGACAGGCAGTGTAGGAAGCGCGGGGGAGAGGTTTGTTTACACAGACCTCTCCCCGTTCTTCAGCTCTGTGACCCGATCGCGGGACACCAGCGGCAAACTGGTCCGCTGGTCCCGCGGTCACGGAGCTCCCGGCGCTCGCGACCCCACAGCTAGGCAATTAAAAGGGACGTACCTGTACGTGCTTTTGCCTAGCCATGCCATTCTGCCAACGTAAATGTGCAGGAGGCGGTCGGGAAGCGGTTAAAAGGTTTAGGATGCAGAGTTTATGATCACGTGACCGCTGTGATTGGCTGTCATGGCGGTGACATGATCAAAAAGCTCCTGACCGCAAGTAGCTATTGGGAGCTTGAATAAGCACTTTTGAAAGTGTGAAATGCGTCAGATCCTGTGATCCGTTGTTTGCTGTGGCTTGTACTTTTTGGATTATTACCTCCTTTTTTTAATAAAGGCATTTGATTTTGGGTGTGGCTGTCCAGGATCTTCCCTTCATCCAGCTATTGGGAAAGCTGTCGGTAACTGTGCCTGAACCTCGCAGGGCACATATTCTCGGCACAGCTGTATTTACACTAATTCAAGCAAACGAGTGGCTGCTCGGTGCCGAGGCCCACCCGCCAAGAGGCCACATATTTGCGTGCGGCCGGCGACAATGGGTTAACCTACCAGCATGTCTTTGGAGTGTGGGAGGAAACCGGAGTGCCTGGAGGAATCCTGCACAGGGAGAACATGCAAACTCCAGGCAGGTAGTGCCGTGGTTGGGATTAGAAACGACGACCCTAGTGCAGGCACTTCCAGTGTTGGGTTAAACGTTTGGTGAAGGCTCTTTTCTATTCCAGCATGACTGTGCTCCAGTGTACAAGGGCGGCTCCATAACTACATGATTTTATGACTTTGATGTGGAGGGTACTGGAGTGTCCTGCACAGAGCCCTGACCTCAACCCTACTAAACTCCTACTATTGAACATGATTGTGATAAAGTGGAAAACCGATGGTGAGCCAGGTCTTCTCATCCAACCCGACCCAACTAATTCTCTTTTTTGCTGCATGGGCCCAAATTCTCACAAACTTTTGAAAACAATATTTTTGAAAGCCTGCCCAGAGGAGTGGAGGCTGGTATAGCCGTAAAGTTAGGCAACTCCACATTATTGCCCATGGTTTTGCAATGGAAAATCCAATATAATGTATATACTGGAGTATAAGCCGACCCGAATATAAGCCGAGGCACCTAATTTTACCACAAAGAACTGGGAAAACTTATTGACTCGAGTATAAGCCTAGGGTGAGAAATGCGCAGCTACTGTAAGTGGAAAAGAGGGTCAACAGTGCCCATTTGCAGCCTCACTGTGCCCATTTGCATGCCTTACTGTGCCCATTTGCAGCCGTAGGTCCCCCGAACTTCAAACTTGGTAGTTAAGGGTTCCTAGATGCTGCAGACAAATTTTGGGGTCTCTGGACCCAAAGGGTCCCGAAATGACATTGCTGCAGATGGACACAGTTGACCGAATTTGGGGCCCTGTATCTTGGGGCCACTTGGTGCTAGGAACCCCAAATTTAGATATGTTTTAGTGTTGGTTCCACTGGGGTTGCACACCAAATCCTAGCACCAAGTGGCCCCAAATTCGGGTCGGAAAATGTCAAGCACTTTTCTGCAGCAGAGAATGACATTTTCCGAACCGATTTTGGGGCCCCGTATCTCGGGGCCACTTGGTGCTAGGAACCCCAAATTTGGATATGTTGTAGTGTTAGTTCCACTGGGTTTCCTAGCACCAAGTGGCCCCCGAAATACGGTGCCATAAATTCGGGTCGGAAAATGTCATTCTCTGCTGCAGAAAAGTGCTTGACTCGAGTATAAGCCGAGGGGGGCATTTTATTTTAGTATATATGGTACTTATATAAATTTGATGGCCAGGTGTCCACCAATGTTTGGTCTTGGTCATATAATGTATAAAGAACTTTACCTATTTCATATTGGGCACCCTAGGCTCTGTTTTTTTTTAAAGTTCTATTTGAAATCTCAACTTTTAGGTTTATGATTTTAGGGTCTCTGTGCGCCTAGACGCGCTCCTAATGGAGCGCATTCGGCGCAATACAAATCCAATATCAAATCAAAATCAAATCAACAAAAGCAGGTGAAGATTTGCTAACATATTTGCGGTGTAGGTCTAAACAAACATTGAAGATATTATACATTGCCTGAAATGTATTTGCTCTTTGTATGGTTATTAGTGCCGAGTCTATACAGACCTTATCGGCAGGACCACTCATGGTCTGTGCTTGGACAACTGCAGAAAGAGAGAACTGGACAGAACACCGTCCAGCAAGACGTCCTAATCCTCATCTGTCAATGCATGGCTCTCTGCTTTCAAACAGTAGTGAGGACCTATCCCGGGGTAATTTGGATCCTGCGCATATTACAGGACAACATGACACCGGTGGGATAAGCAGTGTACAAGATCAATCTCTTATGGTCCATATGATATAGCAGTAAATAACAGCTGTGTTATTGATAGACGGACCGTCAGTGTCCTCACGGCTCTACTTCATCTGCTCATGTGGAGTGAAGATTCAGATTGCTCACCAGTTGTTAACACGCTTGTTAGTCTTTCAGCACCATGGTAGCCTCTTAATCTGATAGGGAATGTATAGAGAAAGAGATGACAGCCGGTCTGGTCTATGGCATCTTCTCTGCTGATGAAAGTTGCTGATAAAGTTCAAAGTTCGGAGAATAGCGACAGTATTCTGACAAAGACACGATGACTTCTATTCTTGGCTGACCAGTGAAGTGCAACTGTACAGTGCTGGTTCCCCTCGTAGAGGGCAATCTGTGGGGTAGACTCTAAAGTTGGGTAGACTCTATACTTGGGTAGACTCATTGTACACCTGCTGCCCATGTACACCTTCCATCAAAATAGGCTCCAGCACTGAAATCGCCAGCTCTTTTCCACCTTGACCTTCTCCAACCCTACAAACCCAACAGGCAGGGCCATAAAGAAACGACAAGTTTGCAGACCCGGGAACTCAACTGGTGAGATCTAACCTAGTAGAGTCCTCCAATGGCATGATAAACCCAGTTATAAACATACATTCTGACTGTACAAGCTTCTTTATATCTACCAACGAAGATGTAATTCAAGAGCTTGCCTGACGGAATACAAATCGAATGGATTGTTTAGGCGGGCCGCCGCATGACATAGTTTTGGTAAATCAAAATGTGACTTCATAGAGATTGTACAATCACCCTGAGGTGTGGAGGTCCAGCTTAAAGCTCCAGCACCCATCAAAAAGCTGAACTATCCATTTTTGGCTCATGTAGTTATACGAAATTGTTTATCGGACCTGAAAAAAGAAGGCAAAGGTGGAGGCAGAACTGTCTGGGTCCAAATGAGGGACTTGTTCCCAAAGAGGCACAGTTATGAGGGTCTATAGACATCTAAACAGAGGTTAGGACCTAGGTACTAGGCTTGAAACACCACTCAAAGCCAGAGAAACAACTCCAGGTAAAGAGGGTGTAGGCTGCTGAACGAGCTCATCCAAAGTGATGCAGAAGCCCATGGGTCTCCGCCAAAGCCACGCCTCTGACGTGTTTCTCCCCTCCCGTCGTAGCTTAATCATAGGGTTTTCATCCTACGGTTAAGCTCCCATGGACAGGGCGAAATGATGCAGATGCAAGTACCGCTCATCCAGTCATGTGGAATAAATGCAATAGGATCCAAAGGGCTGCACACTTGAAAACTGCATCCACTATGTTGATAATCTTTAAAGTGGTTCTAAAGGCTGAAGGTTTTTTTATCTTCATGCACAAAGGTAAAAAACCTTCTGTGTGCAACAGCCTCCCCCCCCCTGGCCTCCCCTAATACTTACTTGAGCTCCCTCTCGATCCAGCGATGTGCACAAGAGCATCGGCTCTCTGGGGACTCTCCCTCCTCATTGGCTGAGACAGCAGCGGGAGCCATTGAGCCAATCACAGCCAGTGAGCCAATGAGGAGAGAGAGGGGGCGCAGCCAAACCATGGCTCTGTGTCCTGAATGAGCAGCAGCTCAGGAGCATGCCTGCTTGGGTGCCCCTATTGCAAAATGCATGCTCTATGAGGCACTCGACAGGAGGGAGGGGTCAGGAGTGCCAGTGGGGGACCCAAGAAGAGGAGGATTGGGGTTGCTTAGTTCAAAACCGCTTTACAGAGCACATAAGTATAACATATTTGTTTTTTTTTTAAATATGTTTGCCTTTAATATTACCTTAAAACGCCATATACAACAGTAGACACCGTAGAAGCAAGGAAACACAGTCAACGCGTTTTGCACTGCTAGCGCTTATTCATGACTAACAGGACGAAACGTGTTGACTGTGTTTCTTTGCTTCCACGGTGTCTACGGTTTCTGTATATGGTGTTTTAAAGATTATCAGTAAAGTGGATGCCATTTTCAAGTGTCCTTTGGATCCTATTGTATTTATTATTTTAGTTGTTGGTGGATGCTGGAGAGTTAATCCTCCTCTACCTCTCAGGGAGTCTATTAGGGTGATCTTTGCACTAAGTTCTTCCTTACCAATTACGAGGGGCTCCCACCATACCAACTCGTATTTGACTTTTTTTTTATTATTATAATGGGGAATGTTTTATTAGGAGCCTCCTAAAGCTCCCCGGTGGACAGAAATGAGTTGCGATTTGTGGCAGAGAGAGCTCACTGTTGGAACATGAAATTACACTTTCTTACACATAGGTACAGCAGTTTCAGGCATTACTTTTCCTTCCCTTTTATTTTTATATTTATTTTTTTTTTATTCCTTATTTTTATATTTTCGCTTTTATTTTATTCCTATTTTATATCTTATTTTATTATACTTTTCATACTCTAAAAGTCAGTTTATCATACTCTAAAACTCATACTCTACTCAGTTAGAATAGTTTTTTGACAAGGAATCTAGAATTGTTTAAATGTAAAAATGGTCCAACTCTTCCACCATGCTTAACAATTACTATTGCGTTAATGACCCCGTACACGCGGTCGGAAATTCCGCCAGCAAAAGTCCGATGAGAGCTTTTGGTCGGAAAATGCGACCGTGTGTATGCTCCATCGGACTTTTGCTGGCGGAATTTCAGCAAAAGATTGAGAGCATGTTCTCAATTTTTTTGTCGGAAAAAGTTCTGATTGGAAATTCCGATCGTCTGTACCCATTCCGACGCGCAAAATTCCTACGCATGCTCGGAATCAATAAGACGCATGCTCGGAAGCATTAAACTTAATTTTCTCGGCTCGTCGTAGTGTTGTACGTCACCGCGTTATTGACGAACGAAAGTTCAGAGAACTTTTGTGTGACCGTGTGTAGGCAAGTCAAGCTTGAGCGGAATTCCGTCGGAAAAAAACATCCAAGTTTTTTCAGACGGAAAATCCACTTGTGTGTAGGGGGCATTAGAGTACAAATTATTATTATCAGATGAACCGCACATATTGTATTTACCATTCTTCTCCAATATAAGCGTTATTTGCTTGTTTGTACAAATTATCCAGAAAACAAGAAAAATTATGAAAAAAAAAAAGGGCTTAGAACACCAAGCCTCTCTTATAACCAAAAGAGCAATTTGAATGAAGTGATCCTTTGAAAACAATTGTAATAGATCGAAAAAAAAAAAAAGATAAAGAAATATATATAATAGGTACATTTACACATATATATATATATATATTGAAAAAAAAAAAAAGATAAAGAAATATATATATATATATATATATATATATATATAAATATAAATATATATATATTTATATTTATATATATATATATTTCTTTATCTTTTTTTTTTTTTCAATATATATATATATAATATATATATATATATATATATATGTGTGTAAATGTACCTATTTCTGTGTTGGAAATCCTAAAAAAAAACTTTAAAAACAATTGTAATAGATCGAAGAAAAAAAAAGATAAAGATATATATATATATATATATTATATATATATATATTTCTTTATCTTTTTTTTTTTTTTTCGATATATATATATATATATGTGTGTAAATGTACCTATTTCTGTGTTAGAACAATATGATGGCGTTCTCCTGAAATTGCTCTGTGAATGAACGGAGTCGCAGTGTCGCCCCTGATTTCCTGTAGTCTCTGGTCTGACAATCCCATAATCTTCTCCTGGAGCCTCATAGAAACGTGTCATTCTTTATTATGATTTTATTAGCGGCTGATGAGAGGCGGGAGGGTGAATGGTCCTTTTGTACGAGGCCTACTGTATCAGCAGCTCTGGAGAAACCAGGACACTGCGATTCTCCACCGCAGCCAACGATCGTCCATCTTCTCAGCCTCCTGACCGACAGTTGTGACCCGTGTAAGATCCAATGTGCCCCGGAAGGATTGACCCCCCTTCCTGACCAGGCCATTTTTTTAGATCTGGCACTGCATCGCTTTAACTGACAATTGCGCGGTCGTGCGAGGCTGTCCCCAAACAAAATTGACGCCTTTATTTCCCCACAAATAGAGCTTTCTTTTGGTGGTATTTGATCACCTCTGCGGTTTTTATTTTTTGCGCTATAAACAAAAGAAGAGTGACAATTTTGAAAAAAACGCAATATTTTTTACTTTTTACTATAATAAATATCCCCAAATTTTTCAAAGAAAAACAAATTTCTTCATTGGTTTAGGCCGATATTTAATCTTCTACATATTTTTGGTAAAAAAAAATCGCAATAAGACCCCTTTCACACCAAGCCGCGGCCGGCGTCGGCGGTAAAGTGGCGCTATTTTAGCGCCGCTTTACCGTCGTTTTATCGGCGTTATTCGGCCGTTAGCGGGGCAGTTTTAACCCCCCCCCGCTAGTGCCCGAAAAGGGGTTAAATCCGCCGCAATACCCCGCCGGAGCGGCGTTTTGCGGGAGGTATCGCATCGCCGCCCCATTGATTTCAATGAGGAGCAGCGGTGGAGAAGCAGTGGAGGAGCGGTGAGTTTACCGCTCCTTCACCGCTCCAAAGAAGCTGGTGGCAGGACTTTTTGTGACGCCCTGCCAGCGCACCGATGCAGTGTGAAAGCCCTCTGGGGTGCATGGAGCAGCTTTTTTCAGGCGCTATACAGGTGCTGGCAGTGTGAAAGGGGTCTAAGCGTATATTGAGTGGTTTGCGCAAAAGTTATAGCGTCTACAAAATAGGGGATACATTTATGGCATTTTTATTATTATTATTTTTTACTAGTAATGGTGGCGATTATCGATTTTTATCGGGACTGCGACATTGCGTCGGACAGATCGGACACTTTTGACACTGTTCTAGGACCATTGTCATTTATACAGCGATCAGAGCTAAAAAAAAGCCAATGATTACTGTATATTCATATATACTGTATGTCACTGGCAGGGAAGGGGTTAACACTAGGGGGCGATCAAGGGGTTAAATGTGTGTTTCCTAGGTGTGTTCTAACTGTGAGGGGATTGGACTGACTGGGAGAGGAGACATTTTAATTGTATTGCTTTACTGTACTGCGATAGTCCAATTGCCCCCCATGTCTTTGTGGCAGCCTTGTTGGGGCTCCCAATCCCTTTATCCCCAATCATTAAATGTGGCGGCTGCATTTGTTTTCTCTTTTTAGGCTTTCCCTCCCTCCTCTGTTTTCACCCAGTGATCTGGTCAGTAAAACACCTCCTGTATTTGAGTGCTCCCTCTCTGGATGAATGAGCACAGGAGGCACAGCAGACAGCAGCATTGTCAGTCTGGGGGGGGGGGGGGGGAGTGTGCCATGTACTAGAATATTTAAATACATTAACAAATTAAAGACAGCTCACACTTTATAATCAGTTACAGCTAATTTTTTGTTGGGGAAAAGAAAGGGAGCATAGGTAATAGGGGTGAGACTTTACATATGCCTTTGAGAACATATTACACAGTATATATAGATTAACCACTTCAATACCGGGCCTATTCTGGCACTTCTCTCCTACATGTAAACATCATCATTTTTTTTGCTAGAAAATTACTCAGAACTCCCAAACATTATATATGTTTTTTTTTTAGCAGACACCCTAGGGAATAAAATGGCAGTCCTTGCAACTTTTTATCTTGCACGTTATTTGCGCAATAATTTTTCAAAGGCCTTTTTTTTGGAAAAAAAAACGGTTTCATGAATTAAAAAAAATAACAAAACAGTAAAATTAGCCCAATTTGATGATGTTACCCTGAGTAAATAGATACCTAACATGTCACGCTTTAAAATTGGGCACACTCATGGAATGGCGCCAAATGACGCTTCAAAAAATATATATATATTTTTTTTTTATTTCATTTATTTAAATTTTTTTACATTGTGTTTTAAAAAAAAAATAATGTTTTGATCACTTTTATTGCTGTCACAAGGAATATAAACATCCCTTGTGACAGTAATAGGTGGTGACAGGTACTCTTTATGGAGGGATCGGGGGGTCTAAATGACCTCCAATCTCTCCTTTGCCGAAAACGGCGATTCTGAATACAGGGGGTCCCCGACTTACGAACGCCCGACCTACGAACATCCCCTACTTACGAAAGGGACGCTGCGGGGACCCTCCGCCATTTTCCGCCGTGTTCCGGGCGTTCTGCGCATGCGCGGCCATTCGGAGCCTTGGAAAACTTCGGAAATGTCGCATGCGCAGAACGGCATTGGACGGAACATCGGAAATGTCCGGAAATGGCCGTATTTGTCGGTCTGCGCATGCGCGGCCGACTTACGAACATTTCCGACTTAAGTACAGGCGGGCAGTCCCTAACGAGTTCCTAACTCGGGGACCCCCTGTACTGTATATTTTTTAATAACCGGCACCATTGGCTGCCGAGTAAGTCACTTCCATTTTTACAGAGAGAAGACTGGAAAAAAGCCGTTTCCGGCTTCGTGCCAGTCTGCCTCTAGCCGCCGGAAGTGGCGGATCGAGGATTGGGTCTCCCGGTGGGACGGGAGCCCCGGTCAGAGTGGCGGAAGGTGGCGGGAGGGGAAAGCTAGGAAAGCCTACCGCCCACTCTAAAAAACGGTACCGGGATGATGCCTGCAGCTGCGGACATCATCCTGGTCTAACCCCCTAAAGCCGAGGCCGCATATCTGCGTACGCTCGGCGGGAAGGGGTTAAAGTTTATACAGATAAAAGATGCCTCATAGCATGAAGGACACACAATTAATACCATACAGTATGTGTTCAGTGTTAGCTTGGTCTGGTTGACACGTTTCGTGCAACCTTTTCTTTCTTCAGGACCATTCAAGCATCTATAGTATGTAACTCTTAACTTTCATGAGAGTATGTAGCTCATACAGGCATCATAAAGGTAAAAGAAAAAGCTGACATAGATCTCCAGATGGATTGGACCACCGTCCAAATCTGCAGTGGATAGTATGATATATAAAAAGTCAAAATGTGGAGCCAGAAACAGCGCAGTGATGATGTCACTGCCACTTTTACATGGTAAGATCTGGGTTTGCAAAGCCCTTTGCCGCACACACACTACATTTATATCCTTTGTGACTATTGAGGAATATATTTCAATGAGAGTTTTTTTTTTCATGTCCGGAGTTGAGCTTTAAAACGAGCCGTTTGTTGCTGTGAAATCCAAGTCTCGGACTTACCGAGCGGCTCTCAGTGTTATTCTCCTAATCTCATTAGAGACATTCGATGCCAACTGGTTCATAACTGCTGCCTTTCAAGTGAACGTTAATGGGTTTACTTTGGAAATCTTGGCTCCTGGCAGCCCGTCAGCCTCGATAAACTGTAAATATACTATTGTTGTCGAGGCTTAAATAAAATGATCGCTTTCTTTACGTGTTCCTGTCAAAAAGATTAGGCGATTTTCTAAAATGAATAAAAAAAAAAAAGCAAAAAAAAGAAAGAAGGTGCCAGAAGGGTTCCATGTGATGGAATGAGGTGCGGGTCTTTGTTCCCGGGGCCGTGTGGGGGGGGGGGGGGTTCTCCTGTTTCTTGGATCCAAAGACGTTAGGTGATCAGTGGCCCGGCGTGGACGGAATTTGGCTCGGATCTTCCCAATGACAGCAAACCTCTTCGGTGGAAGTGACAGAACTTGGGGTGGGGGGGGGGGGGGGGGGGGCTGGCATCAATACTACTAATGAACCAATACCGTTTTTTTTCATCTGCAAGTACGACTATCCATACTTTTGGTCAAGTACTCGCCCCAATACCAAGCACCGATACCTTTGCACTGCAAGGAATCGCATGCAACTCAAACAGGAAAGCGTTGCGATTGCTGTACGAATCGCATGTGGTTTCCCCCACCGTTCCAGGGTGAGCCCAGGCACTATGACAATCACATATTAGACACGTGTGGTTCGTTTCGTTCTGACTAGTTTTTCGGAAATTTCAGATGTATCCGAATTTTCCGAATTGGAATAGTGCCGAATTTAAACGAATCCGAAATAACCCCAAAAATTTGGACAGAATTCGTATTCGAATCGTTTTCGAGTACTTTTCGAATTCGAATACTTTTCATGTTGGAATTCCAAACCGTTTCGAATTCGAATAGTTTTCAAATTCAAAGACTTTTGGAATTCGAATAGTTTTCCAATTTACAAAGAGAATAAAATAGAATAGAAAATAAAGTAATAGAATAGAAAAAAAAAAAAAATTCTATTCTATTCCTTTATTTTCTAATCTATTTTATTCTCTTTGGAATTTGGAAAACTATTTGAATTCCAAAAGTCTTTGAATTTGAAAACTATTCGAATTAGAAACTTTTTTGAATTCAAATAATAATTCAAATAATAACTATTCGAAATGGAAAACTATTTGAATTAGAATTTTGTCCGAATTCTTTTTCATTATTTCGGATTCAATTAAATTCGGTACTATTCCAATTCGGAAATTCGTATACATCCGAATTTCCGAAAAATGAAAATTCGTCCGAAGAACGAGTCCGATTCTGATTCTTTTTTTTTTTAAGAATCAGACTAGTTTTTTGGAAATTCAGATGTAATTGGAATAGTACCGAATTTAAATGAATCCGAAAGAACGAAAAAAAAAGTTGGACAAAATTAGAATAGTTTTCTAATACTTTTCGAATTTGAATAGTATTCGAATGCAAAAAGTTTTTAAATTAGAATAGTTTTCCAATTTCCAAAGAGAATAAAATAGAATAGAAAATAAAGGAATAGAATAGAAGAATTTTTTTTTTTTTTCTATTCTATTACTTTATTTTCTAATCTACTTTTTTCTCTTTGGAAATTGGAAAACGATTTGAATTCCAAAAGTCTTTGAATTTGAAAAATATTCGAATTAGAAACTTTTTTGAATTAAAATATAACAAATAATAATTCAAATATTAACTATTCGAAATCGAAAACTATTTGGATTCGAATTCTGTCCGAATTCTTTTTCATTATTTCGATACATCCGAATTTCCGAAAAACAAAAATTCCGATTATTAAAATTCTTTTTTTCAGACAAATTTTCATTTTTTTGGAAATTCGGATGTAATTGGAATAGTACCGAATTTAAATGAATCCGAAATAACGAAAAAGGCTCTCATTGGCTCGCTGAGAGGCTAAGCCGGGCTCCGGTCCAGGCATGTGGGTGTATTCCGTCCATAAGGTCGCAATCTTTGCCGAGCCTGGACCAGCTCTGTGACGTCATCCCGCTGTCTGCTGAAAACAGGTCACAGAAGTGCAAAACGAACTGCACTCCTGTGATCCACAGGAGAAGTCCAGCCAAACAAGCTTTCCCTGTACTTCTCTTTAATGGGCTGCCTTATGCGCAGGGCTGGGACAAGGGGTGGGCAGGAGGGTCAGCTGCCCTGGGTGCAATGTTTTATTGCAGGGATGGGGGCACCCGACCTTATCCCTAAGGAAAGGGGGGGTGCAGTTTGGCATCTTTGCCCTGAGTGCTGGATGACCTTGTCCCGGCACTGCTTATGCGTGCGGTGCTGCGGCACTCCGCGCATCTACTCGTGCGTTCGCAGATGTGCAGGGATGCCATTAAAGCAGAACTAAGACCCCTTTCACACTGAGGCGCTTTTTGGGCATTTTTATCCCTAAAAATAGCGACTGAAAAGCACCTCTCATGCCTCCCAGTGTTAAAGTCTGAGTGCTTTCACACTGGGGCGGTGTGCTTGCAGGGCGGGAAAAAAAATCCTTCAAGCAGCATCTTTGGGGCGGTGCGGGAGCGGTGTATACACCACTCCCGCACCGCCCCTGCCCATTGAAATGAATGGGCAGTGCTGCCGAAGCGCCTAAAAAGCGATGCGGAAGCACTGCATCACGGATGCTTTTAACCCCTTTTTAACCCCCTTCTTGGGGGTTAAAAGTGCCCCGCTACGGCCTGAAAAGTGGCGCCTATAACAGCAGTAAAGCGCAACTAAAACCAGCGGCGCTTTACTGCTGGTGCCAGCACAGCCCCAGTGTGAAAGTACCCTTTCCTCCAACGGTGCCTGTCCCTCCGGTAACGGCATCTCCTTCTGTTTGCTGGACTTTGGCCATCTTCATTGGTCAGTGCAAGATGATGTCACTTATGCGCATGCGCTGTTGACCGTTCTTCCGTCACACAGGGATCAGGCTGGCAGCTGTCAGCCAACGTTGCTGCGCAAGTGGAGCTGCGCAAGCGCAGCTGCGCATGCGCAGCTCAGTTTGCATGCATAGGGATGCTGCAAACAGACGAAAGTGTATTTTATTACAGAAGAGACATTGAATGTCTCTTTTGCAAAACAAAACAACCTGCCTGCTAAAATTGAACAACAGTGGAACTTTAGTTCCCCTTTAAGAATTAATAGCACCACCGCATGCCTGCATGCGGAAAAAACTATGAACTTAGCCTAAAAAGGCGCACATAGCAAGAGACAATGACGAGGACACAACTACACTAAAATGTCTCAAATAGTTTAGAAACAACATTAAAAATAAAAATAAATAAATTCTCTTTGTTGGGTCGAAAGTGCGGCGAGAATTCGATGTGCTCATTTTTCTTTTCCCCCTTGGGGAGAATCAAAATGACTTTTCTGTGACTAATAACGTCTAAAGGAAAAAGACGGAGCGAGTTGTGATCTGCGCAGGAAATGTAGAACAGTTAATTGACAAATTGGAAATAATTCAAAAGCCCCAGAGCCCTGAGATAAGCACTTAACTGCTGTCAGTTCAGCCGTTCCCCATGATGTCACCCTGTGATGTCATCTGTTGGTGTTCTACATTTCAGACTGCTGATCGGGTAAAAAAAAAGGATCTTCATACTTTTCATACAGAAGAGTGAAAACAAAAGAAGTACTAAAGATTATATAGGTTTTCTCATAGTTTTTTTTTTTTTTTTTTCATATATAAATATGAGAGATCAGCTTAGTGTAAGTGTATCACCAGACCTGTTTAACGTAGATTTAACATGTGTTTTTTTTTTTCAAAAGATTTTTATTTAGCATAACAAAAAAAATGCACATACACAATGACAGATAAGTGAAACATTATGTATAATGACAATATAGAATTCACAGTGATCTGTCTGTAGGACCATCACTACTGGTCATAGAGAGGACTCTGATGCCACGTACACACGATCGGAATTCTCGTCGGAAAAAGCTCTGATGGTTTTCCCATCGGAATTCCGACGGAATTTTGCTCAAACTGTCTTGCCTACACACGGTCACACCAAATTCCGACGGTCAATAACACCACGACATACAACACGTTCAACGGCACTATAAAAGGGAAGTTTAATGCTTCCGAGCATGCGTCGAATTGTTTCCGAGCATGCGTCGGAATTTTGGGTGTCATAATTGCATACACACGATCGAAAAATCCGATAGAAAGGTTTTCCGTCTGAAAAATTAAGAACAGGCTCTCAATCCAAAGTCCGTTGGAAATGCCGACAGAAAAAGACCGATGGGCATACACACGGTCGGAAAATCCGATGAAAAGCTCCCATCGGACTGTTTCCATCGGAAATTCTGACCGTGTGTACGCGGCATTAGTCCCAAATCCAAATCTGTAATCTGGTAATTCTGCTGTTTTTTTTTTTTTTAAATAACCAACCAAACAGTTGAACCCCAATGATACCAACATTAGCATAATGCCCTTCCCCTCCCACCAGGGCCCTGAGTCCCCGGCATGACCAGAGCTCCCACCTCCCTTCCCCTCAGGTATCCTGAACTTTATACATAAAACCATGGGCAATTGTATATAGAATATAGCACTCTAAAACCCCATTTATATCAACGTGTTGTATCTATACCCTCACCCTCAGATGAGGCCTATTAAAAAAAAAAACAGCATCTCCTTACCCCTTAACCTTTTACTGATCCACCTCATCCTCCAATGTATCTTTTGAGTCAACCCACCAAAACCAGACCTTCTTAAACTTCTAGAGAGCTCCCCTGGCCTCATACGGTGGAGAACAATGTCACAATTTTAAACCACATCCCTAACGTCAGTTGTTCCCCATGGATCCATCTCCTAGCTATGAGTTTCCCGAGCTCCAAAATAGAGAACCCTAAGGAATAATTTGGTGTACACATCCAACTCTTCTTGGTCAATAATTCCCAGGAGGCGCTCAAGGGGGAACATATTATGGAGGCCAAATTTAGCGGGTATAAAGTCAGTCACCATAGACCAGGGGTTTCCAAACTTTCTAAACAAAGGGTAGGTTTACTGTCCTTCAGACTTAAGGGGGGCCAGATTGTTGGCTTTGGGAGTAGAAAAGGTCCCAACGTCAGTGGGCATGAACGATTCCCCATCATTGGTGTCATTGGGAGGAATTGTGCCCCATTTGTTGGTGTCATTGGGAGGAATTGTGCTCCATCTTTGGTGTCATTGGGAGGAATTGTGCTCCATCTTTGGTGTCATTGGGAGGAATTGTGCTCCATCTTTGGTGTCATTGGGAGGAATTCTGCCACTTCATTGGTGTCAGTAGGAGTGAAATTATGCCCCATGTTGGTATTAGTGGATGAAAATAGTGCCCCAAGGGCCAGATAAAAGCTAGCAAAGTGTCGAATCTGGCCCCCGGGCCGCAGTTTGGAGACCATCACCATAGACAATAGAGGCCACCTTGGTACATTCACACACCATGTGAATAAAAGTCTCATCCGCCCCCAGCTTTAAAAGTCATTTATAATCCTTTAAAATCTGCAGCTTTCATTAAGCTTTAAGGCATTTCCTGTTATTGGGTGACAACCCTTTGTCTCTGTCTTTTATTGTGCTACAGTGTTGTCACCCTTTCACTTGAGCTTGCCATAGAGGTTGTAAGCAGCCGTGCCAACACTCACAGGCATGGTCCACTGTTGTCCCCATCACATAGATTTGCTGTGACATACCTAAATCTTGGCCCTCTGTTGCCATTGCCATGCCCTGGGATCACAGTATTAGCCTTATTTGAGTTACAGTAAATGTGCAGTAGCTAAAAAAGGCTTTAACAGTGGGGATCTGGGCTCTGGTGATCCCTAAATATTTTGGCCAGGACCAACCTGTAGAGTGGGCATGAGAGGTGGTCCCTGCATATTTAGAGGCTGGGTTTGTATGTGACCAACCTCTAAGGTGGGTGTGATGGATGATCTCTACATACATAGAGGTAGGGTTTTTAAGAAGGACCAACCATTAAAGTGGCCATGATGGGTGGTCAACATATATTTAATTATGGGGTTTAAGAGGGACCAACCTGTGAAGTTGGCATGATGGGTTGTTCACATATATTCAGACGTGGGTTTGAGAAGGATCAACCTCTAAAGTGGGTGTGATGGGTGGTCCTTGAATATATATAGGCTGGGTTTGTGCGGGACCAACCTGTAAGGTGATGGATATTCCCTGCATATGTAGAAGTGGAGTTTGAGTGGGACCAATCCTTAGAGCGGGTATGAAAAGTGGACCATGCATAAAATGGGCATGGTCATGGTGAGTGGAAATTTTTAGAGGCAGGGTTTGAGTGGTACCAACCTAAAAAGTGGGCATTCTCCATATTTAGAGGTGGGGTCTGGACAGTACCAACTGGTAAAGTGGTCTTGATTTGGGTGCACCCACTCAGAAAGTGGGTGGATGAAACGTGGACCATGGGTGGGGTTAACAGTGTCCCAGAATTAAAATATTGGTAAGTATGCCAATAGGAAACCAACCCTGAGACCATGGCCAATGCGACCATCTCTAAAGTGCATGTGGGCAGAAAAGGGCTTTAAAGGCTGCAGGAGAGAAACTGCACTCATTTGCAACAAATTATCAAAAATAGATGAAAATAGTATAAAAATACAAAGCCAATTGTTTAGGCCCAGACTGGCCATAGGGCGTTTGCCCGGTGGGCCGAGGGCCGCTGGGCTGCCAGGCCGCATGTCTTAAAAAGAGCTGGCAGGGCCAGCCGCAGGAGGATATGCATGCATATGCCTGGTGATGGTGGGAGGATCAGAAAGTGTCTCCATTCCCCCGCCCACTATGGCAACTGAAAGCCGCAGTTTGCGTATGTGCCCCGCAGCCACCTGTTACCTGGCAACCAGGACACAAGGAGAGGAGGAGGGACAGAGAAGCCGAGGCCACCACTTCCCCTATATGCGGCCGCAGCACCTTGCTGGCTTTCAAGTGCGGGAGGCGTGAGATGTGAAGGTGAGGGAATTGGGGTGATCTGAGGTGTGAAGGTGAGGGAATTGGGGTGATCTGAGGTGTGAAGGTGACGTATTTACTGTAATCGGAGATGTGAAGGTGAGGGAATTGGGGTGATCTGAGGTGTGAAGGTGAAGGATTTATGGTAATCTGAGGTGTGAAGGTGAGGGAAGTGGGGTAATCTGAGGTGTGAAGGTGAAGGATTTACGGTGATCTGAGGTGTGAAGGTGAGGGAATTGGGGTGATCTGAGGTGTAAAGGTGAAGGATTTACGGTGATTTGAGATGTGAGGGAATTGGGGTTATCTGAGGTGTGAAGGTGAAGGAATTGGGGTGATCTGAGGTGTGAAGGTGAAGGAATTGGGGTGATCTGAGGTGTGAAGGTGACGTATTTACTGTAATCGGAGATGTGAAGGTGAGGGAATTGGGGTGATCTGAGGTGTGAAGGTGAAGGATTTATGGTAATCTGAGGTGTGAAGGTGAGGGAAGTGGGGTAATCTGAGGTGTGAAGGATTTACGGTGATTTGAGATGTGAAGGTGAGGGATTTACGGTGATCTGAGGTGTGAAGGTGAGGGAATTGGAGTGATCTGAGGTGTAAAGGTGAAGGATTTACGGTGATTTGAGATGTGAAGGTGAGGGAATTGGGGTGATCTGAGGTGTGAAGGTGAAGGAATTGGGGTGATCTGAGGTGTAAAGGTGACGTATTTACTGTAATCGGAGATGTGAAGATGAGGGAATTGGGGTGATCTGAGGTGTGAAGGTGAAGGATTTACGGTGATTTGAGATGTGAAGGTGAGGGAATTGGGGTGATCTGAGGTGTGAAGGTGAGGGAATTGGGGTAATCTGAGGTTTGAAGGTGAAGGAATTGGGGTGATCTGAGGTGTGAGGTTGAGGGAATTGGGGTGATCTGAGGTGTGAAGGTGAAGGATTTACGGTAATCTGAGGTGTGAAGGTGAGGGAAATGGGGTGATCTGAGGTGTGAAGGTGATGTATTTACGGTAATCTGAGGTGTGAAGTTGAGGGATTGGGGTGATCTGAGGTGTGAAGGTGACGTATTTACGGTAATCTGAGGTTTGAAGGTGAAGGAATTGGGGTGATCTGAGGTGTGAAGTTGAGGGAATTGGGGTGATCTGAGGTGTGAAGTTGAGGGAATTGGGGTGATCTGAGGTGTGAAGTTGAGGGAATTGGGGTGATCTGAGGTGTGAAATTGAGGGAATTGGGGTGAAAGTGCAAAGCTCAGTTGATTTCTTACCATTATTCAAGTGGTTTACAGCATTTACTTTATAAGATTCCTTTTCGTGTGAAGTTGAGTTTTTTTTTTTTTATGTATCTGGCACTCTGAATTTCTTTGAAAACATGTTCCGCACACTATGCCCAAAAGGTTGCCTACACCTGGATTAGAGAGAGCAACTCTTGTGCTGCTTCATACTAGGACTCCACCATCAAATCCCGAGGTAAAGTAAGACAAAAAAAAAACAGCATCGTATGGCAGCTCTGACCTACACTGGCCCCAACCTGTCACATTAAACTAAAAAAGGTACCTAATCGAATCAACACATCCTGAAACCGCAAATCACCAAGCGAACGTCTCCAACCTCCCCCCACCCCCACACGGGCTGCTCAGTCTAAAAATGGCCTTTTTTTGGGCCCAGTCCGGGCCTGTATGATACAGAGTGCTTTAGCAAACCAAATACCATTCAGTTAGGGCTTACATCTCCTTCAAAAACCCTTTACAACAGTGTCAAATTTTGGGGTGATTTCCCTTCACTTCCTGTCCCATAGACACAACAATCCGGGCACAGATATCATCCAATGCCACAGCAAGTCTATCATATTCCGGAACATTTTTCCTGGGGGAAGATAATCTATTGACAAAATACCATAACGGCGGGGCGGTCGCACATCACCGGGCACATGACACAGGTAAAATCAGAACAATTCTAAATATTTGTGTCCGTGCTTTGTGTTTTAATGAGGATCCTTTGCCTGTTTAATCTCTTTAATGCCCGAGGGCTCTGGAGGAGAGATGGGAGCTCGAAAAAAAGAAAGCTCCACCTTTAACCCTAATATCCAGAATCTCCCTCCTATGACTTCCAATGAGCTTTTCCTCATTAGTGAAGAACGTTCTACTGAGTAGCTTCAGGGAGGTCAGAGACAACCGAGATCCCGGGA
Organism: Lithobates sylvaticus; assembly: GCA_028564925.1. Classification (NCBI taxonomy): domain Eukaryota; kingdom Metazoa; phylum Chordata; class Amphibia; order Anura; family Ranidae; genus Lithobates; species Lithobates sylvaticus. Next base: position 259,130,204 of record CM053032.1, on the reverse strand, counting down.
ATGAGTTGAGATAGAGGTCACCCATTCTTATTTTCCTGGCTGGGAACTCCACGGCTTTCTATGTTTCATAAACCTGGTCATACTCCAGTAGATTTTCAATAGAAAAATAGATTTTTGGAATGTTCTTTTTTTTTTATATAGTCAATAAGGGGTCAATTTGACGATCGTTTTCAACCATAGGATAGAGGAAAATTGAAGAAGAATGAAAGATTTTCAACAAATTTCCAATTGTGACTGTGGTTTTCAACTGGGGAAAAATGCTACTTGTAATACAAATTCAAAATCAAACATAAAATGTCAAAAGTTGGAATGCAATTGAACAGAATTTTTCCAGGTCCATATTAAAATGCAGAATTTAGAAACTTATTGGCCTGGGCATGTGCATCCCAAAAATTTAATGTAGAATTTGAAACATTGACACGGCTATCGAACTAAATTGTTGGGCATTTTTGGATGAAATCTATGAAGTCCATATTAAAATGCTTGGACAAACAATTTTTTTGAATTTCCGTACTTATGGTAATACGCATCTCCATCCCAAAATTGATTATAGAAATCAAAATATTGATACAGCAATTACATTTCTAATGCCCCGTACACGCGGTCGGATTTTCCGACGGAAAATGACCTATCGGACCATGTTGTCGGAAATTCCGACCGTGTGTGGGCTCCATCGGACTTTTTCCGTCGGACTTTCCGACGGCAAAAGTTTGAGATCCTGCTCTCAAATTTTCCGACAACAAAGTCCTATCGGACTTTTTCCGATCGTGTGTAGGGAATTCCGACGGACAAAGTGCCACGCATGCTCAGATCACATTACAAGACCAAAGCTATTGGCTACTAGCCTCTACGTCACCACGTTCAGGATGATCGTTTTTTCCGACAACTTTGTCCGACCGTGTGTATGCAACACCAGTGTCAGACAAAATCCGTCGGAAAAAATCTGACGGATTTTGTGGTCGGAATTTCCGACAGTGTGTACGGGGCATTAGAGTTTTCTTCTAAATGAGTCTATATTCTAAAGTCCTCACAAGCAATTTTTCAGAATTGAAAACTTATTGTAATGTGGGGGGGGGGGGGTCAGCAACCTGTAGCCTGCAATCTACCAGTAGATCGCGGACAGGAGACTGGTAGATCTCGGTCTGGACTGGCTGACCCCGCCATCCCAGAGCATCAAACAGAGTGCAAGGCAGAGGGACCGCTTGTAAAGTTGGAAATGTAGTAGGCAGGGTGGATTTATTTTTAAATAAATGGCTGCATTTGATGGGCACAGTGGCTGCATTTGATGGGCACACAGTGGCTGCATATGATGGGGCACAGTGGCTGCATTTGATGGGCACAAGTGGCTGCATATGATGGGCACATGGCTGCATTTGATGGGGCACAGTGGCTGCATTTGATGGGCACAGTGGCTGCATTTGATGGGCACAGTGGCTGCATTTGATGGGGCACAGTGGCTGCATTTGATGGCTGCATTTGATGGGCACAGTGGCTGCATTTGATGGGCACAGTGGCTGCATTTGATGGGCACAAGGGCTGCATTTGATGGGGCACAGTGGCTGCATTTGTTGGGGCACAGTGGCTGCATTTGATGGGGCACAGTGGCTGCATTTGATGGGGCACAGTGGCTGTATTTGATGGGCACAATGGCTGCATTTGATGGGCACAGTGGCTGCATTTGATGGGCACAGTGGCTGCATTTGATGGGGCACAGTGGCTGCATTTGATGGGCACAGTGGCTGCATTTGATGGGGCACAGTGGCTGCATTTGATGGGGCACAGTGGCTTCATTTGATGGGCACAATGGCTGCATTTGATGGGCACAATGGCTGCATATGATGGGCACAATGGCTGCATTTGATGGGGCACAGTGGCTGCATTTGATGGCACAGTAAGGCTGCAATTGATGTTTTTTTATTTTTAGTATTTATCAGAATTTTTTAGTTTGTTTGCGCCCCCTTAAATGTTGAGCATCAGCCACCACTAGTAATTAGTTGTGTCCATATTTGAATGCTCTGCCAAGCAATTTTTCCAATTTTCTGTATATGTGGTAATGCGCATTTGCATCCCGAAAGCAAAAGTAGAAACATTGGCATGGCAATCAAATTAAGATTTTCTGGGTTTTCATGCAATCTTTGTCCAGTCCATATTTAAATGTTCTGAGGAAAGATTTTTCTGAATTTCTGTACCTACGGTGATGCCCACGTGCCTCCCGAAATCGAATGTAGGATTTAAAAAATTGGCATGGCAATTGAAATATGTTTTTATGGGTTTTCATACGGAATATGTTGACTCCATAAAAGGGCTATCAAATGCTCTGAGTAGCGATTTTTCTAAATTTCCACACAAACGTTGGTACGAAACTCTACTGGTGTATGGCCAGCTTTTGTTAGAGCCCATTCACACCATTGCATTTTATTTGCGTTAAAACACAGAATCACATTGCTGCAGCTTTTGTGAGTTTTTGTATAAATGCGTGTTACGTTATTGTCAATGGCAACACATGGAAAAAGGAACTAAAAATGCACTAAAAACGCAATTTGTTTTAATTTATCAAGTCACATGTCCATATTTCCTAGTGCCGCGTACACACGGCCAGAATTTCCGATGGAAACAGTCCGATGAGAGCTTTTCATCGTATTTTCCGATCGTGTGTATGCCCATCGGTCTTTTTCTGTCGGCATTTCCGACGGACTTTAGATTGAGAGCCTGTTCCTAATTTTTCCGACGGAAAACCTTTCTATCGGATTTTCCTGATCGTGTGTATGCAATTCCGACACGCAAAATTCCGACGCATGCTCGGAAACAATTAGACGCATGCTCGGAAGCATTAAGCTTCCCTTTTATAGTGCCGTCGAACGTGTTGTATGTCGCGGTGTTATTGATCGTCGGAATTTGGTGTGACCGTGTGTATGCAATACAGTTTGAGCGAAATTCCGTCGGAATTCCGACGGGAAGTGTTGAAAACGCAAGGAAAACTCAACATTTTTTTTATGACTTCATATAGTGCTTTTCTTCCTTGGGACTCACTTTCTGCTGTTGGGGCCGCCATCTTGGGTGTGCGCAGTAGTATATCAAACTAGGGCCAATTTTAGTAAAGAGTTTATTTTCTCTAGAGCCCACTACACATCTCAGCATGCCTTGAGGCTATCATAGACATGACTCTTGCACCATCTGTTTTTTGTTCCTGTTTCCTAAGGTCGGTGGGATAGTGCGCGATTGCTGTTGCAGGTCTCTGGTGGCGTCTTGTAGCATTCTGGGACTTGTAGTTCCCCAGTAGCTGTCTGGCTTCAAGTTCTCGGAACATAAGCACATTTGGGTGATGACTGTTCTCCTAAAAATAGGTGGAAATGATCTACGTATGAATGAAATGTAAATAAAGCTCCTCGTAGTGAGCCGCCTGATCTCGAATCATCTATGAAGTATTATGGCTCCTCCGAGATAACAGCTTGCCCAACGTGGTAGAGAGCCCTCCAAGAAATCAGATAATGTGTGCCCACCATCATAGGTTTGAAAGAAGCTTAGATTGTGCTAAGTGGAATGCCACAAATACATAACAGTTGAGATCATATATATGTGTTTGTTTCCTGATTTGAAAGTGTACCTATCCACCAATTACTATAAACTGATGTTGGTATATCAGGGCATGGACCCATAGGTGCCTTGCACATCTCCTAGGGAGCCCTAAAACCCAAAGTGTTCTAGTATGCAAATATTGACCAGCTTGACCAGGAAGTTGTTTTTCCTGCCACCTCACTATTGACCCCTCAGTGTGATGGACAACTTTTTCAACCAATTATGGTTACAGTGGTAAGAGGGGCCAGGTGTGAGCATCTCAACTGCAGCGTATCTCTGCATATTAGGGCACCCTCTTGTTTTGGGGCTCTCGGGGTACTCTAGAATACACCTGGAACTCAGTGGCGGCTGGTGAAGTTTTAGGATGGGGGGGCGCAAGACCACGCCCCTCCACATTTGGCCCCTCCCACGTCTCATAAGCCCCACCCTTATATAATGCACATCATATACCAGGCTGTACATTATACACATAGATAGAGAGAGAAAGACAGATAGATAGATAGATGGAGAAAGACAGACAGATCGATAGATAGAGAAAGACAGATCGATAGAGGGAGAAAGATAGATCGATAGATAGATGGAGAAAGATAGAGGGAGGGAGAAAGATAGACAGATATATAGATAGATAGAGGGAGAAAGATAGATAGATAGATAGATAGATAGATAGATAGATAGATAGATAGATAGATAGAGGGAGAAAGGCAGAAAAATAGATAGATGGATAAAGACAGATAGAGGGAGAAAGGAACTATGTACACCTCCAGGAACATACACTAACATTCAAAAGTCAGTATACCATAAGGTACAAAGTGCTGTATACATTGTACGCACCCTAAAGGCCCCATTCACACTTGAGCATTTTGTCGCTTGAAACCTGAAGCTACAAAACACTGGAGGGGGAAAAAATCTATTATTCTCTATGGAGATGGTTCACATCTCCACTCCAAAAAAATACAGAAGCCAGAAGCTCCAAAATGCCTGAAGCTCAAACAAGTTCTGGAAGTTTTTTTTTGTGCAGATTTGGGCGTTTTTCTGTTTTTTACATTGGTGACCCTTTGACCTTTACAAAATCGCGGCAACACTGCGTCAAACTGTGGTAAAAAACGTGGCAAAATTGTGGTAAAATCGAGCGACTTTCTGCCTAAAAACGCTATGCTCAGGTGTGAATGGGGCCTTATTTGCGTATTAGAGCACCCTCCTGTCATTGGTTCTTAAAGGATCAGGCTGTAGCCCATTGCTAAGCCTCCAGCCAGCTGCAGATCCCTTAACCTCCCACAGTGCCTCCAAGCTCCCATAGCATCCCAACCTCTTATAGTGTCCCACAGTACCCCCAGGCCCCCTGGGAGCCCTCAGGCTCCACAGCACCCTCAACTACCCACAGTGCCTCCCAACCTCCCACGGTGCCACTCAGCCTTTAACAGTGCCCCCCAGGGAGCAGCACATTCAGTCCTTCATAGTGCCCATAATCTCTAAGTTCCTACAACACCCCCCAAACTCCCATAGTGTCCCGCAGTACCCCCAGCCCCCCTGGGAGCCCTCAAGCTCCACAGTGCCCTCAATTACCCATAGTGTCTCCTAACCTCCCATGGTGCCACCCAGCCTTCAACAGTGACCCCCAGGGAGCAGTGCCTCCAGCCCTCCAGTTCCTACAGCACCCCCAACCTCCCATAGTGTCCCACAGTACCCCAAAGCCCCCTGGGCGCCCTCTGGCTCCACAGTGCCCTCAACTACCCACAGTGCCATCCAGCCTTCAACAGTGCCCCCCCCCACCCCAGGGAGCAGCGCCTCCAGCTCTCCATAGTGCCCCAAACCTCCAAGTTCCTATAGCACCCCCAACATTCAATAGTGTGCCACAGTACCCCCAGGCCTTCTGGGAGCTCTCAGGCTCCATAGTGCCCTTAACGATCCCCAGTACCTCCCAACCTCCCATGGTGCCACCCAGTCTTCAACAGTGCCCCCTAGGGAGCAGCACCTCCAGTAATCTATAGTGCCCCAAACCTCCAAGCTCCTATAGCATCCCTAACCTTCCATAGTGTCCACACACAGTACCCCCAGGCCCCCTGGGAGCTCTCGGCTCCATAGTGCCCTTAACCATCCACAGTATCACCCAGCCCTCCATAGTGCCCCAAACCTCCAACAGAGTTTCTCATTGGTCAGCATGGTCACCTGGATATGCTGACCAATGAGCACTGGCTTTTGCCAGCATTATGATGGATACTCACTCTGAGACTGTGTATTTTGGTGTATGGTGTACAGACCACTGCACCAGCAACAGTCGTTATGTGCAGTAGGTTCCATAGGGGTGGCCAGGACATTTGGAGTTCGTTCACCTTTTCATCTTTTGTGAAATGGTGAACTTACTCTTTAAGTCCTGACAGGGGGTTCAACCTTCTCCACTCCAAAACGAACTAAAAAAAACAATAAATGTCAAATTTTCATTGGAAGTAACTCCAGATGTGTGGCCTCCGTACCGTCCTAGAGAGAAGTCTGCCGGTTTTGCACATGCCATTCTAGAGCCGTATGACAAATGAGCGCCACTTGACACTGTACACAGTGCAGATCGGAGCGGATAAACTCGGAATCTCTCCTGCCTCTCCTGACCTTTTTAAGAAGAAAATCGTTCATTTGTCAAATTTAAGTAAATATTGTAAATGGAGTTCTCGCTCTGTTATGGCGTCCACAAAGATTTTAATCCGATTGTTGAGTTTTGGAAAATCTTCAATATTCTGATTGGATGTCAAAGCTTGCTGGGGTAATCTCTATCTCAGATGACTGATTTTCTTTCTTTAATGTTGACTTGATGTAAAGACAAGATTGTAACATTTTCGGTTTTTCTATTGGGTGGTAGGTTATGCTTTGTAATGGAAATTTTTGTTCATAAAATATTATCTTTGCTGTGTAATGCTGGTCATACAGGTATAAATATTTGTTTAAAAAATTTGGTTTTAAGAATATTACTTTGATTTTCTAATCGTTAGTGGGGGTCAAATCAATGTTTGTTTTCGACTGCAGTGACAGAAAAATTTGAAGGGGCAGAAAGGAAAACTTTTCTTGATGGAACAAATTTTCGGTCGGTTTATGTGTTTTCTTTTTTCAGAAATTATATTCATTTTAAAATTTAATGTTAAAGTGTTACTAAACCCTGCATTCACTATATCTGGTCTCCCACAGTACACATGGAAATGCAATTATTTTAGTAAATATAAATTGCTAAATACCATTTCTAATCAGCAGTATATAGCAGTCTTGTGATGTCTATCAGTGTCTGGTTAAAGCTTGTTAATTAATTAGACTCATATGGAACGGCATGTAATTCCCATTATCCCTTAACATACAAATTAGTTAAATACCCCAAACATTGGGATTTTAAAGGCAATGTGTAATCAAAAAAAGATCATATATATATATATATATATATATATATATATATATATATATAGAAAAAAGAGTATTATTTATTATTACAAAAAACTACAAATGATGGTTGTATGAGGATACAAACAATCATAGAATAAAATACATAGGTTTTACAAAATATATGACAATTTGAGAGGGGCAGTTTCAAGCTACAATTCAAAAAAGAGACATTTTGTATCATGGCTCTAAAGGGTAAGTAGTTGAAAATCCGACACGTTTCGAATAGTGCATATAAATTCTTCCTCAGGGAAGCCACTCTGAAAACACAGAATATGAAATCAATACAGAGAAAAACATAAAATAATGTTTGTTTATACATATATATATATATATATCAATAGGCATATACATAGCGCCCCTGAAGATCTACTTACAGTACATGTAAACCTATTGATCCAGGATAGAGATACTCCCCCACCTTAATCAATCTTAAGGTTGGATCAATAGGTTGACATGTAAGTAGATCTTCAGGGGCGCTATGTATACGCCTATTGATATATATTATATTATTTGTGTAATAATAAACAATACTATCGTTTCTATATATATATATATATATATATATATATATATATATATATATATATATATATATATATATATATATGATCTTTTTTTGGTTACACATTGCCTTTAAAATCCCAATGTTTGAGGTATTTAACTAATATGCTGGTTAAAGCTTGTAAGAGGAGTTTTAATTCTCCTCTGACTGTCCTATGAGGCTGCAGGACCCCTGACCCTCTGTCTGGACAGTGCTGATTGGCCCTGTGCTGATCACATGCACCCTCCCAAGAAAAAAATAAAAATTCTCTAGCACTACACACCAAACTGAGCATGTGCAGCCTGACTCCATAGGCTCTGTGATATCAGGAAATTATTAGGAGTCAGCGGACGAAGAAGGGGAGGATCAGAGAAGACAGGATCAAACAGCCTTTTTGCACAATGCGGAGGATTAACCCCTTAGGTTCCACAGTGAGTATAACAAGCATGCTTTTATGAATATACTGACTGATTTTACTGTTGTGGGTTTAGTAACACTTTAACCGCTTGCCGACCAGCCGCCGTCATTATACTGCGGCAGGTCGGCACGAGCCATATAGCTATATGTCCGCTCCTTTAAGCGGGATAGCAGGCACGTGCGTCCCGCCACCCTGCGAGGCTGCCGATGCTTGTGACCAGCTGCCATCGTGACCATCGGCCACGAGTATCGGCAGCCCCCATCGGCCACGAACATCTGGATAGCAGGCGCGTGCACTGCTATGAGCGCATGCACCACTATGGGCGCGTGCACGTGCTCGCTACACTGCGAGGGTGCCAATGCTCGATGGCCGCCGGCCACGAGCGATCGTGGGCATGAGAGACAGAACGTGGAACTTTGTGTGTAAACACAAATCCCAGTTCTGTTCTGTGAGGAGTGACAGATCGTGAGTTCCTAATAGCTAGGAACCACAATCTGTCATCCCCTCTAGTCAGTCCCCTCCCCCTACAGTTAGAACACACAGTCAGGGAACACAATTAACCCCTTGATAGCCCCCTAGTGTTAACCCCTTCCCTGCCAGTGACATTTTTACAGTAATCAATGCATTTATATAGCAATGATCACTGTATAAATGCCAATGGTCCCAAAAATCTGTCAAAATTGTCTTTTACGTGTCCGCCATAATGTTGCAGTCCCCCCAAAAAAAAATACAGATCGCCGCCATTACTAGTAAAAAAAAAAAATATAATAAAAATGCTATAAAACTATCCCCTATTTTGTAGACGCTATAACTTTTTCGCAAACCAATCAATATACGCTTATTGCGAATTTTTTTTACCAAAAATATGTAGAAGAATACGTATCGGCCTAAACTAAGGAAAAAAATTTTTTTTAAAAAAAATTGGGGATATTTATTATAGCAAAAAGTAAAAATATTGTGTTTTTTTCAAAATTGTCGCTCTTTTTTGTTTATAGCGCAAAAAATAAAAACCGCAGGGGCAATCAAATACCACCAAAAGAAAGCTCTATTTGTGGGACAAAAAGGACGTCAATTTTTTTTGGTACAGCGTCGCACGACCGCGCAATTGTCAGTTAAATGACGCAGTGCCGAATCGCAAAAAAATGCTCTGGTGATTGAGCAGCCAAATCTTCCGGGGCTGAAGTGGTTAAAGCGGAGGTCCGCTATTGTAACGAATAGTCAACGTTCATGGGACAACAGAAGCAGGAGAGACAACTGACGCGTTTCACAACATCATTGTTGCTTAAAGGAAACAATACAGAAATCAAATGTCAAATTATTAATATACAATGTATATCTAATTATTAAAGTGCAAAAATAAACCATCAAAAATGTCCATAATAATTGACAGATTTGTTCACATATGATTATTATGGACATTTTTGGTGGTTTATTTTTGCGCTTTATTAATTAGATCCTTGATGGATCCACTTTTGGGTGGAACTCTGCTTTAAGAGCAAAATACAATTTTTGAACGACATTTGTCCATTCATCGAATGCGCAAAGAATTTTCATACAAATGTTCGTACGAATATTCTCGGAAGAAAATCTATATATGTGTGTGGCCAGCAGAAGTAAACTGCCTGTTTGGTTATTGGAATAGGGAAAGGACAGACTCCCCCCGGGGGCAGTAAAGTGATCTCTCTATTTGTTTATGTTGATGGATGATGTCGGACAAGTCTCACTGCTAAACCCTGTAAAACACACAACCAGATTGTTACCTTTTGCTCTATTGTTAGTTCATGGGCCGTGTATATATATATATTTTTTTCATAGTGGGAGTATGGGCCACTATTCCCCCCACTGACACTAATAATGGAGCACTATTCCTCCCAATGATACCAATGATGGGCACTATTCCTTCGACTGACACCAACAGTGGGCCATTATTCCTCCCACTGACACAATGACGGGGCACTATTCCCCCACTGACACCAATGATGGGACACTATTCCTCCAACTGACACCAATGATGGGGCACTATTCCTCCCACTGACACCAATGATGGGGCACTATTCCTTCGACTGACACCAACAGTGGGGCATTATTCCTCACACTGACACCAATGATGGGGCACTATTCCTCCACTGACACCAATGATGGGGCACTATTCCTTCGACTGACACCAACAGTGGGACACTATTCCCCCCACTGACACTAATAATGGAGCACTATTCCTCCCACTGACACCAATGATGGGACACTATTCCTTCCACTGACACCAGTATGGGGCAATATTCCTCCCACTGACACCAGTATGGGGCACTATGCCTCCCACTGACACCAGTATGGGACACTATTCCCCCCACTGACACTAATAATGGAGCACTATTCCTCCTAATGACACCAATGATGGGGCACTGTTCCTTCCACTGACACCAGTGATGGGGCACTATTCCTTCCACTGACACCAGTGATGGGGCACTATTCCTCCCACTGACACCAGTGATGGGGCACTTTTCCTTCCACTGACACCAGTATAGGGCATTATTCCTCCCACTAACACCAGTATGGGACACTATTCCTCCCACTGACACCAGTGATGGGGCACTATTCCTCCCACTGACACCAGTGATGGGGCACTGTTCCTTCCACTGACACCAGTATAGGGCATTATTCCTCCCACTAACACCAGTATGGGACACTATTCCTCCCACTAACACCAGTATGGGACACTATTCCTCCCACTGACACCAGTGATGGGGCACTATTCCTCCCACTGACACCAGTGATGGGGCACTGTTCCTTCCACTGACACCAGTGATAGGGCATTATTCCTCCCACTAACACCAGTGATGGGACACTACTCCTCCCACTGACACCAGTGATGGGGCACTATTCCTCCCACTGACACCAGTGATGGGGCACTATTCCTCCCACTGACACCAGTGATGGGGCACTATTCCTCCCACTGACACCAGTGATGGGGCACTGTTCCTCCCACTGACACCAGTGATGGGGCACTATTCCTTCCACTGACACCAGTGATGGGGCTATGTTACCAAGGCCAGAGCATTTTCTACTCCCTCTGGCCACAGTCTGGCCCATCTGAAGGATAATAAACTGGCCCTTAGTTTAGAAAGTTTGGAGACCCCGGATCTAGTACAATGCAGGACCAAATGCCCTGCATTGTACATAATGATGGGAGGAGAGCACCAGAGACTATGACGGAGTAGGGTAAATAGAATGCCTGACTCCTTGTTCTCTAGAGTCATTGAGCATTTATTCCTTTTCCGGGAAGGGGCCCTGCAAGAGTATTTTTTTGTAAGCCTTGGAGTTGGCCTTGAAAGGCCCCGGCGGTAACTTTCTTTTGAGGTTGACTGATGGTCTTCACACGTTGCCTGGAATGACCATTCCATGTTATATTTTACTCTCCTGAATCCTGGAGGTGTTCAGCTGACACGTCAGGCCTCGGGCTCAGGCAGGGGTGGCTGTGAATAAATGTGGCTGTGCGGCACACACCAGGTTGTCTGAGTTATGTCAGGCATCCAAGTTCCCCCCGTCTTTGATTTTCCAGTTTGACCTCAGAGCAGCGTGGGATCAGTGGCTCCTAAATCCCTCACCTTTGAAGGCCTAGCTACTTGTCGGCTCTTGCTGCTTCTTTCCCAAGTGTCTGATGCAGATGTTTCACTTTAAGTCAACATTCAAAGCATTTTTTTCTCTGCTGTCTCTGAGTAGCAGAGCAAAGCCCCATGTTTAGCTGTGGCTGGAAATAATAAAGAGGACCTGTCACTTTGCCCATTGAGGGAAGCGTAAGCCCCCCATTCACTCTTAGGGCGCTTCCAAAGCGCTCAACAATTCAAGTCGCATGTTTTCCATTTGTCCCTGTTCATATTTGAGCCTTCAGATGCCGGGAGCTCAATACTCCAAGCCTGGAAGAGGTACATGAGTTACTTTTACAGTCCCCAATACCATCTCCTGATAGTACAGAGCCAGGGGACAGGCTGCACATGCTCAGTGTGGTCTGCATCAGTGTTGGTCATCTTACTTTAAAAAAGTAATTAGTTAAGTTACAAATTACTTCTCCCAAAAAGTAATTGCGTTAGTAACTCAGTTACTACATTGGAAAAGTAATTAGTTACGCAGCAAATTAACTGTGAATTTTTTTTTAATATTCTATACGTGTAACTAAGGGGCGGGTCTAGTATTACTGTAAGCAAGGGGCGCATTTATTATTATTGTTATATATGGTGTATCCAAGGAGCTGCTCTATTATTACTCTAACCAAGGGGCAGATCTGTTATAGCGTGTAAGCAAGGGGCAGGTCTATTATTATTATATCGTGTAAGGGGCGGATGGCTACAGAAGAGGGCGAATGTTAAATTAATGGGCAGAGCTCGATATATAACAATAATAATAAATGCGCCCCTTGGTTACAGTAATACTAGACCCGCCCCTTAGTTACACGATAGATGCCCCTTGCAGAGTAGCACGAGCATCGGGAGTGTGCGGCATCGCCTCGTACAATTACATGTTAACTGCGCCTGCGCGGTGTAGAGTTCACTCAGAGCTGTTTAGGTTCGGAAATTTTCGGAAGTTCCGTAGTCCTTTGTACTGCGCAAGCCCTGCGCCTGCGCAGTACAGGGGGGTCCTTATCTGGCGGGGGAACTTTTTCGGCAGGACACCGGAATTACACTACTGCCATCTAGTGGCGGTAGATGTAATTGGGGTAACTAAGCCAAAGTAATGGGAACTGAGTTACCATGAGGGGAAAAGTAATCAGTTAGATTATTCGTTACCCTCTAAAATAACTGCGTTACGTAACTCAGTTTATTTTAACTCAGTTACTTACATCACTGGTCTGCATTGCTAGAGAGTTTTTTTTTTTTTCTTGGCAGAGTGCCAATCAGCACTGTCCAGACAGAGGGTCAGGGGTCCTGCAGCCTCAGAGGACAGTCAGAGTAGAATGAAAACTCCTCCTACAAGCTTTAACCTCCTCCCCCTACATGCTTTTGATGAAGGCCGAAACACGTCAGAATTTTTGGATGATGTTATTGCTGTAATGCTCAAATAAATATTTTCTATGGAGAAACTGTCGAGTTGCCGGCCTGTACTTTCTATTAGGGGTGCAACGGATCAAAAAACTCACGGATCGGATCGTTCCTCGGATCAGAGTCATGGATCGGATCATTTTTCGGATCAGCAAATAATTGAATTTGCAAAAACCTGTGAAAATGCCACCACCATATAGTCCCCACTGTAATATACATCTCCCCCACTGTAATATCCAGGTCATCTCCTCCACTGTAATATTGGTTGAGTATGGCTGGGTACGGCTGGGTATTGCAGAGTATTGGCAGGGTATGGCAGAGTATTGGCAGGGTATGGCAGGGTATTGGCAAAGTATTGGCAGGGTATTGGCAGGGTATTGGCAGAGTATTGGCAGGGTATTGGCAGAGTATTGGCACCTATCAGTGCCCATAAGCTGGGTATCGCCAAGTATGGCTGGGTATGGCTGGGTATTGCAGAGTATTGGCAGGGTATTGGCAGAGTATTGGCAGGGTATTGGCAGGGTATTGGCAGAGTATTGGCACCTATCAGTGCCCATCAGTGCTGCATATTAGTGCCTCCTCATCGGTGCCCATCAGTGCAGAATATTAGTGCCACCCCATCCTGTCCTTCAGTGTCGCCTCATCAGTGCCCATCAGTGCAGCCTATCAGTGCCCATCAATGAAGAAGAAAAATTACTTATTTACAAAATTTGTAAAAAAAAAAGAAATGTATTTATTTTTTTCCAGATTTTCGGTCTATTTTAGTTTTTTTTAGCAAAAAAATGAAATTATAAAAAAATGTAATATGGGTACAGCGTTGTATGACCGCGCAATTGTCATTCAAAATGTGACAGCGCTGAAAGCTGAAAATTGGCCTGGGCAGGAAGGGGGTAAAAGTGCCTGGTATTGAAGTGTTTCAAGGCCAACTTCAGACACAAGAACATCTACAACAACTGTCTGGCAGCAAAGGTTCAGCCTAAACTTTCAGAACCTTTTTTTTTATTGAGCTGTTTCAAGCTTTTTGGCCATCGTCAGTGCAAAGTATGGAAAAAATAACAAGTGTGGATTAATGTGTGAAGTTGCAGGAAATGATTAGAAAGAATTTCAGATGAAGGTGGTATAGTGGGGGGGGGGGGGTGAATTTGAATGCACAGCTGACCCCTGATGTCCTGTGATCCTATAGGAAGAAATGACTGACGCTCACACGGTATTCTTCTTCTGTTTGCGCATTTTGATAACACAGAGTAATCAAATCTGCACGGAATTCACGGATAACATTCCCATACAGGTGCGGGGACAGGTGAGGGCCCATTCAAAGTTTTGCATTGTTTGGGGGCGGAACATTGACTGGGCACTCCTGTGGGCTACGAGGCTGTTTGGGCTGTTCAGGGGCAGAGCTTTGACTGGGCACTCCTGTGGGCTAAAAGGCTGTTTGGGCTGCTTGGGGGCAGAGCTTTGGCTGGGCACTCCTGTGGGCTAAGAGACAGTTTGGACTGTTCAGGGGTGGAACTTTGACTGGGCACTCCTAGGGGCTAAGAGGCTGGTTGTGCTGTTCAGGGGCGGAGCTTTAACTGTGCACTCCTGTAAGCTAAGAGGCTGTTTGGGGGCAGAACATTGACTGGGCACTCCTGTGGGATACAAGGCTGTTTGGGCTGTTCAGGGGCAGAGCTTTGACTGGGCACTTCTGTGGGATAAGAGGCTGCTTAGGCTGTTCAGGGGCAGAATTTTGACTGGCCACTCCTGTGGGCTAAAAGGCTGTTTGGGCTGCTTGGGGGCGGGGCTTTGGCTGGGCACTCCTGTGGGCTAAGAGGCTGTTTGGACTGTTCAGGGGTGGAACTTTGACTGGGCACTCCTAGGGGCTAAGAGGCTGGTTGTGCTGTTCAGGTGCGGAGCTTTAACTGTGCACTTCTGTGAGCTAAGAGGCTGTTTGGGGGTGGAACATTGACTGGGCACTCCTGTGGGCTGCGAGGCTGTTTGGGCTGTTCAGGGGCAGTGCTTTGACTGGGCACTTCTGTGGGCTAAGAGGCTGTTTAGGCTGTTCAGGAGCGGAATTTTGACTGGCCACTCCTGTGGGCTAAAAGGCTGTTTGTGCTGCTTGGGGGCGGGCTTTGGCTGGGCACTCCTGTGGGCTAAGAGGCTGTTTGGGCTGTTCAGGGGTGGAACTTTGACTGGGCACTCCTAGGGGCTAAGAGGCTGGTTGTGCTGTTCAGGGGCGGAGCTTTAACTGTGCACTCATGTGAGCTAAGAGGCTGTTTGGGGGTGGAACATTGACTGGGCACTCCTGTGGGCTACAAGGCTGTTTGGGCTGTTTAGGGGCAGAGCTTTGACTGGGCACTTCCGTGGCCTAAGATGCTGTTTAGTCTGTTCAGGAGTAGAATTTAGACTGGCCACTCCTGTGGGCTAAAACTAAGGCTGTTTGGGCTGTTTTCGGCGGGGCTTTGGCTGGCCACTCCTGTGGGCTAAAACTAAGGCTGTTTGGGCTGCTTGGGGCGGGGCTTTGGCTGGGCACTCCTGTGGGCTAAGAGGCTGTTTGGGCTGTTCAGGGGTGGAACTTTGACTTGGCACTCTTATGGGCTAAGAGACTGGTTGGGATGTTCAGGGGCGAAGCTTTGACTGAGCACTCCTGTGGGCCAAGAGGCTGTTTGGGGGCTGCTCATGGGTGGCACTTTGACTTGGCACTCCTATGGGCTAAGAGACTGGTTGGGCTGTTCAAGAGCTTTGTCTGGACTCTGTTTGGGAGGAGAACTCCCAAGAACTGCACTGTGTTTACTGTTTGCATGTAAAATTAAAATGCTCATGTGGTTGCAGAAGGAGCACTTTGGGACACCTTGTGCTAAGGTGTCACCAAGACAGGAAGTGAGGGGGAATTTTCCCAGTGAACAAAGACAACAATAAAAGCCTGACAGAGTTTCTAACCCTTCTTTAGTCAAAAAAACGATTGAAAATGTTGAAGTTCCCGTTTAATAAAGATATATAGAAAATTATCATTTTAAGAGCAGCTACAGATAAATTGGCTGCCGGATAACAGATGATGCTATAAACTTAGTAGAGACCTAAAAAAAATATAAAATCACAGAATATTGTCCTCGTCCCAGAAGACCCAACACGTTGTATTAACCCCATGCACTGCCTGTCCCGTCACAATGCCAGTATTCAGATCCAGCTTCTGGTGGTGCCATAGATATGAGTTTTCCTGGAACGGCAATTTCCTTTCTGTCCTCCGCAGACATTAAAACATGGAGAGAGCGGCTATAAAAAAAAAAAAAAAAAATCTTAAAATATCAGATGAAATAGCATTAAAAAAAGACAAACAGGCCAAGAAAAACATACTTCAGGATGAAGCGATCCACAGCAAAACACATTTGAAAAACAATAAAAAAGCAACAAAAATCTGAATTTATAATATGTAATAAATGAGAATGGACTTTTCTGTTAAAAAAAATTAATAAATGACAATGGATGGACCAGCTTTATCATAAAATGCACACAAATAAAGTTATATAAATAAATATACAAAATAGAAAGTAATAATCAAAAAATACTGTAATTGCTAAACAAAATAAATAAAAACAGGTTGAATCGCAGATGATTTGAAAATGTATTGTTAACTGGCGGATCTTGCACTAATTACTAATTTGTGGGCGTTCTGAACGGGTACAGTGCACCAAATGCCCCCTCCCCAGTTTGCCACGTAGCAAGGAAGCCACATTTGAATTTTCACCATTTTTACAAAGTTGTCAGTAGCTGCAGAAATAATTGAAAAAGTGATTTAAAAAAAAAATTTAAAAATTGAATATTTAAAAATAATTACAAAAAAATAAATAAAAATAAAAACAGATTACACCGCAGAGGATATACATTTATCAGAACTTAGTCCCCCTCCAGCCTTTTCCTGGTGACGCTGGATTTTAACCAGAAGACGTTCATTTTTCTCACCATTTCGCAATGGTTACTTTACATTTTTTTGTCTTTTAGCTTCCTTGTGCTAGCAAAAAAGTAAATGTAGAAAAAAAAAAAAAGTATATAAAAGCCCTCATTGTACTCACATATATGAACACAAACATGCATTGGGTGCACACATGTATGAAAACAACCATTTTGACTATCGCACAATAATTCTAGGACCATTATTTATTTATTATTTTAATTTTAGGTTGACTATAAATTGATGTGCTGTACATCTTTTTTATTTTTTTTTTATTTGCCATTTTACTAGCGCTTGACATGTTTGGTATCAAATTACTCTGCATGACCTCATCTTTTATATCTTACCCCCAAAAAATGGGGATTCATTGGGGTTGATTTACTGAAACTGGAGAGTGCAAAATCTGATGCAGCTCTGAATAAAACACAATCAGCTTCCAGTTTTTTTTTGTCAAACTTTAATCGAACAAGCTGAAGTTAGAAGCGGATTGGCTACCATGTACAGCTGCACCAGATTTTACACTCTACAGTCTTAGGCCGGCCATACACGGTTCGAATTTCGAAAGAATTTTCTTTCGAAAATCGTTCAAAATTCGACCATATATGGCCTGCATTAGTAAATTAACCACAATGTGTTTGTGTGCACTAAAATGAATTGAGTATTTTTCACTGAAAAGTATAGCTAACGATGATAAAGAGCAGCGTAACGATTGTGCGACATTAAAAAAAATAAAAAAAATAAAAGCCTCTGCCACCATTTTATTCTTTGGGGTCTCAGAAAATATATAATGTTTTTGGTGTTTTAAGTGCATTTTCTAGTTTTAAAAAAAAGTGCACTTTAGTATGGGTGTGCAAAATTAAAAATATAAAATTGTTGTTTTTGGAGGCCCTGATTATCCCTGTAGGACTTGGAAACGTATATATACAGAACAAAAAATAAAATGGCTGTGGCAGCGAAAGGGTTCATATACATTTGCAGTTGGGGCAGTAAAAATAGGCAGTTTAGCTACGGTATTACCACCCCCCCTCACTTAAGCTGTTGTACACTTGCCATGCCCACAGCAAAAGTCAAACCCCCTTGTCGCATTCAGCAGGCAGTACTGCCGCTAAGCGCGACCAATCCCAGTGAATACGGCTACACCACAATCACCCTGCACCTGCGGGCAATGAAAGTGGTTGAAGCTCAGTGGTTTGGACTTTTAAGGACTTCCGGCCACCTGTCAACCGCCCTCTGAAAAGTGATCCACTGAAGGTCGCTTTTCAGAGGAGCGGCTAGGGCTGTGCAAATGTAAACTAGATCAAAGGGTTAAGTTGAGAACTAAAGTTAGATTTTTTTATTTTTTTTTTGCCGCATCATCAGTTGTTGTTATGAGGCTCTGGGACATGTCACCCATCACCCAGACTGCAGAAGTTCGAGATAACGGCTGTCCAA
The DNA here is from genome assembly GCA_028564925.1 of Lithobates sylvaticus. NCBI lineage: Eukaryota > Metazoa > Chordata > Amphibia > Anura > Ranidae > Lithobates > Lithobates sylvaticus. Next base: position 259,111,866 of record CM053032.1, on the reverse strand, counting down.
GACCTGAATGTCCTACAAACTACAAATACAGCTTTTATCTTGGCGCTAGTGTGTCCGGCAAGGAAGATCACAGGATTGGGATATCAGGGGGGCAGAGGTTGGAGTCAGTTATTAGTAATTCTCAGCTATAGCTGGTGATGGCTACATTGGATATCAGCCGGGATTCAGAAGATACAGAAGATGAGATGGAGGGATTGTATTATCTCCAGGAAACTCTGCTTCTTCAAACCCAACACAAATGTCATATTTTGCAGCTGACCAGAATTTAGATGTGGTGGCTGCATTTGTTTTTTGTGTTAGCCTTTTTTTTCTTTTTCTTTTTTCGCCTGGTGATCTTGCCAGTAATACACTTCCTGTCCTTCCTGTCCTAGGGTAACTCACTGTACTCTGCCTCATACCTCCCTGCAGTGGTGGTTGGTGGTGTTTTGTTTTGGGGGGGCGGCAAACAGCCACCTTCCGTGGCACCTCAAACCCCCCCCCCCATTCCCCCTCGCTGTCTGCCGGTCGGTCCACCAGCACTTACCCCATCTAGGCCGAGGGCATCGACGGGTGCAGGGCCAGCCCTACCATGGGTCCCAGCGGGTCCATTGGACCCAGGCAGCACTTTAAGAGGGGCAGAAAATTGAACCACGGCCGCCTCGCCTTCTCTTCTATTTACCCAGCAAATTGATGACCAAGATTTATTTTCCAGCAGTTTTGTGTGACATGATTACAACTGCCCCTATACTACCCTAGACCACCCCTATACTGCCCTAGCATGTTTATATACTACCCTAGTCTCTCTATATATTACCCCAGCCTGCCCCTATACTACCCTAGCCTGTCTATATACTACCCTTGCCTGTCTGTATGCTACCCTAGCCTGTCTATATACTACCCTAGCCTGTCCACACACTACCCTAGCCTGCCCCAATACTACCCTAGCCTGTCTATATACTACCCTAGCCTGTCTGTATACAACCCTAGCCTGTCCATATACTACCCTAGCCTGTCTATATACTACCCTAGCCTGTCTATATACTACCCTAGCCTGTCCATATACTACCCTAGCCTGTCTATATACTACCCTAGCCTGTCCATATACTAGCCTAGCCTGTCTATATACTACCCTAGCCTGCCCCTATACTACCCTAGCCTGCCCCTATACTACCCTAGCCTGTTCCTATACTACCCTAGCCTGTCTATATACTACCCTAGCCTGTCCATATACTACCCTAGCCTGTCTATATACTACCCTAGCCTGTCCATATACTACCCTAGCCTGTCCATATACTACCCTAGCCTGTCTATATACTACCCTAGCCTGTCTGTATGCTACCCTAGCCTGTCTATATACTACTCTAGCCTGTCTATATACTACCCTAGCCTGTCTATATACTACCCTAGCCTGTCTATATACTACCCTAGCCTGTCTATATACTACCCTAGCCTGTCTATATACTACCCTAGCCTGTCCATATACTATCCTAGCCCGCCCCTATACTGCCCTAGCCCCCCCCCCCCCCCCCCTGGAATTGAACATAATGGTATGTTAAATCATTTTGCATACAGACAAGGTGCTGTTGCATGTAAATCTGACTTCCTGATCACTTTAAATTTAGTTTTGATTATCATGAGATAAAATAATGGATGTGTTTTTCATGCCCATTGAAATGAATAGGCAGCGCTGCCGAAGGGCCTGCAAAGTGTTTTGGCAGCGCCCCAACGCGGGCGCGTTTAACCCTTTCTTCGGCCGCTAGTGGGGAGATAAAAACGTTGCTAAAACGACGGTAAAGTTCCGCTAATACTAGAAGCGCTTTACCACTAAAGCCAGGGGCTTTCAGTGTGAAAGTAGCCTAAGGGGGTAAAACCTTCCGGGGCTGAAGTGGTTAAACAGTCATTGTAATCATTTGATGAAGATTCTCCTTTTATTTGTTCACTTTGCCACATTCGAATCGAAAAAAAAAAAAAAAAAACGAAAGTTTTAGATTTGACCGATTCAAAATGTATCGATTTGAATAAAAAAAAATCAGTAAACTCGAAGAAATTTCTAAAAAGACATAAAACAAATTCAGAATACAAACTCTGAATATGAATTGAACAAATCAACCGAATTTAACTAAACTAAATCATTTGATTAACAAGTCTAAATAAAACAATTTTTTCGTCATGCACAGTGCGTGGAAAAGACTTATGCCCCGTACACACGGTCGGAAATTCCGACCACAAAATCCGTCGGATTTTTTCCGAAGGACTTTGTCCGACACTGGTGTTGCATACACACGGTCGGACAAAGTTGTCGGAAAATCCGATCATCCTGAACGTGGTGACGTTCGTTGCGTACGACGGGACTACGTAGAGGCTAGTAGCCAATACCTTTGGTCTTGTAATGTGATCTGAGCATGCGTGGCACTTTGTCCGTCGGAATTCGCTACACACGATCGGAAAAAGTCCGATAGGACTTTGTTGTCGGAAAATTTGAGAGCAGGAGATAAAACTTTGCCCGTCGGAAAATCCGACGGAAAAAGTCCGATGGAGCCTACACACGGTCGGAATTTCCGACAACTTTGTCCGATAGGACATTTTCCGTCGGAAAATCCGACCGTGTGTACTGAGCATAAAAGTGTTTTGTTTTTTTTGTTTTGTTTTTGGCATTGTGACTGTACTTTCAGCCACGTTCCGTTGCTGTGCGCTGTAAAAGAAATTAGTCCGGGAGCATTTTGTCACACTGCAGTTCATTGTGCCATGTGTTAGGTTAAAAGGAAGCAATGTGTAAAAAACAAAAAAAACTAAAAAAAAACTCACAACACAGTGCTTGCAAAAACTCTGCGCACATCACAGGGTGCACCGCCGTGGTGTGAACAAGGCCCAAATCCCCATCCTACACTGTGATGTCCCAGTTATCTGTAATTCGGCACTCTCCGCCAGTCCGCTTTGTCATGAGGAATTAACCCCCCCGACCCATGTCACAGCTCACATTACCCTCTGGATACACAATGCCTGCAGAACCCGCTGGTATCAGTAGACGTGAGAGCTGACAATTCTGGCCTGGTGTCTGCGCCATCTGACAGTGGCTGTGACATGAAAACAGCTGATAGACATTCATCACCCACCATCCCTCCGAGATCAGGTTTAGACTGGAGCCATAACAGGCGCACAATGTAATGCAATAACATCATACACTGTATTACATAAAATGTCATAATAAAGTGCTGAAAGATACAGTATGACAAATCACAACAATAATACCCAAACATAAATGTTATAAATATAACAGCATATTAAAAAAAAAATATGTGTATATATATATATATATATATATATATATATATATATATATATATATATATATATATACATATTTTTTTTTATATATTTTTTATATATTTTATATATTTTTTATATATTTGATATATATTTTTTTATATATTTTTTTTTATATATATATATATATTTTTTATATATATATTTTTTTATATATATATATATTTTATAATAATATATATATATATATATATATATATATATATATATATATATATATATATATATATATATATATATATATATATATATATATATAATTATTATTATTATACAGGTTTTATATAGCGCCAATAGTTTGCGCAGCGCTTAACAAAATAAAGGCAGACATTACAGTTACATTACAATTTGGTACAAGAGGAATCAGAGGGCCCTGCTCACTAGAGCTTACAATCTAAAAACGAAGGGTCAATTGATACAAGAGGTAATAGCTGTGGGGGATGAGCTGATGGAGGAAGTAAAACAGTGTTAGTTAGAAGCAGGATAGGCTTCTTTAAAGAGAAGGGTTTTCAAAAAAAAAAAGAGAAGGATTTTCAGGGATCGTCTAAAGATGGAAAGATTAGGAGATAGTCAGGGGATTGGGGTAAGGAGTTCCAAAGGATGGGAGAAGCTTTGGAGAAATCCTGGAGGCGAGCATCGGAGGAGGTGACAAGGGAGCTAGAGAGCAGGAGGTCTTAGGAAGACCAAAGAGAGCGGCTTGGTTGGTATTTTGGGACTAGGCTAGTGATGTAGCTGGGGGCAGAGTTATGGATGGCTTTGTAAATTATTGTTAGTTCTTTAAATTTTATTCGTTTGGGTGAGTGGAAGCCATTTATGTACAGTTTCTCACAAAAGTGAGTACACCCCTCACATTTTTGTAAATATTTTATTATACCTTTTCATGTAATAACACTGAAGAAATTACACTTTGCTACAATGTAAAGTAGTGAGTGTAAAGCTTGTATAACAGTGTGAATTTGCTGTCCCCTCAAAATAACTCAACACACATTAATGTCTAAACCGCTGGCAACAAAAGTCAGTACACCCCTAAGTGAAAATGTCCAAATTGGGCCCAAAGTGTCAATATTTTGTGTGGCCACCATTATTTTCCAGCACTGCCTTAACCCTCTTGGGCATGGAGTTCACCAGAGCTTCACAGGTTGCCACTGGAGTCCTCTTCCACTCCTCCATGATGACATCACAGAGCTGGTGGATGTTGGAGAACTTGCGCTCCTCCACCTTCCGTTTGGTGATGCCCCACAGATGCTCAATAGGCTTTAGGTCTGGAGACATGCTTGGCCAGTCCATCACCTTTACCCTCAGTTTCTTTAGCAAGGCAGTGGTGGTCTTGGAGGTGTCTTTGGGGTCGTTATCATGTTGGAATACTGCCCTGCGGCCCAGTCTCCGAAGGGAGGGGATCATGCTCTGCTTCAGTATGTCACAGTACATGTTGGCATTCATGGTTTCCTCAATGATCTGTAGCTCCCCAGTGCCGGCAGCACTTATGCAGCCCCAGACCATGACACTCCCACCACCATGCTTGACTGTAGGCAGTGCCTGACCTCACAAATGCGCTTCTGGAAGAATGGTCAAACATACCCATAGACATACACCTAAACCTTGCGGACAGCCTTCCCAAAAGGGTGGGCCAACTCAATATTGAACCCTACGGACTAAGACTGGGATGCCATTAAAGTTAATGTGTGTGTAAAGGCAAATGTCCCAATACTTTTGGTAATATAGTGTATATACCTGTGTGTGTGGGTGTGTGTATATATATATATTATCAAATCGTTGCCACTGCACACATATAAAAAAGATAAAAAATGGCCTGGGTGCATCAGCAAATACTGTAGTACATATCATCCAAAAGAGAGAGTGGCACTCACGGGTACTAAAAGGTGGTGAACACACAGTGAAGATTTTATTTCGACATTTCGACAAGGCACAAGCTCGTCTTCCTTGGGACAACTAACAAGTGAAGCAATACACTTAGACACAGGCACAATTTTATTTTTTTCAGGTATTTACCAAAACATATTCAAGTTATAGTTATAGAATGGATATGGGCTGAAAGTGCCCACTCTCAATTTTAATTTGCATGTCCACTGACCATTTAGGGGGGGTGGCGTGATAGAGGGGCTGCGCCCCTGCGCCCTTAATGGATGCCCTTAATGGCCACCGCTGGGTGAATCCTAGACGTGTGGCAACCCTAAGTGAAATACCAATACCAGCGCCATAAAGTCTGTGACAAAAGCCAACATTCAAGCCTCCACTAAGAACTAATGACATCACAAAGTGGATGATATCACAAAGTGAAAAGATACAAGATGGCTGAACCAATGAACATTCCATGGATAATATCACTGCGTGTTGAGCTGCTGATGTGCTGGATGTTCTAGTATGTGGTGGAGGATTTTATATCATAGGTTATTTTCGTATTAACTAAAACCCAGAGGGTGTGACCCCGGCATTCTGCTGCTGTTAGTTGGCTCACCTGGAGGCAAGATGGCTTCCATGGTGGATATAAAATAAAACCCTATTATCTCACTGATGTTAGGCTTTTCACAGGAGAGAGCCTCGGGATATGCTTATCATTCGAAGCAGAACTAATTAGGAATGTTTCTATCCTGATAATACCTTGCCTTCAAGGATCGCTAATCCTAAATGGGTGAAAGCATCTTGCGAAACGGCCACCTGTAAATGTATACATGTTGTTTCATTTCAGGTCGGTTCCCAACAGTTCACGTACCAAGAATACATTAAATAGCAACTCCTAGGAGCAGGAACATCAGTCAGCAAATTATTTTATTCTACAGTTTGGAGAGTCTACTGGATAGGCATTAAGTCATCATTTGGCTTGGTTAATGATTGTTATTCTTGGATGGAAGTTGGTATTAGTATCTCTTCACTGAAGTGCCTAAAATAATCCACCATGTAAATCAACTTCATAATTAGAATTAGCATGTTATGGGAAACCATAATGGTTTGGAGCTGCCTGTGACAGACCTAGCCGGGACACAGGCTGTTGGAGGGGACTGAATGCCAGCCTATTGCCTTGCGATTATGGGCCCTGGCATTTGGGGAAACGGTGCTCTTTGAGCTATATGCCTCGGGACACCAGAGCTGGTGTTACTTGGATTCAGGTCCATGCTGGGCCCGCAAGACACAGACTCTGTATATGTATTTGGCATATTAGCAAGAGACTGAATGATACTGTTGGGACACAAGCTGTCACATGCTAATGTCATGAACTCCAGCCAGCCTGTCTGTTGTGTAACTGAGTATAGTCTGGCTTGTAGGAGTGTTTCACCTATTGTTGTGTGTGCTAATTAACCCTGCAATTGAATGAAGGAGTCCAGTGTTGATTAAGATAATTAGCTCATGCTAATTAGGTTAGGTTTAAGTCATCTGACTGTATATATGTGTGTGACATCTCAAATAAAGTTAATTCCTGATGTACTCCAAGACTAGTGCTGTCTAGTTCTTGGGGGTTCCTATAACCAGATCCATTGGACTTATGTTCCAGGACTTAGGAAGCATTTGCGGCGGACACCTTGAGTACAGGATCCGTCACACTGCCTTTCCAACCTTTTTTACCCTAGAGGAACTCTTGAAACAATTTTTTAGGTCTTGGGGAACCCCTACTAAAACCAATTCATCAGGGATCAGTGAGTAAAAAATGTCCCTTACATTGGTGGTCAGAAGAAAGCCCTACAGTGTAGGCCATAATACCACCACTAAAGATCATTGAGTTGAGTTGAGTTGCATCTTGATCTTACCCCGTAGGGTCCCGACGCGCTTACAAACACATACACAGATACAGGTGTCATGCCTCTGACTGAGACAAGTGGAGTTGGCCCCGGAACTATGTAGGCGTCATCAAAAGAGAGGTCAATCAACCACAAAGCTCAAGAAACCCCTTGCAACCTCTGGAGGAACCCTGGTTGAGAATGGCTGGTTTAGAGTTTGTCAGTATTATTTTACCTTTAAAGCTCTACTTATAGTTTTAAACTACTCACCCAATCCACTATCCAGTGTTGCTTTACACTTCCTCTACTACTCGTTGCTGCTCCTCTTCTGGGTTGAATGAGACCCACTGTCATTCAGCCCACTTCCTGTAAGCCCAAGGGTGTCATGGACAGGACATTCCTCCCTCGGTACATCATCAATTGGTCTGGGCATAAAGTATAATGCTGCTCAGATTAGCACATACATGTCATAATGTGAGCACCTATGCACTGGAGAGAAAGAATTATAAGAAGAATACGTGTAGAAATGGTAAATGACCCGGGGTGGGTTAATAGATGCTATATCCATTTTAGTATTTATGTATTTTTTTTCTTTTTTTTTTCTTACATTACCATTTGTTATAGGATGCTAATAGTACTTCTATCACAAAGTTTGCTTTCATACTCTTTCTCTCTAATTGAAATATACACCCCTAAACAGATCAGACAGTCATGCCTTAAAAAAATTCAGGTGTGTGTATGTACATTTTGAACTTGAGCTATCTAGCCCTGTAAACTATTTGACATATGATGCACCAATGGTAATGTTATCACAAAGTATTGTATATCCATGAAAGAAAAGCTGTTTGCGTTCATACTCTTTCTCTCTAATTGAAATCTACACCCCTAAACAGATCAGACAGGGAGGGGGAGGGGGAACAGTCACACCTTAGACATAATTAGGTGTGTGTGTGTGTGTACATTTTGAGCTTGAGCTTAAGCTAGCTAGCTCTGTAAGCTATTTGATATAGGATGCACCAATGGTAATGTTATCACAAAGTATATGATAAGATAAGCTGTTTGCTTTCATACTCTTTCTCTCTAATTGAAATATACATCAGACAGGGAGGGGGAGGAGTCACACCTTAGACATGTTTACGTGTGTGTGTATGTACATTTTGAGCTTGAGCTATTAGCTCTGTAAACAACAGGGTTTTTTTTTTTTTAACAAACTAGTTAAGAATAATCCTAAAAATTTAGGAAGACCCCGGAGCTCCAGATAATAATATGACTTAAGCAGCACTCATATTTCTCTGACACTAAAACATATTTGAAATGTTCATTTTTCTGGCCTAGGTGTAATTCATTGGATTTCAGGCCTTTCTATCATGGAGCCTCAGCATCACATGAGGGTTAGATAACAGGGTTATCTAACAGGTTGGTGTGCATGCAAATGCAACTTGTCTATGAATGCCCCCTCCTCCAGACTGACACCCACCTACAGTATAAAGACATTTTGATATTTGCATAACCCCTCCTCCCAAGAGCCAGCCCACTGTTTGCATCAGGGCTGATTACTCTTGAGAGAAGCACTGAAGCAGGGTGCTGTGATATTTTCGGGAAGCTCTGTACAGCACCCTGCCGGCCCCTCCCACAAGTCATGATCTGCCTGTATTGCATAGCGAAACATCGAGACCCAGTGATGACATCACTGGGTCTAAAATTAGCTTTTATTTAAAAATGCAATTAACATGTTCTTGAGGAGGAACCAGTAAAGGTAATATGTAAGCAGGTTAAAATTCATCATGTGAACAGCTGTATACACAGACTTTGGTTAGGGCCACAGAATGATAGAAAGAGACGTGTTCATGCTCGGGACGGCTGCTAATACTTTAGCCTTTATAATGTGCGGAGAATTCTCTGTATGGGGTTATACGTACAGTCGCTGCATCTGGCGTAAAGTCTGTGTGGTATTTATATTCTCTCTTAACTCACAAGATCACATCTGCTGTCTCAGAGCATCACAAAGACGGCCTTGTTACTCAACTTCTCCTGTTACCAGATCTTTGGCAGGAATATTCACTTTAACTTTGCGGCACAAAACCCTTAAAGTGAACCCAAACTTGCTTTAACGGTTTCTAAGGTAACAGTAGTGCTAAAATGCTGCGCCCTGGGGCATCTGCAAGCGGATAAGTCAATCTGTGTGTCCCTATGGAGCCTAGGCCCAGGCTTGGGTCTCGACTTCTGGCCAAGTCAACAGTAAACCACGCCCCCTTGCCTGGACTAAGTCCGTCCTCTTTCATTTAGATGTCCAGTGGTAGATCCACCATATAGTGTTTATTGTTGTCTTTTGACTCCTTACTTCCTGTGGCTGTCATTGAGAATTTGTTCCTTGGAGAGAGAGTTGGAAAACTCTTCAACAGAGACATAAACATAGTGGACTAGGGCTAGGACTTATTTTATTGCTGTGTCCTCATTGGCTAGATTTCCCTTATCTCCTATTTTGGTGACACCTTATGGGCCAAGAATTTTACACTTCCTGTGCCTGTCAATCCGTGTGTCCCTATGCAGCCTAGGCCCAGGCTTGGCTCTCGACTTCTGGCCAAGACAACAGTAAACCACGCCCCCTTGCGTGGACCAAGTCCATCCTCTTTCATTTAGATGTCCAGTGGTAGATCCACCATAGTGTTTATTGTTGTCTTTTGACTCCTTACTTCCTATGGCTGTCGTTGAAAATTTGTTCCTTGGAGAGCGAGATGGAGAACTCTTCAGCAGAGACATAAAACGTAGTGGACTAGGGTTAGCACTTATTTTATTGCTGTGTTCACATTGGCTAGATTCCTCTTATCTCCTATTTTGGTGACACCTTAAGGGCCAAGAATGTTACACTTCCTGTGCCTGTCAATCCGTGTGTCCCTATGGAGCCTAGGCCCAGGCTTGGGTCTTGACTTCTGGCCAAGTCAACAGTAAACCACGCCCCCTTGCGTGGACCAAGTCCATCCTCTTTCATTTAGATGTCCAGTGGTAGATCCACCATAGTGTTTATTGTTGTCTTTTGACTCCTTACTTCCTATGGCTGTCGTTGAAAATTTGTTCCTTGGAGAGCGAGATGGAGAACTCTTCAGCAGAGACATAAAACGTAGTGGACTAGGGTTAGCACTTATTTTATTGCTGTGTTCACATTGGCTAGATTCCTCTTATCTCCTATTTTGGTGACACCTTAAGGGCCAAGAATGTTACACTTCCTGTGCCTGTCAATCCGTGTGTCCCTATGGAGCCTAGGCCCAGGCTTGGGTCTTGACTTCTGGCCAAGTCAACAGTAAACCACGCCCCCTTGCCTGGACTAAGTCCGTCCTCTTTCATTTAGATGTCCAGTGGTAGATCCACCATAGTGTTTATTGTTGTCTTTTGACTCCTTACTTCCTATGGCTGTCATTGAGAATTTGTTCCTTAGAGAGGGAGATGGAGAACTCTTCAGCAGAGCCATAAAACGTAGTGGACTAGGGTTAGGTCTTATTTTATTGCTGTGTCCTCATTAGCTAGACTTCCCTTATCTCCTATTTTGGTGACACCTTATGGGCCAAGAAAAAAAAATGCTCTTTACATTGGTGGTCGGTGGGAGGAATGCACCTTACATTGGTGGTCAGTAGGAAGAATACTCCTTACATTGATGGTCAGTGGGAAGAATGGACCTTACATTGGTGGTCATTGGGAATAATGCTCCTCTGATGTCATTATGAGCGGCAGAGATAAGACTGGTTGGCAGAGGGACTGGACTGTATCAGTGGATCATCAATGGAACAGGCTTTGCCAACCCTTTTTACATGGAGGAACCCTTAAAATAAGTTTCTGGTCTCAGGGAACCCCAGCTATTAAATACAATATTGACAGCTTGTGCGACTGGACTGTAGCAGTAGATCATCGGTCTTCAATTCTGGAAGAGGTGTCGTAGAGGGTCATGTGATGATGGATTCTGGTAAGTACCAAATGGTTCCAGGAAGGGTTTTGTTGAAAAAAAAACACTGAGAATGGGTGCGGGGGTTTCCCATTTTGCCTGGAGATAAGCTTTAATTTTTAAACTCCAAAAGAATGTACCATAAGTGGAGATTGACATTGCTACCTTCAGATCTAAGTAAAATGTAAACAGTCCTCCTAATTAATGACAACCCCAGTTGTAGCACTTATGCTTCATGGTTTCATGGATGACCCCCACCCTTGCCAAGAGAGCTTCTGGTGGTAATTGGTGGACACAGCTGAAAGCATTTGCAACAAACACTTAGGCAAATCACCATCACAATGTGAAAAGTGCCCATCAACACTCTCCCCTCCGAGCTAAAAAAAAAAAAAGGTTTTGTGCTTCATCCGCCTCACTGTTTTGACAACAGCGGCTTGGCCTTATGTTTTTTAGCACACAACAAGTATGTTTATATCTCCTTTCGTTTGAAAACATCCAGTATGGAAGGCCTACTGGGAAAATCCTCTTTTCTCCGCGTCAGGAAATTCGAGCAGGTCCTGTGCGAGATGACACGCCTGGGGACAATTCATTAGATAGGTCAGGATTTTGTGTCCATCTTACTTCTGTGCGCCTGTTGACTACAAAGATTGGAGGCGGCCATCTTGAACTATAATTCATGACACCTGGTAGGTGTTGGCAACATTAAAGAAAACTTTTCCTGAGAGAAACACGGATACTGCCAATACCGCCTTCTAGTTTTGCAATTGAACGTTCCTTGGCTTTCACTCTGAGCCTTTTCCTTTAACAGAAGCCTTTCTTGACCTTTTTACCCCAGCAGAACCCTTTAAACGATTTTTTAGGTCTTGGGGAACCCCTGACGAAACTATTTTATTGGTAGTCAGTGAGAAAAATGCCCCTTCATTGGTGGCCAGTGAGAAAAAATCCCCTTATATTGGTGGCCAGTGGAAAGACTGTTCCCCCTATATTAGTGGCCAGTGGATAGAATGTCGTCCCTACATTGGTGGCCACTGGGAAAATTCCCCTTGCTTGGTGGTCAGTAGGAAAAATGTCCTCTTATGCCCCATACACACAGTCGGAAATTCCGACCACAAAATCCATCGGATTTTTTCCGACGGATTTTGTCCGACACTGGTGTTGCACACACACGGTCGGACAAAGTTGTCGGAAAATCCGATCATTCTGAACGTGGTGACGTTCGTTGCGTACGACGGAACTATGTAGAGGCTAGTAGCCAATAGCTTTGGTCTTGTAATTTGATCTGAGCATGCGTGGCACTTTGTCCGTCGGAATTCGCTACACACGATTGGAAAAAGTCTGGAGATTAAACAGTGTCCCCCTTAAGCTGCAAAACGGGTGTGATTCGGAGGAATGCAGAGCAACCCAACTATTGTGAGAAGATGCTCCTGCAATGCTGGGTCTTCTCTCTCTCTCTCTCTATATATATATATATATATATATATATATATATATATATATATATATATAAGTTGCCTGCACTCTAAATACCAATAATAAATAATACATTAAAATAAATTCAGGTAATAACACTTGCAATAATTAAAAAAAAAACATAAAGGAGAAGACACAGCATTGCAGGAGCATCTTCTCACAATAGTTGGGCTTAAGGGGGGGACTTAAGGGGGACACTGTTTAATCTCCAATTTTTACCAGCCCCTGACCACAACTGTAAATGAGGTCTAAAGTTGGCATTCTGACCACCACTATAAGGGGACATTTTTCCTACTGACCACCATGCAAGGGGGATTTTCCCAGTGGCCACCAATGTAAGGGGCGACATTCTATCCACTGGCCACTAATGTAGGGGGAACAGTCTTTCCATGGTTAGTGTTTGGCTGAAGCCATTTATTATCAATCAACTGTATTTACTCTTTTTAAATCATTATCACAACAGAAACTACACAAATTACCGTGATCAAAAGTTTACATACCCCAGTTCTTAATACCGTGTATTGCCCCCTTCAACATCAATGACAGCTTGAAGTCTTTTGTGGTATTTGTGGATGAGGCTCTTTATCTTCTCAGATGGTAAAGCTGCCCATTCCTCCTGGCAAAAAGCCTCCAGTTCCTGTAAATTCTTGGGCTGTCTCGCATGAACAGCACATTTGAGATCTCCCCAGAGTGGCTCAATGATATTGAGGTCAGGAGACTGAGATGGCCACTCCAGAACCTTCACTTTATTCTGCTGTAGCCAATGACAGGTCGGCTTGGCCTTGTGTTTTGGATCATTGTCATGTTGGAATGTCCAAGTACGTCCCCAGGCGCAGCTTCCTGGCTGATGAATACAAATGTTCCTCCAATATTTTTTGATAACATACTGCATTCATCTCGCCATCAATTTTGACCAAATTTCCTGTGCCTTTGTAGCTCACACATCCCCAAAACATCAGCGATCCACCTCCGTGTTTCACAGTAGGAACGGTGGACCTTTCAACATAGGCTTTGTTGACTCCTCTCCAAATGTAGTGTTTATGGTTGTGGGCAAAAAGCTAAATTTTGGTCTCATCACTCCAAATGACTTTGTGCCAGAAGGTTTGAGGCTTGTCTCTGTGCTGTTTGGCGTATTGTAAGCGGAATACTTTGTGGCATTTGTGTAGTAATGGCTTTCTTCTGGCGACTCGACCATGCAGCCCATCTTTCTTCAAGTTCCTCCTTATTGTGCATCATAAAACAGTTACACCACATGTTTTCAGAGAGTCCTGTATTTCACCTGAAGTTATTTGTTCTTTTTTCTTTGCATCCCGAAACAATTTTCCTGGCTGTTGTGGTTGAAATTTTAGTTGGTCTACCTGACCGTGGTTTGGTTTCAACAGAACCCCTCATTTTCCACTTCTTGATTAGAGTTTGAACACTGCTGATTGGCATTCTGAATTCCTTGGATATCTTTTTATACACATTTTCCCGCAGACCCTTTGAAAAACTTTTTTGCTTTCCCCATGACTCAGAATCCAGAATTGTCAGTGCAGCACTGGATGAAAGATGCAAGGGTCTGTCAGGAGTCCAGAAACTCATTGACCTTTTATACACACACACTAATTACAAGCAAACAGATCACAGGTGAGGATGGTTACCTTTAATAGCCATTCAAATCCCTTTGTGTCAACTTGTGTGCATGTTATCAGGCCCAAATCACTGGGGTATGTAAACTTTTAATCAGGGTCGTTTGGGTAGTTTCTGTTGCCATTATGATTTAAAAAGAGTAAACACAGTTGATTGATAATAAATGGCTTCAGACAAACACTAACCATGAGTGAAAGAAAACTTTTTGTGTTATCATTCATATTCTCTGAAAAATCGCCAAAAAATCAAAAGTTCTGCCACTATGCACCTTTAGGAGATACTTCCACTACCTATATGCAAGCCTTATTCTAGGCTCACTTATAGATAACAGTAAGACAAAAGGGTTTACAATCACTTTAAAGGGGTTGTAAAACCTATTTTTTTGGGTTTTTTTTAAATAACAAACATATCATACTTACCTCCACTATGCAGTTTGTTTTGCACAGAGTGGCCCCCGAACATCCTCTTCCGGGGTCCCTCGGCGGCTTTCGTGGCTCCTCCCCGCATTAGATAACCCCCTAGGAGAAGCACTCACTCGAAGGGGGTTACCTTGCGGGTGCGCTCCTGAGTCATTCATTCATAAGCCGAATGTATGACTCGGCCACTCCCCCCGGCGCCCCGGGTCATTGGTTTTGATTGACAGCAGCGGGAGTCAATGAGTGCGCTGCTATCAATCTATTCAATCAAAGCTGGGACTCCATGGAGAGAAGGACGGCGCGTCCCTGCCGAAGAAGATGAAGGGGCTCAGGTTAGTAAAACGGGGGGGCTGGGGGGGCCTGTGACTGCCAGGTGTTTTTTCACCTTAATGCATGGGATGAACTTTTACAATCCCTTTACAGAGAAAGTAAAGCCTCTGCAAAAAAATTTTTAAATGCACCCTGCAAGACAAAGGCATAATGAGCTAGTATGCATAGCATACTAGCTCATTATGAATGACTTACCTGAGATCGAAGCCCCCGAAGCAGTCTTCGTTCCTCTCCCCCGACGCCGCCATCTTTCCCGCAGTGACTTCCGGGTATCGCGGCTGCGGTGCTGTGACTGGTCGGAGCCGCGATGACGTCACTCCCGCGCATGCACACTGGTAACACTAACGGCATGCTCAGTGCGCCTGCGCCCGATGTCTACGGCGTATGCACCGTAGACAGCGGTGCCGCTATTTCTGCAAATATCTCCTAAACATTTTAGGTTTGGGAGATATTTCTTGCACCTACAGGTAAGCCTTAATCTAGGCTTACCTGTAGGTTAAAGTGGTCGTAATGGGTTTACAACCACTTTAAGGGTCTAAAAGACTCCTGTTGTCTCACCTGTCCTCCAATGAAGCTAATGGAGTGCAGATCTTGCTTCATTAGCTTCTTTCCCAGCCAGTATGTGACATCAGAACCTGGAGGTGGCGTTTTTACATGTTCCTTCCAGGTCATTAGCAGGAAGGGGAGATCAGCGAATGGTGGCACCCGCCATGGACACATGGAGATGGTGGTGGCAGTAAAATGGGTAAATAGCGCGTGTTTATTGTCTTGTACATCAGAGCAAAAAAAACAAAGGTAATTGTGGTTTCAAAAGAGGGAGACTCCCCCAAAACGAGGGACGGTTGGCCGCTATGCTTTATTGAATTTAAAATGAAAGAAGATGATACTCCTCTATCACACAGAGATGAATTTTCTTCGGTCGCTGACTCTTTGTGCTCGCAGTGAGGGCTCCTCTGAATATTCAATCGCTTAAGTATAATCCAGAGTTGCGGAATGGCTTCGTGTGCACATATGGTGCCATGGTGTCTTCACCAAGCGCCAAGACAAATCTTGAGAACATTGTTTAATCCCTCCGCGGATTCCGATGTAGGTAAACGTCTCTGTTCCTCTTGGCTGCCCCCGAATCGCACAGCCGAATATTAGATGAGTTTTTTTGGCAGCAGTCGGGCGGCTTCCATATTATTTGTTTAATAACAGAATAGAATTTGGGCACAGTTTTTATTTTTACACGAGAATACCCAAAAAAATGTGCAGCCTAACCGGAGCATAATATCGGTCTTATCGGGTCAGGATATTCGAGGTGTCACCACAACAAAAAGGGTGCTAGCTTTGCTTTGCCATCCCAGGACATTCCTGCTGAAGGATCATTGGGTGTAGTGTGTCTGTGTAAACACTTTGCACTTGGTTTATTTAAGGCAAATAGGCTGCTCACTTTGTAAGAGAAGTTTCCCCTTAGTGGGTTGAATTCACTTTGCAAATAATTAACAATTACGTGCAAGAAAAAAAATATATATATATATTTTTGCTTGCACATGATTGAATAATGGAAGTCAGCAGAGCTTCACCCCATTCACTAAGCTATGGGTAGAAGTGCCTCGTAAAGTGAAAATTCTCTTGCAAAGTGGCCAATCTATTTAAATCAACCCAGTCTGTCAAAGGATGAGGATCAGCATGCAATATTAACCCCTCGTCTACCAAGGTACATTTATAAAGGTCTTTGTAGTCAAGGGTATGGGGGGAGGGACCTCAGCACTTCCCCTTAATCAGGGATACCAAAAATACAGTAGTAGGTCATATGTATTGATTAAAACACAAATGTTGAACAATAGATGTTTTATGTTTTTATCAATTACTTAGTTGTTTGTAACCCTGATGAAGTGGAGAGCTGAGCTGTCGAAACATGTTGGTTGCCTGGTGTACGGCCAATGTACACCTATGGCATTTCGAGCAGCCGTGCCAACCTGTCGCAGGATAACAATGGCGGCTGGTCGGCAAGTGTTTAAAACACATACAAATGTTGAATAATAAATGTTTTATGTGTTTATCAATTACTTAGTTGTTTGCAGCCCTGATGAAGTGGAGAACTGAGCTGCCGAAACATGTTAGCTGCCTGGTGTACGGCCGACGTACACCTTTGGCGATTCGCGCAGCCGTGCCAACCTGTCGCAGTATAATGATGGCGGCTGGTCGGCAAGTGCTTAAAACACATACAAATGTTGAACAATACATTTTTTATGTGTTTATCAATTACTATGTTTGTAGCCCTGATGAAGTGGAGAGCTGAGCTGCCAAAACATGTTGGTTGCCTGGTGTTCGGCCAACGTACACCTATGGCATTTCGAGCAGCCGTGCCAACCTGTCGCAGGATAACGATGGCGGCTGGTCGGCAAGTGGTTAAAACACATAGAAATGTTGAATAATACATTTTTTATGTGTTTATCAATTACTTAGTTGTTTGCAGCCCTGATGAAGTGGAGAACTGAGCTGCCGAAACATGTTAGCTGCCTGGTGTACGGCCGACGTACACCTATGGCATTTCGAGCAGCCGTGCCAACCTGTCGCAGGATAACGATGGCGGCTGGTCGGCAAGTGGTTAAAACACATAGAAATGTTGAATAATACATTTTTTATGTGTTTATCAATTACTTAGTTGTTTGCAGCCCTGATGAAGTGGAGAACTGAGCTGCCGAAACATGTTAGCTGCCTGGTGTACGGCCGACGTACACCTATGGCGATTCGCGCAGCCATGCCAACCTGCCGCAGTATAATGACGGCGGCTGGTCGGCAAGTGGTTACAACACATACAAATGTTGAACAATACATTTTTTATGTGTTTATCAATTACTTAGTTGTTTGCAGCCCTGATGAAGTGGAGAGCAGAGCTGCCGAAACATGTTGGCTGCCTGGTGTTTTTTTTATTTTTTTATGTGGTCCTTTGCAGAATGAATATAATACCACTTGGAGCTCTAGAAATGTTGTTTGGCTCTCTCGTTTGTTAAAATACATATGAACTTCCCAAACCATGTGATCTCTCTGCCCTGTGTTGTGAATAGCTGCCAACCACAGGCCATCTGGCTTTATATGGACTTCTCTCATTATTAGGGATAAGCTGGACTGCAGGGTTCAGTGAACTTCAAAGAAGCTTGAGGCTGGGTTCACACATGTGCGGTGCCGATTGAAGCTCCCTTTTCACAGCTAATTGACAAAGTAGTTCTCGTTTCATGTCAGTTTTTGATCAGGATCAGGTCAGGTTTACATCGGGATTTTATCCTGTTCACAATGGAATTCATCTGCGAATCAGATGCGTTCCCATAGGAGATAATGTGCTTGCAATTCGCACCGCAATGCCCAGAAAACGCACACGAGTGCGAATGCAACGCACATATGTGAACCAGCCTCATTCAAATGAACGTAGTTTAAAATGTCATGCGAATTGGATGCGGTGCGGCGCCGACTTTGCAAAGCCGGCGTCGCACCAATTCGGACAGTGCCATTGCATTGGCTTGGGTGCACTCTGATGGGGACACCTACTCTACGGGGACACCTGCTCTATGGGGGCACTCTGATGGGGACACCTGATGTAAAGGGGCACTCTGATAGGGACACCTGATGTAAAGGGGCACTCTGATGGGCACACCTGATGTAAAGGGGAACTCTGATGGAGACACCTGATGTAAAAGGGGACTCTGATGGGCACACCTGCTGTAAAGGGGCACCCTGATGGGCACACCTGCTGTAAATGGGCACTCTGATGGGGACACCTGATGTAAAAGGGGACTCTGATGGGCACACGTGATGTAAAGGGTAAGTCTGTTGGAGACACCTGATGTAAAAGGGGACTCTGATGGGCACACCTGATGTGAAGGGGCACCCTGATGGGCACACCTGCTGTAAATGGGCACTCTGATGGGGACACCTGATGTAAAAGGGGACTCTGATGGGCACACCTCATGTAAAGGGGCACCCTGATGGGCACACCTGCTGTAAATGGGCACTCTGATGGGGACACCTGATGTTAAAGGGGACTCTGATGGGAACACCTGATGTAAAGGGGCACCCTGATGGGCACACCTGCTGTAAATGGGCACTCTGATTGGGACACCTGATGTAAAAGGGGACTCTGATGGGCACACCTGATGTAAAGGGTAACTCTGTTGGAGACACCTGATGTAAAAGGGGACTCTGATGGGCACACCTGATGTGAAGGGGCACCCTGATGGGCACACCTGATGTGAAGGGGCACTCTGATGGGGACACCTGATGTAAAGGGGCCCTCTGATGGGCACACCTGATGTGAAGGGGCACCCTGATGGGCACACCTGATGTGAAGGGGCACCCTGATGGGCACACCTGATGTAAAGGGGCACCCTGATGGGCACACCTGATGTGAAGGGGCCCTCTGATAGGGACATCTACTCTATGGGGTAGTCTGATAGGCACACCTGATGTAAAGGGGAACTGTGATAGAGACACCTGATGTAAAGGGGCACTCTGATGGGCACACCTGATGTGAAGGGGCACCCTGATGAGCACACATGCTGTAAAGGAGCCCTCTAAAGGGGGATAAATACTGTTAAAATGCTATGGAAATTGTTCAGTTCTGATTTTTGATAGACATACAATGACTGCAGTCCTTCTGAGTCATAGCACAAACTTGAGATTCAGGACTCGGCTGAAAGTAAATTTTAGTGTCTGGACCTCCTTGAATTTGAATTCCATACCCCTGCTCTAAGGTAAGAAGGTTGAGAAGCACTGCTCTAGATATACTTTGAGATGCCCCAATTACTTGTTATTTGCCCCCCCCCCCCCCACATTCGCAGTGAACGGAAATCGGATTGCTGAGCTCATAGTGACTGCACTTTGCACTTCCGCATTGCCCTTTTATAGAGTGCTTGTTCAGCCCACGACAGGCCAGTCAATAAGGGCTTCCCCGGCACTCAGGACAGAGAGGATGACTCAGCTCTGACAGATGAAGGCCCACCGTCTTCCCTGACACCGCAGACACCCGGACACTTGTGTAAACACACCCTGGCTCTGTGCAGATGGCCGGCCCAGCCTGCCCCTCCTCTCACCCCGGACAATATGGCCCTTGTATGGGACGCCGGGCGCCGGAGAACATAATAAGCAGACTGACATCACTCAGGAAAGGCTGCTTGAGGAGATGATTGTGTCCAACAGGCAATAAGTGCTCTCCAGCCTCCAACAGCCCAACTCAAATATTTATTGTGAACATAATTAGAGGAGATACATCAGAAACGGCACGGCCATTATTAGGACGCAGGTGTGGGGCGGGTATGAAAGGGTCAGTCCGGCCAAGACTAATATTCCGCTTAGCCGGAGTTTATGGAGTGTTAGACGGAGCTCTGAAAACCTTTTTAAGGCTCGGTCTGAATGCCTTCCTAAGTTTAAGCCCAACTCAAAGCCCAACTTCGGCCATGAAGGAATTTGTTGGTTTTGGTTGCAGTAGGGACCTTTGGTTGTTTTTTTTTATTGCTCATTTCTTTTCAATTCCTGTCCTGGTGACCCACACAGGAAACGATCCACACAACCACGAGTGAGATCTTATAATGCCCTACACACACGGTCGGATTTTCCGACGGAAAATGTCCTATCGGACAATGTTGTCGGAAATTTCGACCGTGTGTGGGCTCCATCGGACTTTTTTCGTCGGATTTTTCCGACGGACAAAGTTTTATCTCCTGCTCTCAAATTTTCCGACAACAAAGTCCTATCGGACTTTTTCCGATCGTGTGTAGCGAATTCCGACGGACAAAGTGCCACGCATGCTCAGATCACATTACAAGACCAAAGCTATTGGCTACTAGCCTCTACGTAGTCCCGTCGTACGCAACAAACCACGTTCAGGATGATCGGATTTTCCGACAACTTTGTCCGACCGTGTGTATGCAACACCAGTGTCGGACAAAATCCGTCTGAAAAAAATCCGACGGATTTTGTGGTCGGAATTTCCGACCGTGTGTACGGGGCATAAGACTGAAATGCGTTAGTGTTGGCTGTTGTATAGCACATTTTACATTCCATTGGATTAATAAAGAGGACGTTTTTACAGTCACCTTGCTGCTGACTTGTGGTTTGGATGATCCACAACCATACCTTCCAGCTGTCCCTGATTTGGAACAAAGTGTCCCTCTTTCCTCCTCATTTGTCCCTCATTTTGGTCTGAGCTATATCATTTAGGGTTGCACCGATACTAGTATCGGTATCGGCGCCGATACCGAGTATTTGCACAAGTATCGATACTCATGCAAATGCACCGATACCTGAAACCGATACTTTCAGGCTCGCTTCTTTCAGCTGTCAGCGGGTCTCCCCTGTGTTTAACCACTTTCAGACCGGACCATTTTGCTGGCTTAAGACCAGACCACTTTTTGCGATTCGGCACTGCGTCGCTTTAACTGACAATTGCGCGGTCGTGCGACGTGTCTCCCAAAAGAAAATTGACGTTCTTTTTTTCCCCACAAATAGAGCTTTCTTTTGGTGGTATTTGATCACCTGTGCGGTTTTTATTTTTTGCGCTATAAACAAAAAAAGAGCGACAATTTTGAAAAAAACACATTATTTTTTACTTTTTGCTATAATAAATATCCCCCAAAAATATATAAAAAAATATATATTTGGTAAAAAAAAAATCACAATAAGTGATTATTGATTGGTTTGCGCAAAAGTTATAGCGTTTAAAAAATAAGGGATATTTTTATAGCATTTTTATTAATATTTTTTTTTTTTTTTCCTAGTAATGGTGGCGATCAGCGATTTTTATTGTGACTGCGACATTACGGCAGACACATCGGACATTTTTGACACATTTTTGGGACCATTGTCATTTATACAGCGATCAGTGCTATAAAAATGTATTGATTACTGTCTAAATGTCACTGACAGGGAAGGGGTTAACACTAGGGGGTGATCAAGGGGTTAACTGTGTTCCCTCAGTGTGTTCTAACTGAAGGGGGATGGGACTTGCTAGGGGAAGAGATCAGTGTTCATACTTTGTGGAGCGTGTTGGGCCCCTCCCACACCTCTGCTCTCTTTCCTTGTGCAGGGTGACTGGTCTTGTCTCCGCCCCCTCCTATAGTTTTCTGCAGGCAGTCTGTAGTGGGTGGAGCCTGCTGGGCCCCTCCCACACCTCTGCTCTCTTTCCTTGTGCAGGGTGACTGGTCTTGTCTCCGCCCCTTCCTATAGTTTTCTGCAGGTAGCCTGTTGTGGGTGGAGCCTGCTGGGCCCCTCCTACAGCTTTGCCCTCCCTTCTTGTGCAGGGTGACTGGTCTTGTCTCCGCCCCTTCCTATAGTTTTCTGCAGGCAGCCTGTTGTGGGTGGAGCCTGCTGGGCCCCTCCTACAGCTTTGCCCTCCCTTCTTGTGCAGGGTGACTGGTCTTGTCTCCGCCCCCTCCTATAGTTTTCTGCAGGCAGCCTATAGTGGGTGGAGCCTGCTGGGCCCCGTCCATAGCTCTGCCCTCTCTCCTTGTGCAGGGTGCCTGGTCTTATCTCCGCCCCTTCCTATAGTTTTCTGCAGGCAGCCTGTAGTGGGTGGAGCCTTCTGGGCCCCGCCTACACCTCTGCTCTCTTTCCTTGTGCAGGGTGACTGGTCTTGTCTCCGCCCCTTCCTATAGTTTTCTGCAGGCAGCCTGTAGTGGGTGGAGCCTTCTGGGCCCCGCCTACACCTCTGCTCTCTTTCCTTGTGCAGGGTGACTGGTCTTGTCTCCGCCCCCTCCTATAGTTTTCTGCAGGCAGCCTGTAGTGGGTGGAGCCTGCTGGGCCCCGCCCACATCTCTGATCTCTATCTAGGCTATGTACAGCACAGTGATGATGTCACTGCTACTTTTACAAGGTAATATCTGGGTTTGCAAAGACATTTGCTGCCCACAAAGTGGATTTATATACTTTCTGGCTGTTGAGGAATAAATTTACAGTTTTTGTGTCCGGAGTTGAGATTTAAGTAGATTTTAGAGTACAGATGGCGCCGGGACTGAAAATCTGGGATATTTCCAGCTATTAAAATTCACTTTCAAACGATCGGCTTAAGAATTCTGGAGTTTTTCTCTCCGATCCCCGTGGCTGTTTTTCCCACCTGCAACAGAATTCCCGGCTCTCCCTCATAAATAAGAGGCCAGCAATTAGAGTTGTGGATTTTCCATGGCGGTGATACCCGATCCCCGCACCTCGCGGTTAGAGATCACCTGCGGCCCTCGCAGAGAACGCATGGAAACTGCTAACCCGTGCCAGCTCCACCGACAGCAATATGTCATATCTCTACTTAGAGGATAAGTACGATTTCAAATAAAGTGCACATATCTAGACCGCTTACCTCCCCCCTCCCCCCCCCCAATCTAAAGTGCCCACCCCTCCCCCACACCAGAGTCCTGCTTAGCCAAGGCCCGTGTCACACTGACAGTTTTGTTGCATCTACGGAATCGATCGCCCTTCAGGTCTTTGTTGCTTAAATAAAAATGCATTGCAGTTAAAGCTGAACTCCGAGTGCATAAATAATTTTTTAACTATATTCCTCAACAGCCAAAAAAGGTTATAAATCTACTTTGTGTGCACCAGATGCCTGAAAAAGTAGCAGTGACATCATCACTGGGCTCTACATAGCCTGAGCAGAGAGCTGTGGGAGGGACCCAATAGCTCCACCCCCTACAGGCTGTCTGCAGAAAACGACAGGAGGGGGCGGAGTCAAGACCAGCCCCCCTGCACAAGCAGAGAGGGCAGCAGTGAGCGGTCTTTATTACAGGAAGCTCCTGAACAGAGGGAAAGTCTCACACTGGATTACTGCACAGATCTGGAAGAAATACACAAAGCACACTGAGATTCAGGGAAGAATACACATGACCAATGGATTAGGACAGCATTTATTTATCCCAGAGTTCTGCTTTAAGCACTTGCAGACCGCACTATAACCGAAAGACGGCTACAGCGTCCAGTTCTGAGAGGGGCGGACGCCCTCCCCCCCCATACGCCTCCTGTGGCACGCATCGGGTGCGCTTTATGACCGATGTATCCTACAGACACAGCCGATCACAGATCGGGGTAAAGGGCCAATCACAGCGGCCCTTTACCATGTGAAAAGTTATGTCTGATCACATGTAAACAGATTTGCCGGTTATCTGCATTCCTTTCCTCCCGCGCTGTGTCTGTGTGAGGAAAGAAGAGCCGTTAACTGGCAAGCCTATCAGGACATCAGTGCCCCCTATCAGTGCCCATCAGTGCCACCTATCAGTACCTCCTCATCAGTGACACCTATCAGTGTCCATCAGTGCAGCCTCATTAGTGCCCATCAGTGCCACCTATTAGTGCCCGCCAGTGCCACCTATTAGTGCCCATCAGTGCCGCCTATCAGTGCCACCTACCATTGCCCATCAGTGCAGCCTCATCAGCGCCCATCAGTGCCACCTATTAGTGCCCGTCAGTGCCACCTATTAGTGCCCATCAGTGCCTCATCAGTGCCACCTATTAGTGCCCATCAGTGCCTCCTCATTAGTGCAGTCTCCTCATTGCCCATCAGTGCAGCCTCATCAGTGCCACCAATTAGTGCCCGTCAGTGCCTTCTCGTCAGTGTCACCTATTAGTGCCTATCAGTGCCTCCTCATCAGTGCCACCTATTAGTGCCCATCAATGCCTCCTCATCAGTGCAGCCTCCTCATTGCCCATCAGTGCAGCCTCATCAGTGCCACCTATTAGTGCCTATCAGTGCCTCCTCATCAGTGCCACCTATTAGTGCCCATCAGTGCCTCCTCATCAGTGCCCATCAGTGCAGCCTCCTCATTGCCTATCAGTACCTCCTAATCAGTGACACCTATCAGTGCCCATCAGTGCAGCCACATTAGTGGCCGTCAGTGCCAACTATTAGTGCCCATCAGTGCCGCCTATCAGTGCCACCTACCATTGCCCATCAGTGCAGCCTCAGCTTTGCCCATCAGTGCCACCTATTAGTGCCCATCAGTGCCTCCTCGTCAGTGCCACCTATTAGTGCCCATTAGTGCCTCCTCGTCAGTGCCACCTATTAGTGCCCCTCAGTGTCAGTGTCCTCATCAGTGCCCATCAGTGCAGCCTCCTCATTGCCCATCAGTGCAGCCTCATCAGTGCCCACCAGTGCCCCCTATTAGTGTCCATCAGTGCAGCCTATCAGTGCCCATCACTGACGCCAACCACATTAATTGAATTTAAGAAAAAAAAAAATGTTTAAACTGTCCGTCTCGATTTTGGTTTTTGGCCAAGTGCATACTGGATTTCCTTTTTCAGTTTTGGCACCGGAATGTTTATTTTGGTGCACCACTAGACCTATGTGAAGATTTTACTCCCAAGCCATGACTCCCATCCCATGAATTGGATTGTGCCCTGACTCCTATAAAATGCACGTAGCCAGCATCGGAATTGAGGATCGAATTCCTAGATATGACTTCAATGCCATCAGAAGTAGATCAGACATTCCATACATGGTGCGGTGTCATTCCAACGGTATCTGGACAAGGAATCCAGTTGGAGATGTTGAGGGGCTCAGAGCCCATCTCTCAGCATCTCCGGGGTGGTCCCACATACTTTCTATATTTCTGACTTATCATAAAACAATGGAGTCTTCTCACATCAAGCTCCAAAAGATAAGATCACCATGGAATCTTATCTATAGCGCTCGCCGTCTTGGTTGTATGATAATATTGCTGGCGCAGAAAACCCAGAGAGTTTGTTTTCCCGGCCGCTCTACATGTACGTTCCCTTTATTTATACAAGATTCCTGTTTATTTGATTTCCTTTCTTCCTGCTTAACACACCGATACAATTTTTTTTTTCATGTCGTTGTTACTTCTTACAAGCAGCTGACTTCCGATCACTTGATACGTGATCCTAAAGGGAACCTCACAGGAACAGATGATGAATAACGTTCGGCCCCATTCACATTCGTGGACGTGCGATTTTGCATGCATTTCATGTTTGTGCGTTTTCGTGCTGCACGTACATGTATATTTGTGGGCTGCCCTGCCCGCAACAAACGCGCCAAAGTAGCTCGTGTAGCTTTTCAAGCGACGAGCTTTACACAGTTTTTCTACACGGAAAATGGCGAGTCTGCTCGAATAGTGCTGCAAGAGCAAAACTCGTGCGTGATTCTGTGCGAGTTTACGAAACGCTCAGGTGAATGGGGCCTTTGCGCCATTTTGTTTTTCATATGACAGTGATTTTGTAAGTTTGCCCACTTATAAAGAAATAAATCATTTTTATCATAGGTGTATTTTAACCACTTACCCACTGGGCACTTAAACCCCCCTCCTATCCAGACCAATTTTCAGCTTTCGGTGCTCTCACACTTTGAATGACAATTACTCAGTCATGCAACACTGTACCCATATGAATTTTGTGTCCTTTTTTTCACACAAATAGAGCTTTCTTTTGGTGGTATTTAATCACCGCTGGGTTTTTTATTTTTTGCGCTAGAAATCAAAAAATACTGAAAATTCGGTAAAAAAAAATCTAAAAAATTATTTGTTTCTATTAAGAGTATTGGCAGAGTATTGGCAAGTATTGGCAGAGTATTGCAGTGTTGCAGTGTTGCACAGTATTGGTAGAGCATTGCACAGTGGTGGCAGAGCATTGCACAGTGGTTGCAGAGCATTACACAGTGGTGGCAGAGCATTGCACAGTTGCAGAGTATTGCACAGTGGTTGCAGAGTATTGCACAATGGTTGCAGAGCATTGCTGTGGTGGCAGAGCATTGCACAGTGGTTGCAGAGTATTGCACAGTGGTTGCAGAGTATTGCACAGTGGGGGCAGAGCATTGCACAGTGGTTGCAGAGTATTGCACAGTGGTGGCAGTGTATTGCACATTGCAGGCACTGACCAGCGCTGTGGGCACTACACATCCAGCCCACAGCGCTGGTTCCGTCTCTCCCACTTTCCGCTTCTCCCCTCTCACTGTACCGATCGGTACAGAGAGGGGAGGGAGGAACAGGCGTCATGACGTGATGCCGGTTTGTGTACATGTGATCGCTCCGTCATTTGATGGAGCGATCACGTGGTAAACGGCCGCTATCAGTGGCTGTTTACCGTGATCTGTGATGACGCGGTCAAGGATGTTCCCGAGTGCGTGCCCCAGGGAGCACGCGGGAGCAAGTTTCTGGGAGGACGTCCGTAGGACGTCCACCCAGAATAAGGCGACCACGCTGTAGCCGTCTTTCGGCTATGGCCCAGTCGGCATGTGGTTAAATGATAGAGACAGAATATCAACCTAAAATCCAGAAAAAAAACACACAATACAAATTTTATAAACTGAGTTGCAGTTCAGTGAGTAAAATAAGTATTTGATCCGCAAGTAAAACATGACTTAGTAGTTGGTGGAGAAACCCTTGTTGGCGATCACAGAGGTGAGACGTTTCTTGTAGTTGGTGACCAGGATTCCACACATCTCAGGAGGGATTTTTGTCCTCTCTTCTTTACAGATCTTCTCTAAATCCTTAGGGTTTCTTGGCTGTCGCTTGGCAACTGAAAGTTTCAGCTCCCTCCATACATTTTTTATAGGATTAAGGTCTGGAGACTGGCTAGGTCACTCCATGACCTTAATGTGCTTCTTCTTAAGCCACTCCTTTGTTGCCTTGGCGGTATGTTTTGGGTCATTGTCATGCTGGAAGACCCATCTACGACCCATCTTCAGTGTTCTGGCTGGGGGAAGAAGGTTCTCATCCAAGACTTTACAATACATGGCCCCCTCCATTGGCCCCTCAACGTGGCAAAGTCGGCCTGTACCTTTAGCAGAGAAACAACCCCAGAGCATCATGTTTCCACCTCCGTGCTTGACTGTAGAGATGGGGTTCTTATGGTCATAGTCAGCATTTTTCTTCCTCCGAACACGGCGAGTCGAGTTAATGCCAAAAAGCTCAATTTTGGTCTCATCTGACCACAGCACTTTCTCCCAATCCTTCTCTGAATCATTTAGATGTTCATTGGCATATTTCAGACGGTCCTGTACATGTGCCTTCTTGAGGAGTGGGACCTTGCGGGCACTGTAAGATTTCAATCCATGGCGGTGTATTGTGTTACCAATGGTTTGTTTGGTGACTGTGGTCCCAACTGCCTTGAGATCATTCACAAGTTCCTTCTGTGTAGTTCTGGGCTGATCCCTCACTTTTCTCATGATCATCCTCACCCCATGAGGCAAAATCTTCCATGGAGCTCCAGACCGAGGGCGAGTGATAGTTATTTTGTATTTCTTCCATTTGTGAATAATCGCTCCAACAGTTGTCTCCTTCTCACCAAGCTTCTTGCTGATGGTCTTGTAGCCCATTCCAGCCTTGTGCAGGTCTACAATCTTCTCCCTGACGTCCTTTGACAGCTCTTTGGTGTTGCCCATGATGGTGAGGTTTGAATGGAAGAAAGAGATTCTGTGGACAGGTGACTTTTATACACATAACGAGTTGTCACTAGGAGCACCTTCCTAAATTGACAGGACTAATCTGTGTACTACATGAGCACATATTGTAGCCAGTCTGTGGGAGCCAGAATTATTGTTGGTTGGTTGGAGATCAAATACTTATTTTACTCACTGAACTGCAACTCATTTTGTAACATTTCTATCATGTGTTTAGACCCCTGATATTTTTCCAAAGATGCCCAACGAAGCTCCTAAAAAATTGTAAAAAAAATTAAAATAACATTGTAAAAAATTATGTAAAAATAAAATTGTAAAAAATAAACCTCTGCCCAGACACATCCACAGTTCTGCTGACTGACACTATCCACTGTCCTACTGACACCAACCTCTGCTCTACTGACATGTCCATTGCTCTACTGACACCGTCCATGTCACCTATGGACCATAGTCACAAGAAAATTTGACTAGTGAGTAGGATGGAAATTTTTCTCGAATAAACTAAATTCTAATGCCGCGTACACATGATCAGAATTCTCGTCGGAAAAAGCTCTGATGGTTTTCCCGATGGAATTGAGCTCAAACTGTCTTGCCTACACACGGTCACACCAAATTCCGACCGTCAAGAACGCGGTGACGTACAACACTACAACAAGCCGAGTTCAATGCTTCCGAGCATGCGTTGAATTGTTTCCTAGCATGCGTAGGAATTTTGCACGTTAGAATTGCTACAGACGATCGGAATTTCCGATAGAAACCTTTTCCGTCGGAAAAATTGAGAACAACGCTCTCAATTTTTTGCTGTCGGAAATTCGGGCAGAAAAATTCCGATGGAGCCTACACACGGTCGCATTTTCCGATTAAAAGCTCTCATCTGTCTTTTTCTGGCCGGAATTCCGATCGCGTGTACGCGGCATAACTGTGAATGTGTTTTTTGTTGGGAAAAATCGAACACGTAATGCAAATACTCTAAAAAAACTACACTTGGGATTCAATTTAAGCAGCAAGTCTGGATGAAATTTGAAGAGTTGGTAGATTCGATGATGGCAAAATGTAATGCTCTGACGTACAATTTTTCCAAACGACCATTAGTTCCAAACGACCAAAAGTTCCAAACGACCATTTGAAATGTTACTGGTGGTTGACCAGCTTAAGAGCTAGGTTTCTGTGCTTGGGTGGACACTTTTGGCTCAGGCACCAACAATGTCTCTTGATTCCTCCATAGATGGCCTGGTACTGGCTCCATACTGCTATCCCGAAACTGATAGATCTTGACATCTGTACACAGATGACAAAGCTTCACCTACCTTCAAAACTAGTCAATAATAGTCAATTATAACAAAGTCAATACCAAGTCAATAGTCAATAACGAAGCAGCATTCTTGTCTCATCCTATGACCAGAACTTACACCAATGGGCGGAGAAACTCCATTACTTAATAAATATTTTCTACTTGGCCAATTATTTCTATGAATGGGGCGGTACTCATGGTGGACACAGTCAACCATAGGAGTATGGCCCCATCCATAGGAATAAATCTGGCCAGTAGCATTCGTGTGCAGGGAAGACCTCTGTGGCCTCCAACAGAGTTTAACTGCACGCAATCACTTATTTATGATTGGTTGTAGGTTGGATTATCTCTTTGTCATAGGTATCATCCATAGCCAAAATTCAGCCATTTATTAGCGCAGCCATTCTCAACTAGTGTTTCTTAGAACGCAAGGGTTCCTCCAGAGGTTACAGGGATATATTTCAGCTGTGGCTGATTGACCTCCATCTGATGATGTCCTAATAGTTCCGGGGCCAATGCCACTTGGCAGAGCCAGTTGATGATCTTTATGGCAGTCTGTAATGGTGGAATTCTGACCACCTCTGTATGGGGTACCACTGACCACCAATGCAAGAAGCATTCTTCCTACTAACCACCAATATAAGGAGCATGCTTCCTACTAACCACCAATGTAAGGAGCATTCTTCACACTGACCACCAATGCAAGAAGCATTCTTCCTACTAACCACCAATGTAAGGAGCATTCTTCCTACTAACCACCAATGTAACGAGCATTCATATTACTAGCCACCAATGTAATGAGCATTCTTACTACTGACCACCATTGTGAGGAGCATTCTTACTACTGACCACCATTGTGAGGAGCATTCTTACTACCGACCACCAACGTAAGAAGCATTCTTCTTACTGATCACCAATGTAAGGGGCTTCTTCCCCATTGACCACCAATTAATTGGTTTCTCCAGGGGTTCCCTGAGACCTGAAAATGATTTCAAGGGTTCCTCTTGGGTAAAAAGGATGAGAAAGGTTGTATTAGCCGCCTGGGGCAGCACCGCATGATGATGATTTCATTAAGAGGAAAAAGAAAGTTTAAACAAAATAATATTGAGAAAGACACAGTAGGACGCTCCAATAAATACATTAAATTAATGGTGAAAATTGAAGCCCAACTGGAAAGTTGTCTCCTGTGTTAGGCGTTTCCAGACATTATTGATGGAGAGATATATATGAATTAGATGTGAGAATTTTGCTCCCACTCGTCTACGGCTTAGAACACACCCAGACTTATTTCTTTAGGTGACTTAATAGAAAATTAAATATTATCCTTTAAAAACATAGAAAAATACTCGGAAGGCTGGGTGGAATGGGGACTGCGGCCATAATTGTGTTTATTCATCATACTCTCTGATCGCTCTCCATCGATGGAATATTGGTACAGAAGTATTTTCTAATTAAAAGTGCCTTGTGTGTATCAGTTTTGTATTTTAATTTGTTAAAACAGGGCTACTGTTACAATTCACAGTATTTTCTCTACTGACAATATTTTATTAGAAAAAAAATGTATATATGTGTATATATATATATATGTATGTATGTATGTATGTATATATATATATATATATATATATATATATATATATATATATATATAAATGTATATATATATATATATATATATATATATATATATACACACACAATATTGTATACAGTTATTTTAAAAGAAAATATAAGCATTATAATTACACATTTTGTTGGGTCCTGAACCCTACTCCATGGAAGCCATGGTTGCCCTTACCCTGCACTAATGCTGGGCAAAAATCTTAAAACAGCTGTATGCATTTTGGAATAAAATGGTTCTATAATATTACATTTTGCCATTTATAAACTGCCTATAAATCGTCCAGTACTAACGCTTTTCTTTTTTTTTTTTTTTTGCCGCGCACAGGAAGTGAACTGACTGTTGCTGCTGAGTTATCGCCTACCTCAACATGGAACTCTTCCAGGGACCTGGACAAAGGTACAGAATACCAAAGCATTCCTTATACTTATATTATCCTTTGATTTGACATGTTTCATTAAAATCTGAGGCCGAAGCAGACATTTTTGTTCATCTGGTAATCCCTTTGACGTTTAATGACTGAAATTTTGGAAATGGGGAAAGTGTTTCAAGATGTGATGTAATCATTTTCAGCACAACCAGCGTTTGGGCTTAATGGGTCTATTCTCCTGCAAGATAGTCATCATGGGTCTACGTTGAGCCCAGTTCTACCTTTCCAATAGCATTCTAACTTTTCCAGTAGTCAGGGTTTAATGGGAAAGAGTGAAGTTTTGATGGGTGTGATGGTTCGGCAAGTTGGTTCTGCCTCTTGTAGGTGAGTTATAACCACATAGCCACAGTTCTATGTTTAAAGTGTCTGAGAACTATAGAAAGCATGATGACCTTGATGATGATCATAGTGACCTTGGTGGTTCAGCATTATCCTCCTTTAGGAGAGCAGTGGTTGTGGGTATTTCCTGCCTTGAAAAACGATTACATTTATTGTTTATGTATATCCGTGACACCAGTTAAATAGTTATTTAGGTGCGCTGTACAGAAACTACAAGTACCTGTGTACATAAGAGAACATCTGTCTGACCTGGACATTCATGGTTGCATTAGAAGAGGCCTGTTGAATGGTTTGACGATGTCTGTTGAATTGCTTTTACCAGTCAATCACTATTGGCCTCCTGCCTCGAACCGCTTTGCAAGGCCAAGGGAAGTGGACCCTGACATGCTAAAGCAGTTGTCTACAAACTGTGGCCCAGGGGCCAGATGCGGCCCTTTGCTTGCCTCTATCCCGCCCTTGGGGTACTATTCCTCACACTGACAGCAGCCATGTGGCACTATTCCTTCCACTGACACCAATATATGGGGCGCAATTTTTTCATTGACACCAATGATAGGGCACTATTCCTTCCCCTAATACCAACAATTGGGCACTATTCCTCCCACCAATACCAATGATTGGACACTATTTCTCCCACTGATACCAATGATGGGGCACTTATCCTTCCACTGATACCAGTGATAGGGCACTATTCATTCCCTTAATAAGAAAAAGGGGGGACTAGTCCTTCCGCAAATACCAATGATGAGGCGCTATTCCTCCCACCAAAACCAATGATGAGGCACTAGTCCTCCCATCGATACCAGTGATGGGGCACTATTTCTCTTACTGATACCAATGATGGGGCACTATTTCTTCCACTGATACCAATGATGGGGCACTATTCCGCCACTGATACCAATGATAGGACATTGTTTATTCACATTGATGTCGGGGCATTTGATGTCGGGCATTTTCTATTTATACTGGCCACAGTCCGGCCCCCTCAAAGTTTGAAGGACAGTAAACTGGTCCTTTGTTTAGAAAGTTTGGAGACCCCTGTGCTAAAGCATAGTCCCACAAACCAACCAGGACCATGCAGACCTAAGGAGGTCAAAGTGGTCATTTGGCCTGAATAATAGCCATGAAACAAAGGTATTTCTGAGATTTTTCTTTGAACTTGTGCTAGCTATATTGATTTTTGGTGCCTTGTCAGAAAAGTATATATAGTGATTGGGTTTACAACCACTTTAAAAAAAATAGAAAAACTTTAATAGCACTGCGCAAACTATTAGAACTATATAAATCCTGTATAATAATAATAATACTTACTTGTTCCACACAGTTTCTTTCTTTCTTAAAAAGCTAAGCTTTGCTAGGGAATATTCTGCATCCCACACTTCCAGTATTGCCTGGTCCCCCGCTGTGCACTGTGGTTCTCTCACCAGACCCTCCATCACTACGGGATGGGGTACTGGTGTAGAGGCCAGTGGAAGGAACCACAGCACTTGGCAGTGTTGTACCTTGGAAGATTTGTCGGCAGGCCTAGCTCTTCCAGAGAGCAAAGATCAGCAGTGTGGGTGGCAGGACGGGTTCTTTGCTTTGCAGGGAACCTATTTTTGTATCCCATTAGGTTCTCCCATGGCTTCAGGTCAGGTAAATCTGTCTTCCTTCCATGAAACATGTGTTGATACTTAATGAACCACAACCAAGTA
Organism: Lithobates sylvaticus; assembly: GCA_028564925.1. NCBI lineage: Eukaryota > Metazoa > Chordata > Amphibia > Anura > Ranidae > Lithobates > Lithobates sylvaticus. The sequence continues at coordinate 259,078,306 of CM053032.1, read as the reverse complement.
GTATATAACATTGTGGCTAATTCACCTCCCATTTGATGGTGTCTGCCCAGTTCCCCCGTGCTCAGTCTAGCAATGAAGGGTTTTGTTCACTAGAGAGTCGTACATAACGTCCAGCAGCAGGAGATGAAGAATTTGTCATTCTAATGGCTGACTTGAGACACATCTCATTCTCAACCTACGCTGCCTTCCAAGGACCCATTAGGCCTGATGTGTGGATGGTAGGCTAAAGGTCAACTTTCTTGGTGGCTACAGTATATAAGACAACCAAGTTCCTTGGTTTATTTATATATATATATATATATATATATATATATATATATATATATATATATCATCAATTTTTCTTTTGTTTTAAAGAGAGGGGAAGAAACCAATATAGAAGCAACAATGCACAATCTGTTGAGAGTGTGTTCCAAGTATCGGTATACAGCCATCAAGATGCATTGGCACTAAAAGATAGAAATTGTATGTGGAGATGTTACAATTGAATACACAAGAGGTACATTTTCGGACATGTATTTAAAAAATACCTGAAAAAAAGAAGTCCATGTCATCTCATAGTATTCTGCAGTTGACCATTATGATATGCATATTATAACAATGGAGCCATTTAGTACTTTGTATATATTATTTTTATAGGTTTTGGATCAGCCATTCTCAGCCAGGGTTCTTTGGAATCCTAGCATCTCTCCAGAGGTTGCTAGGGGTTCCTTGAGCTTTGGCTGATTGACCCCCCATTTGATGGTGTTTGTATAGTTCCAGGGCCATGATACTTGGCAGAGCCAGCAGCATCACACCAATGATCTTTTTGGCTGTCTGCAAGAGTGGCATTCTGAACACCGTTGTAAGAGAGACATTCTTCCTACTGGTCACCAATGTAAGGACAATTCTTCCTACTGGCCACCAATGTAAGGGCAATTCTTCTTACTGGCCACCAATGTAAGGCCAATTCTTCCTACTGGCCACCAATATAAGGGTAATTTTGTCTACTGGCCACCAATGTAAGGGCCATTCTTTCTACTGGCCACCAATGTAAAGGCCATTCTTCCTACTGGCCACCAATGTAAGAGGGTCATTCTCCCTACTGGCCAGCAATGTAAGAGGGCCATTCTTCCTACTGGCCACCAATGTAAGAAGGTCATTCTCCCTACTGGCCAGCAATTTAAGAGGGCCATTCTTCCTACTGGCCACCAATGTAAGAAGGTCATTCTCCCTACTGGCCAGCAATGTAAGAAGGCCATTCTTCCTACTAGCCACCAATGTAAGAAGGCCATTCTTCCTACTGGCCACCAATGTAAAAGGGCCTCATATTGGACACAGCAGGTTTGAGTGGACTTCCTTGGAACCCTAGCATCTCTCCAGAGGTTGCTAGGGGTTCCTTGAGCTTTGGCTGATTGACCCCCAATTTGATGGTGTTTATAGTTTCAGGGCCATGATACTTGGCAAAGCCAGCAGCATGACACCAATGATCTTTTTGGCTGTCTGTAAGAGCGACATTCTGAACACCAGGGCCATTCTTCCTAGTGGACACCAATGTAAGGGCAATTCTTCCTACTGGCCACCAATGTAAGGGCCATTCTTCCTACTGGCCACCAATGTAAGGGCCATTCTTCCTAGTGGACACCAATGTAAGGGCAATTCTTCCTACTGGCCACCAATGTAAGGGCCATTCTTCCTACTGGCCACCAATGTAAGGGACATTCTTCCTGCTGGACACCAATGTAAGGGTCATTCTTCCTACTGGACACCAATGTAAGGGCAATTCTTCCTACTGACAACCAATATAAGGGTAATTCTTCCTACTGGACACAAATGTAAGGGCAATTCTTCCTACTGGCCACCAATATAAGGGTAATTTTGCCTACTGGCCACCAATGTAAGGGACATTATTCCTACTGGCCACCAATGTAAGAGGGCCTCATATTGGACACAGCAGGTTTGAGTGGACTGACCCTTTAATCACTTGTGTACCAGCGCTGTTTATAAATGGCAGTTGGTAGTTCCGCTAACCCCTCCCTCCCGCCTGACTGCCCCTGCTATGTAATCCAGGTAAGCCCGGAACCAGCATGGCAGGTGTTGGTGGGTAGACTAACTATTCTTCAGGCCTAAAATGTGCTTTTTAATGTGTGTGCAAAAAAAAAAAGCTCTGTTAGCGAAGTGGTTAAAGAAAATACTACGTTGTGAGGGTTTTTGAATGATCACATTGTGCAGATGCCGACAGAGGAACTCTGTTGCAGGTTTGTCTCCCCTCTCGTTGTAGAGTAACATGCTGTGATCGGTTGAGCGGTCCAGCGGCACAATATACTTCTTCCTTCATTACCACCCCGGCCATCTGCTGCGCTCCTTATAAAAGTTGGACGCTTATTGCCTCGTAAATCCAGCACATGTGGAAGTGACTTAATCCTAGTGTGCTAGCAGGTTGCGGCGGTGTGACACGCCAGCCCCACGTCGGATACAGGTGTAACAAATTCTTGGCCTGTGATGGACAGCTAGAAAATGGATGGAGTACGGGAACCCTGTACTATCTGTAGGAACTTGTTATAAACCGATTACAATGTGACGCAAGGTGGAAAGGGGTGAAATATGTTCCAGCTTTCATTTACAGCTATGCAAGGGGAAGGTTCTGCAGCAACATGACAGAGTGAAAACTGACAACTTTCCTCCCATATTTATATCAGACAATATATTTCCTGGTACTGTATTAATTGTGTAATAAAAGCACTAAGCCGTTTTCAGAGGAGCTTACGATCTTTTCTGGTTCCTCCCTCTCCGTAATCAACATGCTAATTACATTTTTTTAAATAAATCCTTTCGATTTTCATTGCACGCCTTATTTTTAGAACCAATGACTTCATTACTGGGCCTCTGTGTTTCTAATAGGCGTGTGCAGAGGGTGTGCCAGGATGGAGAGCGTGGGAAGGGGCTAGTCAATATGTAATTTACCAGCGCCTTCCTTTTCTAAATGAACACGGTGAACACACTCACTCACTGTGTTTGTGAATGAATAGGAAGCCTCTCAGCACAGAGCACTACCCACTTATTAAGTCGAAGTTCACATCCATGAGGCTGCGGTTGATGCGGTTTTCAGTCACGTTTTGCAGGTGCGATTTTCAACCCGCGTTTTTGCATGCCGTTTTCATGCACTTTGCATTTTATTTTTTTCTATTCTACATTGTATATAGCCAGTTGCTAAGGAGTGGGCCGGGAAGCCGACCGATGTGTCCTTAACAACCGATGAGTAATCAGCTGTCAGCCGTTTCCCGCTGACAGCTGAATGTAAAAAAAGGAATTGCCAGCAAAAAAAAAAAACGGGAATAAAATGGCGTGGGGTCCCCCCAAATCTATACCAGGCCCTTTGGGGGACCTCACACCATTTTTTTATTTTTATTTTGGCATGACCCTTCGAGTCTGGTATGGATTTGGAGGGGACCCCACGCTGTTTTTTTTTCCTGATTTGTTTTTTTTGCCAGCGATTCTTTTTTTTTTTACATTTAGCTGTCAGCGGGGAACCCCGCTAACAGCTGATGACTCATCGGTTGTTAAGGAAGCGGCGCCTGGCTTCCCGACCCCTCCTTAGCAACCAGCTATGTACAGTGTTTTTTACGTTGAAAAAAAATACAGAAACAGGCATCAAAAAACGCAACGCTTCAATTTTTGGTGGGACTCCATTGACATCTACACGCAAAACGCAATTTGCTATGGGAAAAATTACCCTGACCCTTTTAAAAAAAAAACGCAGAACACACAGATGTGAACTACATCCATAGGAAACCATGTTAGATGGACTGTAGTGCGTTTAAACATAGGGTCACTGTCCAATGCAGCTTTGGGGTGCAACACTCTAAGGCAGGGGGTCTCAAACTGGTGGCCCTCCAGCTGTTGTGAAACTACAAGTCCCATCATGCCTCTATCCTGTGGAAGTCATGCTTGCAACTGTCAGCCTTGCAATGCCTCATGGGACTTGTAGTTGCCACGTACTGCAGTGCCCGGGAGGAAGTGGGAGCTGGAACCCTCTAAAAAGAGTGTTTCCGCTAACCGCCCCCCCCCCCCCCCCCAAAAAAAATGACATGCTAAATGTGGCATGTCAGGGGGTCACCTTCCGTTAAAGCAAAAGTTCCATTTTTGGGGGAAACTCGGCTTTAATAATGTTTTTTTCGTGCATCCTGGGATGTGCATGTTTCGGGAACACACAGATGTGAATGCAGCCTGATGTCCAGTTCGGGAACCTCTACATTAACTTCTGATGAGTTTCCCCCCACAATGATCCCTGAACTGTTACAATGTATTCCACATAAACATTCTGTAATTTATGTTTAGTGACTCTTTTATAACCGCAGGAAATGCGACCCCCCCAAAGCCGTAAATTAGCCGTTGGTTTACACATTATTCTCGGCGCTGTCCGTTTGCCCCTCCTGTTTTCTTTTCCATTCGGAGGGAGTTCCTGCCGTATTTTACATGATAATTATTTTTATGGCCCTTCTATGAATATTTATAGGAAGCCAAATATCGCAGTACGCATCGCAGCGCCGCGCACACGTGTTTCCCAGAGTTGCTCGTATTCCCAAAGTCGCGGGCCTAATTTCGTCCCCCTGGGACGCATTAATCTCCGACTGCGCGGTCGTAAATAACTAATTAAACACATTATATTAGGAATATTGGCGGGCGCCCCTGGACGCCCCCCTTCCCTCGGCGGAGGACCTTAAGTGACGAAAAGGTCAGGAGACGTGTCCCATTAAGCTTTCTCCTTGAACTCGTGTGACGCTGCTGCTGAAAACAGACATTTAACAGGTAAACGGCGGGCTAATGGAAGCCAGATACAATGGGCTCCACATGTCCTCGTGTCCGCAGGAGTTGTTGGTGCGGCCGAGCCAAACGCCGTTAAACTCACGCCGCTGCATTCCATAATGTTCGTACTTAAAGCGGATTTAATTTTGCATTATTCAGCTGCATTAAATACAATTAACAACATTTGGAAAAAAAAAATGTTTTTTTACTCACCTTTTCAGGTCTGTTGCTAGGGGGTCCCTCGCAGGGGCGGACTGACCTTTCGGCCACTCGGGCACTGCCCGAGGGCCCGGGCCACTAGTGGGCCCCATCAGGGTTGCCAGCCTTAGTAAAACCAGGGACAGTATGTAAAAATCTGTGTTTTTTTTTACATCTGTCTCTGAAATGTCCCCTACCGACATCCTTTGGTCTAAAAATCCGGAGATTATAGCTGCCCCACCTCTCCAGTACCTTCTCAGCCAATAGAAATATGTCTGTGTATACTGTGTGATTGTATACTGTGTGTATGTGTGTTTGTGTGCATGTGTATACTGTGTGGCCCCATAATCTCTGATTGCCTGGGGGCCCCATAATCTCCTATTGCCCGGGGGCCCCATGAGTTGTCAGTCTGCCCCTGGTCCCTCATAATCTGCCTCTTCCTCTCCCTGGAGCCTGACCAGGGCCGAGGGCTTTGTTGCCATCCCAACGGGGGGGCGGGCACTTCCAAGGACGCCGCCCGTTGTGATGGCAACGTCAGAAGTGTATGGCGCTGCGCCATACATACTGCGCATGCGCAAGAACGGGCGGTGCATGCTGGTCGCTCAGCTGCGCCAGAAATCGGCAATCGAGCACCGTTTAAACAGAGACACGTGAGTGCTAGTAACAACTTTAAAAATATATAGATATTCATTCTAAAAATAATTTTTTTTTCATAGTTGGAACTCCACTTTAAAGTGATTGTAAAGCTTTGTTTTTTATTTGTTTTTTTTTTTTTTTAAATAACAAACATGCAGAGGCGGCTCTCTAATTAGGCAAAATAGGCTGTCGCCTAAGGCCTCGCGCTCCTAGGGGCCTCACGGCCGCCTAATTCCCTTGATGTGTGTGTGTTACAGTTGAAGGGAATATCATGCAATTTATACAGTTAATTTCTATTGCTTTAATAATTTTTCCCATTTTGGGCATGAGTGGGGCCTCATGTCTAAGATTTGCCTAAGGCCTCACAAAGCCTAGAGCCGCCTCTGCAAACATGTCATACTTACCTCCTCTGTAGAAGGGTTTTGCACAGAGTGGCTCCGAGTGGCACCGATCTTCCTTTTTTCCCTGCGGCGCTCTCCTGGCTCCTCCTCTTCTCAAATGCCCCCATCGGAGAGCCACTTTCCATAGGGGCACTCATGCAGGGGCGTGCTTCCGAGTACCGCTGCTGCCCATTGGCATAGACAGCAGGACTCAGCTACGCCCCAGTGTCACTGGATTTGATTGACGGCCACGGAAGCCAATGGCTCCTGCTGCTATCAATCTATCCAATGCGGACCCGAGACCGTGGCTGGAGCTGCTGGGCTCATCCCCTTCGCTGAAACAATCGCATCCCTCCCAACATTTTGAGATAGGAATGAGGGACACCTACTAACAAGGAGAGAGAGAGCAGAGGTGTGGGAGGGGCCCGGCAGGCTCCGCCCACTACAGGCTGCCTGCAGGAGGGGGCGGCGACAAGACCAGTCACCCTGCACAAGGGGAGAGAGCCGCAGTGAGCGGTCTTTATTACAGGAAAGTCTCACACTGCACAGATCTAAAGGAAATGCACAGAGCTCACTGAGATTCAAGAAGAATCCAAATTCCGAATGGATTTAGACCATCCTTTAAAGGCGGAGTATTCCTCGCTCTTCCTTCTATCCCCTCCTATGTACAGAAGGATCATGTACTGAATCACTGAACCTCCCGGTTACATTTTTCTATCTCCTGCTCTGCTTCTAAAATGACCCAGATGGTCAGCTCAGCGGGAGATCCAGCTGTCCTCTATCACGGGTCACACCATCAGAGTTTTGCAACAATTCTCAATTATGAACTTTGATAAAAGAAAGAGAAATGAAAGAAAGCGAGGGGGGGGGAGGGGCGGACCTTATTCAACCTAACAGTGTTAGACAGATCGAGGATTGCGTTTGTTCCATCAGGACCTTCTGTACCCGTGATTAGGTATGTGCTGACTGGGGGATAATCTGAAAAGTTTGACCTCCACATGCGTGTCAGGAATCCTCAGACTCCTTATTTTTGTCATAGCGGGGGATAAGCAAAATAAAACTCCACATATGCAGTACATCTCCGCAATACATGCGCATTTCCCGTCTTTTATCCCCTTAAAGACCCCGCAGGCACAGAAAATACCGATTGATATGCCAAGTATTCACCCAGTCCTGTTGCGGGCTGATAATACACAGCACAGTGTGGTGTCAGCCCTGCCCAGTGGCTTTTGCTAAACTACTTATCCACTCTCAGATCTCTACAACCTAAAGGCTAATCATTCTCTAGTCCGAGATAAGAGCTGCGGTTGGAGCAGTGGCGGACCGTCCATTAGGGGCGCTGGAGCGCCGCCCCCTCTATCCACGGCCGCTATTTTGACAGGACACCGCCACCCCCTATTCATGCGTCCGCCCCTTTTAGGACGTGTGAATTACAGCAGCGGGGGGTGTTTTTTTTGAAGCACCTGATTAGAGCAATCGGCTCTAATAGGCTTCAAAATAGGGTGGGCTCGTGGCGCAGAGCATTGCGCTACGAGCCCACCCAGGTGTTACAGCAGCGAATGAATATTCGCTATTGAAACACTGATCCTCAATCCGGCCAATCAGAAGCAGGGCTAAGACCCGTTTTCCGATTGCCCGAAAAGAGAAGAGTCCCAATTGGCCGCTGAGGAGGAGGGAGGAAATGGAAGCCGCCGCTTGTGGAGAGAAGGGGAAGGGAAAGCCGTTGCCGCAGAGCAGGGTAAGCCACCGGTGAAGCCCGGGAGAAGCACTGACCACCACAAATATGGTAAGTGCACCAGACCCACCCAACCGACCAACCATGGAGGGGGGGTGGTACTGTTTGCTGCCCCTCCAAAAAAATTACAACTGGCTGCCACTGGGTTGGAGATCATGCTGGACTGACTCAATCGTGGTTGGTGGGTGATTCCATGACCAGGTAGGAAGAATTCCCTTTCAGTAGTTTTGAAGGAAGGTGGCTGTGGGCCCTTTTAGGAGGGCCTGGGCTGCTACCTCTAGGAACGGTCTTCAGGTAGTTTCCGCATGTGAACTGAAAGGTAGGTAGAAAGGAGCACCCAGTATCCAGTAAATGCAGTCAGAAGGTGAGTTTCAAATATTTTATTGAGAGTAGCAACAAATATATCAAGCTAACGCGTTTCGGGGGAACAGACCCCCCTTCTTCAGGGCTGTTGCTGCATGCCAGTAAATGGGGAAGGTTCACAAACAAGCACAACCAGCGATTAGTCTGATCTTTGTTTTACAGACACACCTGTTTGGGACCCTTACCCATTTACTAGCATGCAGCAACAGCCCTGAAGACGGGGGAATCTGTTCCCCTGAAACGCGTTGGCTTGATATATTTGTTGCTATTTTAGACTCGCAACTTGCATTTACTGGATACAGGGAGATTCTTTTTACCTACTTTTCCAAGATAAGAACTAGGAAGGATCTTTGAACAACACAGCAAGTGCGCAGAGAACAACGGGCAGCTCAGAATTTCTGGCAGGATCAACAGGTATTTTTGTGCAGTAATCAGATATAACAAAATGTTTCCGTTGGTGCATTCTATAGACCAAAAAGGAGCCGATAAGAGAAGTTCATTGCTTGGGTTCACATACATTTACAGTGTCGGTTATGTATGCCCCAATGGTTCACGAAAGGTTGACCGCACTCCCAGGTATGAAGCAGTGATGATTACTTTATTGGAGATAAAAATCCATCAAGTTACATCATAGGACATCATGAGACCTCTATGAAAGCATGGCAATATTTATGTATGTCCCTCCCCCAGCCTGCGATTGGACAGGGTAAGGACAAGCAGCAGACTGATGAGCTCTTCTCTCTGTCACTCTTCTCTCTCCTCCTGTCAGCATGCTTCTTGTTACACTGTGATCTTCAGGCTTCACAGACTGCTATAGGCAGAAATTTATGCTATACTACGTACGTACTGATACTTTTTTTTTTTTTTTTTTAATACTTGCCAATACCAATTACCGATACTTACGGCAACTGTTTTGTTTACACTTCAGCTGTCAGCAATGGTACAAAGCATTAAAAAGTTATTTACCAATTAAATAACTTTTTTTGCGTTATTTTTAATGTGAAATGTGTAAATATATGTTAAAGGTGTAAAAATATCAACAAACAAAGCAAACTAAAACAAAAAAAAAAAGTTTTAATTATTACTAGTTTATAAAATAGAAGTGAACAAAAAAAAAAAATATCAGCAGAAAAATAGTAAATGGAAAAAATATGAGTTAATTAAGGCTGATTAGAGTAAATTAAGCGTTAATAAGGGGTAATCAGAGAAACATCTAATAAAAAACACAAACTTTTATTTTTTTTTTTACATGACAGGTTGCTTTTAACTGACTTTGTCTGCAGATACAACTTCATCCCTTTGATCTGCAGATGAAGAAAAACAGTAAGATACAAAAAGAGACCTACCGCAACTGTTTTGTGTACACTTCAGCTGTCAGCAATGTTACAAAGCATTAAAAAATATATTTACAAATTAAATACATTTATTTATTTTTAATTTTGTGTAAATATATATGTTAAAAGTGTAAAAATATCAACGAACAAAGCGAACAAAAAAAAAAGTTTTAATTATATTAAATGTAATATTAATTAATATTAATAGTTTATAAAATAGAAGTGAAAAAAAAATATCAGCAGAAAAATAATAAATGGAGAAAAGGAGTTAATTAAGGCTGATTAGAGTAAATTACAGGTTAATAAGGGGTTAAACAGAGGAACAGCTAATAAAAATATATTTACTTAAAGTGGAGTGCCGACCAAAAAAAAAAATGTGGCTTAAAAATCCTAAAAAAAATAAATAAAAAATAATTGGAAAAAAAACATTTTTTTACTCACCTCTAAATGCCTGTTGCTAGGGGGTCCCTCGTAGTCTGCCTCCTTCAGTGCCCGGGCTAAACGTCACTTCCTGTAGGCGCCGCACAGTCATCTGGGACCTGTCATGTGTCCCAGATGAGTGAGCGTCGAATCACGGCCGGGTTCCCACATTAAGAATGCCGGCGCCGCAAGCGGAGCGGGGAACGAGGGGGGGTCTCGTTCCCCCGCATCGCTGGACCCCGGGACAGGTAAGTGTCCGATTATTAAAAGTCAGCAGCTGCAGTATTTGTAGCTGCTGACTTTTAATTTTTAAATTTTTTTTTTTTTTGTGGGCACTCCTCTTTAACAGGTTGCTTGAAACAGAAGTGCATCCCTTTGATCTGCAGATGAAGAAAAACAGTAAGATGCAAAAAGAAACAGTGTTTCTTTTTATTTTTCGGCTGAGCGATGTTGTTGATAAACATTGCCTGGCTGCTTTTTTTTTTGCCAGCTCCAGTTGACTTCAGCTGTCAACAGGCGAACCCCACTGACAGCTGAATGAGTCATCGATTGTTAAGGATGCAGTGGATCCACCTCCTTAACCACTGATAATTGACAGCTGCTTTTTTTTTTTTACATTTTTTTTTTCAGTGGGGGTCAGCTGAAAAAACCAAACCTGAAAGTAAAGGTTTCAGGTGTCGGAGCATTTGCACGAGTACCGATACTCGTGCAAATGCTTAGTATCAGCACCGATAATGGGTATTGGTGCAATCCAACTATATATTATATAACAATACAGTTCAGCCATATCTGGGATGACACAATAGACAAGCCCTGATGAAGGGGGAATGTGTGAACCCCCAAAACGCGTTAGATTTCTAATGATTATTTAATAACACATCGCTTTGGTCTCTCTGACCAATAGTGTTGCACCCCTCCTGCATCTTGTATAGTTATCCTGCATTTCACCTCAGTGGCGCCCAGTAGACACGGTTTGGAAGCTTGTGTCAGGAGCCGCAGGGGATGGCTGTGACTTAGGAGCAGGAAGCAGGTGCTGCGGCTATGGAAATGAAGAGCCTGGGAATAAGCACTGCTGGAGGCATCAAATTCAGCAGCGTCTTTAAAACCACAAATCTCCACCAAGAAGAAAGGTTTTACAACAGCCAGCATGGTGTCTCAAAGTGTTTTATTTGCCGAATGTAATATTGCACTTAAAGAACAATTGAATGTTCCGTTTTTAATCAGCTAAATACATTCCAGATGCATTAAAAGGAATGCAAAGTCTTATCATTGACTTTCTTTTCAAAAACAGTCACAGACTGAGCAGCGGGCTGTAGAGAAGGATCCTTGCTCTTTGTGAGGAAGCAGTGGTCTCTCTGCAGAGGTCTGACACTCCCCCTGCTGAGGCAGTGCTAAAGCTTTCCATTAGGAAGGAGCAAAAGTTTTGCTGATTGCAATGCTAAAAATCTGACTCAGCAGAGGGCATTTCAGACCTTTGCTTGCATATGTTTTGCCCCCTCTGGCTGTAAACATTTAAATGGAGGTTGACAGGGACCGCCAATCAGGGCGAAGTGCAGGCCCCATAAGGGGGGGACCTGGAGTGGTGGGAGGTGCAATTACTGGAACCAATCCCCCTGTGGCCCCCCTGCAGCATAGCCAGCTCGTCCTCCTCTCTCTCTTGCCAACTTTCAGCTGTTGCAGGGGGAGCCACAGGGGATCGGTTCCAGTATCTGTGCCTCCCCCACCCACACCTCCAATCACCGGCCCTCCACCAGAATCCGACCCCACCCCTTTCTGTAGCTGCTATACCCCACGTGCCATTTCCCCCAAAGCGCTGCCAGCTCCTCCTCCTCTCCCTTTTGCCAGATTTCAGCTGTTGCAGGGGGAGCCACAGGGGATTATTTGCAGTATCTGTGCCTCCCCCACCCACACCTCCAATCACCGGCCCTCCACCAGAATCCGACCCCACCCCTTTCTGTAGCTGCTATACCCCACGTGCCATTTCCCCCCGAAGCACTGCCAGCTTCTCCTCCTCTCCCTTTAGCCAGCTTTCAGCTGCTGCAGGGGAGCCACAGGGGATTAGTTGCAGTATCTGTGATCCGACTCCACCCCTCTTACCCCCCCCCCCCCCCTCACCTGCGACCCCCCTTCCCCTGCAGCGCTGCTAGCTTCTCCTCCTCTCCCTCTCACCGGCTGTCAACTGTTGCAGGGGGAACCACAGGGGATCTGTTCCAGTATCGGTGCGGCTCACGGCTCCAATCATCTGTCCTCCACAATCAAACACCACCCCTTTCTGTAGCTCCTGCCACTCGCGTGCCACACCCCATGCAGCGCTGCCAGCTTCTCCTTCTCTCTCTCTTGCCAGCTTTCAGCTGTTGCAAGGATGGCCACAGGGGATTGGTTCCAGTATCTGTGCCCCCCACGGCTCCAACCACCCGCCCTCCAGAATCGGACCCTATCCCCTCGTGTCATAGCACCCCCCCCACAGGGCTGCCAGCTTCTCCTCCTCACCCTCTCATCAGCTATCAACTGTTGCAGGGGGAGCCACAAGGGAATTGGTTGCAGTACCTGTGCCCCACACGACTCCAATTATCCCCCCTTCACAATCCGACCCCCCCTCCCCGGGCTCTGCGATGGGGCCCTGTGAGGTAGGCTGCACGTGGGCCCCATGATTTCAAACAGCAGCCCTGGAGGCTGATGTAAGGGTTAGTGTTGGGGATACAGGGAAGGTCAGGCTTACACTAATAGTGAGTAATAGGGAAGTATTGGGGATACAGGGAAGATCAGGAATACACTAATAGTGAGTAATAGGAAAGTATTGGGGATACAGGGAAGGTCAGACTTACACTAATAGTGAGTAATAGGGAAGTATTGGGGATACAAGGAAGGTCAGGGTTACACTAATAGTGAATAATAGGGAAGTATTGGGGATACAGGGGAGATCAGGGCTAGACTAATAGTGAGTAATAGGATAGTATTGGGGATACAGGGAAGGTAAGGCTTACACTAATAGTGAGTAATAGGGAAGTAGTGGGGATACAAGGCAGGCCAGGCTTACACTAATAGTAAGTAATAGGGAAGTATTGGGGATACAGGGAAGGTCAGGGTTACACTAATAGTAAGTAATAGGGAAGTATTGGGAATACAGTGAAGATCAGGCTTACACTAATAGTGAGTAATAGGGAAGTATTGAGGTTACAGGGAAGGTCAGGCTTACACTAATAATGAGTAATAGGGAAGTTTTGGGGATACAGGGAAGGTAAGGCTGACACTAATAGTGAGTAATAGGGAAGTATTGGGGATACAGGGAAGGTCAGGGTTACACTAATAGTGAGTAATAGGGAAGTATTGAGGATACAGGGAAGATCAGGCTTACACTAATAGTGAGTAATAGGGAAGTATTGAGGATACAGGGAAGATCAGGCTTACACTAATAGTGAGTAATAGGGAAGTATTGGGGATACAGGGAAGGTCAGGGTTACACTAATAGTGAGTAATAGGGAAGTATTGAGGATACAGGGAAGATCAGGCTTACACTAATAGTGAGTAATAGGGAAGTATTGAGGATACAGGGAAGATCAGGCTTACACTAATAGTGAGTAATAGGGAAGTATTGAGGTTACAGGAAAGGTAAGGCTTACACTAATAGTGAGTAATAGGGAAGTTTTGGGGATACAGGGAAGGCCAGGCTTACACTAATAGTGAGTAATAGGGAAGTATTGAGGATACAGAGAAGGTCAGGGTTACACTAATAGTGAGTAATAGGGAAGTATTGAGGATACAGGGAAGATCAGGCTTACACTAATAGTGAGTAATAGGGAAGTATTGAGGATACAGGGAAGATCAGGGTTACACTAATAGTGAGTAATAGGGAAGTATTGAGGATACAGGGAAGATCAGGCTTACACTAATAGTGAGTAATAGGGAAGTATTGAGGATACAGGGAAGATCAGGCTTACACTAATAGTGAGTAATAGGGAAGTATTGGGGATACAGGGAAGATCAGGAATACACTAATAGTGAGTAATAGGAAAGTATTGGGGATACAGGGAAGGTCAGACTTACACTAATAGTGAGTAATAGGGAAGTATTGGGGATACAAGGAAGGTCAGGGTTACACTAATAGTGAATAATAGGGAAGTATTGGGGATACAGGGGAGATCAGGGCTAGACTAATAGTGAGTAATAGGATAGTATTGGGGATACAGGGAAGGTAAGGCTTACACTAATAGTGAGTAATAGGGAAGTAGTGGGGATACAAGGCAGGCCAGGCTTACACTAATAGTAAGTAATAGGGAAGTATTGGGGATACAGGGAAGGTCAGGGTTACACTAATAGTAAGTAATAGGGAAGTATTGGGAATACAGTGAAGATCAGGCTTACACTAATAGTGAGTAATAGGGAAGTATTGAGGTTACAGGGAAGGTCAGGCTTACACTAATAATGAGTAATAGGGAAGTTTTGGGGATACAGGGAAGGTAAGGCTGACACTAATAGTGAGTAATAGGGAAGTATTGGGGATACAGGGAAGGTCAGGGTTACACTAATAGTGAGTAATAGGGAAGTATTGAGGATACAGGGAAGATCAGGCTTACACTAATAGTGAGTAATAGGGAAGTATTGAGGATACAGGGAAGATCAGGCTTACACTAATAGTGAGTAATAGGGAAGTATTGGGGATACAGGGAAGGTCAGGGTTACACTAATAGTGAGTAATAGGGAAGTATTGAGGATACAGGGAAGATCAGGCTTACACTAATAGTGAGTAATAGGGAAGTATTGAGGATACAGGGAAGATCAGGCTTACACTAATAGTGAGTAATAGGGAAGTATTGAGGTTACAGGAAAGGTAAGGCTTACACTAATAGTGAGTAATAGGGAAGTTTTGGGGATACAGGGAAGGTCAGGCTTACACTAATAGTGAGTAATAGGGAAGTATTGGGGATACAGGGGAGATTATTATTATTATTATTCACGATTTATACAGCCCCAACAGTTTACGAAGCGCTTTACAATTTAGAGGGGGGGGGGGGGGGCAGCACAATCAGGATCAGGATTACACTAATAGTGAGTAATAGGGAAGTATTGGGGATACAGGGGAGATCAGGCTTACACTAATAGTGAGGAATAGGGAAGTATTGGGGATACAGGGGAGATCAGGCTTACACTAATAGTGAGGAATAGGGAAGTATTGGGGATACAGGGGAGATCAGGCTTACACTAATAGTGAGGAATAGGGAAGTATTGGGGATACAGGGGAGATCAGGCTTACACTAATAGTGAGGAATAGGGAAGTATTGGGGATACAGGGGAGATTATTATTATTATTATTCACGATTTATACAGCCCCAACAGTTTACGAAGCGCTTTACAATTTAGAGGGGGGGGGGGGGGCCAGCACAATCAGGATCACACTAATAGTGAGTAATAGGGAAGTATTGGGGATACAGGGGAGATCAGGCTTACACTAATAGTGAGGAATAGGGAAGTATTGGGGATACAGGGGAGATCAGGCTTACACTAATAGTGAGGAATAGGGAAGTATTGGGGATACAGGGGAGATTATTATTATTATTATTCACGATTTATACAGCCCCAACAGTTTACGAAGCGCTTTACAATTTAGAGGGGGGGGGGGGCAGCACAATCAGGATCAGGATTACACTAATAGTGAGTAATAGGGAAGTATTGGGGATACAGGGGAGATCAGGCTTACACTAATAGTGAGGAATAGGGAAGTATTGGGGATACAGGGGAGATCAGGCTTACACTAATAGTTTGTGATAGGGATACAGGGAGGGTTAGTAGTAAAGCTGAAGCTTATATTTGGCTTTCCTGGCTCCTCCCCCCTAATCAACATGCTAATGAAATGTGTAAATAAAACCTTTCCATTTACATTACCTATCTTATTTTGTCATCACTGGGTCTCTGTGCTTTTCTATGCGATGTGGGCAGATCCTGGCTGGTGGGAGGAGCCGGCACCATCACAGCACTCTGCCTCAGTATTAATCTCAAGAGCCTTCCTGGCTGTCATGGTCGTCCTCTGGTTCCTTTACTAATAGAATCACTGCCCCAAAATCAGGTATTACGTTCAGGGTTACAGCCTAGAACAGCTCTATAAATAGGCAGCCCCATAGAACTACCATAAAACGTTCTACCTTCTATAGACAGGCCTCTCTGAGCACGAAGCGGCGTCCACGATTGTCATGTGCGTTACATACAACAGGACAAGGCAAACATTATTTTTCATGGCAGGCAGACCGTTCCTCTGACTCCATCTGATTCCTTCCAAAATCTCCGTCTTGTTAGGAGAATGTTTTCGTTGCTCTGAAGGCGGTACACAGGCGGCGCGTCTCATTCCCGTATACAGCGCAATGTTATTTCAATTATGAGCGTGAATGATGATGTGTTTTGTGTGGGTTGGCTCAGGACCAGGACCCCGAACATGTCTACCGCCAATTTCCCAGATAGCGGCGAACCGTCCCGAGGAAGCGCTATGTGTGCGAGGAAAAGAACGCGCTGCCCGCCGCAGCCAATCAACGCCGCAATTTTCTGTTTCTTACCGAGAATAGACTACGAGGGAGGAATCTGATTGGTTGTTGTGGGTAAAAGTGACAGTTCTGATTCGAAGTCCTAACTATCAGTTTTCTAAAGATTGGGGAGGAGCTAAAATTGATGGTGTTCATTGGATTTCCTCTCATACCTAGAACCCGATTTGGGATTGCAGAAGCAAACGGTAGAAATTGTCCTGTCTGTATCTGACATATTATATACCCCAGCCATGGGCATCCGCAGAACTTTTTTCAGGGGGGGGGCATCATTTTAAGGTCACCCATGCTCTGACCCTTTTCGACAATGTCATTATCACATTATCACTGTCAGAGACTGCAGACATGGCACAAGAGACTGTCAGAGACTGCGGACATTGCACAAGAGACTGTCAGAGACTGCAGACATTGCACAAGAGACTGTCAGAGACTGCGGACATGGCACAAGAGACTGTCAGAGACTGCGGACATGGCCCAAGAGACTGTCAGGGACTGCGGACATGGCACAAGAGACTGTCAGAGACTGCGGACATGGCACAAGAGACTGTCAGAGACTGCGGACATGGCCCAAGAGACTGTCAGAGACTGCGGACATGGCCCAAGAGACTGTCAGAGACTGCAGACATTGCACAAGAGACTGTCAGAGACTGCGGACATGGCCCAAGAGACTGTCAGTGACTGCAGACATTGCACAAGAGACTGTCAGAGACTGCGGACATGGCACAAGAGACTGTCAGAGACTGCGGACATGGCCCAAGAGACTGTCAGAGACTGCGGACATGGCACAAGAGACTGTCAGAGACTGCGGACATGGCACAAGAGACTGTCAGAGACTGCGGACATGGCACAAGAGACTGTCAGAGACTGCGGACATGGCCCAAGAGACTGTCAGAGACTGCGGACATGGCCCAAGAGACTGTCAGAGACTGCAGACATGGCACAAGAGACTGTTAGAGACTGCGGACATGGCACAAGAGACTGTCAGAGACTGCGGACATGGCATAAGAGACTGTCAGAGACTGCGGACATGGCCCAAGAGACTGTCAGAGACTGCGGACATGGCCCAAGAGACTGTCAGAGACTGCGGACATGGCCCAAGAGACTGTCAGAGGCGGCATACATGGCACAAGAGACTGTCAGAAACTGCGGACATGGCCCAAGAGACTGTCAGTGACTGCAGACATTGCACAAGAGACTGTCAGAGACTGCGGACATGGCCCAAGAGACTGTCAGTGACTGCAGACATTGCACAAGAGACTGTCAGAGACTGCAGACATTGCACAAGAGACTGTCAGAGACTGAAAAGATAGAAGAAAATATTTACAGAAATGTGAGGGGGTGTACTTACTTTTGTGAGATACTGTATATCATTTCCCATCCACAGAGGAACGATTCTGGTGAAAGTTGAGGAATAATGTGAATTATGACAGGCGGTATCCATAGGGTGGGATTGGGGGGGGGGGGGGGGGGGGGTCTCCGGTGAAGTATGGCGTCCTGGGCACCGCTGACCGCGCCGTGTCTACGATTTCCATCTTGTTCCTCACCCTTGTAGATCAGAGGAATTCATAACTCAGCTTCTTGCATTCCAGCGGCCTGGGAATGTTGTCTGCGAGCAGAATACACAGAGAAGCTGAATTATAGGGTGAGAAGCGATGCATCAGGTCTGAATATTTATTGTGAAAAGCCGGATCCTGGTTTCCCCCCCTCTGGTTACCCAGAAGATGGATCAATGAGCTCCGGGTGACTCCTTCCCATCAGTTTTGGGGGGGATTGTCAGTGGAGGTGGTGGGTAGATGATGGGATCTCACTGAGAAGATTTGATCTATGGAGCCTCCGGGCCAATTTTTGGAAACAAATGGTGTCATGAATCTTCTATACATGACACCGCGCTTTTTTTTTTCATGACAAATGTTGGGTTACGGCCTACAAAAGAGCTGATACATCACGATGTGGGGGATCGAAGGGAGTTTTACTTCACCTGTGGATTTCTCCGGGTTTTATCCAAACCCCTCTTTAAACTTTTACCGTTTTAAAGGATCACTCCACCTACAACTGACAGTTCATGAAAGCCCAACTCTGTGAAATTTGAAAATTCTGACTTGCAGTAAGGCTGTGCCCGCACTACGAGAGTTAACGGCTCATTTAGTTTAGAGGAGAGTAGCCCTAGGTTCACCTCTATGCGGCTGATGCGTTTTTTCCAGCGCATTTTGTGGTGATTTTTGCATTTTTTAACCACATACAGACCGGACCAATTGGCAGCCAAAGGACCAGGCCCCTTTTTGCGATTCGGCACTGAGTCGCTTTAACTGACAATTGCGCGGTCGTGCGACGTGGCTCCCAAACAAAATTGGCGTCCTTTTTTCCCCACAAATAGAGCTTTCTTTTGGTGGTATTTGATCGCCCCTGCGGTTTTTATTTTTTGCGCTATAAACAAAAAAGAGCGACAATTTAGAAAAAAAAGCATTCTTTTTTATGTTTTGCTATAATAAATATCCCCCAAAAATATATAAAAAAAACATTTTTTTTTTTTTCCTCAGTTTAGGCCGATACGTATTCTTCTACATATCTTTGGTAAAAAAAAAATCGCAATAAGCGATTATTGATTGGTTTGCGCAGAAGTTATAGCGTTTACAAGATAGGGGATAGTTTTTTATAGCATTTTTATTAATATTTTTTTTTTATTAGTAATGGCGGCGATCAGCGATTTTTATAGCGACTGCGACATTAGGGCGGACACATCGGACATTTTTGACAAATTTTTGGGACCATTGTCATTTATACAGCAATCAATGCTATTTAAATGCATTGATTCCTGTATAAATGACACTGGCAGTGAAGGGGTTAACCACAAGGGGCAGTGTAGGGGTTAAGTATGCCTAGGGGTGTGTTTCTTACTGTGGGGGGGCGTGGCTGTCAGCTAGTGAATGCTGATCTCTGCTCCAATCACAGGGAGCAGAGATCAGCATCACTAGTTGCTAGGCAGAACGGGGAGATGCTGTTTATTTCCGCATCTCCCCGTTCAGCCTTCCCGTGAGACGATCGCGGGTGTCCCCGCGGCGATCGAGTCCGCGGGACACGCGACCGGCCTCACGGGGGTCCCGACCGGTGCAGGAGCGCGCCGCTCCCGGGCGCTCCCGATGGCACGGGCGGCATTAAAAAAGGGACTTATATATACGCCCTTATGCCTGTCCGTGCCATTCTGCCGACGTACATCGTCGTGCGCCGGTCGGGAAGCGGTTAAACCCACTTTTTTTATGCATTTTTGCATGCAGTTATCATGCTTTTTGTTTTTTCTTCTCTTTAACAAACTGTGAATAATTGGTTGTTAACCGCTTCAGCCCCTACTACATTAACTACATTAGATAAGAAATCCACACTCGGGTTAGAAAACTACAAATTTGTGTTACTAAACCCACAACAGTAAAAATCAGTCTGTATATGCAGCAAAGCACGATTGTTATACTCTGCGGAACCTCAGGGGTTATTCCTCCACATTGTGTAAAAAGGCTGTTTGACCCTGTGTTTTCTGATCCTCCCCTTCCACAGTCCCCAATCCATATCCTAATAGAACAGAGCCTTGGGGGAACTCTGCACATGCTCAGTTTTGGTGTGTATTGCTAGAGAGTTTTTTTTTTCTTGGGAGGGTGCATGTGATCAGCACAGGGCCAATCGGCACTGTCTAGACAGAGGGTCAGGGGTCCTGCAGCCTCATAGGACAGTCAGAAGAGAATGAAAATTCCTCCTACAGGCTTTAACCAGACACTGATAGGAGTCACAAGACTGTTATATGCCATAGCTCCCCACTATCCCTGATTTGGAGGGACTGTCCCTGATTTGGAGCAATGTCCTTCTTTCCCTCATTCCTCTTCATTTGTCCCTCATTTTGGTCAGATCTATATAGATGTATATAAAATGCACTTTTTATCTATCAAAAAGTGTTTTCCAGCACTAAACCTTTCATCTGATTTCTAAATTGCTGCATTTGTAAATTCCAAAAGCCAATATGAAGGAATAGTAGGGGTAAAAAAAGCACTTGTGGGTTTAACCAATCTTGTTTTTTTGTACAATTCTCCTTTTTTAAGTTGTGTCCTATGCCTGCATACTTTTGCTGATAGGTGTCCCTCATTCCCATCTCAAAAAGTTGGGAGGTATGATATACCGCTGCTGAGAAATGGTATTTAGCAGTTTATATTTACTAAAATGATTGTATTTCCATGTTCTGTGTACTCTGGGAGACCACACTCTGGTACTGAGTATATAACATACATTTAGGACTGAAATAAATAGTACTAAGCCAGAGGGGAGGACAGAGGGAGATACCAAATCACATACCGTATTTATCGGCGTATAACACGCACTTTTTCCCCTTAAAATCGGGGGAAAGTCGTGGGTGCGTGTTATACGCCGATACCCAAAAAAAAAAAATGACAAAAATCGGTTGCGGCGCCGAAAAATGGCGACCGCGGCCGAAAAAAAGGCCGAACCGCGGCCGAAAAAGGCCGGAAAAAGCCGAAGCGCGGCCGAAAAAGACCGAAGCCGGCTGTTCAGCTCCGCTCATAGTCCCGCCTCCCTGCGATCGCTCCCGAAACAGCCTGGAGGCGGGACTCCGAGCGGAGCTGAACAGTCGGCTCGGTCTTTTTCGGCCGCACTTCGGCCTTTTTCGGCCGCGGTTCGGTCTTTTTCGGCGGCGCATGCGCGGTATTTCTCGCGGCGGGAAATGTAAACGATGGCGAACTGCAAATGACACTAGCAAGCTGCAAATGACACTAGCAAGCTGCAAATGACGCCGGGCAAGCTACAAATGACGCCGGGCAAGCTACAAATGACGCCGGGCAAGCTACAAATGACGCCAGGCAAGCTACAAATGACGCCAGGCAAGCTACAAATGACGCTGGGCAAGCTACAAATGACGCTGGGCAGGTTGCAAATGACGCTGGGCAGGTTGCAAATGACGCTGGGAAAGGCTGCAAATGACGCTGGGCAAGCTGCAAATGACGCTGGGCAAGCTGCAAATGACGCTTAAATTTTTATTTTTTTTTCCCTAAACTTCTCTCCTAAAATTTTTTTCCTTAAAATTCCCTCCTAAACGTGGGGTGCGTGTTATACACCGGTGCGTGTTATACGCCGATAAATACGGTAAGTAAACAAGTTGTAGTGGCCCAAAACCTCCACTAGATGTCAGCATTAATTAAGGCGATAGTAACCTCATGCAGTCCAATTCAACAAAGACAGAGCAACCAACGGTTTCACCTGTAGCACTAACCCCCGAAGGAGCTGTTATTTATTTGAATGATAACACAGTCTCTCAATAGAGGGTAGAGGGTTAGGAAGAAAGTTCAGGTACTTTTGGACTGCAAAAATAGGAAGTCTCTCACTATAGAAATCCAGAGAAGTTTCACAACTGGATTATCACAACCACCGAATAGAGCTCCTCTTACTAGGCCTAGCTGCCGGTAGAGTGTTAGGTAAAGCAAAGTCTCTGCCACAGACTTGGATGTAACTGAGGGACTTAGACAAACTTAGAGAGCTATCATACGGTACCAGTATCTCGCAGCCGGTCCGGCGATACCGTATGAGTGTAGATCCATTTAGTGTCCTTCAACTGAGCCTCCAGGCTCTTCAGAGAAACCAGCCGTGTGCATGGCCTTCTCCCGAAGAATCCTCCCCTGGATGCTTCTCCAGTTGCTGGGCCTCTCCTTAAACGAGACGGCACCGGACCACTTTTGAATCCTCGGGCCTCGATATCCATTCAAGCCTGTCCCTGCAGTTGCTTCGCCTCGGGCTATCCAGCCCCGAGACCTGGAATTGCATGGATCCGCACCCCAGGCCAGGAGGGCCACGGGGGCTGGTCAGGAGGACCAGGACCAAACAGACAGAAAATATCTTCTGGACCGGAACCCCGAAGCACGTGATCCCAGTACCTTAACCACTTCAGCACCGAGCGATTTTACCCCCTTCCTTACCAGAGCACTTTTTGCAATTCGGCACTGCGTCGCTTTAACTAACAATTGCGCGGTCGTGCGACGTTGCACCCAAACAAACTTGACGTCCTTTTTTTCCCACAAATAGAGATTTCTTTTGGTGGTATTTGATCACCCCTGCGGTTTTTATTTTTTTTGCGCTATAAACAAAAGAAGAGCGACAATTTTGAAAAAAAAAAACACAATATTTTTTACTTTTTGCTATAATAAATATCCAATTTTTAAAAAAAAAAAAACAATTTTTTTACTCAGTTTAGGCCGATACGTATTCTTCTACATATTTTTGGTAAAAAAAAAAAAAAAATCGCAATAAGCGTATATAGATCGGTTTGCGCAAAAGTTCTAGCGTCTACAAAATAGGGGATAGATTTATTGCATTTTTTTTTTTTTTTTTTACGAGTAATGGCAGCGATCTGCAATTTTTTTTTCGTGACTGCGACATTGTGGCGGACACTTCGGACACTTTTGACACATTTTTGGGACCATTCACATTTACACAGCGATCGTTGCTATAAAACTGCAGTGATTACTGTGTAAATGTGACTGGCAGTGAAGGGGTTAACACTAGGGGGCGCTGCAGGGGTTAATGTGTTCCCTAAGGTAGTGATTCTAACTGTGGGGGGAGGGGACTCACAAGGGGAGGAGACCGATCGGTGTTCCTCCGTACTGGGATCACATGATCGGTCTCCTCTCCACTGACAGGACGTGGAGCTGTGTGTTTACACACACAGCTCCACGGTCCCGCTGTTTTCATGGGCAATCGCAGGTGCCCGGCGGACATCGCGCACCGTGTCCCGAGCGACGCCCCCTAGGCGGCCGGGAATGGGAGGACGTCATATGACGCCCACCCAGGGTGGGAGATCCACCTTGTGGGCGTCATATGACTATGGGCGGGATGCGAAGTTGTTAAATACCACCTCCCGGAAATCACAGCAGGATGACACTCCCACTGGGCTGGTTCTGAGAGAATGGTACCCAATACGCCCAGCCAAACTGCGTTCTCATACCTGCCAGGCGGTGACAGCGACACCTACGGCCAAGGAGTGCAATTCCAGCTAGACTGGTACTGAAACCATACTTTGGCATAATTAGCCCTAAATCCCAACTGTGGTTTCAGGAATATAGGCGCTACACACCTTTGTAACTGAACCAAAGAGGTCAGTACCTAGAACACCTAACCTGCATTTTCAGATTCATTATAGGGGCAGTAGCATCCAGTTTTGGAGTAGACCCCATTGTCCTACAATCTGCATCAGTGACTTTGGATTTGAATTCTATGTATTATATTGTATGTGGGCTGATTGTTCGGTGGAGGCGATCGCATGACCCCAGGATGCATTGTTTCACCTTTCAGAAAACGCGCCTATTCGGTAAAATCAGCACAATAGCTGTTGCGCAATTGATGGCCAGAACACACGTCCAGCTTGTTTCTTCTGCAGGAATCACGGGGAATATTTCGGAGGCCTGGCCGCTCCCCAGATCACATATTTCTTTGTTCAGACTCCCTGCTGCTTCACAGCTTGTTCTGACGGCCTTCGCTTTTCCAGAAAACCCTTTACTGTCCCCGCCGGCCGCTCCATCATTTCACTTTGATTCGCGCTTACAGCCAGGAACGCATTAAGTGTTCTTATAAACACAGAGAGAGGAATCGAGGAAACATCGATCGCCAATACAAGGATTCCAGCTTTGCATGTTTTAGGGGGAAAAAAAAACGCAGCAAGTTGGCAGCGAGACAGGAAATGGTGTCCGCCCATCGCCTCCCACCCACCGCGCTCCCTGTGCAAGGCACCACCTGTCTGATAGCAAACTTTTTTTTTTTCTCAGAAAATGATTAAAAGGGCATTTCAGTAAAAATCATCTCCTGTGAGGAATATTAACTTTTACAAAGTAACAATTTTTTATCATTACAGTACGAAGGGATCGGTATGTATTTAGGGAGGGGGGAACCCCGTACCGTTTCTTCCCTGATTTTTTTATCAATTTCGTTACATTCAGCTGACAGCTGATAACTCATTGGTTGTTAGGGATGTGGTGGCCGGCCGCTCCTTAACAACTATGACAGTTACTGGTTGTTAATGGTACCAGTGGCCACCCACGCCTTAACAACTAGGACAGTTACTGGTTGTTAAGGTTGCCAGTGACCGCCAGCTCCTTAACAACTATGACAGTTACTGGTTGTTAAGGATGCCAGTGGCCGCCAGCTCCTTAACAACTATGACAGTTACTGGAAGTTAATGATGCCAGTGGCCGCCAGCTCCTTAACAACTATGACAGTTACTGGTTGTTAAGGATGCCAGTTGCTGCCCGCTGCTTAACAACTATGACAGTTCCTTGTTGTTAATAATGCCAGTGGCCGCCAGCTCCTTAACAACTATGACAGTTACTGGTTGTTAAGGATGCCAGTTCCTGCCCGTTCCTTAACAACTATGACAGTTCCTTGTTGTTAATAATGCCAGTGACCGCCCGCTCCTTAACAACTAGGACAGTTACTGGTTGTTAAGGATGCCAGTGGCCGCCCGCTCCTTAACAATTATGACAGTTACTGGTTGTTAAGGATGCCAGTGGTCGCCCGCTCCTTAACAACTATGACAGTTACTGGTTGTTAAGGACGCCAGCGGCTGCCCATTCCTTAACAACTATGACATTTACTGGTTGTTAAGGACGCCAGTGGCTGCCTGCTTCTTAACAACTATGGCAGTTACTGGTTAAGGACACCAGCGGCTGCCCATTCCTTAGCAACTATTACAGTTACTGGATGTTAAGGATGCCAAAGGCCACCCACTCCTTGACAACTATGACAGTTACTGGTTGTTGAGGATGCCAGCGGCCACCTGTTCCTTAACAACAATGACAGTTACTGGTTGTTAGGACACCAGCAGCCGCCCGCTCCTTGACAACCAGTACACATTCCCTAAATACCGCAAGCCTTGACCACTACATAAAGAGGAGCTCCCGCAAAAAAAATTAAAAGTCAGCAGCTACAAATACTACAGCTGCTGACTTTTAATATTAGGGCACTTACCTGTGGAGGAGTCCAGCGGTGTCCTCACCCGAGCCAAGGTTTCAATCAGGTGATGGCACCGCCATCTTGACTAAAGGAAACCGGTTTCCTACAGCGAATGTGCGAATCACATGGCACTTTGTGAATGGGCTGGCTGCGGGGTATGGCGGGGGGACGACTTCCATCTCAGTTCGCCACATATTCAGACAGCCGCTGCTCCCATGGCTGTTTGAGTACTTGTACAGTTATGCCGCATAGACGGAATTTCAGACAGAAAAAGTCTGATGGGAGCCCATCAGACTTTTTCTGTCGGAATTTCTGATGGACTCAGATATAGAACATGTTCTAAATGTTTCCGTCGGAAATGCCGACGGAGGTTATCCCGTTGGCAAATTCGACCGTGTGTACGCGGCATTACTGTATCAGATTGGCTGCAGTTTGGATGAAAAATTTTGGCCTGGCACCTTTGATTTTCAAGTTTGTCGAGCCAGTAGGTGCCAACTGGGTCACCCCCTAGCCCTAATGTTGAGCCGTAAATGGCTAGCATAAGTCTAAAGCAGTGGTATAATTGTGGTGCTGTGGTGTTCACACTTGAAACTAACACCAGGTGCAATGAGCACAAAAGTGTTAAGGGTGTATACATTGTCCTCCTCCGAAGCAAAAGAACCCTGGCCCCGATCCCCCAGGGTGCAAAATTCCTGACAGGGACTGGGGTACTGGTGGTCTACCTGGCCAAAACCAGTTGGACTCCACTCTTCAGATGACCTGCCGAGGCAGGGTCCACCTAAATACTAGGCGGAGCTCCCCAAAAGGAAGACCCTATGGAATGAGGAACACCTGACCATAAGGCCTCGCAGGGCTGGTGCAAGGATTTTTGACACCCTAGGCGAAACCTAATTTTGTCACCCCCATTGGCTCCACCCCCTTTGCCCTGCCTATGTATTCCCCACCTTTTTAATGAAGCGCCCATCAAAGGCAGCCCCACCAGTGCCCATCAAAGGCAGCCCCACCAGCGCCCATCAAAGGCAGCCCCACCAGCGCCCATCAAAGGCAGCCCCACCAGCGCCCATCAATGCAGCCTACCAGTGCCCATCAATGAATGTGTGAACAGAGCGGCGGCTGCCTGCTGATGCTGAGACTTAGTTGCTTGCTGCAGAGAGAAGAGAGTAGGAACACCAGTGGCCGGGCCCCCTAGGCAGCAGTGCGCCCTAGGCGGCTGCCTAGTTTGCCTAGTGGTAGCACCGGCCCTGAGGCCTCGTTCCCTCCACCCCAAGACTTTCAGGACAAGTCTGAGAACCTACACCCTACTAATTCGGAATGAGTAAAGTGCAAAATACATTTTGGCTCAGTCAGGGGAGGTAAAGGAAGTTTTTTTTTGTTGACTTTATGGGGGCTTAAGCATCAAATAGAATCTGGACTTGATTCCTATCATCTGGATTATGGAAATGCACTGGGTTCCATCACGAGAGCGACGTACAAGTTGCATATTGACGTCTATAATGCAGTGTGGGGTCCGGCCATCTGGTAAATCTGCATTCTATTTAAGATAGTGGACACAAAGGGTAAGTTTAAAGGTTTACATACGATTGTATAAACTCGATCCCAGAATTGAAACGCCAAAAAAAAAAAAGAACAGTGGAACCATCAGGAACAGTTCCTATTAGTTAGGAAGACGTGATCACTCCCTAAACTCTGACCTCCAACGTGGCCAGTGCCCGGCCCCTCGTCCCTCTACACCCCGCTCTGGGGGTTCTAGGTTTACAGACTCGAAACAATATTTATGTCCGGTGTTTGAGAGAGGGACCGTCCTAAGAGGATCGTAAATCCTCCTACAAATCACAAGCACTTCGTGTTTACAATATATCTCTTTTATTACTTGTTTTTTTTTGGATGAAAAGTTACTTTTTTATACTTTTTTATACTTTTTTTTTTCTTCCAACAGTGGACAATAAAAATAAGATACAGAGAGGTTCAGATATTGCCTGCGATGGACGCCAGCCAGATACTGACGATTTATTCAGGCTGTGACGCCACCCATGGTTGTACAATGGACAACCTCTTGGATGTTGGGAGTGCAGAGAAAAAAAAAAAATCTAATGTATATAAATTATTGTCTGATGGAGGTGCTGGGGGGGGGGGGGGGGGGGGACTGTGGCGTTCCTCAAATTTTTTTTTTCCTGGATTGTTATACAGGGGATGTGGGAACGTTCCCCAACAAATTAGATAAATGGCTTAAATGTAACTCAATGGGAATAATGAACACCAGTGTCGGCCGGAGCAGCCCCCACCCCCCCCTTACGAAATTACGAATCGTTACGAATCAACGGAAACGAACAGAAACGAAACGAAAATAAATAAACAAATGTTTCTATTGTGCACATGTCTACTCATAGGTCAGTCAGAGGAGAATGAAAACTCCTCCTACAAGCTTTAACCAGACACTGATAGAAGTCACAAGACTGCTCTATACTGCTGGTGAAAAAAGGTATTTAGCAGTTTATATTTACTAAAATAATGTCATTTCCATGTTCTGTGTACTGTGGGAGACCAGATATAGTGAATGCAGAGTCCTGGGTTTAGTAACACTTTACATTTGCTTTGTAGAGAAGTAGTTCGTGTTCCTTATAATGGATTTAATGGTAACGGCGCGGATTTTCTGCGCTATTTTTGTGCTCTGCGGGATCCAGGGGGAACGGCGGATTGAAGCTGGCACGGTTTCCCCGTTGAATGGCAGGCGCTGTACGCTTCTGGCTGCGGAAATAACAGCGCTGGCCAAGCTCACTCACTTTGCTGCCGAGCGCGAGGGAGCAGAGGAAGGAGCGCGTCTCCAGTCCGCTCGCTTCACACTCAGCGCCCTGCCAAGGGCTTAAGTTGGTGCAGATGTCTTGGATGCGGTGAAGGTACATACAGGGAGGAAAATGGATTTAACAAAGTGGTACTGGACAGTCATCAACGCCTTAACCCTTTACTGGCCTCCTTAGTAGGAGAAAACTTTTTTTTTTTTCATTATGGATAAAAAGGAGTGTAGGGGAGGATTAAAACCCCCTGTCCTTTTTTTATTTGCTGCCATCTGTGTCCCGTTGGGGAGGTTTCTCTTCACTTCCTGTCCCATAGCCAAAACAGGAAGTCAGAGGAAATCCCTCTAAAGCAGGGATATGCTTTAATTAGCGGACCTCCAGCTGTTGCAAAACTACAAGTCCCATCATGCCTCTGCCTCAGAGTGTCATTCTTGTGGCTGTCCAGAGTCTTGCTATGCATCATGGGACTTGTAGTTCTGCAATAGCTGGAGGTCCGCTAATTGCATATCCCTGCCCTAAAGCAATGGCGTCCAAATTGCGGCCCTTTGCTTGCTTTTATCTGGCCCTTGGGGCACTATTTTATCCATTGATAACAATGGGGCATAATCTCAACCCCCCCCCCCATTGACACCAATAAAGAGGCACAATTCCTCACATGGACAGCAATAATGGGGCACAATTCCTCCCAATTATACCAACAATTGGGCCCAGTGACACCAATGATGGGGCACAATTCCTCCCACTGACACCAACAAATGGGCCCAGTGACACCAATGATGGGGCACAATTCCTCCCACTGACACCAACAAATGGGCCCAGTGACACCAGTGATGGGGCACAATTCCTCCCACGGACACCAACAAATGGGCCTAGTGAAACCAGTGATGGGGCACAATTCCTCCCACTGACACCAACAAATGGGCCCAGTGACACCAGTGATGGGGCACAATTCCTCCCACTGACACAAACAAATGGGCCCAGTGAAACCAGTGATGGGGCACAATTCCTCCCACTGACACCAACAAATAGACCCAGTGACACCAATGATGGGGCACAATTCCTCCCACTAACACCAACAAATGGGCCCAGTGACACCAGTGATGGGGCACAATTCCTCCCACTGACACCAACAAATGGGCCCAGTGACACCAATGATGGGACAAAATTCCTCCCACCAACAACAAAGATGGAGCATTGTTTTTTCGCACTGATGCTGGGGCAGTATTTTATCCACTGATATCATTATTGATGCATAATGCCCCCCGCCCCCCCACTGACACCAATGAAGGGGCACAATTCCTCATATTGACAGCAGTAATGGGGCACAAATCCTTCCAATAATACCAGCAAATGGGCCCAATGACACCAATGATCCACCACCCATCTTCAGTGTTCTGGCTGAGGGAAGAAGGTTCTCATCCAAGATTTTACAATACATGGCCCCGTCCATTGGCCCCTCAACGTAGCAAAGTCGGCCGGTAACTTTAGCAGAGAAACAGCCCCAA
This sequence comes from Lithobates sylvaticus, assembly GCA_028564925.1. NCBI lineage: Eukaryota > Metazoa > Chordata > Amphibia > Anura > Ranidae > Lithobates > Lithobates sylvaticus. Next base: position 259,048,643 of record CM053032.1, on the reverse strand, counting down.
AGCACAATGTTTCCACCTCTGTGTGTGACTGTAGGGATGGGGTTCTTAGGGTCATAGTCAGCATTTTTCTTCCTCCAAACACGGCGAGTCGAGTTAATGCCAAAGAGCTCAATTTTGGTCTCATCTGACCACAGCACTTTCTCCCAATCCTTCTCTGAATCATTTAGATGTTCATTGGGAAACTTCAGATGGGCCTCTACATGTGTCTTCTTGAGGAGGAGGACCTTGTGGGCGCTGCAGGATTTCAATCCATGGCGGTGTATTGTGTTACAGATGATTTGTTTGGTGTCTGTGGTCCCAACTGCCTTGAGATCATTCACAAGCTCCTCCCGTGTAGTTCTGGGCGGATCCCTCACTTTTCTCATGATCATCCTCACCCCATGAGGAGAAATCTTGCATGGAGCTCCAGACCGAGGGCGAGTGATGGTTATTTTGTATTTCTTCCATTTGCGAATAATCGCTCCAACAGTTGTCTCCTTCTCACCAAGCTTCTTGCTGATGGTCTTGTAGCCCATTCCAGCCTTGTGCAGGTCTACAATCTTCTCCCCGATGTCCTCAGACAGCTCTTTGGTGTTGCCCATGATGGGGAGGTTTAAATGGAAGAAAGAGATTCTGTGGAAAGGTGACTTTTATACACATAATGAGTTGTCATTAGGAGCACCTTCTTAAGCCCCATACACACGGTCGGACAATCCGCGGACCAGGTCGGTCGGATCCTGTCCGTCATACTTTGTCTGATGTTGGTGTTGCATACACACGGTCGGACAAAGTTGTCGGAAAATCTGATCATCCTGAACGTGGTGACGTTTGTTGCCTACGACGGGACTACGTAGAGGCTAGTAGCCAATAGCTTTGGTCTTGTAATGTGATGTGAGCATGCGTAGCACTTTGTCCGGTCGGACAACCGTACACACGATCGGATTTGGTGTGATCGGACCGTGTTGTCGGCAAATCTTTCCAGCAGGAGATAAGACTTTGTCCGTCGGACAATCCGACGTACACTGTCCGATGGTGCATACACACGGTCTGATTTTTCAACAACCTTGTCCGATCGGACAGAATCCATGAAAAAGTCCGACCGTGTGTATGGGGCTTTACAATGACAGGACTAATATGTGTACAACATGAGCACCTACTGTACCCAGTCTGTGGGAGCCAGAATTATTGTTGGTTGGTAGAGGATCAAATACCGTATATACTCGAGTATAAGCCGAGTTTTTCAGCACATTTTTGTGTGCTGAAATTCCCCCATTCGGCTTATACTCGAGTCAAGCACTTTTCTGCAGCAAAAAATTACATTTTACGACCCGAATTTGCGGCCCCGTATCTTGGGGCCACTTAGCGTTAGGAACCCCAAATTTGGATATGTTGTAGTGTTGGTTCCACTGGGTTTGCAGACCAAATTCCAAGTTGCAAGTTCCTAGCACCAAGTGGCCTCGAGATACGGTGCCGCAAAGTCGGGTTGGAAAATTTAATTTTTTGCTGCAGAAAAGTGCTTGACATTTTCCGACCTGAATTTGGGGCCCCGTATCTCGGGGCCACTTGGTGCTAGGAACCCCAAATTTGGTCTGCAAACCCAGTGGAACCAACACTACAACATATCCAAATTTTGAGATACAGGGCCCCAAATTCGGTCAACTGTCATCTGCAGCAATGTCATTTCGGGACCCTTTGGGGCCTAGGGGGCATCTAGGAACCCTTAACTACCAAGTTTGAGGTTCAGGGGACCTATGGCTGCAAATGGGCACAGTGAGGCTGCAAATGGGCACAGTGAGGCTGCAAATGGGCATTGTTGACCCTCTTTTCCACTTACAGTAGCTGTGCATTTCTCACCCTAGGCTTATACTCGAGTCAATAAGTTTTCCCATTTTTTTGTGGTAAAATCGGCTTATACTCGAATATATACAGTACTTATTTTACTCATTGAACTGAAACTCAATTTATAACATTTGTATCATGTGATTTTTCTGGATTTTTGGTTGATGTTCTGTCTCTATCGTTTAAAATACACCTATGATAAAAATCATAGACCCTTCATTTCTATGTAAGTGGGCAAACGTACGGAATCTGCAGGGGATCAAATCATTACTTTCCCCCACTGTATGTGTCTCTTCTCTGTGCCTGGAGTTCGGCTTTAAGAATGAACTGTTAATTGGCCTTTTCAGCAGAATTCTGGGATGCATCCCTCTCCTTGGATGAAGCCATCTTCTCTTCTCTTGGCTTTATCGTAATACTTTCTGATGACAGCGAATCAAAGAATCCGGGAGTTTTACTGTCTTACAACTTCCAGCCGGGCCAAGCCGAAAGTATTCATTCCGAAGGAATCGCAGCAGATCCACATGAAAGGGACGCAACGTTTTAGCGGCAGAAGAACAATGCTGAAATCTGCCAGGGGGAAAAAAATGCGTTTTTTTTATAACGAGTTCGCGGAATGCTTCTGTTTTTACAACTCCTTTGATGTCGGCGTCATATCTAGTGATTGACCCAGCGCCTTCGCCTTGGCAGGAACCAGAAATGCCATTAAACAGACAGCTTCTTCCATGGCTTTACCGAGGAGTTTTAAGGGGGGTTTTTTTATTCCACATTTTTTTCCCACATGGGAAAACTCACAATAAATTATATGGATTCATGAAACAAAGTGTCTGATTGTGAAACAGTTTTTGTTATCTGAAGCAACAAATTACATTCTCATTCCTTGTGTTTCTTATGTATTTTTATTGCATTTTACTTTTTTTTTTTGGTAACTACGTCCACTCCGGGACTTTTCTGGCACTTTTTGTTTACATGTAACAATAATTATTTTTTTATTAGAAAAATACTTAGAGCCCCCAAACATTATATATTTTTTTAACCACTTCCGGACCGCCGCACGCCGATATACGTCCTAACTTTGAAGAGGAATATCGCTAGCTGCCATAACCCCGGTATCCTCTTTTTCGGCCTGCGTTCCGGTTTCCAATAATAGTGGTCTCTGCGGCGGATTCGCCGCGAGATCACTTTTATCGGTGGCAGGAGAGGGGGCCTCCCCTCCCGCCGCGATCCGTTGCCCTCCGCCGCTTACTGGATCCATCGGCAGGGGCGGAGGCGATCGGATCCTCTAACGCCAGTGGCATGGAGACCAGTGAGGGGAAGATGGCCCCCACTTGTCTCCATACCATTGTAGGGCAGAAGCGACTTCAAAACATCACTTCCACCCATAGCTCCTAAAGGGACATTTTTTTATTTTATTGCATTTTAGTGTAAATATGAGATCCAAGGTCTTTTTGACCCCAGATCACATATTTAAGAGGTCCTGTCATGCTTTTTTTTCTATTACAAGGGATGTTTACATTCCTTGTAATAGGAATAAAACTGACACAATTTTTTTTCCTTTTTAACCGCTTCCCGACCGCCTCCTGCACATATACATCGGCAGAATGGCACGGCTAGGCAAAAGCACATATATATATGCGTCCCCTTTAATTGCCTAACCGTGGGGTCGTGCGCGCGCCGCCGGCGGCACCTTTGGGACCCGGTCGGGAGCTCCCTGACCACAGCCGCGGGACCAGCCGAGCCGATCGGCGCTTGTGTCCTGCGATCGGGTCACAGAGCTGAAGAACGGGGAGAGGTCTGTGTAAACAAACCTCTCCCCGCGCTTCCTACTCTGCCTGTCACTGATCGGCTGCTCCCTGTCATCGGGAAAGCCGATCAGTGACGTCAGACGTACAGCCACGCCCCTTAATGTAAGAAAAAACACAACACGTCACAGACCATAACCCCGCCCCCTAGTGGTTAACTCTTTCACTGCCAGTGTCATTTATACAGGAATCAATGCATTTAAATAGCACTGATTGCTGTATAAATGACAATGGTCCCAAAAATGTGTCAAAAATGTCCGATGTGTCCGCCATAATGTCGCAGTCACAATAAAAATCGCTGATCGCCGCCATTACTAGTAAAAAAAAAAAAATATTAATAAAAATGCTATAAAACTATCCCCTATTTTGTAATCGCTATAACTTTTGCGCAAACCAATCAATAATCGCTAATTGCGATTTTTTTTTACCAAAAATATGTAGAAGATACGTATCGGCCTAAACTGAGGAAAAAAATTTTTTTTATATATATTTTTTGGGGATATTTATTATAGCAAAAAGTAAAAAATATTTCATTTTTTTTTCAAAATTGTCGCTCTATTTTTGTTTATAGCGCAAAAAATAAAAACCGCAGGGGCGATCAAATACCACCAAAAGAAAGCTCTATTTGTGGGAAAAAAAGGACGGCAATTTTGTTTGAGAGCCACGTCGCACGACCACGCAATTGTCAGTTAAAGCGACGCAGTGCCGAATCGCAAAAAGGGGCCTGGTCCTTTGGCTGCAAATTGGTCCGGGGCTGAAGTGGTTAAACGAACAGTTTAAAAATAAGACACGTGCACACTGAAATATTTTGTTTCGGAATATCGTTTTCGTACGAAAAATTTATTTGTTTAGTTACTCCTGAAATTCGTTTTTATTTATTTTGTTTCGTTAAAAAATGCATTCGTCTGAAAATCCGAAATAATTAACCCCCCTGGCGGTAATCCCGAGTCTGGCTCGGGGTGGAAACTTTAGTACCAAAAGCGGTAACCCCGAGCCAGACTCCGGGCTCGCATTGCAGGATACAGGGGGGGAAGTTACTTACCTTTTCCCCTGGATCCTGCGATGTCTCCCCGCTGTGTGAGCGAGCCGTCCGCTCGCTCGATTCACACAGTGCCCGAGTGCCGCTGATCTCCGTTCCCTGCAACGTTACGACGCACGGGAGCGGAGATCGGCGCCAAATTCAAAAAAGTTTAAAAACACAACACATACAGTACTGTAATCTTACAGATTACAGTACTGTATAAAACAATTACACACCCCCTTTGTCCCTAGTGGTCTGCCCAGTGCCCTGCATGTCATTTTATATAATAAATACTTTTTTTTCTGCCTGGAAACTGGAGATTGTCCATAGCAACCAAAAAGTGTCCCTTTATGTCAAAAGTGGTTTTAGACCAGCTAGAAAACACTGATAATAAATTAGAATCACAATTCATCATCAAACACTAAATCTAATAACAGCGACAATTCTGCAACTGAGCAAATTTCTGTTTTTGATTTGATTACATTATTGAATAATTTTTATAGTTATTTTATTATATTATAACTTATGATTTTGTGCTTCAAACTTTATCATACCCGGGATGTCTACTATGTTTGGACAGATTTAAGTGAGTTATTCATAAGAATTGCAGGTCTACAATATAAAACGCAAAATTTCCATGCAAAATAATTGTACCGCTTTTGGTACAAAATTCCAGACATAATCATACCGCCAGGGAGGTTAAGGTCAAATCTGTCATTGAAGGCTTATGGTGTCTGTCGAATGTTTTAAGAAGATTCGACGGAGCAGCTAAACTGTACGACGCCGCAATCGTACATTTCTGGTCGAATGTTCCGCCTACAAGCTATAGTAGAATTCTAATGTATGACACTAGTAATAATTATATTTATTAATTATTACTACTAGTCAACCAACATTAGAATTCTTCTATAGCCTATGGGCAGAGCATTTGACCATAAATGTCCGCTCGCGGCGACTGCTTCGTCAAATCTTTATGTTGAACCTTTTCTCTCTATGTCGAATAATCTTGGACTAATAGAGTTAGGTTAGGCACATTCGATCTTTTTTTTTTTGCTATTGTCTCTATAATGTTGAATCTTTTCTCTCTCTGTAGAATAATCTTGGACTAATAGAGCTAATAGACATGTACACAACAAAAATTTTCGTTTATTTTCGTTTTGTTTTTTTCGTTTCCGTTGATTCGTAACGATTCGTAAATTCGTACGTCGTCGGTGTTCGCATTCGTAACGATTCGTATTTTCGTTAGAGTTATTTTTTCGTTGATTCATTTTTCCGTTAGTTGAATATTCGTTTATTGAAAATTCGGACGCATTCGTATTTATTCGTACATTCCTAACATTCGTAACATTCATAGATTCGTAATCGGAGCATAATTCATAATTTTATGTAATGTGTATGCTATTATTACATTTCAAGAGACACGGAAAATTTCGAATCGAAAAAAAAAAAAAAAAAAAAAAAAAAAAAAAGTTACGAATGTTCATTTTGATTTTCGTTGTTCCCGTTTTCTTTTTTCGGATTTTCTTCTTTCGTAGATTCGTTGTTTCTAATTTGTTTTTTTTGGATTTTCATTGTTTTCGCAATCGTTCGATTCGAACGATTCGTTATTCATTAAAAATTTTACCAAATCGTTCGTTCATTCGTACGATAACGAATGAACGAAAATAACGAAAAAAAAACGAAACGAATTGCACATGTCTAAGAGCTAAGGTTAGGGACATTCGACCACAGGTTCGATGGACACAGATCGCTATTGTCAGCGTCATGTCGAATCTCCTATCTATATTGAACTGTTGTCACAACGAAAACAAAAAAAAAAAGCATTTATGTCGGTTCTTTGGTTCGTTTTTTTCGGGTTCTTTCGGTTTTCGGATTCTGCACGTTCGTTATCCTTTGTTATAACGAAAACGCCCGAAATTCAGCCGAAAAAGCATTCGGACGAAAACGATTGCACATGTCTAGTAATTATAAAAAATAAAATGTAAAATAAATGAGAAAAAAAATTATAATTTGTAAACGCACCCCCTGTCCCGTCGAGCTTGTGTGCAGAAGCAAACCCATACGTGAGTAGCGCCCACAGATGAAAACGGTGTGAGCGTCGCTCATTACTGCTGTCTCTGCGTATCAAGCAATTGGTAGTCTGATCCAGCCTCCAGTGAGTATATGGCCATACGTTTTTGGACCCTCTTGACTAATTGTCATGATACCATGTCTGTGTTGATACTTATTTGATTCATTATACCCCCTACAGATGTATTACACACGCATCTACCCCTGATGAAGCGAGCATGGTCTTGCGAAACGCGTTGGGCTACTTTTTATGCCTGTGTACTCTACAATTTACATTTTATACCATGATACGTGTAATGACATTTTCTACTGTATCATTTCAGTGGCTTGGCTATGATTCATGTTTATGTTTGCATGACTATTTTAATACATTTTGAGACTGCATTTACTCTGTCAGCTGTTGGCTCACCGCATTCACCTCATTTAAAGTCCCGGGGCGATTTCCTGTTTTATGTTACTTATAAATGGGAAACCTGATCCTGGATGATGTACGCACAGGGTTGCCAACCGCTCCTAAATTTACGTACGGTTTGTAAAAATTCTCTGCCTATTCGCCAGACAACATCATCTATGACGAAACGTGTGGGGTCTACGATGGTTACGTCAACACGGACCGGTACTTATACTGTGCAAGCCCATAGGAACGCTATTTAGTATCACAAATGTCTGTGAAGCTGTTTTGATCCTATGAATTTGGAGACCCAAATTCCAAATCCGTACATCGGGGTCTCCATCAGAGTCCGCCCTTATATCAGAGTCCTCATCAAAGCTCCCCTTACATCAGTGTCCCCCTTACATCAGTGTCCCCCTTACATCCGTGTCCCCCTTAGATAAAAAGCAGAGACCACAGGCAGCCTTTGCTGACTTTAAGCCTCAATCTGTGCACATTTCCTGCTAATGCGATTGGCTCAGTGCTTATCTGCTTTAGCCATTTTAAAGTAGAAGTAAAGCCAAAACTTTTTTTTACTTTGAATAGAGTAAGAAAGGGTTAGAACCCCTGGCAGCTATTTTGCCATCTGTGTCCCATTGGGGAGATTTCCCTTCACTTCCTGTCCCATAGCCAAAACAGGAAGTGAGAGGAAATCCCTCCAAAGTGAGGAAATCATTGGTTTTCACCAGAACTAGTGTCCCCATTGGAAGGTTTACACTCAATTCCTGTTCTGGTGACAACTCACAATTTGAGTCTTTCTTTCACTTTCAATGATAATGGTAAACAGGACTAATATAGAGGGAAAATCTCAGGAGACACAGACAGCAATATAAACTCACAGGGGTTCTAATCCCTCTCCTCTCTGTCCAAAAAAATGTTTGCATTTATTTATACCGTATATACTCGAGTATAAGCCGACCCGAATATAAGCCGAGGCACCTAATTTACCCACAAAAAAATGGAAAAACGTATTGTCTCGCTTATAAGCCTAGGGTGAGAAATGCGCAGCTACTGTAAGTGGAAAAGAGGGTCAACAATGCCCATTTGCAGCCTCACTGTGCCCATTTGCAGCCATAGGTCCCCCAAACTTCAAACTTGGTAGTTAAGGGTTCCTAGATGCCCCCCTAGATGCAGCCAAAATTTGGGGTCTCTGGACCCAAAGGGTCCCAAAATGATATTGCTGCAGATGGACACAGTTGACCGACTTAGGGGCCCCGTATCTCGGGGCCACTTGGTGTTAGGAACCCCAAATTTGGTGTGCAAACCCAGAACTGCCACTACATTATATCCAGAGATGAGGTTCCTAGCACTAAGTGGCTTCGAGATACGAGGCCCCAAAGCCGGTTTGGAAAATGACAAGCACTTTTCTGCAGCAGAGAAGGACATTTTCCGAACTGACTTTGGGGCCCCGTATCTCGGGGCCACTTAGTGCTAGGAACCCCATCTTTGGATATGTTGTAGTGCCAGTTCCAGTTTGCACACCAAATTTGGGGGTTCCTAGGACCAAGTGGCTCCGAGATACGGGGCCCCAAATTCGGGTCGGAAAATGTCATTCTCTGCTGCTGAAAAGTGCTTGACTCAAGTATAAGCCGAGGGGGGTATTTTCAGCACAAAAAAATGTGCTGAAAAACTCGGCTTATACTCAAGTATATACGGTACTTCAAATGCAAGGAGAGTAAATAATTGAATGTCACCTGCTATCCTCTTGCAATCCCTTATCCTTTATTTATTGATGATACTAATTATCTTTCTCTTCTCTCTGGCAGATATTTATCTAATGTTGGATGAACCGATGAACAATATAACCACGTCTTTGGGCCAGACGGCTGAGATGCACTGCAAGGTTTCGGGGAACCCATCTCCGACCATACGATGGTTGAAAAACGACGCCCCCGTTGTCCAAGAGCCGCGCCGGATATCGTTTCGTACGACCAATTACGGGTCGAGATTGCGGATACGAAATCTGGATACTACGGACACCGGGTACTTCCAGTGTGTGGCCACTAATGGACGCAATACCGTCTCTACAACCGGGGTGCTCTTTGTGAAATTTGGTGAGTTTGAGGAAAAGGTTCGAAGATCTTTAAAAATAACTCTAATATCTTTCTAAAAATACTGAAAAAATAGTCCAAAAAAGAAGACTCGCCTGTCCCGCTGCCAGTTACTGAACCCTTCACTGTCTTCAGTGGCTGAAGAACCTTCAAATCCGCACACTTCTGGGAGTGATTGCTGCCTTGTGTCCCCGCTCTATGTGTTGTGGGTCATTCCGCTGCCCCATACGCCTCTACAAAGCACAGTAGGGGGCAGCCGATAGAACCGCAGTGTACGGCGGGGGAACCAGGTGCCAGACACATAACATGGAAGCAGGGGCGGACTGACCATTCGGCCACTAGGGCACTGCCCGAGGGCCACTAGGGGGCCCCAACAGGGTTGCCAGCCTCAGTAAAACCAGGGACAGTATGTAAAAATCTGTGTTTTTTTTTTACATCTGTCTCTGAAATATCCCTTACCGTACCTTCTCAGCCAATAGAAACATGTATGTGTATACTGCGTGATTGTATACTGTGTGTGTATGTGTATACTGTGTGGCCCCATAATCTCTGATTGCCTGGGGGCCCCATAATCTCTGATTGCCTGGGGGCCCCATAATCTCCTATTGCCCGTGGGCCCCATAATCTCCTATTGCCCGGGGGCCCCATAATCTCCTATTGCCCGGGGGCCCCATAATCTCTGATTGCCTGGGGGCCCCATAATCTCCTATTGCCCGGGGGTCCCATAATCTCCTATTGCCCGGGGGCCCCATAATCTCCTATTGCCCGGGGGCCCCATATTCTCCTATTGCCCGGGGGCCCCATAATCTCCTATTGCCCGGGGGCCCCATATTCTCCTATTGCCCGGGGGCCCCATAATCTCCTATTGCCCGGGGGTCCCATAATCTCCTATTGCCCGGGGGTCCCATAATCTCCTATTGCCCGGGGGCCCCATAATCTCCTATTGCCTGGGGGCCCCATAATCTCCTATTGCCCAGGGGCCCCATAATCTCCTTTTGCCCGGGGGCCTCATGAGTTGTCAGTCCGCCCCTGCATGGAAGTATGTTGGATGTGAAGATGCTTCAATTGCCATTGAAAGAGGTGATTGCAGGAACATGCAGCGGGACAGGTAAGTATGAAGGACCAGTCACACTTGTGCTTTGTGTCCAGCATGGCAATGTACCTGCTCTATGTGCGGTGTGGTGGTGCCCTTCATTGTGGGTGGCACCCACCTTATTGCACAGTTTGAATGGCACCACCATGCAAGCATGGCAATGCACTTGCTCTATGTACGGTGTGTGGTGGGGCCATTCATTGTGGACGGCACCCAACGTATTGGACAGCAGAGCTCAGCACACCACTGGGCCATACACACTTGTGCGTTGTGGCATGCATTGCAATGAGCCTGCACCCTTTGTGGTGCATGGTGGTGTCATTCATTGTGGGTGGCGTCCAATGTATTGTCTAGTAAAGGGGTCTCCAAACTTTCTAAACAAAAAGACAGTTTACTGTTCCCTTCAGAATTTAGGGTGGCTGGAGTGTGACCAGTGGGGGTAGAAATATCCTGGCATCAGTGGAAGGAATAGTGCCCCGTGTTTAGTATTGGGGGAGGAGTAGTGTCCCACCATTGGTATCAGTGGGAGGAATAGTGTCCCGTTATTGGTGTCAGTGTGAGAAATGGTGCCCCATCATTGATGTCAGTGGGAGAAATGGTGTCCCAACATTGGTGTCAGTGGGAGAAATGGTGTCCCATCATTGATGTCAGTGGGAGAAATGGTGTCCCATCATTGGTGTCAGTGGGAGAAATAGTGTCCCATCATTGGTGTCAGTGGGAGAAATGGTGTCCCACCATTGGTATCAGTGGGAGTAATAGTGTCCCATTATTGGTGTCAGTGGGAGAAATAGTGCCCCATCATTGGTGTCAGTGGGAGAAATGGTGTACCATCATTGATGTCAGTGGGAGAAATGGTGTCCCATCATTGATGTCAGTGGGAGAAATGGTGTCCCATCATTGGTGTCAGTGGGAGAAATGGTGTCCCATCATTGGTGTCAGTGGGAGAAATGGTGTCCCATCATTGGTGTCAGTGGGAGAAATGGTGTCCCATCATTGGTGTCAGTGGGAGGAATAGTACCCCATCATTGGTATCAGTGGGAGGAATAGAGCCCCATCATTGGTGTCTGTGGGAGAAATAGTGCCTCATCATTGGTGTCAGTGAGAGGAATAGAGCCCCATCATTGGTATCAGGGGGAGGAATAGTTTCTCATCATTGGTGTCAGTAGGAGGAATAGTGCCCCATCATTGGTGTCAGTGTGAGGAATAATGCCCCGTTGTTGGTATCAGTGGGAGGAATAGTGCCCCATTGTTGGTGTCAGTTGAAGCAATAGTGCCTCAAGGACCGGGAAATAGGCAAGGAAAGGTCCAGATCTGGCTGCAGTTTGGAGACCACTGGTCTAGTAGAACCCAATGCACCACAGCACACCACAACACCATGTATTGTGGTGCAATGTGTTGTTAAAAATAGTTTTCATCTTCTATGGTGCCTTGACTGCCCTTTCATAATGAATGGGCAACCTTAATGTGACAAAGGTTAAGGTGTGCCATTAAAGCACCACAACAGAATGGGTCCTAAAAAGTCTTCTGTGTTTCTGCAGCTTTCTGAGGCGGTGATGGGATCGATTGGGTTTCGCCCAGATTGGGCTTCTTCAGGATCCACTTGATATTTACAGTGATAACTCGATAAGTAATACAAACAATCCATCATTATTACATAGTATACCTACAAAGTGTACAATATATCTAATCAACAACATCAAATCTGTCCTCTATACCTCTTATAAGCCCACATGGGCTTTTTCCATTCTTGTTTCCAGTGCCTGAAACATGTCAGGATAGCCTACAGTGCACTGTGCAAAAACGTGGCGGAATTGTGGTGTTGGTGCTCCTACTTTCAGACTGGTTTCTGGTGGGCTGGTGGTTATAGGCAAATAGGATGGCTATTTTAGGTTGGTATTCCAGCAGCGTTGAGAGTTTATGGATTTGCCAAAATGTGATACATTTTCATGATCCTGATCTAACCCATCAATTCTTATTCCTGCAGGTCCTCCTCCCACAGCAAGTCCGGGCTCTGTGTAAGTACCCTTCTATGAATTATCCCTAAAAATCAGACCTGCTAGACCTCACTGACTGAATGGTGGGAAGTGGGGGCGTTGTTAGGTCTACAAAAGATCTGGGGCTAGAGCCTATAGCAGCGAAGAAAGTCATACGCTTGGGCGGGCATACACTTACATCAGGGTCCCCAGAGAGCCCCCCTTACATCAGAGTCCCCAGATAGCCTGCGCCTTGCATCAGGGTCCCCAGAGAGCCCCCCTTACATCAGAGTCCCCAGATAGCCTGCGCCTTGCATCAGGGTCCCCAGAGAGCCCCCCTTACATCAGGGTCCCCAGAGAGCCCCCCACTTACTTCAGGGTCCCTAGAGAGCTGCTCCTTATATCAGGGTCACCAGAGAGAGGGTGGGCAGTGAGAGATGAAGTAATCTCTCTGCTCTCTCGGCCGCCTGGCTCTCCCGTGCTACCTGTCCACTCCCCGGGTCTCCCGTGCTACCTGTCCACTCCCCGGGTCTCCCGTGCTGCCTGTCCACTCCCCGGGTCTCCCGTGCTGCCTGTCCACTCCCCGGCTCTCCCGTGCTGCCTGTCCACTCCCCGGCTCTCCCGTGCTGCCTGTCCACTCCCCGGCTCTCCCGTGCTGCCTGTCCACTCCCCGGCTCTCCCGTGCTGCCTGTCCACTCCCCGGCTCTCCCGTGCTGCCTGTCCACTCCCCGGCTCTCCCGTGCTGCCTGTCCACTCCCCGACTCTCCCGTGCTGCCTGTCCACTCCCTGGGTCTTCCACGCTGCCTGTCCACTCCCCGGCTCTCCCGTGCTGCCTGTCCACTCCCCGGCTCTCCCGTGCTGCCTGTCCACTCCCTGGGTCTCCCACGCTGCCTGTCCACTCCCCGACTCTCCCGTGCTGCCTGTCCACTCCCCGGCTCTCCCGTGCTGACTGTCCACTCCCCGGCTCTCCCGTGCTGCCTGTCCACTCTCCGGCTCTCCCGTGCTGCCTGTCCACTCCCCGGCTCTCCCGTGCTGCCTGTCCACTCCCCGGCTCTCCCGTGCTGCCTGTCCACTCCCCGGCTCTCCCGTGCTGCCTGTCCACTCTCTGATTCTCCCATGCTGGCTGTCCACTTCCCGGCTCTCCCGTGCTGCCTGTCCACTCCCCGACTCTCCCGTGCTGCCTGTCCACTCTCCCGTGCTGCCTGTCCACTCCCCGGCTCTCCCGTGCTGCCTGTCCACTCCCCGACTCTCCCGTGCTGCCTGTCCACTCTCCCGTGCTGCCTGTCCACTCCCGACTCTCCCGTGCTGCCTGTCCACTACCCGGCTCTCCCGTGCTGCCTGTCCACTCCCCGGCTCTCCCGTGCTGCCTGTCCACTCCCCGGCTCTCTCGTGCTGACTGTCCACTCCCCGGCTCTCTCGCGCTGACTGTCCACTCCCCGGCTCTCCCGTGCTGACTGTCCACTCCCCGGCTCTCCCGTGCTGCCTGTCCACTCCCCGGCTCTCCCGTGCTGCCTGTCCACTCCCCGACTCTCCTGTGCTGCCTGTCCACTCCCCGGCTCTCCCGTGCTGACTGTCCACTCCCCGGCTCTCCCGTGCTGCCTGTCCACTCCCCGGCTCTCCCGTGCTGCCTGTCCACTCCCCGGCTCTCCCGTGCTGACTGTCCACTCCCCGGCTCTCCCGTGCTGCCTGTCCACTCTCCGGCTCTCCCGTGCTGCCTGTCCACTCCCCGGCTCTCCCGTGCTGCCTGTCCACTCCCCGGCTCTCCCGTGCTGCCTGTCCACTCCCCGGCTCTTCCGTGCTGCCTGTCCACTCTCTGATTCTCCCATGCTGCCTGTCCACTCCCAGGCTCTCCCGTGCTGCCTGTCCACTCTCTGACTCTCCCGTGCTGCCTGTCCACTCCCCGGCTCTGCCGTGCTGCCTGTCCACTCCCCGGCTCTCCCGTGCTGCCTGTCCACTCCCCGGCTATCCCGTGCTGCCTGTCCACTCCCCGGCTCTCCCGTGCTGCCTGTCCACTCCCCGGTTTTCCCGTGCTGCCTGTCCACTCCCCGGCTCTCCCGTGCTGCCTGTCCACTCTCTGACTCTCCCGTGCTGCCTGTCCACTCTCCGGCTCTCCCGTGCTGCCTGTCCACTCCCCGGCTCTCCCGTGCTGCCTGTCCACTCCCCGGCTCTCCCGTGCTGCCTGTCCACTCCCCGGCTCTCCCGTGCTGCCTGTCCACTCTCTGATTCTCCCATGCTGCCTGTCCACTCCCAGGCTCTCCCGTGCTGCCTGTCCACTCTCTGACTCTCCCGTGCTGCCTGTCCACTCCCCGGCTCTCCCGTGCTGCCTGTCCACTCCCCGGCTATCCCGTGCTGCCTGTCCACTCCCCGGCTCTCCCGTGCTGCCTGTCCACTCCCCGGTTTTCCCGTGCTGCCTGTCCACTCCCCGGCTCTCCCGTGCTGCCTGTCCACTCCCCGGCTCTCCCGTGCTGCCTGTCCGCTCTCTGACTCTCCCATGCTGCCTGTCCACTCTCTGGCACTCCCGTGCTGCCCACCGCACTACTGCAGAGAGGCCACGGCTTGGTAGTGGGCTGGGCCCCTGTGGTTGAGGACCCCTGGGACTCGGGGGCCATGGCCCCAGATTTAGGGCTATAGCCCCAAAAGCCACCCCCTAACGACGCCACTAACGGGGAGAAAAGTGGAGATGTGGTAGGATTTAGGGACCAAGAAGATGATGAATAACATATCCAACCGGCTGTCTGCAATGCCCCCACCCCCTCCGGTGCCCTGCAGCACTGGGCTGTTCAGGGGGTGGGAGCAGGGGGCTCAGGCTATCAATTAGTGGCGGCTGGTGGATTCTTCTTTTGTGTGGGGCGGAAAACAAACAGCACCCCCCCCCCCTCCTGGCAGCATGGTCCGGCACTTACCCACTCGTGTGGCGGGGTTGTGGTGTCCACTCCTCCTCTCCTGGAGTGCGGGCAGCGGCGGCTCAGAAGTCCGCTCCTCCAGCTTCCTCTGCAGTGTGCCTCCTCTTCCGCCAAAGCGCTAGGCATCCAATAGGATCGCCTGATGCTTTGGCCAATCGGGAAACAGGTCTCGCAGACCTGCCTCCTGATTGGCGGGGAGGAACTTTAGTGTGATAATAGCTAAAATTCATTTGCTATGGTCACACAACTGGGCGGCTTAGGGCGCAATGCTCTGCGCTCTGGGTCCACCCTTTTTGCAGCATATTAGAGCCTATGGCTCTAATCAGGTGCTTCAAAAAACACCCCCCCCCGCATTGGAATCCATGGTCCGGCGCCACTGATATGTAGATCAGGGGGCCGGACGCATCAATAGGGAAGGCTGCGCCGCTGCGCCCTCTATGGACGGCCGCCACTACTATCAGTGGCTCGCTGAGAGGCTGAGCCAGGTTGCTGGTCCAGGGTTGTGGATGGATCCGACCCCAGCTTGCCCCAGCCTGGACCGGCTCTGTGATGTCAGCCGACAGTGGGCTACAGCCCGCTGTTTGCTGAAAACGGGTCAGAGGAGTGCAAAACGAATGATCCACAGAAGTCCAGCCAAACAAACTGGGGTGTCTTTGATTTAAATCACTAGTAAAAAGGCTCAACTCGATTTAAATCATAATTTTTAAAGAGCAACTGTCATCTCTGTCCCGCAGCGGCTCCTCCTCTGACCCGCTGTTGGCTCACCGACAGTCCCATTCACTTTAATGGGACGGCTGGTGATGCGGCAGTGACACAACAAGGTGAGGGACGTGGCGGCAGCAGGTGAGTGGATGCCGCTAACAGGCGCTGCCATGATGGATATGAAATGACAGGTGCTCTTTAAATGTAAGGACTCATTCCTGCTGGTAGTTCAAATCTTTAATTATTTGCAAACAAAATGAAGGTTTCCTATTTAGAATAATAAACTGTCAGGTTAGTAAAACAGCGACATCAGAACCGATTCAATCATACAGTTTGTAGTGTACATAGATTTGCAAAACAATGGGGTAAAGGAATATTCCAGAACTTTGTTTCATCTCATGGTTACTGTGAAATTGTGTGAATGCATCAATGCAGTGCATGTCATCTCAGCTTGCAGAGCTTGGATTCATTGAATGAGTTTACCAAAAATGTAAATATTACGGAATATACAGCCTCATGCTACATAACATGTAAGCTCCATTTCACGCTGAATAAACTAAATTATTAATGAATCCTACATAGAAAACTATCTTTAGATGACTTTTTACTCCAAAAGCATTTTATTAAAATAAATATGATAAAAATAAAAAAAAATCGATTTTAAATCAAAAAAATCTAATTTAACCACTTCAATACCGGGGGGGTACTTAGACACCTTCCCGCCCAGACCAATTTTCAGCTTTCGGCGCTGCCGCACTTTGAATGACAATTACGCGGTCATACAAGACTGCACCCAAACAGAATTTTTATCATTTTGTTCCCACAAATAGAGCTTTCTTTTGGTGGTATTTGATCACCTCTGCGATTTTTATTTTTTGCGCAACAAATAAAAAAAGACCGAAAATTTTGAAAAAAAAAACGTTTTTCTTAGTTTCTGTTATTTTTTTTGTAAATAAGTAAGTTTTCTTCTTCAATGATGGGCACTGATATGGCTGCACTGACGGGCACTGATAAGGCGGCAGTGATGGGCACCGATGAGGTGGCACCAATGAGGTGGTACTTATGAGGTGGCACTGATGGCCACTGATGATGGGCACTGATGGGCACTGATAGGTGGCACTGATGGGCACTGATAGGTGGCACTGGTATGCAGCACTGATGGGCACTCATAGGTGGCACTGATGGGCACTCATAGGCGGCACTGATGGGCACTCATAGGCGGCACTGATGGGCACTCATAGGCAGCACTGATGGGCACTTATGGGTGGCACAGATAGGTGGCATGGATGGGCACTGATAGGTGGGCACTGATAGGTGGCACTGCTGGACACTGATGGGGTGGCACTGATGACACTGATGGGTGGCATTGATGGGTGGCACTGATGACACTGATTGGTACATGATGGTGCCAGTCAGTGCCTATTTGTGGGCACTGACTGGCACAGATTGGGCATCATTTGCACATGTGGATGGCCAGGGGGTACATACCTGGCCATCCACATGTTGCCCACTTCCCTGGTGGTCCTAGTGGAGTCCCTGGTGGTCCAGTTTGGGCATCTGAGGGGGGGCTGTGCTGATAAACAATCAGCACAGACCCCCCCCTGTCAGGAGAGCCGCCGATCGGCTCTCCTCTACTCGCGTCTGTCAGCCGATCACCGGCTTTTCATGTTGACATCGTGATCAGCCGTGATTGGACACGGCTGATCACGTGGTAAAGAGCCTCTGCCGGAGGCTCTTTACCGAGATCAGTGTAGCGGTGTGTCAGACTGACACACCGCTCCACCGATCACCGCAATGCGCCCAGTCAGGATAATGAAACCACCGCCCGGCCGTCATTCTGCTATAGACCGTGCGGGATGTGGGTAAGCTCCTTGAGGGCAGGGACTGATGTGAATGTATCTGTAATAAATACATTAAAATAAGTACAGAATCCCACGGATCAGCATAGCAGCCAGGAAACCGTCATTTTCAAAAGTTTTGAAAAGCGCCAGCCACTGTATTTTCTCAGCACAGGTTTCCATTTAGGCAATCGCCATTATGGCAGAGGACTGGTTTGGGCATGGGTAACAGATCTGAACGTTGGCGCTCTTTGCCGTATAAGTCGGTTGCTCCTCGGTCTCCATTCTGATCCCGTTTCTCGTCTCCTCCTCATCCCTTTTTTTTTTTTTTGTCTGCCCTCCCTTTCCCCTTCCTTTCTGTGTAATGAGAAAAATCCTCTTGAAGTGGTTTCTGAGAGCTGCCAAACTTGCTGCCTCCAATGGTCTCCTCTTAAGCCCCGTCTTCCTTTAATATCCTGCCAATTTCTCTGGCACTTCTGGGGGTATGATGTTGCCTTTGACAAATATGGATGTATGTTTTAGATTTTATGTTTCCTGGTGATGCCGGAGTGCTAAAACTGACATACAAAACGCACATAAAAGACATTCTAGGCTGGTGTCAGGATCCAACACCCCCCCCCCCCCCACCTCTAATAGCTCATTAAATCGCTGTGCTCTGCACTGCCCCATTAACCATTAACTGGCTGGGATGCCCTAAGGGCTGAACCTGCACAAGAAACTGTGATGGATGGAAATGCAGCGTGGGGGTTTCCGACAAACTTCATTCCCGTCCGTGCGTGCGTCCTCCGGCTACCCCTGTAGGCACGGACATTTCATGGTCCTATGCAAAGTCACCAACAATGTCAGAGATTGCCCCTGGAAACTGTTTCAGATATATTTAAAAGCAGTTTAGCATTAAGGGCCCATTTACTGTTGTATTTTAATGCATGAGATACGAAGCACCAAAGTGAATGCGCCTTGATTCCCCATTAACCACTTCAGCCCCGGACCAATTTGCAGCCAAAGGACCAGGCCCCTTTTTGCGATTCGGCACTGCGTCGCTTTAACTGACAATTGCGCGGTCGTGCGACGTGGCTCCCAAACAAAATTGGCGTCCTTTTTTTCCCACAAATAGAGCTTTCTTTTGGTGGTATTTGATCGCCCCTGCGGTTTTTATTTTTTGCGCTATAAACAAAAATAGAGCGACAATTTTGAAAAAAATTCAATATTTTTGCTTTTTGCTATAATAAATATCCCCAAAAAAATATATAAAAAAACATTTTTTTCACTCAGTTTAGGCCGATACGTATTCTTCTACATATTTTTGGTAAAAAAAAAAATCGCAATTAGCGATTATTGATTTGTTTGCGCAAAAGTTATAGCGTTTACAAAATAGGGGATAGTTTTATAGCATTTTTATTAATATTTTTTTTTTTACTAGTAATGGCGGCGATCAGCGATTTTTATTGTGACTGCGACATTATGGCGGACACATCAGACATTTTTGACACATTTTTGGGACCATTGTCATTTATACAGCAATCACTGCTATTTAAAAGCACTGATTCCCATGTAAATGACACTGGCAGTGAAAGAGTTAACCACTAGGGGGCGGGGAGGGGCTAAGTGTGACATGTTGTGTTTTTTTTTTTTACAGTAGGGGGGCGTGGCTGTACGTCTGACGTCATTGATCGGCTTTCCCCATGACAGGGAACAGCCGATCAATGACAGGCAGAGTAGGAAGCACGGGGAGAGGTTTGTTTACACATACCTCTCCCCGCTCTTCAGCTCTGTGACCCGATCGCGGGACACCAGCGGCGATCGGGTCCGCTGGTCCCGCGGCCGTGGTCACGGAGCTCCCGACCGGTGCGCGCGACCCCACGGCTAGTCAATTAAAGGGGATGTATATATACGTGCTTTTGCCTAGCCGTGTCATTCTGCCGATGTATATGTACAGGCGGCGGTCGGGAAGCGGTTAATAAAGATAATGTTGTGCATTTTGAAAAATACACGTCCATTTTTTTCTGCATTTTAATACATTGGAAAAGACTATAGAAGTCAATGGCAGTGCATGAAAATGCGTTGGCAACAAGTATTAAGTATTGGTCGATGGCTGTAACACTATCCACTCCGAATTCTATCTATTCTATCAACTCCTCCTACAGATCCTGCTCCTCTTTTTGCAGCTGCAGCACCCCCTCATCTCTTCCCCACCTTGTCTCCACAGTCAGCGGGAGAAAGGAGGACAGAACTCCTCCCACAGATCCTGCACCTCTCTGTGTAGTTGAAGCACCCCCTTGTCTCTTCCCTACCTTGTCTCCTCAGGCAGAGAGGACAGAACTCCTCTCACAGATGCTGCGCCTCTCTGTGCAGCTGCGGCACCTTTTTCGTATCTTCCCCACCTGTCTCCGGAAGCAGAGAGGAGCACAGAACTCCTCTCACAGATCCTGTGCCTCTCTGTGCAGCTGCAGCACCTTCTCGTCTCTTCCCCACCTTGTTTCTGCAGTCAGCGTCAGAAAGGAGGACAGAACTCCTCCCACAGATCCTGCGTCTCTCTGTGCAGCTGCAGCACCCCCTTGTCTCTTCCCTACCTTGTCTCCGCAGGCAGACTGAAGGACAGAACTCCTCCCACAGATCCTGCGCCTCTCTTTGCAGCTGCAGCACCCCCTCGTATCTTCCCCACCTTGCCTCTGCAGTCAGCGGCAGAGAGGAGGGCAGAACTCCTCCTACAGATCCTGTGCCTCTCTGTGCAGCTGCAGCAACCCCTCGTCACTGCCTCCCCTGGTCTCAGCATTCAGCAGACTCCGGCAGCTGACTCCAGCCCTCCTCTGGTCCTCCTCCAGATCCTACAGTTTTGCTCCCCAGCATCTTCCTGGCAGCAGCACAAGGTAAGGGGTGGTGCACTGTGATGGAAAGGATGGTGGGGAACTCCTAACATCTGATGTGCAAGGGCCACATTAAAATAGCCTGGTGCGCCAGATTCGGCCCGTGAGCCTGTGTGCTGTAGGAGGAAGGGGGGTGGTTAGAGGAGTCATGAGACTCTTTACAGTTCAGGAAACACAAAGCCTTGCTTAAAATCACATGGCACAATGGTAGAAAAAGAAAAAAGCGTACGTTTTGCCCTTATGGTATTCAAATACCGTATATACCCGAGTATAAGCCGACCCGAATATAAGCCGAGGCACCAAATTTTACCGCAAAATACTGGGAAAACGTATTGACTCGAGTATAAGCCTAGGGTGAGAAATGCGCAGCTACTGTAAGTGGAAAAGAGGGTCAACAATGCCCATTTGCAGCCATAGGTCCCCCGAACTTCAAACTTGGTAGTTAAGGGTTCCTAGATGCCCCCTAGCTGCAGACAACATTTGGGGTCTCTGGACCCAAAGGGTCCCGAAATGACATTGCTGCAGATGGACACAGTTGACCGAATTTGGGGCCCCGTATCTTGGGGCCACTTGGTGCTAGGAATTTGGTGTGCAAGCCCAGTGGCACTATCACTACAACATATACAAAGATGGGGTTCCTAGCATCAAGTGGCCCCTGAGATACGGGGCCCCAAAGTCGGGTCGGAAAATGTCAAGCACTTTTCTGCAGCAGAGAATTACATTTTCCGACCCGACTTTGGGGCCTCGTATCTCGGGGGCCACTAGGTGATAGGAACTCCATCTTTGGATATGTTGTAGTGATAGTTCCACTGGGTTTGCACACCAAATTTCCTAGAGGCCCCCTAGCTGCAGCCAAATGGTCCCGAAATGACATTGCTGCAGATGGACACAGTTGACCGAATTTGGGGCCCCGTATCTCTGGCCCACTTGGTGCTAGGAACCCCAAATTTGGTGTACAAACCCACTGGAACTATCAATACAACACATCCAGATGGGGTTCCTAGCACCAAGTGGACCCCGAGATACAGGGCCCCAAATTCAGTCAACTGTGTCCATCTGCAGCAATGTCATTTCGGGACCCTTTGCATTTTTGCTGCAGCTAGGGGGCATCTAGGAACCCTTAGATCCCGAGATACGGGGCCCCAAAGTTGGGTCAGAAAATGTCATTCTCTGCTGCAGAAAAGTGCTTGACTCGAGTATAAGCCGATGGGGCACTTTCAGCACACAAAAAATGTGCCGAAAAACTCGGCTTATACTCGAGTATATACGGTATGTTTTTTTTTTATCCTGTACTTAAATAAGTGAGTATACATTCTGAGTTTTTATTTAGACAGATCACAACAAAAGTGATTTTATTTAAAAATTTTTATACAATTGTATAAAAAAATAAAACATTTTTACACAATTTTGCCTTTGCTGAGCTATATTTTCAAAATCATATTTCATGTGCTGATGTGCTGGGCTCCCTCTAGTGGCCGTTTGTAGGAGACGTCAGCATCCTTTGTTACATATGGGTTCATACATAAGGCCGATCTGTATATCATTTATATATGTCTATAAAAGGCTGTGAATTTCCGTTTAATGCTAATGACCCGCCCAGATGTCTCTCCGGTTCTCGGCTCCATCATATAAAGATTTTTTTATTTGGTAATTTTCTACACCCACCCGTGGATGTCTCTGTGCTTGGTTTAAAAGTTCTGGAAGTAGTGAGACCCCCTCCCCCCCTCCCGATGTAAAGACTCGGTGTGGAACATGTGTCATGTAATAAAACGCACAGCCAGCGCACCAACTCCTCCGCCCTCCTATTACATAGGAATGATTCCAGAGCATGGCGTTAATGGCGTTAATGGGAGGTTCGTTCGTTTTGGTTGTAAGGCGCAAACCTGCTGCGGCGGTTCCCGAGCGCATTTTCATGTCATGTGACTTCAGAAGCTTCTAAAAATATAATTTTATAATTGTGTTTAAAAAAAAAATCGAATGGTTTTGGATGCTTTTTAGAAGTGTGTGGATCTAATGCCGCACACTGTGAGCTTGTAAGCGAGCGGTGATCAATTTACTTATTATAGGCGGCCTCCAGTGCTGTCTCTGACATCAGCAAATGGCATTGGGCCGCACATCATACTTAAAGATCCGAAATGCGCCAGAAAGCGGTCACAGTGCGTGGGGTAAAATGTTCTTTTCTCTTCTGCTTGAATGTTCTTAAGCTATCGTTTTTGTCTATTTTTTGATCAAGTGTACTTAGGCTTTTGTTTAAAACTATTTTCTCTTCTGGTTGAATGTTTTTAGGCTGTTGTTTAGGCTTTATTTGTTGAATGTTGTTAGGCTATTATTTTAGGATACAGTGTTTTCGCTTCAGATCAAATGTTTGTAGGATGTTGTTGATAAGCTATCATTTTAGGCTATTTTCTCTATTGGTTGATTGTTCTTAGGCTATCATTCTAGGCTATTTTGGTCAAATGTTGTTAGGCTAGTGCTTTAGGCTATTTTCTCTTCTCATTGATTGCTCTTAGGCTATTGTTGCTAAGCTTTAGTTTTAAGCTATTTTCTCTACAGGTTGAATGTCCTTAGCTTATTATTTTAGTCAGTTTTTGATCGAATTTGTCAGGTTATTGTTTTAGGCTATTTTCTCTATTGGTTGATTGTTCTTAGGCTATCATTCTAGGCTATTTTGGTCAAATGTTGTTAGGCTAGTGTTTTAGGCTATTTTCTCTTTTCATTGAATGCTCTTAGGCTATTGTTGCTAAGCTTTAGTTTTAAGCTATTTTCTCTACAGGTTGAATGTTCTTAGCTTATTATTTTAGTCTGTTTTTGATCGAAGTTGTCAGGTTATTGTTTTAGGCTATTTTCTCTATTGGTTGATTGTTCTTAGGCTATAATTTTAGGCTATTTTGGTCAAATGTTGTTAGGCTATTGTTTTAGGCTATTTTCTCTTCTGATTGAATGTTCTTAGGCTATTGTCGCTAAGCTATTGTTTTAGGCTATTTTCTCTACAGGTTGAATGTTCTTAGCTTATTATTTTAGTCTGTTTTTGATAAAATGTTCTTAGGCTATTGTCGCTAAGCTATTTTTTTGTTTACACACGATCGGAATTCTCGTCGGAAAAAACTCTGACGGTTTTTCCAACGGAATTCCGCTCAAGCTGTCTTGCCTACACACGGTCACACCAAATTCCGACGGTAAATAACACAGCGTCATAAAACACGTTCAACAGCATTATAAAAGGGAAGTTTAATGCTTCCGAGCATGCGTCGAATTGTTTCCGAGCATGCGTCAGAATTTTCCGTGTCGGAATTGCATACACACGATCGGAAAATCGTTTTCCGTCGGAAAAATTGAGAACAGGTTCTCAATTCAAAGTCCGTCGTAGGACTGTTTCCATCGGAAATTCCGACCGTGTGTACGCCGCATTAGGCTATTGATGCTAAGCTATTGTTTTAGGCTATTTTGGTCAAATGTTGTTAGGCTATTGTTTTAGGCTATTTTCTCTTCTGATTGAATGCTCTTAGGCTATTGTTGCTAAGCTATTGTTTTAGGCTATTTTCTCTACAGGTTGAATGTTCTTAGCTTATTATTTTAGTCTGTTTTTGATCGAATGTTGTCAGGTTATTGTTCCCCCCCCCCCCCCCCCTATTGGTTGATTGTTCTTAGGCTATAATTTTAGGCTATTTTGGTCAAATGTTGTTAGGCTATTGTTTTAGGCTATTTTCTCTTCTGATTGAATGTTCTTAGGCTATTGTCGCTAAGCTATTGTTTTAGGCTATTTTCTCTACAGGTTAAATGTTCTTAGCTTATTATTTTAGTCTGTTTTTGATAAAATGTTCTTAGGCTATTGTCGCTAAGCTATTGTTTTAGGCTATTTTCTCTACAGGTTGAATGTTCTTAGCTTATTATTTTAGTCTGTTTTTGATAAAATGTTCTTAGGCTATTGTTTTAGGCTATTTTCTCTTCTAATTGAATGCTCTTAGGCTATTGTTGCTAAGCTATTGTTTTAGGCTATTTTCTCTACAGGTTGAATGTTCTTAGCTTATTGTTTTAGTCTGTTTTTGATCAAATGTTCTCAGGTTATTGTTTTAGGCTATTTTCTCTATTGGTTGATTGTTCTAAAGCCTCGTACACACGGTACGAAAATCAGAAGGGATTGTCGTTTGACAGGCTGTTGTCCGAAGTTCTTACCAGTTAGTACGCTCCTTTCAACAATTGTTTTCCAATTGTCATTCCAATGACAGGCTAGTAAATTTTTGTCAAATGACAGCTCCACGTTAGATTTTCGGATGGTCAGTACACAAATCTGTCACACAAAAGTCGAAAGTACAAACACGCATGCTCGGAATCAATGCTCTCCAAACACGAAATTAGCCGAAAGGGGCCCAAATGGAGGTGCTCAAGAGCTGAAATTCCTCGTAGTACGTCACTACGTTCGTGTTTGTGGCGCGACAATTTGTGTAACGTTAGTATGCAAGAAAAGATCTATATAATGGGAACTAGGTACCGATAGTCAAATCGTATGGTGTACCCCTAGTGATATACAAGGTATTGTATTAGGTAGGTAAAGAGGTTCCCATCATGTGTGCAGTGAGATAGATTCATCATTAGTCATCATTAATGTAGCGCAGGGGTCTTCAAACTTTCTAAACAAAGGGTCAGTTTACTGTCCTTCAGACTTTTAGGGGGGCCGGACTGTGGCCAGCAGGAGTAGAAAATGTCCTGGCTTCCAGTGTAAGTTAAAATTGCCCTATCATTGGTGTTGGTGGGAGGAATAGTGTCCATTGTTGGTGTCAGTGGAAGAAATAGTGCCCCATCATTGGTGTCAGTGGAAGAAATAGTGCCCCATCATTGCTATCAGTGGGAGGAATTCTGCCCCACTATTGGTCATGTCAATGGGAGGAATTCTGCCCCATCGTTGATGTCAGTGGGAGAAATATTGCCCCGTTGTGGTGTCAATGGAAGGAATTCTGCCCCATCGTTGGTGTCAGTGGAAGGAATAGTGCCCCATCATTGGTGTTGGTGGAAGGAATAGTGCCCCGTCATTGGTGTCAGTGGGAGGAATTCTCCCTGACCATTGGTCATGTCAATGGGAGGAATTCTGCCCCATCGTTGGTGTCAGTAGGAGAAATAGTGCACCATTTTGGTGTCAATAGAAGGAATTCTTCATCATCGTTGGTGTCAGTGTAAGGAATAGTGCCCCATCATTGGTGTTGGTGGAAGGAATAGTGCCCTATTATTGGTGTCAGTGAAAGGAATAGTGCCCCATTATTGATGTCAGTGAAAAAAATAGTACCCCATTATTGGTGTCAGTAGGAGAAATAGTGCCCCATCATTGGTGTCAGTGGGAGGAATTCTGCCCCACTATTGGTCATGTCAATGGGAGGAATTCTGCCCCATCGTTGGTGTCAGTGGGAGAAATAGTGCCCCATTGTGGTGTCAGTGGAAGGAATTCTTCCCCATCTTTGGTGTCAGTGGAAGGAATAGTGCCCCATCTTTGGTGTCAGTGGAAGGAATAGTGCCCCATCATTGGCGTCAGTGGGAGAAATTGTGCCCCATCATTGGTATTGGTGGATAGAATAGTGCCCCATCGTTGGTGTCAGTGGAAGGAATAGTGCCCCATCATTGGTGTCAGTGAAAGGAATGGTGCCCCATCATTGGCGTCAGTGGGAGAAATAGATCCCCATCCTTGGTGTTGGCGGAAGGAATAGTGCCCCATCATTGGTGTCAATGGGAGGAATAGTGCCCCATTGTTGGTGTCAGTGTAGTGCATGGACTGTGTTGCTTCTGTGGAATATGGCCTGGGGAAGACTTGGGGGGGGGGGGGGGGGTGTACAAATATTCCCTTCATTCATAGTTACAAAGTTTCTTATTCCTGGAGATGTATAAATAGCCCAGAAACAACCAATGGTCCCTCTCCGGGGGGCTCCAATTTTTTTTCCAACCCGGGCTGTCCGGACCACCTGAGCTCCAGGAAACTCGATCCACAGCCACAAGAACAATGAGCATTCTGATGTAACAACGGCGCTCATTGTGCCGGCCAGCTGCCAATCACAGCAGCGGGACCTCCGCATGCAGCGCGTATCCGAACGGCGTGGAGCGGTCAGCGATTGGAGGACGTGTTTGTCTTTTGTCTAATGAAAACATCATGTAAGGAAGTCAGTCCGGTGTACCCCCAATGTACTTCACATTTCCCTTAGAGAGGCCATATTGGCTTTTTAAGATGATTTTATATCATCAGCGGCCAAAATCACTGTAAAAATTTTTTAATAACATATTTGTTTTTTAACTTTTTTTGTCATCCTGTGTTGCGCCTAAGGACTGCTGGTCTCCTGCAGCCTCTTTGCAGCCACTTCCTATCTACTTGCACTACACTGCATGGCTGCGTGGCATTTGCTGATGGTGACTTCCGTGGACCATGCCTCCATACTATGGGGCTGATTTACTAAGATGAATGCGCTGCGCCGGTTCATATCATAATTTGTGCACAGTATATAATTGCGCATTGTATATAAGTGAGCGCATGAACCGGCGCACACATAAGCGCAACACATAATATACCGGCGCACCGCGATAATAGTATGCCGTTGATAATAGCGCACGCTAACAGTCCATTCACACAGGGGCAACACGACTTCCAGCGCAACTTGGGGCGACTTACAACACGACTTGGGGTGACTTACAACGCGACTTGGGGCGACTTACAACACGACTTGGGGCGACTTACAACGCGACTTGGGGTGACTTACAACGCGACTTGGGGCGACTTACAACACGACTTGGGGCGACTTACAACGCGACTTGGGGCGACTTACAACGCGACTTGGGGCGACTTACAACACGACTTGAGGCGACTTACAACGCGACTTGGAGCGACTTACAACGCGACTTGGGGCGACTTACAACGCGACTTGAGGCGACTTACAAGACGACTTGGGGCGACTTACAACGCGACTTGGGGTGACTTACAACACGACTTGAGGCGACTTACAACACGACTTGGGGCGGCTTACAACACGACTTGGGGCGACTTACAACGCGACTTGGGGCGACTTACAGCACGACTTGGGGCGACTTACAACACGACTTGGGGCGACTTACAACGCGACTTGGGGCGACTTACAACGCGACTTGGGGCGACTTACAACACGACTTGGGGCAACTTACAACGCGACTTGGGGCGACTTACAACGCGACTTGGGGCGACTTACAACGCGACTTGGGGCGACTTACAACACGACTTGGGGCGACTTACAACACGACTTGGGGCGACTTACAACGCGACTTTAAGTGGCCCCCAGGCCAGGCGACTTTAATTTAAAAAAAAAAAACGGCATGGGTTCCCCTCCAAGAGCATACCAGGCCCTTTCAGGACACCGGGCACCTGAATTACAGCAGTGGGGGTGTTTTTTTGAAGCGCCAGATAGGCTCTAAGGCCCCTTTCACACCGGGGTGGTGAGCCGCGGTGACGGTAAAGCAACGCTATATTTAGCGCTGCTTTACTGTCGTTTTTCACCGCGGTTTTCGGCCGCTCGCGGTGCGGTTTTACCCCCCGCGAGCGGCCGAAAAAGGGTTAAACACCCCCCCGCAGAGCGCCGCCGTAGCCGCGGTGACCGCGGTATTGCCGCGGTTTTACCGCGGTCTCCCATTGTAATCAATGGGAAGGAGCGGTATAGGAGCGGTGAACACACCGCTCCTATCCCGCTCCAAAGATGCTGCTAGCAGGACTTTTTTTTTCATCCTGCTAGCGCACCGCTCCAGTGTGAAAGCCCGCCGGCTTTCACACTGGAGTGAATGGGGCCGGATTTTTTCATGCGGTGAACAGGCGCTATTTTTAGCGCTGCACCGCATGAAAAACGCCCCGGTGTGAAAGGGGCCTTATAGGCTTCAAAGTACGGTGGACTCGGAGAGCAAAGCATTGCGCTCGGAGCCCACCCAGGTGTGCTAAAAAAGCTAATGAATATTCGCTTTTCTAACACTGAATCGCCTCTCCACCAATCAGGAAGCACGGGTCTGTTACCCATTTCCCGGGTTGGCTGAAAGGTCAGGCGATCCTATTGGACACCCAGGAGGAGGGGAAGAGACGCATGGCAGAAAATGGGAAAAAGATCCCCCACACTGGGGGTTTTTAGGCAGCAGAGAATGAAATGTAAAAGAGTACTTTGTAAAAATTCAATGTCTATTAATATAGAAAAACATGGCACATCGGTTAAAAAATGAACTCCACCAGGAAAATAATTATACAAAATAAAAATAATGGGTATACACTCGCAGACAACAATTTCATACAAACATTGTACAGCAATATCGACAATGTAGAAATATAACCCTGACGCGTTTCAACCCACATATAGGGGTCTTCTTCAGAGGGACAGCCTGCTAAGAGAGAAATGTCATAAGTACATGTATCAATTATTTCTTTTGTACAGTATAGGTACTTAATGGTATGGTATAGTTACCCAATAGTGTACATCCTCCCTAAAAGACGGCAGATGGCAGAAGCCTCCATGATCTCAGAAGAGAAGGGGACACAGGACACGCTGCAAGATGCCAGCCTGTCCCCTAGACATGTGCGATTAGTTTCGTACGAATCGGAAATTCGTACAAATTTTTCAAAAATTCGTACGAATCCGAATTAAATTTCGTACACGAATTACGAATTACGATTTTTTTTTTTATACGAAACGGAACGAAACTAATTTTTTGACGGCTCCCATGTCTACTGTCCCCTGCCTGATGTGCCCATCGGTCCCCGCCGCCGATGGGGTAAGTGCCGGTGGCCCGGAGGCAATGCGATGGGGGGGTCGCGATGGGAGGGTCTGAAAGTTTGCCGCCCCCCCCCAAACAAAAAACCACCAGCCACCACTGCGACAGTTGTGCAACAGTTGTCCATTATCATTGGTCAAAGCCAAAGTCGCATCCAGGTCTCACCCATCCAAAGTTGCATCGAAGATGCGCTCTAAAGTTGCACGACTTTGGAGTCTCAGAAGTGTGAATGGAGCCTTATGCCCCGTACACACGGTCGGAAATTCCGACCACAAAATCCGTCTGACTTTTTCCGTCGGATTTTGTCCGACACTGGTGTTGCATACACACGGTCGGACAAAGTTGTCGGAAAATCCGATCATTCTGAACGTGGTGCCGTTCGTTGCGTACGACGGAACTACGTAGAGGCTGGTAGTCAAAAGCTTTGGTCTCCTAATGTGATCTGAGCATGCGTGGCACTTTGTCCGTCGGAATTCTCTACACACGATCGGAAACAGTCCGATCGGATTTTGTTGTCGGAAAATTTGAGAGCAGGATCTCAAATTTTTTCCGTCGCAAATTTGCGACGGAAAAAAAGTCCGATGGAGCCCCACACACGGTCGGATTTTCCGACAACATGGTCCGATAGGACATTTTCCGTCGGAATTTTCGACCGTGTGTACGGGGCATAACAAAGAATTTTTATCCATCCCTCAATGCAATGCAAACACAGGGACTGCAGAGGGACCCTCATTTGTTGGGTGGCGAGGGGAGTCTGTTAGAACTTTATTTTGGCCTGTGTGCTGGATCATTGCTGGCACCAGAGACCCAGACAACAGGGGGGAATCATATCAGTATTATGGATGTAATAATAGGAAATGCAAAATAAATTATATGCGGGGGGGGGGGGGGGGGTGGGGGGGGGTAGGTTGGGTGAATTTAAAGCGGTTCGGCACACATTTCATTTAGTAAATCTCTTTGCCTTCCAAATCAGGCAAAGAGTACTAAATGAAATGTGTTTTTTTTTTTTTTTTTTTTCACTTACCTTGATAATCGCTGACTTCCTGTCCTCTG
This sequence comes from Lithobates sylvaticus, assembly GCA_028564925.1. Lineage (NCBI taxonomy): Eukaryota > Metazoa > Chordata > Amphibia > Anura > Ranidae > Lithobates > Lithobates sylvaticus. Next base: position 259,018,280 of record CM053032.1, on the reverse strand, counting down.
TCTCTGCGGCGGTGGGCGGGGTCTCTGCGTCGATCATCGTCAGGCTGCACTGTCTCCTGGGATCTGGTGTCATTGATCCCAGGAGTCAGTGTGGACATCTTCGAAATCTCGCGAGATTTCGGCCACATCTTCCGAAATCTCGCGAGATTTCGGCCACATCTTCCGAAGTCTCGCGAGATTTCGGCCACATCTTCCGAAGTCTCGCGAGATTTCAGACACATCTTCCGAAATCTCGCGAGATTTCGGGCACATCTTCCGAAATCTCGCGAGATGTCGGCAGATGTGCCGACATCTCGCGAGATTTCGGAGAACGTGAGCTGCACTTTGCCATTACTGCGCACGCGCGAGCTCGGCGCAGTAACGGCGGTGCATGCTGGGCCATCTAAAGTGCCTGTGGGGTTTCACATGCCCACAGGCAAGATGGCCCCCAGCAGAAAATAATTATATAAATAATTTTATTGGAGGAAAACCAGCTGCTATTGATTAAAAAGATGGAACACGTGAGTCCCCCATTTGCCTAGTAATCCTTGGCATTGTATTCCCCCCCAAAAAAAAAAAAACACAGTGCAGAACCGCTTTAAGGGAGGTATTGCCCTTTTGTCTCCCTATGATTCCAGCTCTGGTCTAGGTTCGGGGACTGCAGAGAAGACACACCTTGTATTGTCTTCACTTAGGGACCCTTTTTTTTGGGGCTATGACAGGTTCCCTTTACTGCCCCCGACTTGAGGCAAAATGCACGGATATTACAAGGCATTACCAAATATATTTTCATAATTAGAACCACATCCAACGCCGTGGGCCTAAACCAGAGCTCGCTAATGCCCCTCGCCCCATAAACCTCCTATAGTAAGGGTATTTAAAATGTGCCGCTTTTTATTGAACTTGTTAACAGGGTATGGGATGTGGTTTTGTCTGTGGTGGAGGAAAATCATTTTCACATCGAAGCTGCTATTTCTAGCGAACCGCATGGAGTTCGTCATCTGCAACTCATAGAAGAAGGTTATAGAACACTTAGAAAATGAGAACGAAAGCGCCGGGGCCACTTTTGTGTTAACTGCTTTTTGGCAAAAAATAAAAAATAAAGTTCAGAAGAGTTATAGAGTTCCAAAGTTGATGAGTTTAAAGAAGAACTGCAGGAATGAGATGAGTTTAAACCAGGCTTGCTTAACCAGCGTGCCATGGAGCCCTAGGGTTCCTCCAGAGGTCGCAAGGGGTTTCTTATCTGGGGCTGATTGACCTCCAATCCAATGGTCCCTGTATAGTCCTATCTGCCAACATCACATGATAAAGCATTAACCACTTCAACACCGGGCCATTTTACACCCTTCCTTACCAGAGCACTTTTTGCGATTCGGCACTGCGTCGCTTTAACTAACAATTGCGCGGTCGTGCGACGTTACACCCAAACAAAATTGACGTCCTTTTTTTCCCACAAATAGAGCTTTCTTTTGGTGGTATTTGATCACCCCTGCGGTTTTTTATTTTTTGCGCTATAAACAAAAGAAGAGCGACAATTTTGAAAAAAAAAAAAATATTTTTTACTTGTTGCTATAATAAATATCCCATTTTTAAAAAAAAAAAACTATTTTTTTTACTCAGTTTAGGCCGATACGTATTCTTCTACATATTTTTGGTAAAAAAAATCGCAATAAGCGCATATTTATCGGTTTGCGCAAAAGTTATAGCGTCTACAAAATAGGGGATAGATTTATTGCATTTTTTTTTTTTTTACTAGTAATGGCGGCGATCTGCGATTTTTTTTTTTTCGTGACTGCGACATTGCGGCGGACACTTCCGGACACTTTTGACACATTTTTGGAACCATTCACATTTACACAGCGATCGTTGCTATAAAATTGCATTGATTACTGTGTAAATGTGACTGGCAGGGAAGGGGTTAACACTAGGGGGCGCTGCAGGGGTTAATATGTTCCCTATAGGAGTGATTCTAACTGTGGGGGGAGGGGACTCACAAGGGGAGGAGACCGATCAGTGATCCTCCGTACTGGGATCACATGATCGGTCTCCTCTCCCGCTGACAGGACGTGGAGCTGTGTGTTTACACACACAGCTCCACGGTCCCGCACGGTCCCGTTGTTTTAACGGGCAATCGCGGGTGCCCGGCGGACATCGCGGACGCCGGGCACTCGCACCGGGTCCCGAGCGAAGCCGCGGGCGCGCGCGCCCCCCAGGCGGCCGGGAAGGAGAGGACGTCATATGACGCCCACCCAGGATGGGAGATCCACCTTGTGGGCATCATATGTACATGGGCGGGTAGGGAAGTGGTTAAACATATGACAGCCATTCTCAACTAGGGTTCCTCCAGAGGTCGCTAGGGGTTCCTTGAGCTGTAGTGGATGAAACTCTCACCTGATGGCATGGGCGTCCGCAGAACTTTTTTCAGGGGGGGGGGCATCATTTCAAGTAGACATGTGCACAATAGAAAAATTAGTTTAGTTTCCTTTTGTTTCTGTTCGTTTCCGTTGATTCGTAACGATTCGTAATTTCGTAAGTCGTCGGTGTTCGTATTCGTATTTTCGTAAGAGTTATTTTTTCGTTGATTCGTTTTTCCGTTTAATTTTAGTTTATTCGAAATTCGGACGCATTCGTATTTTCGTAGATTTAGTTACATTCGTACTTTCGTAAGATTGATTTATTCGTACTTTCGTAACATTGTTTTCGTAGATTCGTAATTGGAGCATAATTCATAATTTTATGTAATGTGTATGCTATTATTACATTGTAAGAGACACGGAAAATTATGATTCGAAAAAAAAAATAAAAAAAGTTACAAATTTTTTCCTTCAATCCATTCGAAGCACGTTAAGCAGCGCCATTGTAAGGGACACAGAAAATTACCAATTCAACAAAAAAAAAAAGTTACGAATGTACGAATTTTTTTCGCTCATTTTGATTTTCGTTGTTCCTGTTTTCGTTTTTCGGATTTTCTTCTTTCGTAGTTTCGTTGTTTCTAATTTGGTTATTTCGGATTTTCGTTGTTTTTCATATTCGTTCGATTCGATAATTCGTTATTCGTTAAAATTTTTTGCGAATCATTCGTTCATTCGTACGATAACGAATGAACGAATATAACGAATTTTAACTGGAAACGAATAAAAACGAAACGAATTGCACATGTCTAATTTCAAGGTCACCCATGCAATATAAAAAGATCTACATTCTCTAGGCTACATTTAGATGGGCATGGTATGCCGGGCCTGAGTAATTTCCAATACAAATGGCATAATATGCCTGGCCGGATGTACACAATAAGTACACAGGCAGGCAGCCAATCACTGAAGAGGAGCAGTGGAACGGCCGAGCTGCCAAGCGGCCGAGCCATCTCATCCAATGATTGGGGCGAGGGGGAGGGAGGGACATTAGATGTGTCAGAACAGAGAGCGGCCGGCTGACTCAGAAAAAGTCAGCGGAGGCCACTGCAGCTGGCAACTGCAACACCTTCTTGATGATTCCAGGGGTGGGCAATTGCCCCCCCCTTGCCCCTACCTGCGGACGCCCATGCCTGATGGTGCAGGCATAGTTCTAACTAATGCCACTTGGCAGAGCCAACATTATGGGACTGAATGAACGAATGAATGACTTGTATAGCGCTACCTATGTGAACTGAATCGCCTCAGGGCGCTTTTTTTTACTTGGACTAGTAGTGCCTTGTCAGTTGGGTATCCACTGGTGCCAATGATCAGGTTAGTTGCCTCGGAACGGAGCATTCTTGCCACTGTCCACAATTTGTATATAAAATTATTTTTAGCAGGGATTCTTCCGAGACGTAAATGTTATTCCTCCATGGTAAAAAGGTTGAGGAAGGCACGTTTGAACCAAGGGTCTCCAAACTTCCTATACAAGGGGACAATTTACTGTCCTTCAGACTTTAGGGGGGCCGGACTGCTGTTAGTAGGAGTAAGCAATGGCACATACTTGGTGTCATTGGGAGGAAAGGTGTTCCATTGTTGGTGTCATTGTGAGGAAAGGTGTCCCGTTGTTGGTGTAATTGCGAGGAATGGAGCCCCATCGTTGGTGTGATTTGGAGGAATGGTGCCCATTGCTGGTGTCATTGCAATTAATGATTCCCCACCATTGGTGAGATTGGGAGGAATGTGCCCCATCACTGGTGTCATTGTGAGAAAAGATGCCCCATCGTTGGTTTGATTGGAAGGAATGGTGCCCCATTGGTGTCATTGGAAGCAATGGCGCCCATTGTTGGTGTCATTGGGAGGAATTCTGCCCTATCTTTGTTGTTATTGTGAAGAATGGAGCCCCGCAATTGGTGTCATTGCCAGGAAAGGTGCCCTATCTTTGGTGTGATTGGGAGGAATGAGGCCCCATTGTTGGTGTGATTGGGAGGAATGATGCCCCATTGATGGTGTGATTGGGAGAAATGGTGCCCCATCATTCGTGTCATTGCAAAGAAAAGGTGCCCCATAATTTGTGCGATAAAATGGCATAATTGGACTGAAAACAACTGTCACTTTGATGAAAATAACTGTCACTTTGGAGAAATTTGGTATCCTCTTCCTGGTGTGTTAGCTTTGTGAACTAAGCCTATTTTCAAAGACAATGGGGGTTTGATTTACTAAAACTGGAGAGTGCAAAATCTGGTGCAGCTCTGCAGAGAAACTACCAAAGCTTAATCGAACAAGCTGAAGTTAGAAGCTGATTGGTTCCCATGCACAGTAGGGATGCACCGATACCATTTTTTTTACAATGAGTACCGATACTTTTTTTTTTTAGTACTCGCCGATGCCAATTACCGATACCTACCGCAACTGTTTTGTTTTCACTTCAGCCGTCAGCAATGGTACAAAGCATAGAAAAGTTATTTACAAATTAAATAAATAGTTTTTTTTTTTTACATTTAGCACTTTTTCAATGTGAAATGTGTAAATATATGTTAATATATATGTGTAAAAATATTCACTAACAAAGCAAAACAAAAAAAAGTTTTAATTGTTTATCGTTTATAAAATAAACGTGAAAAAAAAAAAAAAAAAAAAAAAAAGCAGGAAAATAATAATTAAATGGAGGAGAATAGGGAGTTAATTAAGTCTGATTAGAGTAAATTAAGGGTTAATAAGGGGTTAAAGAGGAAGTAAAGCCTCAGACAAAAAAAATAACCCCTGCAAGACAAAGGCATAATGAGCTAGTATGCATAGCTTACTATCTCATTATGAATTACTTACCTGAGATCGAAGCCCCCGAAGCGGTCCTCGTTCCCCTCCTCCGACGCCGCCATCTATCCCGGAGTGACTTCCGGTATCGCGGCTCCATCGCTGGTGACTGCGATGACGTCACTCCCGCGCATGTGCGCTGGGGCCGCCACTAACGGCATGATCGCTGTAATGCCGCGTACATACGATCGGAATTCTCGTCGGAAAAAACTCTGTCGGTTTTTCCGACGGAATTCCGCTCAAGCTGTGTTGCCTACACACGATCACACCAAATTCCGACGGTCAATAACACAGCGGCATAAAACACGTTCAACAGCACTATAAAAGGGAAGTTTAATGCTTCCGAGCATGCGTCAAATTGTTTCCGAGGATGCGTCGGAATTTTGCGTGTCCGAATTGCATACACACGGTCGGAAAATCCGATAGAAAGGTTTTCCGTCGGAAAAATTGAGAACAGGTTCGCAATCCAAAGTCCGTCGGAAATTCCGACAGAAAAAGACCGATGGGCATACACCCGGTCGGAAAATCCGATGAAAAGCTCCCATCGGAAATTCCGACCGTGTGTACGCCGCATTAGAAATGGCACGCTCAGTGCCGCCATTTCTGCAAATATCTCCTAAACCTTTTAGGTTTGGGAGATATTTCTTGCACGTACAGGTAAGCCTTAATCTAGGCTTACCTGTAGGTTAAAGTGGTTGTAATGGGTTTACAACCACTTTAAACAGAGGAACATTTGTTCATCCTTTGATCTGCAGATAAAGAAACAGAAAGATACAAAAAGAAACAATGTTTCTTTTTATTTTAGTGTTTCACGGCTGAGCAATGTTGTTAATAAACATTGCCGGCTGCTGTTTTTTTTTGACCGCTCCAATTACCGGACTTCTTTAACACTGGGAAGACCCACTGACAGCTCAAAGAGCCGAGCCTGAAAGTATCGGTTTTAGTTATCGGTGCATTTGCACGAGTACCGATACTTGTGCAAATACTCAGGAACAGCACCTATGCAACCCTAATGCACAGATCCACCAGATTTTACACTCTCCAGTTTTATTAAACCAACCCCAATGTGTTCAAAGAGATGGCCCAAATTTTACTTGCTTTTGAGCGAATATGTGGCCATTCAGAACTCTTGGATTTGGAGCAAATAAAGGCCTATAGAGAAGACTAGATCCAGTTAGACCAGAAGAAGTCCTATAATTGAGACACACATTTATTTCTGGCAGCTCTATGATGTAAATGTCTTTCTATCTCCCATAGCTTAGCACTGAGCGCAATTCTTTATGAACGTGGCTTAGGATATGGATGGCGGTTTCCTCTCTTTCCCGGCTATTTGTCTTCTCCGTGTTGGAACGGATCCAAGGCTTGATCCTCAGATGATCTTCTGCAGGAGACCCTTTTATCTCCTAGATTTTCCCAGACCTGCTCCGAGTTATCTGCCTTCCCCGCTGTATCTGAAGGTGGTTACGCCGTCTTCCGCAAAAAAATGTGCGGCTTGGCATAAATAGGATCTCTTGACTTTTCGTCCCACCATGCAGAAATGCAAGTCAGAATCGCATTAAATAGGAAGTAAAGCCTCCTCCAAAAAAAAAAAAAAAAAAACGGAACCTGCAAGGCAAAGGCATAATGAGCTAGTATGCATAGCATACTAGCTCATTATGAATGACTTACCTGAGAAACGAAACCCCCGAAGCGACCCTCATCCACGATCTTCTGTGCCGCCATCAAGCCCGGAGTAACTTCTGGGTCTCGCTGCTCCAGCGCTGTCATTCGCTGGAGCGGCGATGACGTCACTCCCGCGCATGCGCACAAAATCGGCATATCGCCGTGATCTCGGCATGCGCAGTGCGCCTGCGCGCTGCTGTCTACGGCACATGCGCCGCAGACAGCGATGCCTCTTGTTTTCTAAATATCTCCTAAACCATGTAGGTTTAGGAGATATTTATTGGACCTACAGGTAAGCCTTAATCTAGGCTTACCTGTAGGTCAAAGTGGTTTGTAAGGGTTTACAATCACTTTAAAAGAGAGAAATGGTAAAACACAAAAATTGTGTAAATTTGTGTAAATGCAGAAAGACGAAAACTCCTGCGCACAAGTGAGTTACCAGGTGGACTAAAGTTCGTGGTGGAAGGTGCCTCAGGCCTTGCTGCCCTCAAGGATAGGGGTATCCTGAGCCCCCGTACAAACGGTCGGAAATTCAGACGGAAAATGTCCGATCGGACCATGTTGTCGGAAAATCCGACCGTGTGCGGGCTCCATCTGACTTTTTCCGTCGGTCGAGATCCTGCTCTCAAATTTTCCGACAACAAAATCCGATCGGACTTTTTCCGATCGTGTGTAGGGAATTCCGACGGACAGAGTGCCACTCATGCTCAGATCAAATTACGAGACCAAAGCTATTGGCTACTAGCCTCTACGTAGTTCCGTCGTACGCAACGAACATCACCACGTTCAGAATGATCGGATTTTCCGACAACTTTGTCCAAACGTGTGTATGCAACACCAGTGTCGGAAAAAATCAGATGGATTTTGTGGTCGGAATTTCCGACCGTGTGAACGGGCTAAGGCCTCATGCACACGGACGTTTTAAAAAACGGGCTGTAAAGCTAGGTCGGACGCCTGCAAAAAGCAGCCTAAAAAAATTGACTTTTACCGCGTTTTGCATTGGCGTTTTTGCGCGTTTTTTAGCGTCAACGTTAATTAGCGTTTTTTTTAAAGAAAAACACATCTCTAATTTCCTATACAGGGATTACAGTGTCCAATCAACTTTTTTTAAGCTGCAAAAAACGCTCAAAAAGACGCGGCTGCAAAAACGTCCGTGTGCATGAGGCCTAATGGTCAAAAGGGAAAGAAGAAAAAGAGGGCGCACCAACCTTGTGCATTATCCTTAGACGTCTTTTTTTTTTTTTAAATAAGATAAAAAACTACTCACAAACATTTGGAGTCTCTTTGTCAACCATTTTTTAATGTCCTGTTTAGAATATAAAATAATATTCAGTTTGTAAGATAAAATAATGTCCTGTTCTGAAGACAAAATAAAGTTCTGTCCAGAAGAGAAAATAATGTTCCGGGCCTGAAGTGGGACATAACGCCTGGCTTGGATTTGCAAATATACTAGCCATTACACACAATGCAGTAAGGGCCGGTTCACATCACATGCAGTCCAGTGCATTTTTTTCTGCATTAACCACTTCACCCCCGGACCAATTGGCAGCCAAAGGACCAGGCCCCTTTTTGCGATTCGGCACTGCGTCGATTTAACTGACAATTGCGCGGTCGTGCGACGTGGCTCCCAAACAAAATTGGCGTCCTTTTTTTCCCACAAATAGAGCTTTCTTTTGGTGGTATTTGATCGCCCCTCCGGTTTTTATTTTTTGCGCTATAATCAAAAATAGAGCGACAATTTTGAAAACAATGCAATATTTTTTGCTTTTTGCTATAATAAATATCCCCAAAAAATATATAAAAAAACATTTTTTTTCCTCAGTTTAGGCCGATACGTATTCTTCTACATTTTTTTGGTAAAAAAAAATCGCAATTAGCGATTACTGATTGGTTTGCGCAAAAGTTATAGCGTTTACAAAATAGGGGATAGTTTTATAGCATTTTTATAAATTTTTTTTTTTTTACTAGTAATGGCGGTGATCAGCGATTTTTATTGTGACTGCGACATTATGGCGGACACATCGGACATTTTTGACACATTTTTGGGACCTTTGTCATTTATACAGCAATCAATGCTATTTAAATGCATTGATTCCTGTATAAATGACAGTTGTAGTGAAGGGGTTAACCACTAGGGGGAGGGGAGGGGTTATGGGCTGTGACGTGTGTGTGTGTTTTTTTACATTAGGGGGCGGGGCTGTGTCTGACGTCATTGATCGGCTTTCCCGATGACCGGGAACAGCCGATCAATGACAGGCCGTGTAGGAAGCATGGGGAGAAGTTTGTTTACACAAACCTCTCCCCGTTCTTCAGCTCCGTGACCCGATCGCGGGACACCAGCGGCGATCGGGTCCGCTGGTCCCACGGCCAGGGTCACGGAGCTCCCGACAGGGTTGCGAGCGCGCCGCTGGCGGCGCGCGCGCGCGGCCCACGGGCAGGCAATTGCAAAATCACGTTTATGTACGGGATTTTGCCTGCCCGTGCCATTCTGCACACGTATATGTACATGGGGCGGTCGGGAAGTGGTTAAAAATGCATGGAAAGTAAAGTAGGTTATATCGTTTTCAATGGCATAGTTCACACTAGTGCGGTCAGCTCAGACTGGGCCAATCACAGCCCATCTGTACCATGTGATCAGCTGTGGCCATTCACAGCTAATCACAATATACGCTAAATGAATCAGTTTCATTCAGAAAAAATGTTTGCTTATAACAGTGAAATTCAATGTTATAAGCAGTCATAATGTATTAACAAAAAAAAAAAATCATCATCCTGATCACTTTCCCAGAGTGGTTCAATGTTACTATGGTAACGCTGTATTGATCTGGTCACAGTGTGTTAAAGAAATGTAAAAGAAAAAGAAAGAAAATTAACGAAAAAAATAAAAAAATCCAGTATATATACCATAGCATGTAGAGGCTATAACTTTTGCACAAATTAATCATTATGCGCTTATTGGGATTTTTTTTACCAAAAATATGTAGCAGAACACATATTGGCCTAAATTTTTGAAAAAATTTGATCTTTTAAATATTTTATTGGATATGTTTTATAGCAGAAAGTAAAAAAGATTGTTTTATTTTTTTCAAAATTTTTTGTTTTTTATAGCGCAAAAAATAAAAAATAAAACCCAGTGGTGATCAAATACCACCAAAAGAAAGCTCTATTCATTGGGGGAAAAAAGGTTTATAAATTTTAAATTATTATTATTTAAATTTTATATGGGCAAGACCGCACAATTGTCAGTTAAAGTAACGCAGTGCCGTATCGCAAAAAATGGCCTGGTCATTAAGGGAGGGGGGATCTTCCAGGGGGGGTCAAGTGGATATCCTATGTAGATTTAAAGGCACAGGACCAGTTATATATTTTATTATATTTGGCTGTAAGAATAAAAAAAAAAAAAAAAATGAATGTTCTCTGTTTTGAGTCCAATAAAGAAAGAACATATGTACATTTCCCGTTCCCTCCATGTATTGTGTAAAGGGTTGGCGTCTGGGTGGAGCGGTGCATTCTGGGCTTTTCTTCTGGAAGGGAAAGTTTGAATTGTGTGTTTAATAAGTTATAATCGATGGGATGTGAAGTTCTCGCTCGCACTCATTCACTTGTCACGGGGAAAGCAGCAATCTTGTGGCAGCTCTTTAAAAATGGGAGCACAGATTTATTCCAGATGTGGGCCGGCTTCTAACTGACCAGCAGCTGCGACGCCGACGCCGCGCCGCTCTGCAACCGCCATCGGAGCAACTGTGCAAGTAAACAGGACAGGCCGTCTCTCCTTTAACCCCTGCATAGCCAGCCGCCTGTGAGATGAACCAGAGCTTATACTATTGGAGAATGACAGGTCCTCTTTTGGATCCAGTGTTTGGCCCTTTATTCTCCCACAACTGCCCATCTCTCAGGTCTCATGTATAAAGTAATTTTATTTATTTATTGCAGGTATTTCAATGGGGCTAATAATTCACACAGCTCTTTACATATTGTACATTCACATCAGTCCCTGCACCCAAGGAGCTTACAATCTAAGCTCCCTATCTCCTATACATATACTAGGGCCCTTTTAGGCAGGAGCCTATTAACCACTTGCCTACCGGGAAAATTCTGACATTTCTCTCCTACATGTAAATATCATCATTTTTTATTTATTTTTTGCTAGAAAATTATTTAGAATCCCTAAACATTATATATATTATATATATTATATATTATATAAAACGCACAGAAATATGCCCACTCTTGCTCACACCTGTAGGTGTGAACCAAACCTAATATGTGTATTTCCTATGATTGTCAGCTCCATCTAGTGGTCATAATTATAACAGACACTAAGGGGTCTATCTATGAAAAGTTTGCTGTGCGAATGACTCAGTATTCGCACAGCCCTTGGATGTAATCCCTAGAATGTGTGTTTCCTTTGATTGTCAGCACCATCTAGTGTCCATAATGCAGTATTTTCCTGATTGTAGTATTTCAGGAAAACACAACAGTATGGCCACTAGATGGAGCTGACGATCATAGGAAATACACATATTAAACACATTACCGTATATACTCGAGTATAAGCCGAGTCTTTCAGCACACTTTTTTGTGCTGAAAATGCCCCCCTCGGCTTATACTGGAGTCAAGCACTTTTCTGCAGCAGAAAATGACATTTTCCGACCCGTATTTGGGGCCCCCGTATCTCGGGGCCACTTGGTGCTAGGAACCCCAAATTTCATATGCCAACCCAGTGGAACTAGCACTACAACATACCCACTAGCACTAAGTGGCCCCGAGATACGGGGGCCACAAAGTCGGTTCGGAAAATGTAATTCTCTGCTGCAGAAAAGTGCTTGACATTTTCAGAACCGAATTTGGGGCCCCGTATCTCGGGGACACTTGGTGCTAGGGACCCCAAATTTGGTATTCAAACCCAGTGGAACCAACACTACAACATATCCAAAGATGAGGTTCCTAACACCAAGTGACCCTGAGATACAGGGCCCCAAAGTCGGTCAACTGTGTCCATCTGCAGCAATATCATTTCGGGACCCTTTGGGTCCAGAGACCCCAAATGTTGGCTGCAGCTAGGGGGCATCTAGGAACCCTTAACTATCAAGTTTGAAGTTTGGGGGACCTATGGCTGCAAATGGGCACAGTGAGGCTGCAAATGGGCACAGTGAGGCTACAAATGGGCATTGTTGACCCTCTTTTCCACTTACAGTAGCTGCGCATTTCTCACCCTAGGCTTATACTCGAGTCAATACGTTTTCCCAGTTTTTTGTGGTACAATTAGGTGCCTCGGCTTATATTCGGGTCGGCTTATACTCGAGTATATATGGTACATGGGTTATTCACAACAGCTGTGCGAATGCTCAGCCATTTCTACGTAAAATTTTTCATAAATAGACCCCTTACTGTCCAACGTATTTCATTTAAAAGAGGGGCTTTAGGCTAGGTCTAGAGATCTTGACACGTAGTGAAAGGTTTAATTTAATTGTTAATGACACCCCCATTTATCTGCAAAGGTGCACGTCTTTGTGCGTGTCACAGCACCAATGCGGTAGAGCGCGACAAACTTTAGGAAAAGAGTCAGCGACTCCTTTTCTGTGTTTCTCATGTAAAGACAGCCCATTGACATGACTGGGCTGCCCTACATTTGACACATGTGAAAAAACGCACGGAAACGCACCCACTCTTGGCCGCACCTGTAGGTATGAACCAAACCTAATATGTGTATTTCCTAGCATTTTTAGCTCCATCTAGTGGCCATAATGCAGTATTATCTTGTTTGCAGTAGTTTAGGAAGACGCAGCATTATGGCCACTAGATGGAGCTGACGATCATTAATTGTATTACAGGGGTTTAAAAACGCACGGCAACGCGCCCACCCTTGGCCGCACCTGTAGGTGTGAACCAAACCTAATATGTGTATTTCCTATCATTTTTAGCTCCATCTAGTGGCCACAATGCAGTATTTTCTTGTTTGCAGTAGTTCAGGAAGACGCAGCATTATGGCCACTAGATGGAGCTGACGATCATTAATTGTATTCCAGGGGTTTAAAAACGCACGGAAACGCGCCCACCCTTGGCTGCACCTGTAGGTATGAACCAAACCTAATATGTGTATTTCCTATCATTTTTAGCTCCATCTAGTGGCCACAATGCAGTATTGTCTTGTTTGCAGTAGTTCAGGAAGACGCAGCATTATGGCCACTAGATGGAGCTGACGATCGTTAATTGTATTACAGGGGTTATCCGCGCATGCTCAGCCATTTCTACAGATTTTTTTTCATAATTAGGCCCTTTATTGTCCAATGTAGTGAATACAAAAGAGAGACTTTAGTGCTACCTTCATGTTACTCTATAGAGAGAAGTAGAATTCTTAGCTTGCTTTAGACTTTTCCCATCATAATTCTTGTATAGTGATTTGTAAATTAGAACAAATATGGTCATTTAACCAACTGCCTCTGGTGCCATGGCAAAAAAAAAAAAAAAAAAACGTCAGAAGTTAATGAGTTGCGAGCAATTGTGGTCGGGTCTTTTGTGGTGGGAATAAATTGCCCCATAAATGGGGTTCTCATTTACAAAGAAAACACATTCTTAATACACTCATTAATGCGCGACCCGTCCTAGAAATAGAATTTACTGCCTCATTTACACTCGGGCAGAGCGACCTTGTGTAAATAGCCGTCCTCACCCGGCCTGCAAATTATCAGCATTTCATGTGGTTTCGTAGGCCGCGCCCGAGACCTGCGAGGAATTAACAGACCTTTCTGTGCTGCGTACCTACACTATATTGTCAAAAGTATTGGGACGCCTGCCTTTACACGCACACATGAACTTTAAAGTGGGAGGACACCCTAAAATAAAAAATAAAAAAAGCATTAATAGTCTGGAAAAAAATAAAAATGAAAAAATAAAATTTTTTTTTACCTGATCCGAAATCCCTGTTGCTAGGCAGTCTTCCTAATCTGCCTCTTTCCTACGCCGCTGTGATCTTTGTTCTTCTGTCCTCCGCAGCGTTGTCTTCTGGGTAATGGGGCGCGCTGTGTTATATGAACTGTGTGTTCCCTAACACAGCGCGTCCCATTCGCAAAGCGCCGCGCGACTCGCGCATGCGCAGTAGGAAACGGGCAGTGGAGCCGTAGACTTCACTGCCTGTTTCCCTTACTGAGGATGGCGGCGCTGGGACCCGAGCGCCGAGGGACATCTCGGCCTCCACGACCGACATTGCGGGCGCCCTGGGAGGGTAAGTGTACTTATTAACCACTTTCAGACCGGACCAATTGGCAGCCAAAGGACCAGGCCCCTTTTTGCGATTTGGCGCTGCGTCGCTTTAACTGACAATTGCGCGGTCGTGCGACGTGGCTCCCAAACAAAATTGACGTCCTTTTTTTCCACAAATAGAGCTTTCTTTTGGTGGTATTTGATCGCCCCTGCGGTTTTTATTTTTTGCGCTATAAACCAAAAAGAGCGCCAATTTTGAAAAAAACGCATTCTTTTTTTGCTATAATAAATATCCCCAAAAATATATAAAAAAACATTTTTTTTTTCCTCAGTTTAGGCCGATACGTATTCTTCTACATATTTTTGGTAAAAGAAATCGCAATAAGCGATTATTGATTGGTTTGCGCAGAAGTTATAGCGTTTACAAGATAGGGGATAGTTTTATAGCATTTTTTTTTATCATTTTTTTTTATTAGTAATGGCAGCGATCAGTAATTTTTATTGTGACTGCAACATTATGGCGGACACATCGGAAATTTTTGACACATTTTTGGGACCATTGTCATTTATACAGCAATCAATGCTATTTAAATGCATTGATTCCTGTGTAAATGACACTGGCAGTGAAGGGGTTAACCACTAGGTGGCAGTGTAGGGGTTAAGTATGCCTAGAGATGTGTTTCTTACTGTTGGGGGGGCGTGGCTGTCAGGTAGTGAATGCTGATCTCTGCTCCAATCACAGGGAGCAGACATCGGCGTCACTAGTTGCTAGGCAGAACTGGGAGATGCTGTTTATTTCCGCATCTCCCCATTCAGCCTTCCCGTGAGACGATCGTGGGTGTCCCCGCGGCGATCGAGTCTGCGGGACCCGCGACCAGCCTCACGGGGGTCCCGACCGGCGCGCCCGATGGCACGCGGCATCTTAAAGGGGACGTACATGTATGCCCTTATGCCTGTCCGTGCCATTCTGTCGACGTATATCATCGTGCGCCGGTCGGCAAGCGGTTAAAAGTCAGCAGCTACTTTTTTTTTTAGCTGCTGACTTTTAAAAAAATTTTTTTTAGCTGAAACACCCCTTTAATGGCATCCCAGTCTTAGCCCCCCGTTCATACGGTCGGAAAATCCGACCACAAAATCCGATTTTTTCCAACAGATTTTGTCGGACACTGGTGTTGCATACACACGGATCGGACAAAGTTGTAGGAAAATCCGATCATCCTGAACGTGGTGACGTTCGTTGCGTACGACGGAACTACGTAGAAGCTAGTAGCCAATAGCTTTGGTTTTGTAATTTGATCTGAGCATGCGTGGCACTTTGTCCGTCGGAATTCTCTACACACGATCGGAAAAAGTCAGATGGAGCCCACACACGGGCAGATTTTCCAACAACATGGTCCGACATTTTGCGTCGGAATTTCCGACCGTGTGTACGGGGGCTAAGTCTGTAGGGTTCAATATTGAGTTGGCCCACCCTTTGCAGCTATAACAAAAAAGAGGGACGTTTTTTTGGGGACTTTGAATGAGAGATGTATACCAAAGAGCAGTCTTGGCAAAGAACATTTTATTATACCTTGTGAAATCATGTATAGCATACTGAATGACACAAAAAAAGGCATACAGAGAATCGCATAAACACAGGGCATGCTAAAAAACACATATAACTATTGACGCCATTGTAATTGGCATATCATGGGGTAAAGACAAGTCCTGCACAACATGGGCCACTGGAAAGGGCTGGATGGTGTTGGAAAATCTAGAGTAAAACAATGTAAGAGACATAAAATCATCTGTATGGACATCATGCATCTATGTAAGCCCGACGCGTTTCGTTGGGGTGTACCAACTCTTCAGGGGTGAATGCAATGGTGATCTATAAAAAAACATAACTGTATGGTATAATATTGTAGCTGAATAATAGGAATAAGTAAGGGGTGTAAGGGACGGGATGGACATCCCTAAAAATACGTCAACTGCATAGATGTGAACAGAGGATCAAAGCTGTTCGAAAGGTTTGTTGGAACCCATAAAATCAATACTGTGGTTTATATCCCACCTGCTTACTCTATATAGTGATTGGCCTCATTCAAAGTCCCGCCGACCAAACTTTCTGTCTTTTTTGTTCTAATGGACGGGACCCCACTCCTGATAGCAATAAAAACCTGACAGAGGTTTTCACCACCCTATCCAAAAACCCCACCAAAAAACATTTTATTAAGTTCCAGTTTATGGGCACACAGCAGAATGTGTTTTGGAATGCTGGCGGCCCTTGAATTAGAACGTTTGACATTTTTTTTTCACCCACACCAGTCACCATTACGTCTGATTTGTCTCAGCACCAGTCTGATCTAAATAAATCTGACAACACCCAACTGCAATCAGTGAGATCATTACCACCGCAAGGGCAGGGAGGTCTACACACTGCATGGAAATCTGCTATTTAGGATATTTATCTACATTAAATCTTCCCTTCAGGCTTGCACAGTTGTACCGGCTCCTCTCCTGTACTAAATTGGCTTATTCCGATTTCACTGCACACTGTCAGCTTCTCACAATGTACATTAGAAGCTGAAGCAAGTCAGATAGAACGCCCCTCATTTTCTCAGTGGTATACTCTGGGTTGAACTAGATGAACTTGCGTCTTTTTTTCAGCCAGACTGACTATGTAACAGTGTATTTTAGTTGTATGCTGCCATAGGCAAAACTAAAATCGGGCCCCCCATCAAAATGTGTCCCACCCTTCAACAGTTTAAGATCCACCCCTTCATCTGTAAACTTGTAAACTTCACCCCTTCCTCTTTAGGGTCCACATCTTCCTATTAGAGCTCCGCCTCTTCAGAGGAGGGGGGTAAGAGAGAAAGAGGGGGGTGTGAGAGAGAGAGAGAGAGAGAAGGTGAGAGAAAGGGGAGGTAGAGGGGGTGAGAGAGGAAGAGAGAGAATGTGAGAGAAAGGGGAGGGAAAGAGGTGGGTTGAGAGAGAGAAGGTGAGAGAAAGGGGAGGGGGAAGAGGTGGGGGGGGAGAGAGAGAGGAGGTGAGAGAAAGGGGAGGGGAAGGGGGGAGAGGGGAGGTGAGAGAAAGGGGAGGGGAAGAGGTGGGGGCGAGAGGGGGGGGGGTAAGAGAGAGAGAGGGGAGGTGAGAGAAAGGGGAGGGGGAAGAGAGAAGGTGAGAGAAAGGGGAGGGGGAAGTGGTGGGGTTCGAGGGGGGGTAAGAGAGGGGAGGTTAGAGAAAGGGGAGGGGGAAGAGAGGAGAAGAGAGGATGTGAGAGAGGGGGGGAGAGGGAGGAAGTGACTAAAAGGGGAGGGGAATAGATGGGGGGGAGGGAGAGGGGGAAGAAAGAGGAGGTGAGAGAAATGGGAGGGGAGGAGGTGGGGTGAGAGAGAGAGAGAGGAGGTGAGAGAAAGGGAAGGGGGAAGAGGTGGGGGTGCGAGATGAAGAGAGAGGAGGTGAGAGAAAAGGGAAGGGGGAAGAGGTGGGGGCAAGAGGGGTGATGAGAGAGGAGGTGAGAGAAAGAGGAGGGGGAAGAGATGGGGGGAGAGGGGGGTGATAGAGGAAAATAGAGGAGGTGAGAGAAGGGGGGGAGAGGGAGGAGGTGAGAGAAAGGGGAGGGGGAAGAGATGGGTGAGAGAGGAAAAGAGAGGAGGTGAGAGAAGGGGGGGAGAGGGAGGAGGTGAGAGAAAGGGGAGGGGGAAGGGGAAGATATGGGGGGAGGGGGAAGAGATAGGGGGGAGAGAGGAAGAGAGAGGAGGTGAGAGAAATGGGAGGGGAAGAGGTGGGGTGAGAGAGAGAGGAGGTGAGAGAAAGGGTAGGGGGAAGAGGTGGGGGAGAGAGGAGGTAATAGAAAGGGGAGGGGAAGAGGTGGGGGGGAGAGAGAGGATGTGAGAGAAAGGGGAGGAGGAAGAGGTGGGGGTGAGAGAGGGAGAGAGGAGGTGAGAGAAAGGGGAGGGCAAGAGGTGGGGGAGAGAGAGTGGAGGTGAGAGAAAGGGGAGGGGGGGGTAGGGTATGGGGAGGGTGGGGGGTGAGAGAGGAAGAGAGAGGAGGTGAGAGAAAGGGGAGGGGGAAGAGATGGGGGGTGAGAGAGGAAAAGAGAGGAGGTGAGAGAAGGGGGGGAGAGGGAGGAGGTGAGAGAAAGGGGAGGGGAAGAGATGGGGAGGGAAAGGGGGGTGAGAGAGGAAGATAGAGGAGGTGAGAGAAGGGGGGAAAGGGAGGAGGTGAGAGAAAGGGGAGGGGAAGAGATGGGGAGGGAGAGGGGGGTGAGAGAGGAAGAGAGGAGGTGAGAGAAAGGGGAGGGGGAAGAGATGGGGGGTGAGAGAGGAAAAGAGAGGAGGTGAGAGAAGGGGGAGAGGGAGGAGGTGAGAGAAAGGGGAGGGAGAAGGGAGAGGGGGGGTGGGGAGGGAGAGAGGGGGGGATGAGAGAGGAAGAGAGAGGAGGTGAGAGAAAGGGGAGGGGAGAGAGAGGAGGTGAGAAAGGGGAGGGGGAAGAGTAGGGGGGAGAGGGAGGAAGAGAGGAGGTGAGAGAAAGGGGAGGGGGAAGAGATGGGGAGGGGGAAGAGTAGGGGGGAGAGGGAGGAAGAGAGGAGGTGAGAGAAAGGGGAGGGGGAAGAGGGGGAGGGAGAGGGGGTGGTAGGAGGCGGAAGAGAGAGGAGGTGAGAGAAAGGGGAGGGGGATGAGATGGGGGGAGAGGAGGGTGAGAGAGAGAAGGTGAGAGAAAGGGGAGGGGGAGAGGGGGGGTAAGAGAGGGAGGGTCAGAGAGAGGGGGGCAAACCCTACCCCCCCCCCCCCCCCCTATACTACACAAGAAGTTTTTTCTTTTCTTTTTTTAAATGTCATTAGCTTGTTGATAGGAGGAATAACCAGAAAAGGCAAAATATAAGCAGATTTAACAAAATATAAGCAGATTTAACTTTGGATTTAAGACTTGTTATCGCAAGATTTTTTTATATCAATTTATAATCCCCACTGCATTCATAACAACGCATAATCTGTTAAAAGCTAAACGACAGCCATTCCAAAAAAAAACGCCCCAGATTATCGACCATGACCAAACACATGTGGATCGTAATCCGAGTAATACACGCGGTTAATTTTGGCACTCGGCTCTGCGCGCGGCTTACGTTTATTTATATTTGCACATTATGAGGGTTTAGAGCGAAGAAGCTCAGCTGCGCGTAGAACACACCCGGCTAGTTGTATGATTATTAATTGAAGAGATAGCTGTATAAATATGACACCTTTACTGGCTGTGAAACGGCGGGCGCCTCCTCGGCCTCGGGCCTGGTTCGGGGTCTGGCGAGACCAGTCAGGATTCCCGGAGCGTGCGTTTTCTCTGCAAGCCTTCCCTATCGCAGAAAGCATCATCCCTGATAGCAGCGGCAATTAAAACTGCTGAAAGGAGATGGCTTATCTGTGTTTTTGATGCATTCCACATCGGTTTTAAATTTTGGTAAGATGTCAGCAATTGCGTGTTGACGTATCATAGAGATAAACAAACAGATAAGACTCGTATATCATCTCTGTCTGCTCCAATTAGCAGCAGGGCGAACGGGGACATTGCAGACCCCCCGTGTACATTTCACTTCTATGAGGTAAGCCTTGAAGTATTGCGGTAATAGATCGGTCTAAATACTGGAATAGTGGGAAAAAAAACGCAGACGCTGCCATACCCTACCAGCAGAGAACGATGCCGTATACAACAAAGTATATAATATGTTTCCAGTAAAAACTTATTGAAAGCTCCGCCTTCCTCAGCTTGTTCTCCAAAAATTCTATTTCTTTATCTTAAAGGATATCTCCACTTGTATACACCTTTTTTTGATCTATTGAGTCAGAGCCGCAAAATAAGTAACCTTGTAAATAAAATTAATTTCCTATTTTGTTTTATCACAGTTATACAGGTTCCAATGAGGCCAGTTGACAGTCTTTAAAAAAAAGGGGGCCTTATTTCATTTTTTTATTATAGTGTTCGGTCCCCTTTTACATGTAGTACTTGGTCCCATTTTTGTACTGCCCATCCGAAAACACAGCTAGCAAGCAGATGTCTGCATTGACCTATCCTTGGCCCCAAGCACTTGCCGGAGACAAGCATTGGCAAGAGGAATGCAGAAGGCTAGCTAGGTGGTTGGAAAGGATGCCCCCTCTTCCCCTATGGCTTTCCAACAACACAGCTAGCAAAGAGATGGCTGTATTAATAGCCAGTGCCTATCCTTGGCTCCAAGCACTTGCCTGAGACAAGCATTGGCAAGAAGAATGCAGAGGGGTAGCTAGGTGGTTGGGCAGGATGTCCCCTCTTCCCCCACGTCTTTCCAATAATGCAGCTAGCAAAGAGATGGCTGATTTGATAGCCAGCGCCTATCCTTGGCTCCCAGGAGTTGCCTGAAACAAGCATTGGCAAGAGGAAGGCTAGCCATGTAGGAGGCTAGCCAGGTGGTTGGACAGGATGCCTCCTCCTCCCCCAAGGCTGTCCGACAACGCAGCTATCAAAGAGATGGATGCATTGATAGTCAGCACCTATCCTTGGCTCCAACATTTGCCTAAGAAAAGCATCGGCAAGAAGAAAGAAGAAGGCTAGCTAGGTGGTTGGACAGAATGCCCCCTCTTCCCCTATGGCTGTCCAACAACACAGCTAGCACAGAGATGGCTGTATTAATAGCCAGTGCCTATCCTTGGCTCCAAGCACTTGCCTGAGACAAGCATTGGCAAGAAGAATGCAGAGGGGTAGCTAGGTGGTTGGGCAGGATGTCCCCTCTTCCCCCACGTCTTTCCGACAACGCAGCTATCAAAGAGATGGATGCATTGATAGTCAGCACCTATCCTTGGCTCCAACATTTGCCTAAGACAAGCATTGGCAAGAGGAATGCAGAAGGCTAGCTAGGTGGTTGGACAGGTCGCCCCCACGCCTAAATGAGAAGAAAACAGCTAGCAAAGAGATGGCTGCATTGATAGCCGGCACATATCCTTGGATTCAACACTAGCCTGAGACCAGCATCGGCAAGAGGACAGCAGAAGGCTAGCTAGGTGGTTGGACAGGATGCCCCCTCTTCCCCTATGGCTGTCCAACAACACAGCTAGCACAGAGATGGCTGTATTAATAGCCAGTGCCTATCCTTGGCTCCAAGCACTTGCCTGAGACAAGCATTGGCAAAAAGAATGCAGAAGGGTAACTAGATGGCTGGACAGGATGTCCCCTCTTCCCCCACGTCTTTCCAACAATGCAGCTAGCAAAGAGATGGCTGCTTTGATAGCCAGCGTCTATCCTTGGCTCCCAGGAGTTGCCTGAAACAAGCATTGGCGAGAGGAAGGCTAGCCTTGTAGGAGGCTAGCCAGGTGGTTGGACGGGATGCCTCCTCCTCCCCCAAGGCTGTCCGACAACGCAGCTATCAAAGAGATGGATGCATTGATAGTCAGCACCTATCCTTGGCTCCAACATTTGCCTAAGACAAGCATTGGCAAGAGGAATGCAGAAGGCTTGCTAGGTGGTTGGACAGGGCGACCCCTCTTCCCCCACGCCTAAATGAGAAGAAAACAGCTAGCAAAGAGATGGCTGCATTGATAGCCGGCGCCTATCCTTGGATTGAACACTAGCCTGAGACCAGCATCAGCAAGAGGAAAGCAAAAGGATAGCTAGGGGGTTTGTCAGGATGCCCCTTCTTCCCCCATGGTTGTCCAACAACACAGCTAGCAAAGAGATGGCTGTATTAATAGCCAGTGCCTATCCTTGGCTCCAAGCACTTGCCTGAGACAAGCATTGGCAAGAAGAATGCAGAAGGGTAGCTAGGTGGTTGGACAGGATGTCCCCTCTACCCCCACGCCTTTCCAACAATGCAGCTAGCAAAGAGATGGCTGCTTTGATAGCCAGCGCCTATCCTTGGCTCCCAGGAGTTACCTGAAACCAGCATTGGCAAGAGGAAGGCTAGCCTTGTAGGAGGTTAGATGGTTGAACAAGATGCCTCCTCCTCCCCCAAGGCTGTCCGACAATGCAGCTATCAAGGAGATAACGCAAGTAACGCACTTCCTGTCCCTGGGTGGCTACGCCATGCCTCCACTGTATCTACGGAGGGAGCCATGGTCGTCACCCTAGGCTGCTCTCCTGATACGGGCCATGAACGGTATCTCTTCATCTCCATTACATGGGAAGGCAGAGCGATTGGTGGAATATTCTTCAGTGCAGCGCACAGGAAGTGACAAGGACACACCATTTCTGGCAGGATCAACAGATATTTGCTAAAAATGTTCCTAATTTAAAAAAGAAAACGAATGCAGCCACCAAATCTAAGGGCTGTAAGCTGCAACATATTAAATTGTTGTTCTTGCTTTTTGTTTTTCTTTAAAGTTCCCCATTTAAATTTTTTTTTGTAGTCTCATGTTGGCGCGTTTTGCCATGCAGAGGGCGAGTGGCGTGTTTTCTCGCGTTCTTCAGCTAGACTAATTAATCCCATGACCTCACCGCTGTGATTCTGTACATCCTGAACGCTGACCTCACTCTCTGAGCGGTGCCAGCAGTCTGTGCCGGTGCCAGGGGGTAGTATTATCTCACCTTAAATAGCTTTTCATTATTTATGTTCCATATAAAGTACTATGGGTGACTCCCTATTCATTAAAAATCTCCTTTTTTTTGTGACTCCCTTAAACATTTTCATTTAAGTTACGAGGCAAAGGGGGGGGGGAGGTGTGAGTACCTGGCAACCGTGGGGGGGGGGGGTGTGGGTGCCTGGCAACTGGGGGGGTATGGGTGCCTGGCAACCAGGGGGGGTATGGGTGCCTGGCAACCGGGGGTGTGTGTGGGTGCCTGGCAACCGGGGGTGTGTGTGGGTGCCTGGCAACCATGGGGGGTGTGTGAGTGCCTGGCAACCATGGGGGATGTGTGGGTGCCTGGCAACCGAGGGGGTGTGTGGATGCCTGGCAACTGGGGGGGTGTGGGTATCTGGCAACCGTGTGGGGTGTGTGGGTGCCTGGCAACCGTGGGGGGTGTGTGGGTGCCTGGCAACCATGGGGGATGTGTGGGTGCCTGGCAACCGAGGGGGTGTGTGGATGCCTGGCAACTGGGGGGGTGTGGGTATCTGTCAACCGTGTGGGGTGTGTGGGTGCCTGGCAACTGTGGGGGGGGGGTGGGTGCCTGGCAACCGTGGGGGGTGTGTGGGTGCCTGGCAACTTGGGGGGTGTGGGTGCCTGTCAACTGTGGGGTGGTGTGTGGGTGCCTGGCAACCTTGGGGGGGGGGGTGTGGGTGCCTGGCAACCAGGGGGGTATGGGTGCCTGGCAACCGGGGGGGTGTGTGGGTGCCTGGCAACCGTGGGGTGTGTGCGTGTGCCTGGCAACCGTGGGGGGGTGTGGGTGCCTGCCAACCGTGGGGAAGTGTGTGGGTGCCTGCCAACAGTGGGGGGGTGTGTGGGTGCCTGGTAACCGGTGGGGGGGTGTGGGTGCTTGGCAACCGGGGGTGGTTTGGGTGCCTGGCAACCGAATTGGGTGATAAATGGTTGCTAGGGAAATGATGTATGTGGTTACTAGTCAGCCGGTGTATATGTGGATGGCTGTAGTTTGGAGACCCCTCTGCCCTAATGCAATTTGGAGATTGTTGTTTCCTGGATCAGCAATCTCTGACCCCTTTGCAGGGGCAGAATTTCCTAAGAACCAAAATTCAACACTCTTGGTCACAGGTGTCAAACCCAAGGCCGCGGGCCGAATCCGGCCCTCCATGCCATTTCAGGTGGCCCTCGCACCTCTCCTCTGGTCCCCCTCCAGACCCTTACTTTCTGCTTTCAAGCAATGCATCCAGCTTCTTCCCAGCAGCAGCAAAAGGAAAGGGGGGTGCACTGTGATGTTGGGGAGAATAGGGGAACTTTTGATGGTGGGGTGGCTCTTGACATCTAATGTAAGGGGAGGGGATGCGCTGGACATCTAATCTTATGCCGCGTACACACAAGCAGACTTTTCAGCGGAGTTCCGACGGACTTTCCGAATGAACGGACTTGGCCACACACAATCACACCAAAGTCCGACGGATTGGAACGCGATGACGTACGACCGGACTAGAATAAGGAAGTTCATAGCCGGTAGCCAATAGCTGCCCTAGCGTCGGTTTTTGTCCATCGAACAATTTGAAACATGTTCTATTTCTAAAGTCCGTCATATTTTTGGACAGCAAAGGTCCGATGGAGCCCACACACGATCGAATTGTCCGACGGATTCGTTCCGTCTGACCTTTTCTGTTGAAAAGTCCGCTCGTGTGTACACGGCATTACAGATACAACCGGCCCTTTTCAGGGGGAATCATAATGCTGATGCGGCCCATGGTGAAATAGAGGTTGCCACCCCTGCTCTGGGTTGTCGGTAAAAGCATGGGAAGGCTGGCAGCTGGGTTTGCTCCTCACACTTGTACATTAATTCCTCTACTTGGCCCCGATCCTTAGAAGTCTTGACCGTCATCCATTACCCTTCCCATCCCAGTATGGATGTTGTCCAGGGGGCTGGATGAGGTTTTACTGTTTGGCCAGGACCCATCTAAAACAGGAAAATCTGCAGTCACATTACAAGGCACTCTTGCAGTTGTACAACATACCGTATATACTCGAGTATAAGCCGAGTTTTTCAGCACATTTTTTTGTGCTGAAAGTGCCCCCCTCGGCTTATACTCGAGTCAAGCACCTTTCTGACCCGACTTTGCGGCCCCGTATCTTGGGGCCACTTAGTGCTAGGAACCCAGTGGAACCAACACTACAACATATCCAAATTTGGAGTTCCTAGCACCAAGTGGCCCCGAGCTACGGGGCCCCAAAGTCGGTTCGGGAAAATGTCATTCTCTGCTGCAGAAAAGTGCTTGACATTTTCTGACCTGACTTTGGGGCCTCGTATCTCGGGGACACTTGGTGCTATGAACCCCAAATTTGGTATGCAAACCCAGTGGAACCAACACTACAACATATCCAAATTTGGAGTTCCTAGCACCAAGTGGCCCCAAACTCATTCTCTGCTGCAGAAAAGTGCTTGACATTTTCCGACCCGACTTTGGGGCCCCATATCTCAGGGCCGCTTTGGGGTTCCTAGCACCAAGTGGCCCCGAGATATAGGGCCCCAAAGTCGGTCAACTGTGTCCATCTGCACCAATGTCATTTCGGGACCCTTTGGGTCCAGAGACCCCACATTTTGGCTGCAGCTAGGGGGCATATAGGAACCCTTAACTACCAAGTTTGAAGTTCGGGGGACCTATGGCTGCAAATGGGCACAGTGAGGCTGCAAATGGGCATTGTTGACCCTCTTTTCCACTTACAGTAGCTGCGCATTTCTCACCCTAGGCTTATACTGGAGTCAATACGTTTTCCCAGTTTTTTGTGGTAAAATTAGGTGCCTCGGCTTATATTCGGGTCGGCTTATACTCGAGTATATACGGTAATAAATTGGGGCATTCGGAATGCAGTTGGCATCTTCTGAATGATCTTTTTTATTATTCAGTATTAGTAATCGTAATCTAGTGCAGTTTAGAGTTTCGTAATTTCTTGCTCCATGTTGTATCGTTCCTGTCCACCCATCTTTACAGTATAATTATAATATTTATGTTGTGTATACTCATTTGTAAGAGAAGCATTCAAGTGGAACTATAATATAAAATATAAAAAATAAAAACTTTAGTCCGGTTATATATGTAATAATAGGTCACTAAAAAGACCCTGGTGCCAGAATATTTACTGTTCGGCTCCGCTCGCGGTCCCGCTTCCCCGCTGTTTCAGGAGCGAGCGCAGGGAGGCGGGACTACGAGCAGAGACAAACAGTCGGCTCGGTCTTTTCCGGCGGCGCTTCGTCTTTTTCATCGGCGATTCAGTCTTTTTTTGGGGGTATCGGCGTATAACACGCACCCACGACTTTCCCCCGATTTTAAGGTGGAAAAAGTGCGTGTTATACGCCGATAAATACGGTATATATATATTTTATATATATATATATATAAAATATATAATACAAATACAATATAGGTTGCAAAGGGTATAAAATGGTGGGGGATTGTATGATGACGGATACTCTTGGCATAGTGAACCTACGTCATACATCCAGCTGTGAAGAAAAAAACTCCTATTTTCCTATATGACATATATTTTCATTGCCCGTCACTTTATGCCTTAGTAGATCCCTGAGATCGTTGCTTTCTTCCTTTTAGTAAACCCATTTCATTGTGTTGCTGCCTCGTGTGTATTTGTCCTGTTTTGTGCTGCCTCCTACTGGCTGACTTGCAGTCTGCTCACCTTGTATTTTTTTTTCAGGGATGAATTTGAGGAGGACGGTTACTGCCAGCCGTACCGAGGCATCGCCTGCGCCCGCTTCATCGGCAACCGCACCATTTACATGGAGTCTTTGCACATGCAGGGCGAGATAGAGAACCAAATTACAGGTGCGTCATATTCTCCATATTATCCAGTCTGCACTGTTGATGCTCATTTTTCTTTCCTTTATTATTATTATTATTATTATTAATAATAATATTATTATTATTATTTATTAATAATAATATTATTATTATTATTAATAATAATAATATTATTATTATTATTATTATTATTATTAATAATAATATTAACAATATTATTATTAATAATAGTAATATTATAATATAGGATTTTTATAGCACCAACAGCTTGCACCGAACTTTACAAAACATTTTTGTATTTTTTTTTTTAATGGCTTAATCTGCTTTGAAATATACTGTATGTCCACTAATAACACATACAGTGCCTTGCAAAAGTATTCACCCCCCTTGGCATTTTTTGTGTTTTGTTGCCTCACAGCCTGGAATTAACATGGATTGTTTGAGGATTTTTTATAATTTAATTTACAGAACATGCCCACAAGTTTGAAGATGTTTTTTTTTTTTTTTATTATTGTGAAGCAAACAACAAATAGGACAAAATAACAGAAAAAGTCAATGTGCATAACTATTCACCCCCTAAAGTCAATACTTTGTAGAGCTGCCTTTTGCGGCTATTACGGCTCCAAATCGCTTTGGATAAGGCCCCTTTCACACTGGGTGCTTTTTTCAGGCGGTACAGCGCTAAAAATAGCGCCTGTATACGCCTGAAAAAATCCGGCCCCATTCACTCCAGTGTGAAAGCCCGCGCTAGCAGGACGGCAAAAAATTGAGGTCTGGGCTTTGACTAGGCCATTCCAACACATTTACATGTTTGCCCTTGAACCACTCAAGTGTTGCTTTAGCAGTGTGTTTGGGGTCATTGTCCTGCTGGAAGGTGAACCTCCGTCCTAGCCTCAAATCACACACAGAGTGGTACAGGTTTTGTTCAAGAATATCCCTGTATTTAGCACCATCCATCTTTCCCTCAACTCTGACCAGTTTCCCAGTCCTGACTGCTGAAAAACATCCCCACAGCATGATGCTGCCACCACCATGCTTCACAGTGGGGATGGTGTTCTTTGGGTGATGTGATGTGTTGGGTTTGCGCCAGACATAGCGTTTTCTTTGATGGCCAAAAAGTTCAATTTTAGTCTCATCAGAGCAGAGCACCTTCCTCCATACATCAGACCAGAGCACCTTCCTCCATACATCAGAGCAGAGCACCTTCCTCCATACATTTTGGGAGTCTCCCACATGCCTTTTCCCAAACTCCAAACGTGCCATTTTGTTTTTTGCTGAAGGTAATGGCTTTCTTGTGGCCACTCTGCCATAAAGCCCAACTCTATGGTGCGTATGGCTTATTGTCATCCTATGTACAGATACTCCAGTCTCTGCTGTGGAACTCTGCAGCTCCTCCAGGGTTACCTTAGGTCTCTGTGCTGCCTCTCTGATTAATACCCTCCTTGCCCGGTCCCTGAGTTTTGGTCTGCGGCCGTCTCTTGGCAGGTTTGCTGTTGTACCATGTTCTTTCCATTTGGTTATGATAGATTTGATGGGGCTCCTAGGGATCATCAAAGAATTGGATATTTTTTTTATAACCTAACCCTGACTTGTACTTCTCAACAACATTGTCCCTTATTTGTTTGGAGAATTCCTTGGTCTTCATGGCAGTGTTTGGTTAGTGGTGCCTCTTGCTTAGGTGTTGCAGCCTCTGGGGCCTTTCATAAAGGGGTGTCTATGTAATGACAGATCATGTGAAAAGTCAGATAATCCGTTCCAGTGGCACTGCCAGTGTATGCAGTACCGCATGTAACCAGAGGTGAGGGGGGCACTGAAGACATTCAGAAACACTCAAAGAGCACTCAGACCATCTCGGATGCACTCGAAGAGGCTCGGAGACACTCAGGAACGCAATGTTTCAGAGTGTTTCCGAGCGGCTCCGAACTGCTCTGAGTGTCATCGGTACCCCCGCACCTCTGGCCAAATGCGGTACTGCACACCCCAGAGGCTTGAATTCTGCTTGTTTTGCGAGACAACGCTGTGGCTGCTTTCTAACGAAAAGAAGGCTTGTTCACAGCAGGTACGCTGAGTTACATTAATCAATGAAACAGGGAAGATGGTTGTTTTCTGTGTGCCTTGTTCACATTATACAAGTGCGATGGTGTGTGTGTGTGTTGCATAAAAATGCAGCATGTTGCAAGGCACTGTTATGCATAGAGTTAAATGAATTGACAAGAAAAAAGTAGTGCAATGTTACATAGTTAGCTAGGCTGAAAATCAGGAGCCAATAAAAATCCCATAGTTTGTAGACACTATAGGGGAGCTTTACTAAAACTGGAGCACACAGAATCTGGTGCAGCAGTGCATGGTAACCAATCAGAGTCTAACTTCAGCTTGTTCAATTAACCACTTCCCATCCGGAGGCCGTCATATGACGGCCTCCACTTTGCAGGGGTATATCTGAATGATGCCTGTAGCTACAGACATCATTCAGATATTGCTGTTTTCAGCCGGCGATTCCCTGCACCACAAGAACGATCATAGCAGCTGTTCCGCCGCCTGATCGTTCTTATGGGCTGGTGGGAGGGGACGCCCCCCCCCCTCCCCTGCCACCCTCCGGTGCTTCTACCGACTCACCGCTTCCATCGGTGAGTCGGACACAGGATCCGCCGCCCCCCGGATGATGACCATAGAGATTTCCGGCGGACCAGATGGTCGCCGGAGTCTCTATGATCGTTCGGAGGCCGGGCGCGATGTTATGACGTCACGCTGGCCTCTGCATTCAAATAACGGCGCCGCCTCCGCTGGGAAGCAGAGATTGTTTTTTTTTTTTTATTATTTTAGCCTTCCCAGCCTAGAGGTGAGATGTGGGGTCTTATTGACCTCCATATCTCACTGTAAATAGGTCCGATCATGTAATATTCCTATTACAAGGGATGTTTACATTCCTTGTAATAGGAATAAAAGTAATCAATTTTTTTTTTTTTTTTAAACTGTCAAAAAATAATAGTCAAATCAATAACAATAATAAAAAAAAAAAATTTTTTTTTAAAGCGCCCTGTCCCCGCGAGCTCGTACGCAGAAGTGAACGCATAAGTAAGCCCCGCCCACATATGAAAACGGTGTTCAAACCACACATGTGAGGTATCGCCGCGAACGTTAGAGCGAGAGCAATAATTCTAGCCCTAGACCTCCTCTGTAACTCAAAACATGTAACCAGTAAAAAATGTTAAAGCGTCGCCTATGGGGATTTTTAAATACCAAAGTTTGGCGCTATTCCACGAGCGCGTGCAATTTTAAAACGTGACATGTTGGGTATCTATTTACTCGGCGTATCTTCATCTTTCACATTATGCAAAAAAAATTGGGCTACCTTTACTGTTTTGTTTTTTTTTAAGCATGAAATTGTTTTTTTTCTGAAAAAAACGTGTTCGAAAAATTGCTGCGCAAATACCGTGCGAGATAAAAAGTTGCAACGAGCGTCATTGTATTCTCTAGGGTCTTTGCTAAAAAAAAAAAACATATATAATGTTTGAGGGTTCTATGTAATTTTCGAGCAAAAAAATTATGAATTTTACATGTAGGAGAGAAATGTCAGAATTGGCCTGGATGCGAAGCTGCACCAGATTCTGTGTGCAGAGGTTTTAGTAAATCCCCCCGTATAACTTTTGGGCAAACCAATCAATATACGTTTCTTGGAATTTTTTACCAAAAACATCTAGCAGAATACATATTGGCCTAAATTTACGAAGAAATTCGATTTTTTTTAACTTTTTTTTAATTGGATGTGTTTTTATAACAGAAAGTAAAAAAAAAAATGTTTTAATTTTTCAAAATTGTCGACCATTTTTTTGTTTATACAAACTCTCTTGATTTGTTCTCTCTTTTTTTTTTCAGCTGCCTTCACGATGATCGGAACCTCCAACCACCTGTCCGACAAATGCTCCGAGTTCGCCATTCCATCCCTTTGCCACTACGCCTTTCCCTACTGCTCCGAGGCCTCGTCCTCCCCCAAGCCCCGGGACCTGTGCCGGGACGAGTGTGAGATCCTGGAGAACGTCCTGTGCCAAGCTGAGTACATCTTCGCCAGGTCCAACCCCATGATCCTAATGAGACTGAAGCTGCCAAACTGCGAGGACCTTCCACAGCCAGACAGCCCCGAGGCCAGTAACTGCATCCGCATTGGAATACCAATGGCCGACCCCATTAATAAGAGTAAGTGCAGGAGGAGCTCAATGATTGGCCGCTCTGGCAGCTCATGTTATCATTCTCCTTTCTCTCTATCACACTAAAAATTGTATTGGATTTTGACATAAAGATGAATTCCAGGTATGGTAAATGTTTACACTGTTACACTGGTCATGATTAGACCAATGTAACTACCGTATTTATCGGATAAAGCACGCACTTTTTCCCCCTTAAAATCGGGGGAAAGTCGTGTTATACGGCGATTATACGGCGTGTTATACGGCGATACCCCCAAAAAAAGTGCCAAAAATAGCGAGCGGCGTCGAAAAATAGCGAAAAATTGCTTCTGTTAAATTTTTTGTAAATAAGTACGTTTTCTTCTTCAATGACGGGCACTGATATGGCTGCACTGACGGGCACTGATGGGCACCGATGAGGTGGCACCAATGAGGTGGTACTGATGAGGTGACACTGACGGCCACTGATGATGGGGACTGATAGGCGGCACTGATATGTGGCACTGATGGGCACTGATAGGTGGCACTGGTATGCAGCACTGATGGGCACTCATAGGCGGCACTTATGGGTGGCATGGATAGGTGGCATGGATGGGCAGTGATGGGCACTGATAGGTAGGCACTGATGGGCACTGATAGGTTGCACTGCTGGACACTGATGGGTGGCATTGCTGGGCATCACTTTTTATTGGTATGTGATGGTGCTTACTTTCTTTACCGTAATACATCATACTGTACGATATTCCATTTCCTATATATTACTTCCATTCTCCCCAGCAGGCTGTAAGCGCTTTCACATTTTCTGTCCCTTTCTTATACTGTAATAGATTGCAAGCTCTTCCACCGCTGTCCGTCCCTTATACTGTAATAGAGTGTAAGCTCTTTCACCGCTGTCCCTCCCTTATACTGTAATAGAGTGTAAGCTCTTCCACCGCTGTCCATCCCTTATACTGTAATAGAGTGTAAGCTCTTCCACCGCTGTCCCTCCCTTATACTGTAATAGAGTGTAAGCTCTTCCACCGCTGTCCATCCCTTATACTGTAATAGAGTGTAAGCTCTTCCACCGCTGTCCCTCCCTTATACTGTAATAGAGTGTAAGCTCTTCCACTGCTGTCCCTCCCTTATACTGTAATAGAGTGTAAGCTCTTCCACCGCTGTCCCTCCCTTATACTGTAATAGAGTGTAAGCTCTTCCACCGCTGTCCCTCCCTTATACTGTAATAGAGTGTAAGCTCTTCCACCGCTGTCCCTCCCTTATACTGTAATAGAGTGTAAGCTCTTCCACCGCTGTCCATCCCTTATACTGTAATAGAGTGTAAGCTCTTCCACCGCTGTCCATCCCTTATACTGTAATAGAGTGTAAGCTCTTCCATCACTGTCCCTCCCGTATACTGTAATAGAGTGTAAGCTCTTCCACCGCTGTCCGTCCCTTATACTGTAATAGAGTGTAAGCTCTTCCACCGCTGTCCATCCCTTATACTGTAATAGAGTGTAAGCTCTTCCACCGCTGTCCCTCCCTTATACTGTAATAGAGTGTAAGCTCTTCCACCGATGTCCGTCCCTTATACTGTAATAGAGTGTAAGCTCTTCCACCGATGTCCGTCCCTTATACTGTAATAGATTGCAAGCTCTTCCACCGCTGTCCATCCCTTATACTGTAATAGATTGCAAGCTCTTCCACCGCTGTCCATCCCTTATATTGTAATAGATTGCAAGCTCTTCCACCACTGTCCGTCCCTTATACTGTAATAGAGTGTAAGCTCTTCCACCGCTGTCCCTCCCTTTTACTGTAATAGAGTGTAAGCTCTTCCACTGCTGTCCCTCCCTTATACTGTAATAGAGTGTAAGCTCTTCCACCGCTGTCCCTCCCTTATACTGTAATAGAGTGTAAGCTCTTCCACCGCTGTCCCTCCCTTATACTGTAATAGAGTGTAAGCTCTTCCACCGCTGTCCCTCCCTTATACTGTAATAGAGTGTAAGCTCTTCCACCGCTGTCCATCCCTTATACTGTAATAGAGTGTAAGCTCTTCCACCGCTGTCCATCCCTTATACTGTAATAGAGTGTAAGCTCTTCCATCACTGTCCCTCCCTTATACTGTAATAGAGTGTAAGCTCTTCCACCGCTGTCCGTCCCTTATACTGTAATAGAGTGTAAGCTCTTCCACCGCTGTCCCTCCCTTATACTGTAATAGAGTGTAAGCTCTTCCACCGCTGTCCATCCCTTATACTGTAATAGAGTGTAAGCTCTTCCACCGCTGTCCCTCCCTTATACTGTAATAGAGTGTAAGCTCTTCCACCGATGTCCGTCCCTTATACTGTAATAGAGTGTAAGCTCTTCCACCGATGTCCGTCCCTTATACTGTAATAGATTGCAAGCTCTTCCACCGCTGTCCCTCCCTTATACTGTAATAGATTGCAAGCTCTTCCACCGCTGTCCATCCCTTATATTGTAATAGAGTGTAAGCTCTTCCACCGCTGTCCCTCCCTTATACTGTAATAGAGTGTAAGCTCTTCCACCGCTGTCCGTCCCTTATACTGTAATAGAGTGTAAGCTCTTCCACCGATGTCCGTCCCTTATACTGTAATAGAGTGTAAGCTCTTCCACCGATGTCCGTCCCTTATACTGTAATAGATTGCAAGCTCTTCCACCGCTGTCCCTCCCTTATACTGTAATAGATTGCAAGCTCTTCCACCGCTGTCCGTCCCTTATACTGTAATAGAGTGTAAGCTCTTCCACCGCTGTCCCTCCCTTATACTGTAATAGAGTGTAAGCTCTTCCACCGCTGTCCGTCCCTTATACTGTAATAGAGTGTAAGCTCTTCCACCGCTGTCCATCCCTTATACTGTAATAGAGTGTAAGCTCTTCCACCGCTGTCCCTCCCTTTTACTGTAATAGAGTGTAAGCTCTTCCACCGCTGTCCCTCCCTTTTACTGTAATAGAGTGTAAGCTCTTCCACCGCTGTCCCTCCCTTTTACTGTAATAGAGTGTAAGCTCTTCCACCGCTGTCCCTCCCTTTTACTGTAATAGAGTGTAAGCTCTTCCACCGCTGTCCGTCCCTTATACTGTAATAGAGTGTAAGCTCTTCCACCGCTGTCCATCCCTTATACTGTAATAGAGTGTAAGCTCTTCCACCGCTGTCCCTCCCTTATACTGTAATAGAGTGTAAGCTCTTCCACCGCTGTCCCTCCCTTTTACTGTAATAGAGTGTAAGCTCTTCCACCACTGTCCCTCCCTTATACTTATGTCCCACCGCTGTATCATTGGTGACAGTGGAAGGAATAGTACCCCTTTGTTTCTGTCAGTGGGAGGAATAGTGCCCCATCATTGGTGTAAGTGGGTGGAATAGTTCCCCCTACATTGGTGTCAGTGGGAGGAATAGTGTCCCATCACTGGTGTCAGTGGGAGGAATAGTGCCCCGTCACTGGTGTCAGTGGGTGGAATAGTTCCCCCTACATTGGTGTCAGTGGGAGGAATAGTGCCCCCTCATTGGTGTCAGTGGGAGGAATAGTGCCCCATCACTGGTGTCAGTGGGAGGAATAGTGCCCCATCATTGGTGTCAGTGGGTGGAATAGTTCCCCCTACATTGGTGTCAGTGGGAGGAATAGTGCCCCATCATTGGTGTCAGTGGGTGGAATAGTTCCCCCTACATTGGTGTCAGTGGGAGGAATAGTGCCCCATCATTGGTGTCAGTGGGAGGAATAGTTCCCCATCATTGGTGTCAGTGGGAGGAATAGTGCCCCTTCACTGGTGTCAGTGGGAGAAATTGTACCCCATTATTGGTATCAGTGGAAGGAATAGTGCCCCATCATTAGTGTCAGGTGCCCCATCATTGGTGTCATTGGGAGGAATAGTGCCCCATCATTAGTGTCAGTGGGAGGAATAGTGCCCCATCACTGGTGTCAGTGGAAGGAATAGTTCCCCGTCATTAGTGTCAGTGGGAGGAATAGTTCCCCCGAGGGCTAGATAAAAGCAAGCAAAGCACGTTTGGAGACCACTGTTCTAATAGATTGTTAGCTCTTCCACCTCCTGTATCCTCCCTTATACCCTAACAGACTGGAAGTTCTTCTACTTCCTCCTCTATGATGACAAGTGAAAATCATTTACATTTTCTAACGCCTCTGTTTTCTTTACAGACCACAAATGCTACAACAGCAGCGGGGTGGATTACCGCGGCACAGTGAGCGTCACCAAATCTGGACGGCAATGCCAGCCGTGGAATTCCCAATACCCGCACACTCATACGTTCAACGCTCTGCGATACCCTGAACTGAACGGGGGTCATTCATACTGCAGAAACCCCGGCAACCAGAAGGAGGCCCCGTGGTGCTTCACGTTGGACGAAAACATGAAACACGAAACTTGCGACATCCCGGCCTGCGGTAAGCGCTAAGCAACCTCCTTCTACCTTATGAGTGTGTTATAAAGCTGTGCTTCCCGTTACTGGCCAACTGGATTGAGGGCGGGGCTTAAAGGACATCTCCAAGTCAGGTCCCACAAAGTTTTGGGCTTGAAGAAGAGAGTGAACCTTCTCTCCGACTCTGCTTGGAAGTCATGACGGAGCCCCTTCAGTACATATTTCCGAATTTTCGAATTTCCGAATTTCGGATTTTCGATTTTCGGATTTTTGGATTTTCAAACTTCGCATTTTCGGATTTCCGAATTTCTTATTTTCGGATTTCCGGATTTTCGAATTTCCGAATTCCGAATTTCGGATTTTCCGAATTCCGATTTTTCGGAATTTGGAAATTCTAAAATTTGGAAATTCTAAAATTTGGAAATTCTAAAATTTGGAAATTCAAAAATTTGAAAAATCGAAAATCGGAAAAAAAGAAAGAAAATCTGTTTAATTCTAAATAATAACTAACTATTAAATTATAGGTATTGGAATTCCCTTTCAAATTTGTCCGTTAGTGAACGTAATGAGTACGAATTTATCCGAAGTTACAAATTATCTGAAATAATGAATGCCGCATCTAACCAAATGGAACGTAACAATCTAATAATAATAAATAACAATAATAATAATAATAAAACCTTTTTCCATTTGTTTAGATGCGGCATTCTGTATTTCAGATAATTCGTAACTTTGGATAAATTCGTACTCGTTAATTTGATAGTTAGTTATTAATTAAACTGATTTTCTTTCTTTTTTCAGATTTTCAAATTTGGGGATTTTCAAATCTTTGAATTCCCGAAATCCGAAAGTCCGAAAATTCTAAATTCGTAAGTTCGAAAATTCGGAGATTCGGAAATCTGAAAATATGAAATTCGGAAATTCGGAAATCCGAAAATACGAAATTCGGAATTCGGAAATTCGGAAATCAGAAAATTCGGAAATCCGAAAAATAGAAATGTGAAAATTCCCAAAATTTCCGAGTTCCGAATTTGCGAATTTCCAAATTCCCGAATTTTCGATTTTCCGAATTTCCGAAAAAAGCAAAAAAAACGAATGAAACGAAAATGAACTACCGTATATACTCGAGTATAAGCCGAGTTTTTCAGCACATTTTTTTGTGCTGAAAGTGCCCCCCTCGGCTTATACTCGAGTCAAGCACTTTTCTGCAGCAAAAAAAAAAATTTCCGACCCGACTTTGGGGCCCCATATCTTGGGTCTAGGAGTCCCAAATTTGGCGTGCCAACCCAGTGGACCTAGCACTATAACATATCCAAATATGGGGTTCCTAGCACTAAGTGGCCCCGAGATACGGGGCCGCAAAGTCGGTTCGGAAAATGTAATTCTCTGATGCAGAAAAGTGCTTGACATTTTCTGACCCGAATTTGGGGCCCCATATCTCGGGGACACTTGGAGCTAGGAACCCCAAATTTGGCATTCAAACCCAGTTGAACTAGCACTACAACATATCCAAAGATGGGGTTCCTAGCACTAAGTGGCCCCGAGATACAGGGCCCCAAAGTCGGTTCGGAAAATGTCATTCTCTGCTGCAGAAAAGTGCTTGACATTTTCTGACCCGAATTTGGGGCCCCATATCTCGGGGACACTTGGTGCTAGGAACCCCAAATGTTGTATTCCAACCCAGTGGAATTAGCACTACAACATATCTAAAGATGGGGTTCCTAGCACTAAGTGACCCTGAGATACAGGGCCCCAAATCGGTCAACTGTGTCCATCTGCATGGGCACAGTGAGGCTGCAAATGGGCATCGTTGACCCTCTTTTCCACTTACAGTAGCTGCGCATTTCTCACCCTAGGCTTATACTCGAGTCAATAAGTTTTCCCATTTGTTTGTGGTAAAATTAGGTGCCTCGGCTTATATTCGGGTCGGCCTATACTCGAGTATATACGGTAATTTTTTGTCAGTGCACATGTCTAGTACATACATGACTCACTGTCCTTCCAACAGGTCACAATTGCTGGAGTTGGAAATAAAAAGCTTTGCTGCACGAGACCAGTGTTGCCAAGCACCCGTTAATTTACGGGCAGTCCGTAAATTTCACCCCATTTTCGGGGTGCCGTGAATGTCCATTATGGGCAGCGCTGCCATGCAACTGCATGCGCTGTTCCAAAGCCTGCAAGACTCGGGAACGATCGTACAGACTCGGCGGCGCATGCGCAGTAACGTAATGTCGTTGCCTGGCGCCATTTTTAAACAGAAGCCACTTGCTCTTCTCGGCGGTTGCCTGGCAGGCCTGCAGCCATCTTTTTTATGGGCAGCACTGCCCGTTATGGACATTCGCGGGCACGTGCTTGATTAGCTCTTCTCCCGCAGGCTCCCTGCAGGTTGTAAGACAATACCCGCAGTCTCTTCTCCCCTGCGCTCCGATCCGGTGGTACAACTCTCATGCTCTTTGAGGTCATCAAGTACAATGCAGGGCCCATAGTCCTTCACTGGACTTGAGGACGCCAAGGGACTGCTGCCAGAATGTAGGAGGGTACAGGAGAGCGCTGGCTGCTGGGGGAGAGCGGGATTGGCTAAGTAAAAGTGCTTGTTTCTGTACCCTAGATATAAACCACCATTTACTGGACATGTGCAGAACGAAAAAAAATTAGTTTAGTTTCCATTTTTTATTTACATAAATTTGTTTAGTTAAATTCATTTTATTTGTTTCATTCGTTTTCAGAATTCGTTTAGTTTATTCGTTTTCGAATCAAATCAAACTTTTTCGAAATTCGGATCGATTGGAAAAGTTTTCGAATTGCAAAGTCTTTCGAATTCGAATAGTTTTCCAATCTCCAAAGAGAATAAAATGTAATAGAAAATAAAGGAATAGAATACAAAAAAAATTGAATAGAATAGAAAAGAATATAACAGAAAATAAAATAATATACGGTAATAGAATAGAGTAAAACAGAACAAAATAGGATAAAAATAAAAGAACAGAATAGAATGGAATAAAAAAAAAAGATTAAAATAAAATAGAAAGATTATAACCATCTTCTGAAATTCGATTAGAATAGAAAAGAATAGAATTAAAAAAATAATAGAATAGAAATAATTTAACCATTTTCCAAAATTCAAATAGAATCAATTCGAATCTAAAAAGAATAGAAAAGAATTAGAAGTAAAATAGAATAGAAAATAACACAATAGTATAGAAAAAAACAGAACAGAATAGAATGAATATAAACATCTTCCTATTCTAATCTATTATTCTGATTCTATTTGAATTTTGGGAAATGGTTATATTCTTTCTATTCTAATCTATTGTTTTTTTAAATATACTTTTTTTATTTGTTCTATTGTATTATTTTCTATTCTATTGTAGTATTTTATTTTCTATTCTATTCTTTTCTATTCAAATTTATTCTATTTGAAATTCGAATTTCGGAAGATCGTTATATTCTTTCTATTCTATTCTGTTGTTTTTTTATATACTATTCTGTTATTTTCTATTCTATTCTAATCTATTCTTTTCTATTCTATTCAAATTCTAATGAAATCTATTTGAATTTTCGGAAATGGTTCTATTCATTCTATTCTATTGTTTTTTTAAATTCTATTCTTTTCTATTCTATTATAGTCTATTCTTTTCTATTTTTTTTGCTATTCTGTTCTTTTCTTATGTATTCGAATTCAAATTTATTGTATTTGAAATTCGAATTTCAGAACATGGTTATATTATTTCTTTTCTATTCTATTGTTTTTTTAATTCTATTATTTTCTATTCTATTATAGTCTATTCTTTTCTATTCTTTTTTTTGCTATTCTATTCTTTTCTATTCTATTCTTTTCTTATGTATTCAAATTCAAATTTATTCTATTTGAAATTCGAATTTCAGAACATGGTTATATTCTCTCTTTTCTATTTTATTGTTTTTTAATTCTATTCTTTTCTATTCTATTATAGTCGATTCTTTTCTATTCTTTTTTTGCTATTATATTCTTTTCTTTTCTATTCTTTTCTTATGTATTCAAATTCAAATTTATTCTATTTGAAATTCGAATTTCAGAAGATGGTTATGTTCTTTCTATTCTATTCTATTGTTTTTTTTTTTAATTGTATTATTTTCTATTATAGTCTATTCTATTCTATTCTTTTTTGCTACTCTATTCTTTTCTATTCTATTCTTTTCATGTATATATACAAATTCAAATGTATTCTATTTTAAATTTGAATTTCAGAAGATGGTTATATTCTTTCTTTGTTATTCTATTCTATTTGTTACTATTTTTTTTCTATTCTGTTATTCTGTTCTTTTATATTCTATTCTATTTTTATCTGTTAGGAAATTGGAAAACTTTTTGAATTTGAAAACGATTAGAATTTAAATTTCGTCCAAATTTTTTTTTTTCATTTTTCCAGATTTGTTTAAATTTGGTACTATTGTAATTGGGAAATTCGGATACATCTGAATTTCCGAAAAACGAAAATTCATGTGAATTTTAATTCGGAACGAAACGAACCGCACATGTCTACCATTTACCCTCTTGCAGCGTTGGGGTATCCCACTGCAAAGGGGGGGCATTTTTCATTTCCCATATTTCATAAAACATTGGAAATGTGTGCTATATACAGGATAGTGGGGCTCTGTGCCCACCGCAATACACAGTTCAAGCGCCTCCAGCACTGAATGTATTGGGGGGGGTTATAGAGTTTCTGGTAGTGGGGGGGTCTGTTGTTGCTGGTGGGGGATATATTGTTATTATAGAGGATCTACTGTTGCAGAGGGGGGTCTATGATGCTATAAAGAACAAAATATATCTCAAGCCCAAAAGTAGACATGTGCACAATAGAAAAATTTGTTTATTTTCGTTTCGTTTCTTTCGTTTCC
Organism: Lithobates sylvaticus; assembly: GCA_028564925.1. Taxonomy (NCBI): domain Eukaryota; kingdom Metazoa; phylum Chordata; class Amphibia; order Anura; family Ranidae; genus Lithobates; species Lithobates sylvaticus. The sequence continues at coordinate 258,978,470 of CM053032.1, read as the reverse complement.
GTTGATTCGTAAATTCGTAAGTCGTCGGTGTTCGTATTCGTAACGATTCGTATTTTCGTAAGAGTTATTTTTTCGTGGATTCGTTTTTCCGTTAGTTAAATTTTCGTTTATTCGAAATTCGTACGCATTCGTATTTTCGTAGATTTAGTTACATTCGTACTTTCGTTAGATTGATTTATTCGTACTTTTGTAACATTGTTTTCGTAGATTCGTAATCGGAGCATAATTCATAATGTTATGTAATGTGTATGCTATTATTACATTTTAAGAGACACGGAAAATTACGAATCGAAAAAAAAAGTTACGAATGTACTAATTTTTTCGTTCAATCCATTCGAAGAACGTTAAGCAGCGCCATTGTAAGAGACACGGAAAATTATGAATCGGAAAAAAAAAAAAGTTACGAATGTACAAATTTTTTCATTCAATCCATTCGAAGCACGTTAAGCAGCGCCATTCTAAGAGACACGGAAAATTACCAATTCAACAAAAAAAAAAAAAAGTTACGAATGTACGAATTTTTTCGTTCATTTTGATTTTCGTTGTTCCTGTTTTCGTTTTTCGGATTCTATTCTTTCGTAGTTTCGTTGTTTCTAATTTGGTCAATTCGGATTTTCGTTGTTTTTCGGATTCGTTAGATTCGAACATTCGTTATTCGTAAAAAATTTTAGCGAATCGTTCGTTCATTCGTACGATAACGAATGAACGAATATAACGAATTTTAACGAAAAACGAAAAAAAACTAAACTAATTGCACATGTCTACCCAAAAGCCTCTGAAGCCATCAGACACCTAGATGGGGCTCTTCTTAGAGACCCTGAGATTTCATAAAATCAATAATAGCTTATTACAAACTGTTAAAAATACATTTCACATACCGCAGGTAAAGTGTGACCATTCATTACTCTGTACTAAGAATCGAGCACAAAAATGGAAAATTTATATCAAATACTTACCGTAATTTTCCTTTCCTGATGGACTCCATGGCAGCCAACGTATGGGTTAATCCCGCCTCTCCTACCTCATAGGACCCCACTCCCATAAATCTTTGCTCCCAGCTAGGTACCGTGTTCCATAACTTAGCCTACTCCAGCAATGGGAGGGAACTCCGGCTGCCATGGAGTCCATCAGGAAAGGAAAATTACGGTAAGTATTTGATATAAATTTTCCATTTTCCTGACAGACTCCATGGCAGCCAACGTATGGGAAATAACTAGCCATACACTTCCGGGTGGGACAAATTGCTGGTTTTAGAAAAAAAAATTTAATTGGCATTGTCAACAGATAAGACATTCAAACCAAAATTAACTGAAGAAAGAGCGTGTCATAAATGTATTTATCGATGACCATGATGCTGCTTTGCAAATCACTTCCGCAGACACATGACGGGAAGCTGCCCAAGACGTCGAAACACTTCTAGTCGAGTGTGCTGTCACCGCCTCTGGAGGGACCATACCCTTAGCCGTATACGCCCTTTGAATAGCCTGGACAATCCAGGCTGATATGGATCTGGAGGAAGCACGTAATCCTCTATTCTTCCCTTGAAAGTAAATGAAGAGGTAATCCGATTTCCGGAAGGGAGCCGTTGCTTCCAGATAGACTCTTAGGATTTCTCCGACATCTAGAGGATGGATACTAGAATCGTCAGATGAATGGAATGTTGGGAGAACTATTTCTTGATTCTCATGAAAGACGGACGTCACTTTGGGATTTGATCCCAACATAGGGATCAAGACCACCCTATCCGGAAAAAAGGTGATAAACGGTTCTTTGAAACCCAGAGAGCTGATCTCAGATACCCTTTTGGCAGATGTTATGGCCACCAGGAACACTGTCTTGAGAAAAAGATCTTTGATGGACAATTGATCCATTTGTCGAAAATCCTCTCCTGAAAAGAAGTCCAAAACGAGGGGGAGATCCCACTTGGAGAATCTTGGCCTCCTTGGAGGTCTAAGTCTTGTTGCACCTTTAAAGAATTGCCTGACGAGAGGATGTTTTGCCCAAGCAACGCCTGTGAATGCAGAAATCGCAGAGACCTGAACTCTAAGAGAGCTAACGGCCAAGGGCAACTCCAGGCCTGTCTGCAGGAAACCCAGAATGTCCGATATTTTCGGGTCTTTAAATGAACCTCCAACAGTAGAGATGAAACTCACGAATCTTGCCCAGATTCTTTGGTACACTCTGTTAGTACCCTCTCTCCTGGCACTCATCAAGGTTTCAATTGCTGTGTTAGGACACCCTAAGGCTGTCAACCTTTCCCTTTCAACCACCAGACCATCAGGTGGAGATGGGATGGACATGGGTGAAGCGATGCTCCCTGTAGCAGGAGATCTGGCCTGGGAGGAAGAGGGACTGGGTCCCGACAACTGAGCTGCGTCAGGAGAGGAAACCATGGCCTGTTGGGCCAATATGGAATTACCGCTATTATTTCGGCTTCTTCCCAGCGGAGTCTTGACAGAAAACGGAGAATGACCGGTACTGGGGGAAAGGCATACGCCTTGAGAAACCTCCACTGTTCCGTCAACGCATCTATCCCATAAGCTTGGGGACAACGATTCCTCGTGTAATACTTCTCGAGTTTCGCATTGCAGGGTGATGCAAAGAGGTCCACTTCTGGTGTTACTCCTAGAGACAGAATCCAATTGAACACTTCTATATGGAGGGACCACTCGTTGTTGTCCAATGCTACTCTTGAGAGGAAGTCCGCCTGGACATTCTGGACTCCGGGGAGGTAAACAGCCGTCAGATTCGACAAATTCGCCTGGGCCCAAGCCATAATCGGACTGACCTCCTCTAGTAGATCTAGACTGCGAGTACCCCCTTGTCTCTTGATGTAGGCTACCGCAGTCGTGTTGTCCAACCTCAACAGAACCGAAGCTCCTGAAATCAGGTGACGGAAGGCTTGAAGAGCTTGAAAGGCAGCTCGGAGCTCCAAGACATTTGACACCACCCCTTGAGATGGGAAGTCCCATTTCCCCTGGGCTACTTCTGATAGACAGAGGGCTCCCCAGCCCCTGTTGCTGGCATCCGTCGTTACCACAATCCAGGAGATTGGTGCAATAGAGTGGCACTTGAGGAGATTCTCCTGATGAAGCCACCATGGAAGACACTCCCTCATGGACGGGGTCATTCTGACAAAGTGATCTTGTGACTCTGGGATCCATTGTTGAAGAAAACCCTTTTGGAAGGGTCGCATCCTCCACTGTGCCCATTTTACCATGGGAGCTGTGGCCACCATGGTGCCGATAACTCTGAGGCAATATGAAGCCCTGAGGCGAGGACATGTCAGGGCGAGCCGAATCCTGTCTTGAATTACTGGGATCTTCTCCATGGGTAAGGAGATGGTACTCTTTACCGTGTCGAACTGCGCCCCTAGGAATATCAGGGACTGGGTCGGATCCAACTGACTCTTCTCCCTGTTCAACAACCAGCCGAACTCCGTCAAGACCGAGATGACTTGGTCCCGATGTAAACGAAGCTGGTCTCTGTCCTGCGAGAGCAGGAGTAGATCGTCCAGGTAGTGGTGTAACCGGACACCTTTGACCCTGATTAGGGCTACCACTGCCAGTAGTACCTTTGAGAACACTCGAGGCGATGTTGTCAGCCCGAAAGGAAGACAGGTGAACTGGAGATGTCTCTGCTCCACTGCGAACCTGAGGTATTGCTGAAAATTCTTCGCGATTGGAACATGAAAATACGCATCCTTCAGGTCTACTGAGACCATCCAATCCCCTGGCTGAATCGTTTGACTTATGGTCAAGAGGGTCTCCATCTTGAACCTCTCCTTCTGGATGAAGGAGTTCAAGTACGTTAGGTCGATGACTGGCCTCCATGACCCGTTCTTTTTGAGAACCATGAAGAGAGGAGAATATATTCCCTGAAATTTTTCCTCTACTGGCACCGGAATGACGGCCCCTTGAGATATCAGAGAGTCCGTGTAGGCTAATAGAATTTCTCTCTTTTCTTCTGACTGTGGAAGAACTGTGGGAATAAAGCGGTGTGTAGGTGGGTTGGTGAAAGTCCAGGTATGACCTGTAGAAATAGTTTTGACTGTCCAGAAATCTTGGACCGAGGCTGCCCAGACGTGCTGGAAACGGAGTAATCGTGCTCCTACCTGCTCCACCTGGACAGGCTCCATATCAAAAGGACTTAGTCGTATCCCGACCCCCAGAGGGTGTGGTTTTTGTGGACTTCTGTCCTGAAGGTTGATTTCTTCGCCAGTTTTTCCTGAATTCCCTGCCAGGTCTGTAACGACGTGCGTCTCTAGCACGCTCCTGATCATGTCTAGGTTGAGCTCTTCTCTGGCTCAAGATATGACGATCCTGGGGTAGGAAACCTGACTTACCCCCGGTAGCGCGTGTGATGGCCGAGTCCAGCTTGTTCCCGAAGAGGGAGGAACCCTCAAAGGGAATCTTGCACCACGCCTGTTTGGAGGCCGGATCCGCCACCCATGGACGCAACCACAGGGCCCGTTTAGCTGTGACCGAAGATAGCATGACACGCGATACCAACCGGATAATGTCCAGGGATGCCTCACCCAGAAAAGCCGATGCCATCCTCAATTCGTGCACTGGGGAATTCCTGACCACGTCATCGGATATACTTCCCAGGGTTGCACCTACGTCATCTGTCCATGATTCCATGGCTTTCGACAAAGCCGCAAGAGCTAAGGCCGGTTTGCAGGCCATCCCTGCAGTAATATATATCCGTTTGAGATCAGTGTCGATCTTCCTTTCCAAACCATCTCTGAATGACACTGTATCTTCCAGTGGAAGCGTGACATGTCTCACCAATCTCATGAGCGCCGCATCAATGAGGGGGGCTGAATCCAGATATTTCACCTCCTCGCTCTTGAATGGGTACATTTTTGCCACTTTGGTGATTAAAGAGTTCTTTCTTTCAACCTTCCCCCATTCATCAGATATGATTTCACCAAGCTCACTTAGGAAAGGGAAATTCGGGCGCTCTTTTTTCAGATGTTTAAAATACTTCTTTTGTTTGGAGGGCATCTCTATTGGGTCTTCCCATTTTAGCGCATCTTTAACTGCCCTGACCAAATGAGGGACTTGAGAGAAGTCGAACCCCGCTCCATATTCATCCACCTCGACCTCCTCATCTGAGGATCCATTTGACGAGAGATAGTCATGAGAGGGACCCGGAACCTCAAGTTCGACTGCATCCGCAGTTGAGGCCGGTGCTGAAGGGGGAATGGTTATGTTGGCTGACTCTGTCCTGCTCAGAGATTCTTGCACAACCTTCCTGACCAGTGCTTCCACCTGCTGGTCACCTGCACCTCTCTCTTTCGCAGCTCTAGAGTAGCATGCTTCGCAGAGAGATCTGTCCTCCGGGACATAAGCCCTACACCCCCAGCAGGCTTTTTTTCTCCGTGCGACCGGAATGGCGGCGGGAATCATGTTTAGAGCCGGACCTTGATCTGTCCGTGTGATGTTTAGAAGAAGATCTTGACTTTGATTGGTCACGTTGTGACCTGGATTTCTCTTCACGTGCTACTGGATGATGATCGGACCTAGAAGGGCTGAGAAAAAAAACAGGAAACAAAATATTTTATAATTCCCCAATAACCCTGACAACCCCTGCAAAACAGGTAGAGGAAAAAAAATTCCGTCCTACCTGCGGCATAAGGGCTGACCACTAGGCGGCGACGACACATCCATGGCAATGGCAAAAACAGCAGAGACTGCAGGCAAGACATAATATATAAACATCCCACAATAGCCTAGGCAAGTAACATATTGCTGCATAAGACAAAGGGGTGTTCAGCCTACCTTCCACAGAAACCGCTATATGAACAAGAAAACAGCGTTTGCAGATTCCTCTCAGAAGCCAGGGCATAGCTGTATCTGACAGCTATTTGAATCTGCCGCCCTGGATGACGTCACGGCGCTCCGAGCGTCGTCGTGCGCCGCCTTACGACGCCCGCGCGCATGCGCGGCCACCGCCGTTCCGCCCGGACTGCGCATGCGCGAGCCAAGCCTCACTCTGGCTCAGGGCCGTGCGCATGCGCCGTAGGGACGAACAGCGGCGGACTGGAACGCAAATGCGCTCCAGCCGCCATACTGAGGACACACAGGAAACAAACACACAGAATAAACACCGGCTGCCATGGAATATGATAAAAGCATACGATACCCATCCAGTATGACGAAGCGATCCGACCTGACCCTCCAAGCGCCGTTCACAGGCGGGCACGACCGGGCATCAAATGGAAGGCCTCCTGCTAATAGCGAGGACGAATGGCCAAATTGCCGCTTGCCAGTCAATGACTGGATAGTAAGCTCTTCAGGCACCACAACATCACCCGTGTCCACCCTGCTAATAGCTGGGCAACTGGACTCCAAAACCGCCATCTCTTCACCGCCAACGCAAGGGGAACGCCAGGACTGGATCACTACTCCTTAAGGTAAGAACTACCTCTTTAGTCCTAAGGAGGAGGACAAAAAAGGAACACGGTACCTAGCTGGGAGCAAAGATTTATGGGAGTGGGGTCCTATGAGGTAGGAGAGGCGGGATTAACCCATACGTAGGCTGCCATGGAGTCTGTCAGGAAAAAAAAATTCTTCACACGTAACCTTCAATTAATGGCGTCAAAGGCCAGCGCGTTTTTTCTACGTATTCGCTTCCTGAGGAGTCACGCCAGAGAATATGTACAGGGTGGTCCTCACTACATGATAAGTTGTGATTATAAGGGCCGAAATACAAATAATATAACAAGCAAAGCGACATAGGAAAAAAAAAATACTGTCCCCTACTGGCAAGATATGCTACCTGCTGGGGAATTTATTGTTGCCGGAGGAAGGGTCTAAGGGATTTTTTGTTGCTTGTGGGGGGGGGGTCTATTGTTGCTGGGGTTGATATATTGTTTCTGCAGGGTCGGTTTTTCCTAGCATTAATCTATTATTGCAGGTTTGGTATTTATTGTTGCTGGGCAGGTGTATTGTTGCTGGGGGGATCTATTGTTTCTGGGGGTTCTGTTGTTGCTGGGGTTGATCTATTTTTTCTGGGGGGTGTTTTCTTGCTGGGTTTGATCTATTGTTGCAGGTTGGGGATCTATTGTTGCTGGAGGGTTCATGTTGCTAGAGTTGATCTGTTGTCGCTGGGAGGTCTGTTGTTGCAGGTTGGGGGTTTATTGTTGCTGGGGTTGATCTGTTGATGTTGTGGGGGAGAAGGGGGTCTATTGTTGCTGGAGTTGATCTATTGTTGCAGGTTGGGGATCTATTGTTGCTAGAGTTGATCAATTGTTGCAGGTTGGGGGTCTATTGTTGCTATAGTTGATCAATTGTTGCAGGTTGGGGGTCTATTGTTGCTGGGGTTGACCAATTGTTGCAGGTTGGGGGTCTTTTGTTGCTGGGGTTGATCTATTGTTTCTGGGGGGTCTTTTGTTGCTGGGGTTGATCTATTGTTGCAGGTTGGGGATCTATTAATGCTGGAGGGTTCATCGTTGCTAGAGTTGATCTGTTGTCACTGGGGGTCTGTTGTTGCAGCTTGGGGGTTTATTTTTGCTGGGGTTGATCTGTTGATGTTGTGGGGGGGGGGTCTATTGTTGCTGGCGTTGATCTATTGTTGCAGGTTGGGGATCTGTTGTTGCTAGAGTTGATCAATTGTTGCAGGTTGGGGGTCTGTTGTTGCTGGGGGGGTCTACTGTTGCTGGGGGGGTCTAATGTTGCTGGGGTAGTTCTATTGTTGGTGATTTTTTGTTGCTGGAGGGGGGTTATATTGTTGCTGGGGTTGATCTGTTGTTGGGGGTTCTATTGTTGATGGGGCAGATCTACCGTTACAGATTGGGGATCTATTGTTGCTGGAAGCTCTGTTTTAGCTGGTGTTGATCTATTGTTCCAGGTTGGGGGTTCTTTTGTTGCTGGAGTTGATCTATTGTTGCAGGTAGGGGGTTCTTTTGTTGCTGGAGTTGATCTATTGTTGCAGGTTGGGGGTTCTTTTGTTGCTGGAGTTGATCTATTGTTGCAGGTTGGGGGTTCTTTTGTTGCTGAAGTTGATCTATTGTTGCAGGTTGGGGGTTATTTTGTTGCTGGAGTTGATCTATTGTTGCAGGTTGGGGATTCATTGTTTCCGGAGGGTCTGTTGTTGCTGGTGTTGATCTATTGTTGCAGGTTGGGTATTTTTTGTTGCTGGGGGGGGGGTCTATTGTTTCTGAGGGATCTGTTGTTGCTGGGTAGGATCTATTGCTGCTGGGAGGGGTCTATTGTTGGTGGGGTTGATCTTATTTTGCAGGTTTGGGATGTATTGTTGCTGAGGGGATCTGTTGTTGCTGGGGTTGATCTATTGCTGCTAAGGGGGGGGGGTCTATTGTTACTGAGGGGTCTGTTGTTGCTGGGGTTGATCTATTGGTGCTGGGGGGGGGGGTGGGGGGTCTATTGTTGCTGGGGGTTGATCTTCTGTTGCAGGTTGGGGATGTATTGTTGCTGGGGTTGATTCATTATTACAGGTTGGGGATCTATTGTTCCTGGGGGGTTATTGTTCCTGCAGGAATTTATTGTTCATCCATGGGGATCTTTGTTCAGGCACTTCCTGTTATAGGGTGACAACGCTCCGCCCCCAACTCCCAATTCTGCATCTATAGTGTCACCTTGACACATATTGCAACAAAAAAGGCTAAAAATATTTTATTTAAAAAATAATCATGAATTATAACATACATTTTATTTTTATTTTTTTTAGGAGTTTAACATTATAGGTATTATTTATCAATATAAAATTGGGTAAACAGTTTGAGTGTAGGGGATTGGTTCGTTCACGGTATCCAATAAAAGTGTGGGAGGGGGTTTATTTTTATTTATTTTTTTTTATTTTTTTTCCCCTTTGGGTGGAATATTTCCAATTTTTGGTGATTTTTCACTTTTTCTGAGAACTTTGAAAAATCTGGTCTTTTGAGAGGAGCGCGCCACGGGATAGATCCAGTTTGTTATTTATTTTTTATTTATTTTTTATTAAGTTTCTACACATATATAACATTCCACATCATTTCAAAGACAAATATACAAAACATTTGTGTTATTTTTATGAATGTTTTGTATTTGTCTTTGAAATGAAGTGGAATGTTTTATATGTGTAGAAACTTAATAACAAAATAGGAAAAAATAAAATAAAAATAACATACAATGATTGGCAAATAAAACGCCCTTCAGTTATGGTTTCCATCTCCATAAACTCTGTAAATTGTAGAGATGGGCATGGAAGGGTGGCACCCTCTGTAGTCCAGGCGCACGTAGCATTAAACAAGGGCCCTGTATCCAGGAGCGGAGTTTTCTCTTTTATTGTGGAAGGAGGGGAGCCCCCCCCGGTGTCAGCGGCGCTCCTGTGCTCGGTGATCTGGGATACTCGGGACACAAGCCGCCTTTGTAGCCCCTGAAAAAAAAAAACAGCCCAGCCGAGGAGAACGGCACGGCCTGGAAGACGAAGCCGCAAACATCCCCAAACAGGAAATTCCCAGGCCGGGCAAAACTTCACCGCCGATGCCTGTGTTCTGCAACCCGAGTCCTGACGTGAAATCTTCTGGCTGCCGCTGTTTACAGGGAAACACAATATCCACAGCGACCGGATCGGATCCCCGGCGCGGCGAGGACTGCAGGAAGGCCGGCGTTGGGGTCCTAATTAGCCCTATTACCGTCCACTTCCCACTTTGCAAGCTTGCGGTCGCCACTTATCATGCTATATTCGCTGAAAATACGTTATTTAGGAATTGAAAAGAAAACTTTTCTGGAGAGATGCTACAGGGAGCAATGTTGGATCATTCAAGGCTTGGTTGTCATTGTAGGGTGTGCAGTAGACATGTGCACAACAAAAAAATTTGTTTATTTTCATTTTGTTTTTTTCGTTTCCGAAAAAAAATAGTTTTTTTTCGTTTCATTTTTTTCGTTTCCGTTGATTCGTAACGATTCGTACATTCGTTAGTCGTCGGTGTTCGTATTTGTAACGATTCGTACATTCGTAAGAGTTATTTTTTCGTTGATTCGTTTTTTCGTTAGTTTAATTTTCGGACGCATTCATATTTATTCGTACATTCGTAACATTCGTAGATTCGTAATCGGAGCATAATTCATAATTGTATGTAATGTGTATGCTATTATTACATTTTAATAATTTACGAATCGAAAAAAAAAGTTACGAATCGAAAAAAAAAAGTTACGAATCGAAAAAAAAGTTACGAATGTACGAATTTTTTTGTTCAATAGACACGGAAAATTACAAATCGAAAAAAAATAAAAATAAAGTTACGAATCGAAAAAAAAAGTTACGAATGTACGAATTTTTTTGTTCAATCCATTCGTACATTCGTAACTTTTTTTTTCGATTCGTAACTTTATTTTAATTTTTTTTCGATTTGTAATTTTCCGTGTCTATTGAACAAAAAAATTCGTACATTCGTAACTTTTCACGTTTAGCAGCGCCATTGTTGAAAATGACCAATTCAACAAAAGAAAAAAGTTACGAATGTACGAATTTTTTTGTTCGTTTTCGTTTTTCGGATTTTCTTCATTAGTACATTCGTTGTTTCTAATTAGTTTTTTTCGGATTTTCGTTGTTTTTCGGATTCGTTCGATTCGAATAATTCGTTAATCGGATTCGTACGATTCGTTACGATTCGTTATTCGGATTCGTACGATTCGAATGATTCGCTCATTCGTACGAAAACGAACGAACGAAAATAACGAAAAAAAAAACGAAAAAAAACGAAACGAATTGCACATGTCTAGTGTGCAGGTGTCCGCATGCCGTCACGTGTAGGGCAGCTCGTCTTAAGGGATGCCCTATGCACAATAAAGCTGGGCAAAAGTAAAAAATAAATAAAAAAGTTATTTATTTCAGGTACAGTACTTATATAGCGCCGTCAAATTTACGAAGCGCTTTACATATACATTGTACATTCACATCAGTCTCTATACTCAAGGAGCTTACAATCTAAGTTCTCTAACTCACATTCATACATCCTAGGGCCAATTTAGACAGGAGACAATTATCATCTCAGCGTGTCTTTGGAGGGTGGGAGGAAACCGGAGTACCCGGAGGAAACCCAGGCAGGCACAGGGAGAACATGCAAACTCCAGGCAGGTAGTGTCGTGGTTGGGATTTCGAACCAGTGACCCCTTTGCTGCCAGGAAACAGGTGGGGCAACTTTAGGGGGGGTCTGGGCGGCTGGTGATTTGTTTTTTTTTAGGATGTGTTGATTTGTGTGTTGAAGCCAGGTACAGTATAAATTATTACTCACAGAGCCAGGTATAAATTATTACTCACAGAGCCAGGTATAAATTATTACTCACAGAGCCAGGTACAAGTTATTACTCACAGAGCCAAGTATAAATTATTACTCACAGAGCCAGGTATAAATTATTACTCACAGAGCCAGGTACAAGTTATTACTCACAGAGCCAGGTACAAATTATTACTCACAGAGCCAGGTACAAATTATTACTCACAGAGCCAGGTACAAATTATTACTCACAGAGCCAGGTACAAGTTATTACTCACAGAGCCAGGTACAAAGTATTACTCACAGAGCCAGGTACAAGTTATTACTCACAGAGCCAGGTACAAAGTATTACTCACAGAGCCAGTAATAAATTATTACTCACAGAGCCAGGTACAAATTATTATTCACAGAGCCAGGTATACATTATTACTCACAGAGCCAGGTATAAATTTTTACTCACAGAGCCAGTAATAAATTATTACTCACAGAGCCATGTACAAATTATTACTCACAGAGCCAGGTACAAATTATTACTCACAGAGCCAGGTACAAATTATTACTCACAGAGCCAGGTACAAATTATTACTCACAGAGCCAGGTACACTTACAGAGCCAGGTACAGGGGGTACCCGGGTTACGAACCCGTTAGGGACTGTCCTCCTATTTGCAATTTGGAAATGTTCGTAAGTCGGCCACGCATGCGCAGAACGACAAATACGGACATTTCCAATGTTCCATCGAATGCCGTTCTGCACATGCGTGGCAAATTACAGACATTTCCGATGTTTTCCGTCATTTTCCGAGGCTCTGTCTGGCCGTGCATGTGCAGAACGGCCGATGTCTGTGCAAAATGGCAGAGGGTCCCCGGCGCGCTCGATTCGTAAGTAGGAGATGTTCGTAGGTTGGGCGTTCGTAAGTCAGGGACCCCCTGTACAAAGTATTACTCACAGAGCCAGATATAATTTATTACTCACAGAGCCAGGGATAAATTATTACTCACATAGCCAGGGATAAATTATTACTCACAGAGCCCGGTATAAATTATTCCTCACAGAGCCAGGTACAAATTATTCCTCACAGAGCCAGGGATAAATTATTACTCACAGAGCCAGTAATAAATTATTACTCACAGAGCCAGTAATAAATTATTACTCACAGAGCCAAGTATACATTATTACTCACAGAGCCAGGTACAAATTATTACTCACAGAGCCAGGTATAAATTATTACTCACAGAGCCAGGTATAAATTATTACTCACAGAGCCAGTAATAAATTATTACTCACAGAGCCAGGGATAAATTATTACTCACAGAGCCAGTAATACATTATTACTCACAGAGCCAGTAATAAATTATTACTCACAGAGCCAGGTATACATTATTACTCACAGAGCCAGGTATAAATTATTACTCACAGAGCCAGTAATACATTATTACTCACAGAGCCAGTAATAAATTATTACTCACATAGCCAGGTACAAGTTATTACTCACAGAGCCAGGTACAAGTTATTACTCTCAGAGCCAGGTACAAATTATTACTCTCAGAGCCAGGTATAAATTATTACTCACATAGCCAGGTATACATTATTACTCTCAGAGCCAGGTACAAATTATTACTCACAGAGCCAAGTATAAATTATTACTCACAGAGCCAGATATAAATTATTACTCACAGAGCCAGATATAAATTATTACTCACAGAGCCAAGTGCAAATTATTACACTCAGAGCTAGGTACAAATTATTACTCACAGATCGAGGTATAAATTATTACTCTCAGAGCCAGGTATAAAAAAGATCATAGTTACCATTAAGGAAAGGAGCTCTCTCTTGCCCTGGAGCATCAGATCTAACCCCTTCACAGGTGGGAAGAGGAGTGGACATGTACTGCTTTCCCTATATGCGGCTGCAGCACCTCGTCGGCTTTCATGTGCATATGAGACCCGCCTCCCGCACTTGAAAGCCATCAAGGTGCTGCGCCCGCATATAGGGAAGGTGGTGGCCTTGGCTTCTCTGCCCCTCCTCCTCTCCTTGCGTCCTGGTTGCCAGGTGACCGGTGGCTGCAGGGCACATGCGCGAACTGTGGCTTTCAGTAGACATAGTGGGCGGGGGGAATGGAGAGACTTTCTGATCCTCCCACCTTCACCAGGCATATGCATGCACATCGTCCCACGGCCGGCCCTGCCAGCTCTTTTTAGCCTCGGCCCACCGGGCAACCCCCAAGTCTGCCCTATGGCCAGTCCGGGCCTGTAACTGAGTAATTTTGCAGTATTTTAGAGTATGATAAAGTATAATAAAATATAAAATAAGAATAAAATAAAAGCAAAAATATAAAAATAAAGATTAAAAAGCAAAAAATATAAAAATAAAAAGGGAAGGAAAAGTACAGTAATGACTGAAACTGTTGTACCTATGTGTAAGAACGTGTCATTTCAGTCCAGAGGCTATGTGGAGCAATGGGATAATTTCCAAAGGGATTTCCAGAGGGCTACTGTTGTGGGTTTAAAACTTTAAGAACACTTTAAGAGCTTTAAGTGTGATTTCTGTCTGCTGCTTCATTCCTCTGCTATCAACATGAATCACTTCTGACAAGTTTTTCTAGTTTTTTAGCACTGGGAAGCACTTTTGGAAAGATAAAACGTGTATTTTATATACAACTATAGGGATATAGGGATCAGACCAAAATGAGGGACAAATGATGGGGGAAAGCGGGACAGAGGGAAATTGCTCCAAATCAGCGACAGTCCCTCCAAGGGACAGTTGGGAACTATGAACGGGGTACACCTTATGTAGGAGGATTTGTTTTATCTCCGTGTATCACCTGAGGCCAGTCACTTCACTGAGTATATGTAAGGGGGTTACAACCACTTCAAATAATAAATAAAACGGTTTACTGACCCCCGTTTTCTTTATGTACCGGATACAATGATGGCACCATGAATAAGTCATTAATGATCTGATCCTCTATGTTCCAGACTCCAAAGATTCCAAAGAAAAGAACAAGATGGAGATACTTTACATCTTGGTCCCCAGCGTCACCATCCCGCTGGCCATCGCTTTGCTGTTCTTCTTCATCTGCATCTGCCGGAATAACCAGAAGGCCTCATCGCCGGCAGTGCCGCGGCAGCCCAAACACGTCCGAGGACAGAATGTAGAGATGTCCATGCTGAATGCTTATAAGCCAAAGGTAATACATACATAAAGAACTGCTGTCCCCTCTTTGGTTTTATATATGGGGCCGTTTATTACAATTGCATTGGGGGTGAAGCTCTGCTTTTTTTTTTTTTTTCCCGTTTTGGACAAAGTAGGAATTGGTAAAGTATATCTAAATCCAAACATTTTTTTGTTTAGTTTTGAATGTACCAGAGCTGGTTGAAAACCCTTTCGAGTTTTTTTTCTCTCCTGTCCTATTGGAGAGATATCCCTTCACTGCCTGTCCTGTGATGTGTGTGTGATAGCACGGGCCCCGTGGCCAAATTTGTTCCGATAGGGAACACTTAGCAGTAAATTCTTGGATGTACAGGCAGTCCCCAAACATCCGACTTACATACGCAGGGCTGGCCCAAGACATTGTGCTGCCTGGGTCCAAGAATGAAATGCTGCCCACCCCCCAAAAAAATAAATCACGCCCACCAAAAGGTCCCCCATCCATTCTTTTATATCATGATAATTACAACTAAAATTACATTTATCAGGAAGTCAGATTTACATGCAACAGCACCTTGTCTAAATGCAAAATTATACGACCTACTATTATGTTCAATTCCAAGGGGTGGGCTAGGGCAGTATAGGGGCAGGCTAGAGCAGTATATATACAGGCTAGGGTAGTATAGGGGCAGAGTAGGGTAGTATATAGACAGGCTAGGGTAGTATAGGGGCAGACTCAGTAGTATATAGACAGGCTAGGGTAGTATAGGGACAGGCTAGGGTAGTATATAGACAGGCTAGGGTAGTATAGGGGCAGACTAGGGTAGTATATAGACAGGCTAGGGTAGTATATAGACAGGCTAGGGTAGTATATAGACAGGCTAGGGTAGTATATAGACAGGCTAGGGTAGTATATAGACAGGCTAGGGTAGTATATAGACAGGCTAGGGTAGTATAGGGGCAGACTAGGGTAGTATATAGACAGGCTAGGTTAGTATATAGACAGGCTAGGGTAGTATATAGACAGGCTAGGGTAGTATATAGACAGGCTAGGGTAGTATAGGGGCAGACTAGGGTAGTAAATGAACAGGCTAGGTTAGTATATGGACAGGCTGAGGTAGTATATGGGCAGGCTAGGGTAGTATAGGGGCGGACTAGGGTAGTATATAGACAGGCTAGGGTAGTATAGGGGCAGGCTAGGGTAGTATATAGACAGGCTAGGGTAGTATATAGACAGGCTAGGGTAGTATAGGAACAGGCTAGGTTAGTATATGGACAGGCTGAGGTAGTATATGGACAGGCTAGGTTAGTATATGGACAGGCTAAGGTAGTATATAGACAGGCTAGGGTAGTATAGGGGCAGACTAGGGTAGTATATAGACAGGCTAGGGTAGTATATAGACAGGCTAGGGTAGTATAGGGGCAGACTAGGGTAGTATATAGACAGGCTAGGGTAGTATAGGGGCAGGCTAGGGTAGTATAGGGGCAGGCTAGGGTAGTATATAGACAGGCTAGGGTAGTATATAGACAGGCTAGGGTAGTATAGGGGCAGACTAGGGTAGTATATGAACAGGCTAGGTTAGTATATGGACAGGCTGAGGTAGTATATGGACAGGCTAGGGTAGTATATGGACAGGCTAGGGTAGTATATAGACAGGCTAGGGTAGTATATAGACAGGCTAGGGTAGTATAGGGATGGGCTAGGGCAGTATCTGGGGCGGGCTAGGGTAGTATAGGGGCAGGCGGAGTGGCCAGTAGTCATCATGACACAAAAAACTGCTGGGTAAATAGAAGAGAAGGAGAGGCAGCTATGGTTCAATTTGCTGCCCCTCTCAAAGTGCTGCCTGGGTCCAATGGTCCCACTGGGACCCATGGTAGGGCCTGCCCTGTATATATGCCTCATACTTACAAATGGAGGGTGACAACAGCAAGTGAGGGGAAATCTATATTCGGTTTTGGATAGATTGGGTTTGAGGAAGTGGTGTGAACTCCAGACTGATAGAGCTGTTAGAAAATTAGTGATACGTGAGGAGACTGAGCTGAGGGGTAGAGAAATAGATTTTGGTGTCGTCAGCGTAGAGCTGGTATTGGAGCCATGGGAGCTGACCCAGGGAGGAGGTGTAGATTGAAAATAGAGAGACCCCAACAGAGAAAGGAAGAGAAGAGGTGGAAGTAGAGTTGTAAGTTGGATAAGTAGGAATAGAACCAGCAAAGAGTACATATGATCTGATACTTTTGGATATGAAGTCATATGATCCATCCTCTATTGCTGCTGAGAAACCGTTACATTGTTACTTTATACTGGTTCTAACATAGATCTGTGAGCCCATCCAAGGTTTAATCAGTGTTGAGCCTTGATGAAGTAAGAAGTTGCCCCAAAAAGGTGTTGGCTGTTTTTATGCCCTATTCATCAACAGTTGAAGTTATCTGAGGCTCTTTCATCCATTTTTGGTCTGGTGCTCCTTTCTTTATGTCTGTGATATGATCCAGCCTGACCCGATCACCCGACCCACCTAGAGCAACCATGTCCCCCCATATCTACAGTCTGCCTCCATTGTTCGGTGTGACCAGCGTGTTTCAACAAACACAAAACTCAGCTCCTTCTAAAACTTCTACAAATTCATTAGAAAGGAAATAAAACAAGTTTAAAAAACGGCCATTGCAGATGCTTATCAGTTACAATAACAATATGGGAAGAAAAAAAAAATGTTTTTAGCTTTTTGATTCCCGAGACGATGGATCTAATAAACCTAATCCTTGCCTTCTCCAATAAAATGAAGATACTGATGGCAAGACAGGAACAGCCGGATTGAATTTTCCATTACAGAATGTTTATTCTGGCCCCGGTTCAACTCCGGCGTACACATATATATATTTTCTCCCGTACATCGTCATACAACACGTACTTGTCAAACACAAAAGAACCTCGTCATGGGCAGTTCCCATTGGCTTAGGAAGACTCGGGACTGCCAGATCTTAATGGGCTCTCTTCATTAGCAAGTCTTCTGAAGCTGGTTTAGGCAAGCGAAGGTCATTCAGAGGACATCACACGTTCATTGCTGAGATATAATTTACTATATATCAGGATCTAAACAAGTTTGGCCTTCAGGATTTGGGTAATGTAAACCATCTGGACTTTGACAACACAGCTCATTTCCTGCCATCACCATGCATGAGACCAGCTCCGTACTTCAATACCGCCATTTGACTTACTTCACCGCCTTAGTCTTAGTTATTGTCTTTTATGGGGTTTTTAATTTCACTTTGATATGTTAGACATTAAAGGGCTATTAGTTATCTGTGTTTGAAGACTGGTGATTGTTCTTTTAAGTCTAAGGTTGAAGCTGTTGAATAGTTATAAGCTAGTGCAATAAATACGAACGCTACAGTAATATAATATCAGTTTCCCCATTAAAGTAGAACTCCAGGCAAAACATCTTTATATAGTTTTTTTGCCGCTTGCCTACCTTCCTAGAATATGTAGTCCATGTTCTGGTTGAAAAATCCAATTAACAAAAACGATGTGCTGCGGCAATTAAAGTGGTATAAATACAGCTGTTCTGTGAAGCCCTCAGAGGTTTCTTATGCCCCGTACACACGGTCGGATTTTCAGACGGAAAATGTCCTATCGGACCATGTTGTCGGAAATTCCGACCATGTGTGGGCTCCATCGGACGTTTTTCCGTCGGAATTTCCGACGGAAAAAGTTTGAGATCCTGCTCTCAAATTTTCCGACAACAAAGTCCTATCGGACTTTTTCCGATCGTGTGTAGCGAATTCCGACGGACAAAATGCCACGCATGCTCAGATCACATTACAAGACCAAAGCTATTGGCTACTAGCCTCTACGTAGTCCCGTCGTACGCAACGAACGTCACCACGTTCAGGATGATCGGATTTTTCTGACAACTTTGTCCGACCGTGTGTATGCAACACCAGTGTCAGACAAAATCCGTCTGAAAAAATCCCACGGATTTTGTGGTCGGAATTTCCGACCGTGTGTACGGGGCATTAGAGAACCTTAGTGAACAAGCAGCATCATGAATGCCAAGGAACACACCAGACAGGTCAGGGATAAAGTTGTAGAGAAGTTTAAAGCAGGGTTAGGTTATAAAAATATATCCCAAGCTGTGAACATCTCAGGGAGCTCTATTCAATCCATCATCCGAAAATAGAACAGGTAGTATTTTCGTATTAGTATTTGATTAATGCTCTTCTTGCTCGGCCTCTCAGTTTAGTTTGGTGGACGGTCATGTCTTGGTAGGTTTGTAGTTGTGCCATACTCTTTCCATTTTCGGATGATTGTGAACAGTGCACTTGTGAACAGTGCTCTAGAAGATGTTTAAAGCTTGGGATATTTTTTATAACCTAACCCTGCTTTAGGCCTGGGTCACATCTATGTATTTGTTACACCACCCTCTAGTTAGGTAGGTGCTGGAGTGAGGATTTTCTAGCAGAGTAGGTACATTTAGCAGAGTAGGTACATTTTTGTTTTGATTCTGGGCTGGGAGTGGCTCAGGGTAGCAGGTATTTTGAAAACCATTTATCATTTTCCTTCCACGTTACAGTTATGTGCCACTTTGTGTTGGTCTTTCACAGGGGGGTCTCCAAACTGCAGCCCGAGGGCCAGATGTGGTCCTTTGCTAGCCTTTATCCGACCCTTGGGGCACAAGTCTTCCCACTGACACCGACAATGTGGCACTATATCTTTCACCGATACCAATGATGGGATACTATTCCTCCTACTTATAGGGGGAATACTCCTCCTCCTATTGACCACCAACCCTGAGGCCATATTTATTCTCACTGATGCTGGGCCCGTGACATTTTCTGCCCCTACTGGCCACAATCCGTCCCTCCTAAAGTCTGAAGGACAATAAAGTGTCCCTTTTGTAATACAAGCGTCCCAAGTATTGAGCTTAAAAGTTGGCTTTGAGGATCCAGGCAATGTGGCAGGAACCCACGCCTTCCCGCACCAAGGTAGGGGGGCAGATATCACAAAAGGCCAGGAGGACCTACAAGAGGTTAGCGGGAAGGCGTGGGTTCCTGCCGCATTGCCTGGATCCTCAAAGCCAACTTTTAAGCACAATACTTGGGACGCTTGTATTACAGCCGTTAGTGGTAATTAGAAAATCACAATCTAATGTTTTAATGTCAATACATATTCTGGTTTGACTCTTTAATGTGTCCACTTATACAATGTATTTCCCTCTAGAGTTCTTTTACTCTTTCCCCCAGAAAGAAGACCTCTACTGACAATGGTCGAAACGCGTTGAAGTTTTTTTTTAGTATGAATATATATGCCTATATCATGCTATGTTTTCCATGCACTTTCAATGGCTGTTTGTTGATGTATTTGCATTAGCCTCATCCACAGAGCTTTTGTATGTTATTACCTTTTTTAATAAATTTATATTTTTCTAAATTACCTTTGGAATTGTTGCTGCAATACAAAACCCCATGGGGAAACCTTTCCTATCCAAGATGCATTTATTTTTTTGGTTGTGACATTGCAAAATGTGGAAAATTTCAAGGGGGAGGGAATACTTTTTCAAGGCACTGTATGAAGCACTTTATGCATATGATACATCAAGGAAGTAGAATTTCATCCACAGGAAGACTCCTATTAAAACCACTTGCTTACCGGGCCTATTTTGGCCTATTTTCCTTCATGTAAACATCATCATTTTTTTGCTAGAAAATTACTCAGAACCCCAAAACATTATATACGGTTTTTTTAGCAGACACCCTAGGGAATAAAATGGCGATCATTGCAACTTTTTATCTCACACGGTATTTGCGCAATCATTTTTCAAACGCCTTTTTTTGGGAAAAAAACGGTTTCATGAATTAAAAAATGACAAAACAGTAAAGTTAGCCCAATTTTTTTATATAATATGAAATATGATGTTACGCCGAGTAAATAGATACCGAACATGTCAGGCTTTAAAATTGCGCACAATCGTGGAATGGCGCCAAACTTCGGTACTTAGTAATCTCCATAGGCGACGCTTTCAATTTTTTTTACAGGTTACCAGTTTAGAGTTACAGAGGAGGTCTAGTGCTAGAATTGTTGCACGCGCTCTAACGCACGCGGCGATATCTCACATGTGTGGTTTGAGCGGCGTTTACATATGTGGGCGGGACTTGCGTGTGCGTTAGCTTCTGAGCGCGAGCTACAGGGGTCAGGGGCGTTTTACATTTTTTTTGATTATTTATTTATTTTTATTTTACTTAATTTTTTTTATTTTTACACTTTTTTAAAAAAAAAAAAATTTTTTGGATCACTTTTATTCCTATTACAAGGAATGTAAACATCCCTTGTAATAGGAATGTATGTGACAGGTCCTCTTTATGGAGAGATGTGGGGTCAATAAGACCCCACATCTCTCCTGCAGGCTGGAAAGCATGAGATCGGTAAAAAAAAATTTACCGATCTCTTGCTGACAGCCGCGATCGCGGCTTTGTTTACTTCCGGGTATGACGTCACGCCCGGGCCTCCGACGCTCATAGAGATGACTGGTGACTATCTGGTCACCGGAAATCTCTATGCTCGTCATCCGACGGCGAGCGATTCTTTCTCCGGGCCCCCGATGGCACGGGAGAGCCCGGAGAAGCACCGGATAAACGCCGGCCGGAAAGAATGATATCTGAATGATGCCTATAGCTGCACGCATCATTCAGATATCCCCACTCAAAGTCAAGGACGTCATATGACGTCCTTGGTAATCAAGGGGTTAATGACATGCCTTCTTGACATAACCCACAACTCCCCATTTTAATCCACCTTCTTTAGCCAATTAATAGTTTGATTCTATCTCCACCCAAAACCAAATTTGAAGTGCATGTTGTCGTACCTTTTTGAATAGATAGCCAGTGTTCATAGTAAAGCCCCATACACACGGTCGGATTTTCCGATGGATTCTGTCCTATCGGACAATGTTGTCGGAAAGTTGTATCTCCTGCTCTAAAAATTTTCCGACAACAAAGTCCGATCACACCAATTCCGATCGTGTGTAGCGAATTCCGACGGACAAAGTGCCACGCATGCTCAGATCACATTACAAGACCAAAGCTATTGGCTACTAGCCTCTACGTAGTTCCGTCGTACGCAACAAACTTCACCACGTTCAGAATGATCGGATTTTCCGACAACTTTGTCCGACCGTGTGTATGCAACACCAGTGTCGGACTAAATCCGTCGGAAAAAATCAGATGGATTTGGTGGTCGGATTTTCCGACCGTGTGTATGGGGCTTTAAGAGGTGACTGAGCTGTGAAGGTTAGCCCTCAGCGGTGGGTCTGGAAATCTGTAAGAAGTCAGTGTGGTGGAATCTGTTTGCTTCTGTGTAGGGAGTCAAATAGTTTCCAATATTTAATTGCACCCAGTGGCCGATTTATATAACTATTAATAGAAGGAATTTCTCAGTGTTATTTATGGAAGGCTGCCTGCGGTGCGAGGTTAACGCTGTGTAATCAGGAGCAATTCTATTTCATAAAAATATGTAGCTGTATGTTCTTATCAATACTTCAACGTGAGTCGGAGCAAATATGGCAAAACTTCGACCCTGACGTAAGAGTATTACAAAAGGGTGAAGCTGGATGGTATGTTCAAAGGGAGTATCCTGTCAACATCCTAAAATCTCAAAATACAAAAAAAGGGGAACCCCCCCCCTCCCAAGGAACTTTTAATGCAATATCATATGTGTAAGTTTAACCACATTCAGCAGCCCCGGAAGATTTGGCTGCTGAATGACCGGGCCATTTTTTGCGATACGGCACTGCGTCGCTTTAACTGACAATTGCGCGGTCGTACGACGTTGCACCCAAACAAAATTGATGTCCTGTCAAGTGGCGATCAAATACCACCAAAAGAAAGCTCTATTTATGAAAAAAAAAGGACGTCAATTTTGTTTGGGTGCAGCGTCGTACGACCGCGCAATTGTCAGTTAAAGCGACGCAGTGCCGTATTGCAAAAAATGGCCTGGTCATTCAGCAGCCAAATCTTCCGGGGCTGCTGAATGTGGTTAAACTTACACATATGATATTGCATTTTGTACTTTTTGCTATAATAAATGTCCCCATTTTTTTTTTTAAAAAGCAATTTTTTTCTCAGTTTAGGCCGATTTGTATTCTTCTACATATTTTTGGTAAAAAAAATCGTAATAAATGTACATTGATTGGTTTGTGCAAAAGTTATAGCGTCTACTAAATAGGGGATATATTTATAGCTTTTTTTTTTTTTCTTTTTTTTTTACTAGTAATGGCGGCGATCTGCTTTTTTTTATCATGACTGCAACATTATAACGGACACATCAGATAATTTTGACACATTTTTGAGACCATTGACATTTATACAGCGATCAGTGCTATAAAAATGCATTGATTACTGTAAAAACGTCACTGGCAGTGAAGGGGTTAACACTAGGGGGCGATCAAGAGGTTAACTGTGTTCCCTGGGAGGTGATTCTAATGCTGTGTACACACGACCGGACTTTTCGGCATCAAAGGTCTGACGGTCTTTCCGACGGACTTACGACGAATTTTCGAACGACCGGACTTGCGCACACACGAACGGACTAAAGTCTGTTCGAAAGTCCGCTCGTTTGAACGTGATAGCGTACGAAGGGACTAGAATAAGGAAGTTCATAGCCAGTAGGCAATAGCTGCCCTAGCGTTGTTTTTTGTCCGTCGGACTAGCATACAGACGAACTGATTTTTTGATCGGACTCGAGTCCGTCGGAAAGATTTGAAACATGATTTATTTTTAAAGTCCGTCAGATTTTTCAACCGAAGAGGTCCGATGAAGCCCACACACGATCGTAATTTCCGACGAATTTTGTTCCGTCGGACCAGTTTGGTTGAAAAGTCCGGTCGTGTGTACACAGCATAACTGAAAGGGGAGGGGACTGACTAGAGGAAGTGACGGATCGTGGTTTCTAGCTATTAGGAACACACGATCTGTCACTCCTCTCGGAACAGAACAGGGAAGTGTGTGTTTACACACACTCGTCCCTGTTCTGTGTCTCCTGCTCACAAACACTCGTGGCCAGCAGTCATCGCGACCGCCGGCCACAAGCATCGGCACCCCCGCTGTGCAGCGGGCGCACGCCTGCTATCCTGAACCCCCAAGCTGACTTATAGCTATGACAGTTTGCGGGATCGTGCCGACCTGCTGCAGTAAAATGACGGCGGCTGGTTGGCAAGCGGTTAAAAGGCCAATCTTTATTATACAAACATAGTAAAAGACCAATAGGTCAATAAAAGTATACCATAGTTTTACAAAAATTGACATAGAAGTACAACATATTACAATGCGTAATTGGGTATACCCTTCTTTTCTGAGATACACCAAGGAAATCATCTTCATCCCCACCCAGCACCATCCATCCCTCCAGTCTCCACAATGTATCCCCCATCCACGCCCAGAATCCTGGAGAGGGATGGATGGTGCTGGGCAGAGGTGGGGATATATTATGGAGAGGGATGGATGGTGCTGGGCGGAGGTGGGGACATATTGTGGAGAGGGATGGATGGTGCTGGGCGGAGGTGGGGATATATTGTGGAGAGGGGTGGATGGTGCTGGGCGGAGGTGGGGATATATTGTGGAGAGGGATGGATGGTGCTGGGCGGAGGTGGGGATCTATCGTGGAGAGGGATGGATATTGCTGGGCGGAGGTGGGGATATATTGTGGAGAGGGATGGATGGTGCTGGGCGGCAGTGGGGATATATTGTGGAGAGGGATGGATGGTGCTGGGCGGAGGTGGGGATATATTGTGGAGAGGGATGGATAGTGCTGGGCGGAGGTGGGGATCTATTGTGGAGAGGGATGGATGGTGCTGGGCGGAGGTGGGGATATATTGTGGAGAGGGATGGATGGTGCTGGGCGGAGGTGGGGATCTATTGTGGAGAGGGATGGATGGTGCTGGGCGGAGGTGGGGATATATTGTGGAGAGGGATGGATGGTGCTGGGCGGCAGTGGGGATATATTGTGGAGAGGGATGGATGGTGCTGGGCGGAGGTGGGGATATATTGTGGAGAGGGATGGATGGTGCTGGGCGGAGGTGGGGATATATTGTGGAGAGGGATGGATGGTGCTGGGCGGAGGTGGGGATATATTGTGGAGAGGGATGGATGGTGCTGGGCGGAGGTGGGGATCTATTGTGGAGAGGGATGGATGGTGCTGGGCGGAGGTGGGGATATATTGTGGAGAGGGATGGATGGTGCTGGGCGGAGGTGGGGATATATTGTGGAGAGGGGTGGATGGTGCTGGGCGGAGGTGGGGATATATTGTGGAGAGGGATGGATGGTGCTGGGCGGAGGTGGGGATATATTGTGGAGAGGGATGGATGATGCTGGGCGGAGGTGGGGATATATTGTGGAGAGGGATGGATGGTGCTGGGCGGAGGTGGGGATATATTGTGGAGAGGGATGGATGGTGCTGGGCGGAGGTGGGGATATATTGTGGAGAGGGATGGATGGTGATGGGCGGAGGTGGGGATATATTGTGGAGAGGGATGGATGGTGCTGGGCGGAGGTGGGGATCTATTGTGGAGAGGGGTGGATGGTGCTGGGCGGAGGTGGGGATATATTGTGGAGAGGGATGGATGGTGCTGGGCAGAAGTGGGGATATATTGTGGAGAGGGATGGATGGTGCTGGGTCGGAGGTGGGTATAGTGTTAAAATAAAAATGGGTGCACTGAAGGACTCAGTGGGACAGCCAGTGGGTGGGCCCTGGGGAATGTGGGTGGTCAGGCCCCGGGGGGCCCAGGCCTGAAGCTGTGTGGGCTACAAAATTTCTGATGGCTGCCCTGGTGACAGGGAGGCCGCATAGGCCCCCCTGGAGCATGGGACAGGGTTATCATTGCAACCTCAGATGCTACACCAGTAGTTGAGGGTGTGTGGTAAAAAACATATCTCAACTATGGGGTTTTACCACCCCCCAATCTGCAAATGTAAGCAAGCTCTTAATGTCCTGAGCCCCCTATTAGGCTGGCTTTCACACTAATGCACATTGCACCTATGGCTTTCCTGCGGGTGAGCTGTGCTTTGCCAAAGACTTCTATTATATCTTGCGGTTGTGGTGCACTTACTGAGCGCATCAAAACTCCTGCATTCAAAAAGTGCACCAAACCCGCAGGATATAATAAAAGTGCACTTCTCTGGTTTGAGGTGGAGGGTTACGTCAGAGGACTTCAAAGGCCACATGTGGCCCGCAGGCCACAGGTTAAGCACCCCTGGTGTACAAGATATCTTTACCATAGGATCAGCCAAGAGTCTTCGCAGCATTATGGGAAACTTGGCCTACTAAAAGTCTTGAGTTGGCACAAAATAAATGAAAAACAAATTCTCGCCCCATAAATAATCTTCTTTTCTTACTTGTGCTTATATAAAGAGACCCTGTCACCTTTGAAAAACAACAGATTTTATACATTTATAGTGCCAAGAAATTATTTCTATGGAATAATCTTGGGATTTCAAGCTACAGTATGTTTGGTATAAGACAATAAGTAGTAATGCTGACCACTTTTTTTTTGCTCTTCTTTCTTTTAGCAAACCAAAGCAAAAGAGCTCCCCTTGTCCGCAGTGAGGTTTATGGAAGAACTTGGAGATTGTGCCTTTGGAAAGATCTACAAAGGTCACCTGTACCTCCCGGGAATGGACCATGCTCAGCTCGTTGCCATCAAGACCTTAAAGGATTATACCAATCCGCAACAGTGGTCTGAATTTCAGCAAGAGACCTCCCTTACGGCTGAGTTACATCACCCCAACGTTGTGTGTCTTCTTGGGGTCGTAACTCAGGAGCAGCCAGTATGCATGTTGTTCGAGTATATGAACCAAGGCGACCTACATGAATTCCTCATTATGAGGTCCCCCCATTCCGACGTTGGTTGCAGTAGCGATGAGGATGGCACAGTTAAATCCAGCCTTGATCATGGAGATTTTCTGCATATAGCTGTCCAGATCGCTGCTGGGATGGAGTACCTTTCAAGTCACTTCTTTGTCCATAAAGATCTAGCAGCTCGAAATATATTAGTTGGAGAACAACTGCACATTAAGATCTCTGACCTTGGATTTTCTAGAGAAATATACTCGGCTGACTATTACCGGTTACAAAATAATTCTCTTCTTCCAATTCGATGGATGCCCCCAGAGGCAATAATGTATGGAAAATTCTCCACCGATTCGGATATTTGGTCTTACGGAGTGGTTCTATGGGAAGTTTTCAGCTTTGGTCTTCAGCCTTTCTACGGCTTCAGCAATCAAGAAGTTATAGAGATGATTCGGAAGAGGCAACTCCTTCCATGTTCTGAAGACTGTCCTCCTAGAATGTATAGTCTGATGACAGAATGTTGGCAGGAAATTCCCTCTCGGAGACCGAGGTTCAAGGACATCCATATGAGACTAAGGTCATGGGAGGGACTTTCAAGTCACACAAGTTCAACTACTCCTTCTGGAGGTAATGCTACAACTCAGACAACATCGCTGAGTGCCAGCCCTGTTAGCAACTTAAGCAATCAAAGATATCCAAATTTGTTTTTCTCTGCCCAAGGTATGCCACAGGCCCAAATTACTGGCTTTATTGGGCCTCCTTTAGCTCAAAACCAGAGATTCATACCAATCAACGGGTACCCTATCCCACCAGGATATGCTGCTTTCCCTACTGCTCATTACCAACCACCAGGGCCTCCAAGAGTCATCCAGCATTGCCCGCCTCCAAAGAGCCGCTCACCAAGTAGTGCCAGTGGGTCGACCAGTACGGGTCATGTGACCAGCTTACCGTCTTCTGGATCCAACCAAGATGCCAACATCCCTTTGCTATCCCATATGTCTATGCAAAGCCATCCGAGTAGTATAGGAGTACAGTCCTTTGGAAGCAAAGGGAACAAATGCTACAAAGTGGACTCCAAACAGTCATCGTTCTTAGAAGATTCTGTTATTCACGGACATAACGACTCAATGATTTCTGCAGAATTGTAAAACTCGCAGTGCCTTTCATAAGTACTCTATGCAGAAGAAAAAAAAATAAGTTTTATATAAGATATTTTTTATTGAACTGAGGTCATTCCAGATGTTAAACGGACATTTTTTTCAGGTACCTTCTGTGAAGTTCAATTATATATCTAACAAACGGACCTGTAACCAGATCGAACTTTGGTGACAGTTATTGGTTCATTCCTTGTTCTAGGAAGACACATTGTACAAAGTGGCTTAAGAAAAATCTTGGTGGTGTTGTTAACATGTTAGAAGTTGCTGTTTTCATATTTTGTGAACATACATCCTTTTTCTTTGTGTGCTATGCATTCACTAAAGTAGAACTAAAGGCAAAACTTTTTGTTTTTCATTTTGGATAGAATAAGAAACGGTTACAAACCCTGGAAGAGTTATTTTTTCCAGCTGTGTCCCGTTGGGGGGGGGGGGGGGGGAGGTTTACCTTCTCTTCCTTATAGACATGTGCAATTCGTTTAGTTCCGAATTCGTTTTTTAATGAATTTTGACAAATTCGCAAATTCCGAAATTTGAAATTTCCGAAAATCTGAAATTTCTGAAAATTTGAAAATTCTGACATTCGGAAATTGTCAATTTCGTAAAATCAAAATTTCTGAATATTCTAAATTTTGGAAATTCTAAATTGAGGAAATTCGAAAATTTGGAAATTCGAAAGTTCGGGAATTCGAAATGAGGAAATTTGAAAATTCAGAATTTCAGAAATTCGGAAATTTGAACATTCGGAAATTTGGAAAATCTGAAATTTGAACATTCGGAAATTTGGAAAATCTGAAATTTGAACATTCGAAAATTTGAACATTTGAACATTCGGAAATTTGAAAATGTAAAAATTTGGAAATTTGAAAATGTAAAAATTTGGAAATTTGAAAATGTAAAAATTTGGAAATTTGCAAATGTAAAAATTTGGAAATTTGCAAATTTTGATATTAGGAAATTTGGAAATCTAAAAATTTGAGACTCCTAGGCCACCAGAGCTAGTGTCTTTATTGGAAGATTCCTCCTTTTCTGGGGACAATCTAGTTTTGGGGATTTTCTTTTACTTTTACTTCCAATGGTAAACAGGACAAATAGATAGGAGCACAGACAGCAATAAAAACTGACAGGTGTTCTAATCCATTTCCACTTGAACCAAAACTAAAGAAAAAGTTTTGCCTTTAGCTATACTTTAATAAATAAAACCAAAGATTATCACTGAATTAAAACCTTTAAGAACAACTACTGTATACCGAAACAGCTACAACAGTGGAAACTAATTTATAGGTGTTTTTACCTTACATATGATTGGCAAAGGAATGCACATAGTTTTTGCATTACCTCTGTTGTTATACGTAGCTGAATAGTATGAAGAGGGTGAAAGCAGTTCTCGCATTACTTTGACTATTAATGAACTGATTGTGCCCAGGTAAGAATCTCCCTCTAGCCTCATCATTGCCAAAACTGGTATTTAACTTTTGGAGCGGTTTGATCACTTCATATATCAGAAATATATACCACCTAGTGTTGCCAACCTCCCGCAGCATTTTTTACTGACAGAATATGGAAAATTTACTGACGTCACACTTACTAAAAAAATAAAAAAGTAAGACAATCAATATTTAAACAGTATAAACACTTCTTGTTAAAAAAAATAAAAAAAACAGTATAAACACAATATGGCAACACTGATAATACCCATAACAATTAACTTGCCTGGTTTAGACTTAAAAAGTCAACACAGCATGACAAATTATCAGCCCCTGATATTTATATATATATATTTAATCACTGATTTTTACAAACTCTTTAAAGTTACTGACGGTTGGCAACCCCATACCTTCCAACATTTTGAGAGGGGAATGAGGGGCACCTACTAGCAAAAGAATGTAGGCATAGGACATGCCCCCTGCCACACCCTCTTAAAGGAGCATTAACCTAAAAAAAAAAAGATCAGTTTACCACTACTATTCCTTTATATTGGCTTTTGAAATTTACAAACGCAGCAATTTCGATTTTGGATGAAAGGTTTAGCGCTGGGAAACACTTTTTGAAAGATAAAAAGTGCATTTTCTATACAGCTATATAGATCAGACCAAAATGAGGGACAAATGAGGAGGAATGAGGGACAGAGGGGCATTGCTCCAAATCAGGGACAGTTGGGAGCTATTCAACCATGATATCACCTCTGAAGTTGCTCCTCCAACAAGAACCACCCCATTATTTGACCAATCTAAATTCTAGACCAGGAGACTCCAAACTATGGCCCTCCAGCTGTTGGGGAACTACACATCCAATCAGGCATTGTAAAACTCTGACAGACACGACTAGACATGATGGGAAGTGTAGTTCCTGAGGGCCATACTTTGTTTGTTCTAGACAGCCCATTGTTGGAGGTTGACTTGAGATAAATAAATGCAGCATGTGATTCAGCACATCAGCATCCAGACCCAATTTTAGGATGGTCAGACTGGCCTTTACGGCACAAGTTCCGCTTAAAATGTTCATTTTCTTTTCCCGTATAGTTCAGGAAAAGCCTTCATAGGGTTTTACTTGCCATCTGTGTACCTACCAGGGAGACTTCCCCTTACTTCCTAAGCCAGTCGTTCTCAACCTTGTCCTCAAGTACCCCCAACAGGCCATGTTTGCAGGTTTTCCTTTATCTTGCACAGATGCTTTCAATCAGAGTCAATGGCTTGGTATTTTGGACAGCTATTCTATCTAAGAGAAATTCCCAAAACATGGCCTGTTGGGGTTACTTGAGGACAGGGTTGAGAACCATTGACCTAAGCGAGGGGAGATCTCTCCAATGGGTATACAAACAAAAACACATTTTTATGAACAAACTTTTTGCACTCCAATAACATCAGACTTCACAAAGATGTATTATTCTCAGGAGTAGATCACAGAAGAGTCCACCCAGACCAAACCCCACTCTGACATACTTCACCAAAAAAGGGCTTAATCTTAGGGCTAGAGATAGGCCCCTTTCTTGGTGCCAACATGGCAGCATACTGCCACATGGATTGGCACCAGGAAAGGAAAATGACAGTAAGTATTATATACAATTTTCCGTTTTCCATGTGCCAACATGGCAGCGTACATGTGCTAGTATACTGCCATCGATTGGCGCCAGGAAAGCAAAATTACGATAAGTATTTGATACAAACATGTCAGAGTGACAGAGTGAGGCTTGGTCTGGGTGGACTCTTATGTGATTTAGTCATGGAAAAATAAAGCTTTGTGAAGGCTGATGTCTTTGGAGTGTTGCTGACTTGTTTGTTCATACCATGTGGGGAGATGGTGGTGATGATGGGCACCTGAAACCATAGAGATGGGTGGATTGTGGATTTTGAGTGGCAGTTCCCTTTGATACTAAAAGCACATTTTAGTTGAGGGAGGAAGCGTTAGAACATCTAATAGTGTTATTTTTTGTTCTTTTCCAGTGATGAACAGGCTGCTATGGTTTATTATGTATGGTATACCGTAATAATGTCATTCTCTGCACAGAAAAGTGCTTGACATTTTCCGAACCGACTTTGGGGCCCCGTATCTCGGGGCCACTTGGTGCTAGGAACCCCATTGGATATGTTGTAGTGCTAGTTCCACTGGGTTTGCGAACCAAATTTGGGGTTCCTAGCACCAAGTGGACCATACAGGGCCCCAAATTCGGTCAACTGTGTCCATCTGCAGCAATGTCATTTCAGGACCCTTTGGATTCAGAGACCCCACATTTTGGATGCAGCTAGGGGGCCTCTAGGGACCCTTAACTACCGAGTTTGAAGTTCGGGGGACCTATGGCTGCAAATGGGCACAGTGAGGCTGCAAATGGGCACAATGAGGCTGCAAATGGGCACAGTGAGGCTGCAAATGAGCCTCTTTTCCACTTACAGTAGCTGCGCATTTCTCACCCTAGGCTTATACTCGAGTCAATAAGTTTTCCCAGTTTTTTGTGGTAAAATTAGGTGCCTCGGCTTATATTCGGGTCGGCTTATACTCGAGTATATACGGTACTTCTAATCCACACTGAAAATTACAGCTGCCAAAATGATACGTTTTAGTGCCACCACCTTTCCCCAAATTGTTTGTAATGAATCATTCCAACCTGCAACCCCCCCCCCCCCCCCAATCTGAGATCCCTAAGCCGGCCATAAATGGATTAAAATTTGTCTGCTCCAGCAGGGACCAGCAGAATTTCAATCCCTTTTTGGACGAGGTGGTTGTACAGAATTGATCTACCGATCAACTTCTGTACAGCCACCCTGTCAAATTTTTCTCGCTCGATCAGCAGGCTAAAACCAGAAGTCTCCCCACAGTCAGAATACAAAGGCCAAGCAGTAAGATTCCCCCATCCACCTCGAATGTGTGAATGGGCGGGAAAACCAGTCCTTTTTTTATTTTTTTGTTCAACCCACTGATTAAAAAAAAAAATCATCTATGGGCTGTCTTACTACGTGGCCTGCCCAGCAGTGCACAGCCTCTCTTCTGAATTCTGCAAAGCGCTACCTGTACTTGCATACCGTGAACTTCATTTGCTTGGATGGAAAGCCCATTTACAGCCTATCTAAGAGATATCGAGGAGGTTGTGTGATGTCTGTATGGTTGCTAATTGCGCACATTTTCCCACTCTGTATACAGTATCTATAGATTTGGCAGCAGCTCCAGTGTAAATGAGGCTTGCATAAACTCTTAACAGTCTTCATTCATGAATACATTTATTGCTACAATGTATTTTGATTAGTCACTGTGGAAACTCCAATAAAAGAAGAGAGGGGAACCACTCATCATATTAAAAGCCTTAAAACAATTTATCGATCCATCCAATGATCCATGAAAATTCAGCCCTTGATTTTTTTTGAGTTTGGTAGAAAAGCTAATGATCAACATCTAATTTTGTCTACTATAAGGCCCCTTTCACATGGACGGACCGTTCAGATCCGCCTGTCAGTTTTGACGGCGGATCTGAACGGGTCTATGGAGCGTCGGATGTCAGCGGAGACATATCCGCTGACATCCGACCCGGTCCGATCCGCCAAAAGCAGACGTATGGCTCTACGTCCAGATCCGTCGCTGGCGGATCGGATGAGATCTGATGAAAACGGGCACACTGTCCGTTTTCATCCGATCTCTCCATAGAGACCAGCGGCACTCGCAAGCCCCTCCCGGCTCAATGAGCAGAGAGGGACCTGTCATCCACCGGTTCAGCGGAGATCAACGGAGAGATCTCCCGCTGAGCCGGCTGACAGAGGCGGGCTCCGTGGAAGCGGAGTCCGCCTTGTGTGAAAGGGGCCTAATCCCCAAGATTTGTCTGTGACTTAAGTGTTTCTGGGTACGTTTAGAGCAGTTCCTCCAGAGGTGGCTAGAAGTACCTTGAGATGTCACTTACTGACCTCCCATGTGATGTTGCCTGCATGGTTCTGGTCCAAAACTAGGACCACCACGGTAATGCCCCGTACAGGCGGTCGGATATTCCGATGGAAAAAGTCAGATCGGATTTTGTTGTCGGAAAATCCGATCATGTGTGGGCTCTAGCGGGCTTTTTCCGTCGGAATTTCCGAGGGAAAAAATTTGAGAGCAGGATCCAAAATTTTCCCACAACAAAATCCGATCGGACTTTTTCCAATCGTGTGTAGAGAATTCCGACGCACAAAGTGCCACACATGCTCAGAAGAAATTTGGAGGCAAAAGCTATTGGCTACTACACTGTACGTAGTCCCATCGTAAGTTTTGTATGTCACCTCATTCGGAATGATCGGATTTTCCGACAACTTTGTCCGACCGTGTGTGTGCAAGAGGCATTTTTTTTACACCCAATGACCACCAATGGACTAATCTTAGCGGGAATTCCCCGAGACCTGAAAATTTACTGCAAGGGTTCCATTGGGGTAAAACAGGTTGCGAAAGGTTGGTTTAGAGCAGTGGTCTCCAAACTGCAGCCCTTTGCTTGCCTTTATCAGGCCCTTGTGGCACTATTCCTCTCACTGATACGAGACACCGCTCCTCCCACTGGCGCCAACTATGAGGCACCATTCTTTCTACCGACACCAATGATGGGGTACAATTCTTCCGAGTGATGCCAATGATGGAGTACATGTTTTCCTACTAATACCAATAATGAGGCACTATTCTTCCTACTGACACCTATAATGGGGTACTATTCTTCCTACTGACACCAATAATGAGGTACTATTCCTTCCACTACCAATGATTGGGTACTATTTCGCCCAATGATACCAATAATAGGGCACTATTCCTCCCACTGGCACCAATGATGGGGTACTATTCCTCCCACTGACCCCAAATGATGGGGTACTATTCCTCCCACTGACACCAACATCCGGCCCCCCTAAAGTCTCAAGGACCGTAAAAATGGCCCTTTGTTTAAAAAGTTTGGAGACCCCTGGTTTAGAGTGATACTAACCATTGCAGAGTGGGTGATCTGAGCCAAAAGTAAACCCAGCCAGGTTCATTGATAGAAATCGGTATAGCTCCATGCTGGAGGTGAATGAGGCTTACAAAAAACTAACAAGTCGACATTATCCAATGTAATATGAGTTTATTAGTATTATTAAAAAGGTACTTTACATGATCAATACATTCTAATGATCAACTGAATAGCAGCCCGATTATTGTGTCACCCCCCCCCCCCCCCACCACCATCTGGTTACGATTTGTATGAACCATATTTGAAATATTATCGTTTAGCGATTAGAAGCTGATCACTCTGAAACCACTTCAACGTATTACGAACCATATTTTTATATTATGCTATTTACACTGTCAATTTGTATATATAATTTAGTAGTTTTTTTTTTTGTAATTATGGGGTCGGGCGGGCAGATTGGAACAGCTGTTTTACAGTTTTGTATTATGATGTTATGTACAAATCATTTTTTTGCACAAAATTGTTATGTTTTGTACAGCAGGAATGAAAATACATCTCTGCAATTTATGTCTTTTGTGTGTTTGGAGTCTTTTAATGATTTATTTATATATATATACTTTAATTGCACT
The DNA here is from genome assembly GCA_028564925.1 of Lithobates sylvaticus. NCBI lineage: Eukaryota > Metazoa > Chordata > Amphibia > Anura > Ranidae > Lithobates > Lithobates sylvaticus. Next base: position 258,944,099 of record CM053032.1, on the reverse strand, counting down.
TTTAAATGCACCCATATCGAATAATAAAAAAAAAAATATATATATATATATATATATATTTATTACTTTTTTGCACTGGAGCCTCCCTAGCATTGCAACCAGGATCATGGGTGCAGTGCTCTGGCTCCTGCAGACTATTCCTCCAGCCACATGTCCTCTTTCAGGGGCTAGAGGAACTGTCTGCAAGTGTGCTGACATCACCCCACTTCTGCTCCATTGAATACTTGGCACTTGTAGTATTGTTATTCATAGGTTGCTGTGAATGACATGGATGTGGGAAGCCGAGCCACGCACAGCAGTGCCTGATTACATTACTTTACAGGAGATGATAGGGGGTAAAACCCCCAGAATATGTAAGTGGGGGCCTTTTTGGAGTGAGGGGGCTGTAGGTCCTCAATACAGTTGTAACAAAAAACATGGTCAGAAAGGTGGACTTCTCTTTTAAGGAAACTTGGCAGGAGATAACAATGTGGACTTTCATTGTTAACCTATTTTTCAAAATGTTAGTACTCTGGTTGTCATGGCTAGGGCTTGTGACATCACTCGTGAACTATTTATTCATTGGAGACTGGTGACATTACTGAGAATGCAGCCTATCCATTCACTAGAGACCAGTAATGTCACTGGTCTCTAGTTAATGGATAGGCTGCATTCTCAGTGATGTCACCAGTCTCCAGTCTGAGCATGCAGCCTATCCACTCACTAGAGACCAGTGACATCACTGAGAATGCCGCCCATCCATTCACTAGAGACCAGTGACATCACTGAGAATGCAGCCTATCCACTCACTAGAGACCAGTGACATCACTGAGAATGCAGCCCATCCATTCACTAGAGACCAGTGACATCACTGAGAATGCAGTCTATCTATTCACTAGAGACCAGTGACATCACTGAGAATGCCGTCTATCTATTCACTAGAGACCAGTGACATCACTGAGAATGCAGCCTATCCACTCACTAGAGACCAGTGACATCACTGAGAATGCAGCCTATCCATTCACTAGAGACCTGTGACATCACTGAGCATGCAGCCTATCCATTCACTAGAGACCTGTGACATCACTGAGCATGCAGCCTATCCACTCACTAGAGACCTGTGACATCACTGAGCATGCAGCCTATCCACTCACTAGAGACCAGTGACATCACTGAGCATGCAGCCTATCCACTCACTAGAGACCAGTGACATCACTGAGAATGCAGCCTATCCATTCACTAGAGACCAGTGACATCACTGAGCATGCAGCCTATCCACTCACTAGAGACCAGTGACATCACTGAGCATGCAGCCTATCCACTCACTAGAGACCAGTGACATCACTGAGAATGCAGCCTATCCATTCACTAGAGACCTGTGACATCACTGAGCATGCAGCCTATCCGCTCAGGAGAGACCAGTGACATCACTGAGAATGCAGCCCATCCATTCACTAGAGACCAGTGACATCACTGAGAATGCAGTCTATCTATTCACTAGAGACCAGTGACATCACTGAGAATGCAGCCTATCCACTTACTAGACACCAGTGACATCACTGAGAATGCAGTCTATCCGCTCACTAGAGACCAGTGACATCACTGAGAATGCAGCCCATCCATTCACTAGAGACCAATGACATCACTGAGAATGCAGTCTATCTATTCACTAGAGACCAATGACATCACTGAGAATGCAGCCCATCCATTCACTAGAGACCAATGACATCACTGAGAATGCAGCCTATCTATTCACTAGAGACCAATGACATCACTGAGAATGCAGCCCATCCATTCACTAGAGACCAGTGACATCACTGAGAATGCAGTCTATCTATTCACTAGAGACTGGTGACATCACTAAGAATGCAGCCTATCTATTCACTAGAGACTGGTGACATCACTAAGAATGCAGCCTATCCATTCACTAGAGACCAATGACATCACTGAGAATGCAGCCTATCCATTCACTAGAGACCAATGACATCACTGAAAATGCAGTCTATCTATTCACTAGAGACCAATGACATCACTGAGAATGCAGCCCATCCATTCACTAGAGACCAGTGACATCACTGAGAATGCAGCCCATCCATTCACTAGAGACCAATGACATCACTGAGAATGCAGTCTATCTATTCACTAGAGACCAATGACATCACTGAGAATGCAGCCCGTCCATTCACTAGAGACCAGTGACATCACTGAGAATGCAGTCTATCTATTCACTAGAGACTGGTGACATCACTAAGAATGCAGCCTATCTATTCACTAGAGACTGGTGACATCACTAAGAATGCAGCCTATCCATTCACTAGAGACCAATGACATCACTGAGAATGCAGCCTATCCATTCACTAGAGACCAATGACATCACTGAGAATGCAGCCTATCCATTCACTAGAGACCAATGACATCACTGAGAATGCAGCCTATCTATTCACTAGAGACCAATGACATCACTGAGAATGCAGCCTATCCATTCACTAGAGACCAATGACATCACTGAAAATGCAGCCTATCTTTTCACTAGAGAGCGGCGACATCACTAAGAATGCAGTCTATCTATTCACTAGAGACCAGTGACATCACTGAGAATGCAGCCTATCCATTTACTAGTGACCAATGACATCACTGAGAATGCAGCCTATCCATTTACTAGTGACCAATGACATCACTGAGAATGCAGCCTATCCACTCACTAGAAACAGGTGACCTTGATTATAAATATGGGCTTTATAGTATAAATATCTGACCTTGCGGAAAAAAGAACCCCTCTGGCTGTGGAACTACTTGAACCTGGGTTTATCTGAGGTTTAGATTTTTTTTCGTCATTTTCTTAGCAGATCTGTTCACAATAAAGCCCACGTTCAGAAGAGAAATATTCCACAGACCACATCAGCACCAGGCAGCTCCGACCCGTCAGACCCGGATGGAGGGATCAAAGCCTGTCAGCACCATTCTAATCCTGTTCTAGGTGCGGAGAGCTTTGTTGCTGTTAATCATTTGAAGAACTTCTATTCTGCACGTTTCCAAACAGATTGCAGGCCAACCACAGCGCAGAGTGGAATGTACTGAAATGATTAGTGAACGTTTCCATCATGTGTCTTTATAATGTAAATCCACTATTCCTGTACAGCCTTTGTCTCTATGACTCTGTCCAACTACAATACCGACAGACATGCCCATCAAGAAGACTCCGATCCATCCTAAAGTGCACCTTCCATGAAAATGTACCATGTGTATACTGAGCCTCCTACCCGTGTAGAATAAGTTCCTTTTTTAATTTTTTTTATTTAACATTGGGAGAAGAGTAACAAACATAAAAAGTAACCTTACTCTGTGACTTTTGCCCTGCATTGCCCCTAGGAGATGGTGACATCACAGGACTTTTGGTGAGATCCTGGGAAAGCTAAAAATTAGAACCAGGACGATACTAAGCTAAGCAGGGCAATAAATTGTCCGCAGAATGCAGAAACCTTGCAAGAAGATCTGAACAAATGAATGGGGTGGGCAACTACATGGCAAAATGAGGTTTAATGTTGAAAAATGTAAAATAATGCATTTGGGTGTCAAAAATATGAATGCAATCTATACACTGGTGGGAGAACCTCTGGGGGAATCAAGGATGGACAAGGACCTGGGGGTCCTAGTAGATGATAGGCTCAGCAATGGCATGCAATGCCAAGCTGCTGCAAGCACAGCCAACAGAATCAGGGCCGGTGCTACCACTAGGTAAACTAGGCAGCCGCCTAGGGCGCCCTGCTGCCGGGGGGCGCCTGGCCACTGGTGTTCCTACTCTCTTCTCTCTGCAGCAAGCAACTAAGTCTCAGCATCAGCAGGCAGCCGCCGCTCCATTCGCAGATTGTGCCAGAGGCGCAGCGGCGGTGGAGGACTGTGTCTGTCTCCTGTCTCCCGAATTAATTGAAGCAAGCAAACATTTATTGATGGGCACTGGTAGGCTGCATTGATGGGTGCTGGTGAGGCTGCATTAATTGGCGCTGGTAGGTTGCATTTGATGGGCGCTGGTGAGGCTGCATTAATGGGCGCTGGTGAGGCTGCATTGATGGGCATTGGTGAGGCTGCATTGATGGGCGCTGGTGAGGCTGCATTAATGGGCGCTGGTGTGGCTGCATTAATGGGCGCTGGTGAGGCTGCATTAATGGGTGCTGGTGAGGCTGAATTGATGGAAGCTGGTAGGCTGCATTTGATGGGCACTTCATTAAAAAGGTGGGGTATACAAGGGCATGGCACAGGGGGTGGGGTCAGGTTTTGCCTAGGGTGTCAAAAATCCTTGCACCAGCCCTGAACAGAATATTGGCATGCATTAAAAAGGGGATCAAGTGATACCATATATACTCGAGTATAAGCCGAGTTTTTCAGCACATTTTTCTGTGCTGAAAGTGCCCCCCTCGTCTTATACTCGAGTCAAGCACTTTTCTGCAGCAAAGAATTACATTTTCCGACCTGACTTTGGGGGTCCCGTATCTCGGGGCCACTTGGTGCTTGGAACCCCAAATTTGATGTGCAAACCCAGTGGCACTACAACATATCCAAATTTGGGGTTCCTAGCAAGTGGCCCCGAAGTACGGGGCCCCAAACTCATTCTCTGCTGCAGAAAAATGCTTGACATTTTCCGACCCGACTTCTGGGCCCCCGTATCTCAGGGCCACTTTGGGGTTCCTAGCACCAAGTGGTCCAGAGATATAGGGCCCCAAAGTCGGTCAACTGTGTCCATCTGCACCAATGTCATTTTCGGGACCCTTTGGGTCCAGAGACCGCACATTTTGGCTGCAGCTAGTGGGCATCTAGGAACCCTTAACTACCAAGTTTGAAGTTCGGGGGACCTATGGCTGCAAATGGGCACAGTGAGGCTGCAAATGGGCATTGTTGACCCTCTTTTCCACTAACAGTAGCTGCGCATTTCTCACCCTAGGCTTATACTCGAGTCAATACGTTTTCCCATTTTTTTGTGGTAAAATTAGGTGCCTCGGCTTATATTTGGGTCGGCTTATACTCGAGTATATACGGTAATTCTCCCAATCTACAAGACTCTGGTACGGCTGAACCTGGAGTATGCCGTCCAGTTCTGGGCACCAGTCCTCAGGAAGTATGTACTGGAACTGGAGAGGGTCCAGAGAAGGGCAATACATTATCAAAACTTATTTGATAATGTATCAAAGTGAGAGAAGAATTTCTGATCCATTAATGCCTCCAAAAATGTGCTCGTCGACATGTGTTTCACTAAGATATTAGCTTCCTCAGGACAGATACTGGGTAGGTGCTGGTATATTTAAAAACAAGAAAGTACATGTATAAGTATTTGATGTATATATTTATGTAAGTATAGCTATAGTTATTACAACATTTCTCCAGGAGGAGTACATATACACGGAGATCAAATACACATAGACATAACACCAAATAAGCTTTCCTGGTGAACTTGTGGCTCAGGGTGTGGGAGAACCTCACAAAACTAATAGACAACGGAAAGACGAAATTTCGAGTTTCATATGTATGTAGTGATAAAATACCCACATATCATGTGGTCTATGGTAGGTACCACTAAATAAAACAAAAACATATGCATTATGGACTAGGGTGCTGCTATAAAAAATCCTCAAATCAAAGCGGTTTATTCTGGAATAGCTCTCACCTGATATATAACAATCATGTAGAAATATTAGAATATGGATCGCACATAGAGGTAAGTGGTCACAGATTCCCACTATAAATGTTGATTGATTCATTGAGGGAACCATGAATGCCAACATGTACTGTGACATACTGAAGCAGAGCATGATCCCTTCCCTTCGGAGACTGGGCCGCAGGGCAGTATTCCAACATGATAACGACCCCAAACACACCTCCAAGACGACCACTACCTTGCTAAAGAAGCTGAGGGTAAAGGTGATGGACTGGCCAAGCATGTCTCCAGACCTAAACCCTATTGAGCATCTGTGGGACATCCTCAAACAGAAGGTGGAGGAGCGCAAGGTCTCTAACATCCACCAGCTCCGTGATGTCATCATGGAGGAGGGGAAGAGGACTCCAGTGGCAACCTGTGAAGCTCTGGTGAACTCCCTGCCCAAGAGGGTTAAGGCAGTGCTGGAAAATAATGGAGGCCACCCAAAATATTGACCGGCCCAATTTGGACATTTTCACTTAGGGGTGTACTCACTTTTGTTGCCAGCGGTTTAGACATTTATGGCTGTGTGTTGAGTTAATTTGAGGGGACAGCAAATTTACACTGTTATACAAGCTGTACACTCACTACTTTACATTGTAGCAAAGTGTCATTTCTTTAGAGCCGGTTCACACAGGGGCGACTCATCAGACGACTTAGCCGCCTGACAAGTTGCGTCCCGTTCTATACTATGGAACCGTTCTAATAGGAGCGACTCAAGTCGCTCCGACTTAGAAAAAGGTTCCTGTACTACTTTTGGGGCAACTTCAGGTGACTTGCATTGACTTCTATACAGAAGTCGTTTTGCAAGTTGCCGCTGAAGTCGCGTGCAGGTCGCCTGAGGCAGTCGCGCTGCATGTCGTGCTGCCTCAGTGTGAACCGGCGCTCAGTGTTGTCACATGAAAAGATATAATAAAATATTTACAAAAATGTGAGGGGTGTACTCACTTTTGTGAGATACTGTAGATATGTCCAAAAATCTTTATACAGTAAATAACCTAGAGCAGTGATGGCAAACCTTTTTGAGCCCGATACGTTGGTTTTGTGTTACAAAGTGCCAACACTGCAATTCGCGAGAGAGGGGGGCTGAGCGAAAAGAGAGGGGTTGTGTGAGAGAGAGGGGGGGGAGACAGAGAGAGTGAGGGGTGTGAGAGAGATGCTGAGAGGGAGGGGGGCTGAGAGAGGGGGGGCAGAGAGAGAGGGGTGTGAGAAATATGCTGAGAGAGAGGGGGAACAGAGAGAGGGAGATGGGCTAAGAGAGAGGGAGGGGGGACAGAGAGAGAGGGGTGTGAGAGAGATGCTGAGAGAGAGGGAAGGGGGACAGAGAGAGAGAAGAGGGACAGAGAGAAAGGGGTGCGAGAGATGCTGAATGAGGGGTGAGCTGAGAGAGAGGGGGAATAGAGAGAGGGAGGGGTGGGGGCTGAGAGAGAGGGGGAATAGAGAGAGGGAGGGTGGGGGCTGAGAGAGAGGGGGAATAGAGAGAGGGAGGGGTGGGGGCTGAGAGAGAGGGGGAATAGAGAGAGGGAGGGGTGGGGGCTGAGAGAGAGGGGGAATAGAGAGAGGGAGGGGTGGGGGCTGAGAGAGAGGGGAAATAGAGAGAGGGGGAGAGGGTGGGGGCTGAGAGAGAGGGGGAATAGAGAGAGGGAGGGGTGGGGGCTGAGAGAGAGGGGGAATAGAGAGAGGGAGGGGTGGGGGCTGAGAGAGAGGGGGAATAGAGAGAGGGAGGGTGGGGGCTGAGAGAGAGGGGGAATAGAGAGAGGGAGGGGTGGGGGCTGAGAGAGAGGGGGTGGACAGAGAGAAAGGGGTGTGAGAGTGAGGGAATGGGACAGAGAGAGGGGGACACAGAAGGGGGGCGGAAATAGAGGGGGGCTGAAAGAGAGGGGGGCTGAGAGGAGAGAGAGACCTCTAGCTCTGTCCTGTACCCTCTTGCGTGCCCACAGAGATGGCTCTGCGTGCCAGCTGTGGCACACGTGCCATAGGTTCGCCATCAATGACCTAGAGCTATATAGATAGACATAATGTATACTTTTACAGCAGCTTTATATTGTTTAATAGAACTAAAATATTTTCTAGATGTAGAGGAGATATATACACTATATAAAATATATACAATGTATATAGATAGATCGTATAATTTGACAACAGCTTTACAATATTTGAAAAAAGTAAAATCTTTTTATTTAGATGTAAAAACAGATCGATCGATAGATAAATAGAACGTCTTTTTTCTTGTACATTTTCGTGCAGCTCTTTACCAGAAGGCGGAATATTTTCAGTAACATCGAAGTGTGACTGCGCCCTTTTCTCCCGGCCCAGCGATCTGTAGAATACGTGTTCGTTTTTTTACTTCTCTGACTCTGCAGACTAATAATATTTATCCTGATGGTGTCACAAAATATTAAGCGTCAGGCCGTGGTCGATTCACCTTTTTCGCCAGCCACGCCGTGAATGGTAACTTTCAGGAATGCCCCCGGCTCCAGCTTTTCACAGCCAGCCCGTTAAAGGAAATTTTGAAAGAGAAGGCCCATTTTTTTTTTTATTTTATGGCGTAGAGGAAGAAATATTTCCAGAGCGGGAGGAAATACAGGACCCGAGTGTTCCTGGAGAGTTATCCATATTCATAAAATGATTCCTTTTGGAAGGTAAAAAGTTACGGGCAGGAAAAGGGGAGGGGAGGGGGGAACGGTGAGAGGTGAGATCATGCAGGGATGGGCGGTAAAACCGACGCCGCACATTACAGATCACCTCCAAAGGGCTGTGTCATGAAGGAAAAAAGATTATTCAATACGGGGCTTATTCTATAAATAATAATGTGATCATGGGGGTCATTTAAATTAAAAATAATATTCTGTTAAAAAAATAAAAATAAAATAAAAGATATAGAAAAAAAAATCGAATTCATGTTAAATTAAAAATAATATTCTGTTAAAAAAAAAAAAAAAAATGTAATAATAAAAGATATAGAATAAAAACTTGAATTCATGTTATTTGATAAAAAAATTAAGTCGATAAAAAAAAAAAAAAAAGAATGCTTTAACCACTTCAGCCCCAGAAGATTTGGCTGCTCAATGACCAGGCCGTTTTTTGCGATTTGGTGCTGCGTCGCTTTAACTGACAATTGCGCGGTCGTGCGACGTTGAACCCAAACAAAATTAACGTCCTTTTTTCCCCACAAATAGAGCTTTATTTTGGTGGTATTTGATCACCTCTGCGGTTTTTTATTTTTTGCGCTATAAACAAAAAAAAGAGCGACAATTTTGAAATAAAAGCATTATTTTTTACTTTTTGCTAAAATAAATATCCCCCAAAAATATATAAAAAAGCAATTTTTTTCCTCAGTTTAGGCCGATACGTATTCTTCTACATATTTTTGGTAAAAAAAAGAAAATCGCAATAAGTGTTTATTGATTGGTTTGCGCAAAAGTTATAGCGTCTACAAAATAGGGGATAGTTTTATGGCATTTTTATTATTAATCTTTTTTTTATTAGTAATGGCGCCGATCTGCGTTTTTTATCGGGACTGCGACATTACGGCGGACACATCGGACACTTTTGACACTATTTTGGGACCATTGTCATTTATACAGCGATCAGTGCTAAAAATGCACTGATTATTGTGTAATAATACTGGCAGGGAAGGGGTTAACCACTAGGGGGTGATGAGGGGTTAAGTGTGTCCTAGGGAGTGATTCTAACTGTGGGGGGAGGGGCTACCTAGGATATGACAGCGATCACTGCTCCCGGTGACAGGGAGCAGTAGATCTCTGTCATGTCACTAGGCAGAACAGGGAAATGCCTTGTTTACATAGGCATCTCCCTGTCCTACCTCTCCACACCGCAATCGCGGGCCGCCGGAGAACATGGCGTTCCCGGGACCCGTGGGCGCGTGCCTGAAAGGTGGCAAATTTAAAGGGACGTACCTGTACGCCCATTTGCCTGCCTGTGCCATTCTGCCGACGTACATCTGTGTGCGGCGGTCGGCAAGCGGGTTAAAGTAAAACTAATATCACGTCATTCTTTTCATTTTAGATAAAGCAAGGGAGGGTATTTGTTTTGTTTTTTGTTTTTTGACTAGATGGACTTGTGTCTTTTTTTCGACCTGACTAACTATGTAACTATAACTCCTGTCAGCTTTTTTTTTGCCATCTGTGTCCCATTGCAGAGATTTCCCTTCACTTCCTGTCCCATAGCCAAAACAGGAAGTAGAGGAAATCCCTCTAAAGTGAGGTAACTATGTTGCTATGTAACTATAACCCCTGTCAGCTTTTTTTTTTTTGCCATCTGTGTCCCATTGCAGAGATTTCCCTTCACTTCCTGTCCGATAGCCAAAACAGGAAGTAGAGGAAATCCCTCTAAAGTGAGGCAACTATGTTGCTATGTAACTATAACCCCTGTCAGCTTTTTTTTTGCCATCTGTGTCCCATTGCAGAGATTTCCCTTCACTTCCTGTCCCATAGCCAAAACAGGAAGTAGAGGAAATCCCTCTAAAGTGAGGTAACTATGTTGCTATGTAACTATAACCCCTGTCAGCTTTTTTTTTTTGCCATCTGTGTCCCATTGCAAAGATTTCCTTTCACTTCCTGTCCCATAGCCAAAACAGGAAGTAGAGGAGGTTGTGTCTAAAGTGAGGTTGTCACCGGAACTAGTGTCCCGATTGGAAGATTTCCCCTCTGTTCCTGTTCTGGTGACAACCCACAATTTGAAAATGTTCTTTCACTCTGACAGTAAACAGGAGGAATAGAGAGGGTGAATCTTCTTAATGGGGACACAGACAGCAATAAAACCCCGACAGGGGCTCTAATCCCTCTCCACTCCATCCAAAACTATAAAAAAAAAAAAAAAAAAGGTGATAAGAACGTTGTATCGGTCTTCTGTAATCCCCTGTACAGAGTGGGAGGGGCTGCTTGCACAATGATAAGAGGAGAGAACAGAGTGACCAGTGGGATGAGCTCATCGGTCTGCTGCTGCTCCTTCACTGTCCAATCACAAGGTGGGGGGGGGGGGGCGGGGAGTAGGGTGACCACATTTCCAAACTGCCATTCAGGGACACCCCCTCCCCCCCCCCCACCAGCATGCACTGGTCGGTGATGTCACAAGGAGGCGGCGCCACAATGTGACGTCGCCGGGTGGCCATGCCCCTTGCCTTTCTTTCTTTCTTTACCTTCTTTCGTCAGGTGGATTCGAAGGCGCGCTGCTCAGCCGTATGGGGGGCCCACTGCCCACGTGTCAGCCAACGTCACTGGTTGCTAAATGCGGGCGGCCCTAGCCTAGCAACCAGTTTGGCAAATGATTATCAGGGTGGCGGACTGGTGGTGTTTTTTTTTTTTTTTTTTTCATTCCGGGACACTGTATTGTCCCGGAATGAAGGTGCCCGGGACACGGGACAAAAATCAGAATTAAGGGACAATCCTGGGCAATCCGGGACACGTGGGCACCCTAGACGGGAGACGACCTGGCTGTATTGCCTAATTGCTCTTGTTTTTGCTGTGCTGTCTGGAAGGGCTTTGTAGATCTCGGGGGCTGTATAGACAGACATAGAAATCCTCTGGCAGGTAAAGCAGCTTTTATATGCACTTCAGCTTTGCGTTTAGCTTTTTCAACTGTAATAAAGTGAGAAACAGTGGAAAGTGGGAATCGGAATACATTGGAGAGCTTCACATTTTATAAGAGGTGTGAAAACAAAACCCGGAGGCAAAGGGCCGGTCATGGTGGAAAAATGTGCGTACAGAACGGGAAACATTTCTAATAGACGGAGGGTTATGAGTGCTTGAGAAAATGTATGTACACCCCAACGATCGACTTCTATTATTGGCTCCCTTTTTGCCTGTTTAATATACCGCTGGAAATGTTTTGTTGGATCTCTTTGATAAGAGCAAAGGAAGCCTGTTGATCCTGCCAGAAATCCAGCTCATAGCTTCCTGTGGACTCTCTCTCGTCAGCCCCGGCCAGTTCAACTACATAACACATTCCCATGTTATGGAGCTGAAGGGGGGGGTGGGAGGAGTTTTGTAGTCCTAGGGTATCTTGTTTTAGGGCAGGGATATGCAATTAGCGGACCTCCAGCTGTTGCAAAACTACAAGTCCCATCATGCCTCTGGGTGTCATGCTTGTGGCTGTCAGTCTTGCTATGCCTCATGGGAAATGTAGTTCTGCAACAGCTGGAGGTCCGCTAATTGCATATCCCTGTTCTAGGGTGACAATGCTTCTCCGTGAACTACAGAACACCCATCATTCTATGTTATAGAGTTGAAGGGAGTGGGAGGTGTTTTGTAGCCCTGGGGTATCCTGTTCTAAAGTGACACTCCTCCTCTGTTAATTACAGAACACCGCTCCCCCTATGCTCATAGCTTCCTGTGGACTCTGTCTCATCAGCCCTGGCCTGTTCACCTCTGGGAACTACAGAACACATCTCCCAGACCTATGCTATAAAGCTGAAGGGAGTGGGAGGTGTTTTGCAGTCCTTGGATATCCTGTTCTAGGATGACAATGTTCCTCCGTGAATTACAGAACACCCTTCCCCCGATGTTATAGAGCCTAAGGGAGTGGGAGGTGTTTTGTTGTTCTTGGATATCCTGTTCTAGGGTGACACTGCTCCTCCGCAAACTACAGAACACCCTTCCCCTATGTTATAGAGCCTAAGGGAGTGGGAGGTGTTTTGTTGTCCTTGGATATCCTGTTCTAGGGTGACACTGCTCCTCCGCAAACTACAGAACACCCATTCCCCTATGTTATAGAGCTGAAGGGAGTGGGAGGTGTTTTGTAGTTCTTTGGTATCCTGTTCTAAGGTGACACTACTCCTCTCTGAATTACAGAACACCTGTGCTCATAGCTCCCTGTGGACTCTGTTTCATCAGTCCTGGCAAGTTCACCTCTGTGAACTACAGAACACATCCCCTATGTTATAGAGCTGGAGGGAGTGGGAGGTGTTTTGTTGACCTAGGGTATCCTGTTCTAGTGTAACAATGCTCCTCTTTGAACTACAGAACACCCATCCCCTTCTGTTATAGAGCTTAAGGGAGTAGGAAGTGTTTTGTTAGTCCTAGGATATCCTGTTCTAGGGTGACAATGCACCTCCTTGAACTACAGAACACCCTCTTCCCTATGTCATAGAGCTGAAGGGAGTGGGACATGTTTTTTTAGTCCTAGGGTATCCTGATCCAGGGGGGCAATGCTTAACCGTGAACTACAGAACACCCTTCCCCCGATGTTATAGAGCTTAAGGGAGTGGGAGATGTTTTGTTGTTGTAGGGTATCCTGTTCTAGGGTGACACTGCTGCTCTGCAAACTACAGAACACCCATTCCCCTATGTTATAGAGCCTAAGGGAATGGGAGGTGTTTTGTAGTTCTATGGTATCCTGTTCTAAGGTGACACTACTCCTCTCTGAATTACAGAACACCTGTGCTCATAGCTCCCTGTGTCTCTGTTTCATCAGCCATGGCTAGTTTGCCTCTGTGAACTACAGAACACATCCCCTATGTTATAGAGCTGAAGGGAGTGGAAGGTGTTTTGTTGACCTAGGGTATCCTGTTCTAGTGTGACACTGCTCCTCTTTGAACTACAGAACACCCATCCCCCTATGTTATAGAGCTTAAGGGAGTAGAAAGTGTTTTGTTAGTCCTAGGATATCCCGTTCTAGGGTGACAATGCTCCTCCTTGAACTACAGAACACCCATCCCTATGTCATAGATCTGAAGGGAGTGGGACATGTTTTTTTAGTCCTAGGGTATCCTGATCTAGGGGGGCAATGCTTAACTGTGCACTACAGAACACCCATCCCCCTATGTTATAGAGCTGAACGGAGTGGGAGGTGTTTTGTAGTTCTAGGGTATCCTGTTCTAGGGCGGCAATGCTCCTTGGTGAACTACAGAACACCCATCCCTCTATGTTATAGAGCTGAAGGGAGTGGGACGTGTTATTTTAGTCCTATGGTATCCTGATCTAGGGTGGCAATGCTCATCCGTGAACTACAGAACACCCATATCTCTATGTTATAGAGCTGGACGGAGTGGGAGGTGTTTTGTAGTTCTAGGGTATCCTGTTCTAGGGTGACAGTGCTTCTCAGCATCAAAAAAGAAAGGTTAGGGTCACACTAACATATGATCTGAAAAGGGATCCATGGAGTGCGGCGAAGCAGCCGCTGTAAGGCATTTCGGAAGCGATTTTTTTGCTCCATTTTTTTATATTGAATTTATTTTTATTACGTTTTCAGAAATGACATCAAACAGCTTACAGGGCTTTGGCCGTGTATTGTACATAATGGGTGTCTTCCTTTATTTTTTTTAAATAGGATTAATGTGCCGCAACCGCGAGCCATTAAGCCCATTGATTTGAATGGCTGAGTTTGCCGCCGCATGTGAACAGCCTCCTCCAGCCTCCTCCAGCCTCCTCCAGCCTCCTCCAGCCTGGACACAAGTCTGAACTTTAGACCTACATATGGCTTCTTAATTGCAAATTGTTACCGTGAATAACTCAATGTGTGTGATGTTTATATGCATGCGCGTGCCAAGCCGACTTCCTATTGTCTGGATAGCGGCTTTCATAAAAAATAAAAATGAATTACGGTACTGGAAATTTTCTACCAGCAAATCCCCATCCAGACAGATGAGTCATCAGGGAGGGAAACAGACATGTGGTGGTTTGCTACACCAATGGACAAGCTCTGCATGACAATTTGGGATCGCTTTACTTTCATCATCCAATCATGTGCAAGCAAAAATCTTTTTTTTTTTTCTATTTTCCTGGCACATGATTGGATATTCTTTGCAAAGTGAATCTTTACCTCATTTACTAAGCTCTGGAGCGACTGCACTTTGCAAAGTGCACAGTCCATTTGCCTTTAATAAATAATAACAGAGTGAGATTACATTAAAAGCAAGCTATGAATCAGTGGCGGAACTATCAGGGTCACAAAGGTCGCATTTGCGACTGGGCCCTGGTGTTCCGCCACTTTGTGGGGGCGGAGCCCAAGGCGGCAGGAAGGAGGACCACTGCGGGTCACGGAGCTGAAGAACGGGGAGAGGTCTGTGTAAACAAACCTCTCCCCGCGCTTCCTACTCTGCCTGTCATTGATTGGCTCTTCCCGGTCATCGGGAAAGCCGATCAATGACGTCAGACGTCAGCCCCGCCCCCAAATGTAAAAAAACACACACACGTCAGAGCCCATAACCCCCCCCCTCCCCCTAGTGGTTAACTCTTTCACTACAACTGTCATTTATACAGGAATCAAGGCATTTAAATAGCACTGATTTCTGTATAAATGACAATGGTCCCAAAAATGTTTTAAAAAATGTCCGATGTGTCCGCCATAATGTCGCAGTCACAATAAAAATCTCTGATCGCCGCAATTACTAGTAAAATAAAAAAAAATTCTAAAAATGCTATAACACTATGCCCTATTTTGTAAACGCTATAACTTTTGCGCAAACCAATCAAAAATCGCTAATTGCGATTTTTTTTACCTAAAAATATGTAGAAGAATACGTATCGGCCTAAACTGAGGAAAAAAAATGTTTTTTTTATATATTTTTTGGGGATATTTATTATAGCAAAAAGTAAAAAATATTGCATTTTTTTCAAAATTGTCGCTCTATTTTTGTTTATAGCGCAAAAAATAAAAACCGCAGGGGCGATCAAATATCACCAAAAGAAAGCTCTATTTGTGGGAAAAAAAGGACGCCAATTTTGTTTGGGAGCCACGTCGCACGACCGCGCAATTGTCAGTTAAAGCGACGCAGTGCCGAATCGCAAAAAGGGGCCTGGTCCTTTGGCTGCCAATTGGTCCGGGGCTGAAGTGGTTAAAGGCTCTTTAACCACTTCAATACAGGGCTTTTAAACACCCTTCCTTACCAGAGCACTTTTTGCGATTCGGCACTGCGTCGCTTTAACTAACAATTGCGCGGTCGTGCGACGTTACACCCAAACAAAATTGACGTCCTTTTTTTCCCACAAATAGAGCTTTCTTTTGGTGGTATTTGATCGCCCCTGCGGTTTTTATTTTTTGCGCTATAAACAAAAGAAGAGCGACAATTTTGAAAAAAAACACAATATTTTTTACTTTTTGCTATAATAAATATCCCATTTTTTTTTTTAAAAAAAAAACAATTTTTTTCCTCAGTTTAGGCCGATACGTATTCTTCTACATATTTTTGGTAAAAAAAATCGCAATAAGCGTATATTGATCGGTTTGCGCAAAAGTTATAGCGTCTACAAAATAGGGGATAGATTTATTGAATTTATTTTTTTTTATTTTTTTACTAGTAATGGCGGCGATTTGCGATTTTTTTTTTTCGTGACTGCGACATTGCGGCGGACACTTCGGACACTTTTGACACATTTTTGGAACCATTCACATTTACACAGCGATCGTTGCTATAAAATTGCAATGATTACTGTGTAAATGTGACTGTCAGGGAAGGGGTTAACACTAGAGGGCGCTGGAGGGGTTAATGTGTGTCCCTAATAGGAGTGATTCTAACTGTAGGGGGAGGGGACTTAAGGGGAGGAGACCGATCATGTGATCCTCTGTACTGGGATCACATGATCGGTCTCCTCCCCGCTGACAGGACGTGGAGCTGTGTGTTTACACACACAGCTCCACGGTCCCGCCCGGTCCCGTTGTTTTAACGGGCAATCGCGGGTGCCCGGCGGACATCGCGGCCGCCGGGCACTCGCACCGGGTCCCGAGCGCGCGCCCCCCAGGCGGCCGGGAACCCGAGGACGTCATATGACGCCCACCCAGGATGGTAGATCCACCTTGTGGGCGTCATATGACTATGGGCGGGTATTGAAGTGGTTAATGGATTTAGGACCAGTTCACACCACATGCAGTCCAGTGCAATTTTTTCTGCATCAAAAACGCATGGAAAGTAGGTTATATGGTTTGGTTTCCAATGGCAAAGTTCACACCAGTGACGTCAGTTCCAGAAAAAATAAAAGTAGAACATGCTGCATTTTTTCCTGTACTTTACTGTACTGGAATGTGGTAAAATGCATCAAAAACGCACTGGAATGCACTGGCAGTGCATCAAAAACCCCAGTACAGTAAATAAAACACAGGGGGAAAAAAATCATCTGGCAGTGCATCAAAAATACACGGGAATGTGCCAAAAATGCGCATGCAGAAACGCATCCGGAATGGATCTGGAGTGCGTTTTTGTGGTGTGAGCCCAACCCTTAGAGAGTAAAGGGCCCTGGGATCAGAGGAAAGGGCCCTGGGCCGGAAGGGAAGGGACCGATGGAAAGGGCCTCAGCGGTCAGGGGAGACCTTCACCGGCTCCACCGGACATTTGCTGTCGTAATTTCCGCCAACAAATGTTTGAGAGCAGGCTCTCAAATTTTCCGACAACAAAACTTGTTGTCGGAAATTCCGAGCGTGCGTATCCAATTCCGACGCACAAAATTCCACGCATGCTCGGAATCAAGCAGAAGAGCCGCACTGGCTATTGAACTTCATTTATCTCGGCCCGTCGTACGTGTTGTACGTCACGGCGTTCTTGATGTTTGGAATTACCGGCAACATTTGTGTGACCGTGTGTATGCAAGACAAGTGTGAGCCAACATCCTTCAGAAAAAAATCCACGGTTTTGTTGTCGGAAAATCCTATCGTGTGTACGGGGCATAACACTAACGAGTCACATGACACCGGGGAGGGGAAATGGCTAATTGGACCCAATTTGGACATTTTCACTTAGGGTTGTACTAACTTTTTGTTGCCAGCGGTTTAGACATTAATGGCTGTGTGTTGAGTTATTTTGAAGGAACAATTTACACTGTTATACAAGCTGTACACTCACTACTTTACATTGTAGCAAAGTGTCATTTCTTCAGTGTTGTCACATGAAAAAAAAGAATAAAATATTTACAAAAATGTGAGGGGTGTACTCACTTTTGTGAGATACTGTATAGTCAGACAAAGAAGTAAAAAAAAAAAAAAAAAAAAAAATACAAAATATCAAAACATGCATAAAAAAAAAAAAATGTGAGGGGTGTACTCATTTTTGTGAGATACTGTATAGTCAGACAAAGAAGTTAACAAAAAAAAAATACAAAATATCAAAACATGTATAAAAAAAAAAAGAAAAGAAAAATGTGAGGGGTGTCCTCACTTTTGTAAGATACTGTATAGTCAGACAAAGAAGTAAAAAAAAAAAAAAATACAAAATATCAAAACATGTATAAAAAAAGAAAAGAAAAAAATAGAGGCAAACTCGATGGACTACTCCGTCTTTTTTCTGCCATCACTTTTCTATGTCTCTAGCTCCATCTAGTGATCATAATGTGGTATTTCCCTCATTGGCAGATTTCAGAATAATACCATATTATGGCCACTAGATGGAGCTAACAATCATAGCAAGTAAACATATTATACATATGATGGGGATTAAATGTGTCAGCTGTGCGAATGCTTGAATTTTTCTATAACATGTCTCTAATCGTTTAGTGGAAATACAAAAACTATAACTCCTTAAAGAGGTGTATCCCTAAAAAAAAAACATTAAAAGTCAGCAGCTACAAATACTGCAGCTGCTGACTTTAAATAATCAGACACTTACCTGTCCCAGGGTCCAGCGATGCGGGTGGTCGAACCTACGCTCGCCCCCCGATCCGCCGCGCGCCGTGATTGGCCGCACAGTCATCTGGGACACCTGACAGGTCTCAGATGACTGGGGAGCCCTTCCTGCGCCGAGGGGAAGTGATGTCACCAGCCCAGGCCCCCGAAGGAGGCAGACTACGAGGGACCCCTAGCAACAGGCATTTAGAGGTATGTAAAAAAAAAAACATTTTCCACTTATTTTTTTCTTTTTTTGGGGGGGGAATTTTAAGCATTTTTATTTTTTTAGGGGGAAACACCACTTTAAGAGGTCAGTTGAGATGCAGCAAGGTCCAATAACGAGTTAAAGACCAATAGTTGAACAAGCCTCTGCCCGAATATCCTGTAAAACCGCCGCCGAGTTTTATACTCCATGCTGTCCGACCTTCCAATGTGTTACAATGAGGAAATTGTTTAAACATCGCATTCTTTAATATTTAAATAATTCTCGGTTCAGGCCAGGATTTGTATCCCAGCGGATCATTTCATATTAAACGCTGCTCCTTTATCACGCCGAGTCGGTGCTGCAGCCCTCCAGACCATTATTAAAACCAGAACTAACTTATATTCCTCAATCACATCAAACGGCCCGAGAGATCAGCGACGGGAAAATGTTGAAACCCTGCAAAAGAAAATAAAATAAAAGATGAATTTATCAAAAGAATCTGTGTTTTCACTGGACGCCGCCGACGGAATTATCTGTGAATGTGATCTCCGCGTTTCGGGGGAATCGACAATTGGCTATTCAGACCGAACATTCCTAAATAGAACTTTGCTTTTGTTTTCTTGTACTGGAGAGCCTTGGCATGCGAAGAACTTCTGTGTTATAGGCGAGCTGTCCCCGGACGAGACACACCAGCTACAGATGGGGCATTTTAGGTATTTGTTAACCGCTTCAGCCCGGAAGGATTTACCCCCTTAACGATCCGGCTATTTTTTTTGCGATATGGCGCTGCGTTACTTTAACTGACAATTGCGCGGTCGTGCGACGTTGTACCCAAACAAAATTGACGGGGTTTTTTTTCCCACAAATTGAGCTTTCTTTCGGTGGTATTTGATCAACTCCGCGGTTTTTATTTTTTGCGCTATAAACATTAAAAAGAGCGACAATTTTGAAAAAAAAAAAAGCAATATTTTTTTTGCTTTTTGCTATAATAAATATCCCCCAAAAATATATAAAAAAAAAACTTTTTTTTCCTCAGTTTAGGCCGATATGTATTCTTGCACAAAATTTATAGCGTCTACAAAATAGGGGATCATTTTGTGGCATTTTTCTTATTAATTATTTTTTTTTTTAGTAATGGCGGCGATCTGCGATTTTTCTTGTGACTGCGACATTATATCGGACACCTCGACTCTGTACCTAAACAAAATTGAGGTCCTTTTTTTCCCCACAAATAGAGATTTTTTTGGTGATATTTGATCACCTCTGCGGTTTTAATTGTTTGCGCTATAAACAAAAAAAGAGCGACAATTTTGAAAAAAAAGCAATATTTTTTACTTTTTGCTATAATAAATATCCCCCAAAAATATATAAAAAATATATATTTTTTCCTCAGTTTAGGCCGATACGTATTCTTGCACAAAAGGTATAGCGTCTACAAAATAGGGGATCATTTTATGGCATTTTTCTTATTAATTATTTTTTTTTAGTAATGGCGGCGATCTGAGATTTTTATCGTGACTGCGACATTATATCGGACACATTGACTCTGTACCCAAACAAAATTGAGGTCCTTTTTTTCCCCACAAATAGAGATTTTTTTTTGGTGATATTTGATCACCTCTGCGGTTTTAATTTTTTGCGCTATAAACAAAAAAAAGAGCGACAATTTTGAAAAAAAAGCTATATTTTTTACTTTTTGCTATAATAAATATCCCCCAAAAATATATAAAAAAAATATATTTTTTTCCTCAGTTTAGGCCGAAATGTATTCTTGCACAAAAGTTATAGCGTCTACAAAATAGGGGATCATTTTATGGCATTTTTCTTATTCATTTTTTTTTATTAGTAATGGCGGCGATCTGAGATTTTTATCGTGACTGCGACATTATGGCGGACACATCGACGTTGTACCCAAACAAAATTGAGGTCCTTATTTTCCCCACAAATAGAGATTTCTTTTGGTGGTATTTGATCACCTCTGCGGTTTTTTTTTTTTGCGCTATAAACAAAAAAAAAGCGACAATTTTGAAAAAAAAAATGTATTTTCTGCTAAAAAAACACACCCAATAAAAAAAGTTACAAAATCGAATTTCTTCATCAATTTAGGCCAATATGTATTCTGCTACATATTTTTGGTAAAAAAATTAAAAAGAAAAACACAATAAGCGTATATTGATTGGTTTGTGCAAAAGTTATAGTGTCTACAAAACAGGGGATAGATTTATGGTATTTTTTTTTACTAGTAATGTCGGTGATCTGCGATTTTTTTTTAGCGGGGCTGCAACATTGCGGCGGACAGATCGGACACCTAACTGACATTTTTAACCCTTTTTTGGGGACCAGTGACATTGTTACAGTGATCAGTGCTAAAAATATGCACTGACATTGTACTAATGACACTGGCAGGGAAGGGGTTTACATCGGGGGGCGATCAAGGGGTTAAATGTGTTCCCTGGGAGTGTTTACTAACTGTATGGGGGATGGGCTGCCTGCGACAACACAGATATCCATCTTCCTGCATAGCGGAAAGACAGGATCTGTGTGTCATCCCCTGACAGAACGGAGATCTGCCTTGTGATGTCACCAGCCCGGGCACTGAAGGAGGCAGACTACGAAGGACCCCCTAGCAACAGGCATTTAGAGGTGAGTTCAAAAAAAAAATCCAAATGTTTTTTTTTTATTTTTTTTTAGGAATTTTAATGATTTTTTTTTTTATTTTTTTGTGCAACACCACTTTAAGCTCCCCACTCCCTGCTTTCTGAAAGCTTGGACAAGCTGTATAAATTTGGAAAGCGGAATATTCTGCTGCAGCTCTTGCCGGAAACAGAGGCCAAGACTTTCATTTGTCGGGAGCCGCAGTGCAGTAGATCCCTCCGCCTGCACCCTAAAGTGGGTAAATTGTACCCGTTTCTGCCCTAGGTCCTTGGCTAAACAATGGGACCTGGGAAGATTTTTTTTTTTTTTAAATAGCTGCAGAGCAGGAGTTGAATTGGCAGGTCGGGGCAGAGCGATGTGCAGGGGGTGACTAGGGTGTGCCCAGGTACACCCCATGTCTGTGCACACCTACATACAATCCTTTACCTTCCAGAGTTTCCTAAGCCACTAAATGGTCAATTATCAACTTCCAGTTCTAAAGTTGGATCATTGGTTGCCCCCTCGCACTCCCACAATGAGCACCTCTTTAATGGTCATAGTGGCACAGGGCCTCACATGGTTGGGGGGTGCCAAAGCTCCATGTTTGAAACTGGATTCCCCATTTGTATATCAGCACTTCCAGTTCACTGGGGCCTCCTGGGGCTCTCTGTAGACGATAACGATAGGTAACTGCCAGAAGTTGGGTTCCTGTTTTTAACTCCTTTGACCAGAAGCTATGCCCCTAGGTCCTTAGCTAAACAATGGTACCTGGGAAGATTTTTTTTTTTTAAATAGCTGCAGAGCAGGAGTTGACCTGGCAGGTCCAGGCAGAGAGATGCGCAGGGGGTGATTAGGGTGTGCCCAGGCACATCCGGCACACTCCATGCGCATGCCTATGTACATCACTCCGGCTGCACCCTAACCACTTTCAGACCGGACCAATTTGCAGCCAAAGGACCAGGCCCCTTTTTGCGATTCGGCACTGCCTCGCTTTAACTGACAATTGCGTGGTCGTGCGACGTGGCTCCCAAACAAAATTGACGTCCTTTTTTTCCTACAAATAGAGCTTTCTTTTGGTGGTATTTGATCGCCCCTGCGGTTTTTATTTTTTGCGCTATAAACAAAAAAGAGCGACAATTTTGAAAAAAAACGCATTCTTTTTTATTTTTAATAAGCGATTATTGATTGGTTTGCGCAGAATTTTTTTTTTTTATTAGTAATGGCGGCGATCAGCGATTTTTATTGTGACTGCGACATTATGGCGGACACATCGGACATTTTTGACACATTTTTGGGACCATTGTCATTTATACAGCAATCAATGCTATTTAAATGCACTGATTCCTGTATAAATGACACTGGCAGGGAAGGGGTTAACCACAAGGGGGCAGTGTAGGGGTTAAGTATGCCTAGGGGTGTGTTTCTTACTGTGGGGGGCGTGGCTGTCAGCTAGTGAATGCTGATCTCTTCTCCAATCACAGGGAGCAGAGATCGGCGTCACTAGTTGCTAGGCAGAATGGGGAGATGCTGTTTATTTCCGCATCTCCCCGTTCAGCCTTCCCGTAAGACGATTGCGGGTGTCCCCGCGGCGATCGAGTCCGAGGGACCCGCGACCGGCCTCACGGGGGTCTCGACTGGCGCGGGAGCGTGCCGCTCCCGGTGCGCTCCCGATGGCACGGACGGCATTAAAGAGGGACTTATATATACGCCCTCCTGCCTGTCCATGCCATTCTGCCGACGTATATCGTCGTGCGCCGGTCGGGAACCGGCTAAAGTGGTTAAATGGTCCCTTTTTCTGCCCTAGATCCTTAGATAAACAATAGAACCTGGGAAGATTTTTCAAAAAAAAAAAGCTGCAGAGGAAGTGTTAAATTGACAGGTGCAAGCAAAGCGATGTGCAAGGGGGTGATTAGGGTGTGCCCAGGCACATATGGCACACCCCGTGTGCACGCCTATGTATCATCCTTTATCTTCCAGAGTTTCCTAAGCCACTAAATGGTCAATTATCAAATTCCAGTTCTAAAGATGAAGCATTGGTCCCCCCTCACACCCCCACGATGTGCACCTCTTTAGTGGTCATATTGGCACAGTGCCTCACATGGAGGAGATACACTGGGAGAAGCCAAAGCTCCATGTTTGAAACCGGATTCTCCATTTGCATATCAGCGCTTCCAGTTCTCAGTGGCCTTCTGTAGAAGATAAAGACAGGTCATGCCGGAAGTCGGGTTCCTGATTTTAGCTCCTTCGCCCAGAACGTTAAACATGTGGCTGTTTTTCTTTAAACCAAATACAGAACATAAGTGCCGGTCAGCCGGACAGAGCGTGGAATAGGAAGTGGTGGAGGATGCGGCAATATACGTAGATCATTATTGCAGGCTGGAGAAGAATTTGGTTTATTTTCTCGTCTCTGGGTTATTATATAGATGCAGCCGCACTAATTTGTTTTATGAAAACGGTTCTTTATTTACTCCTGATTGTTTCGGGCTGTGCAGTGCCTCTAAATCTGCCTCTCGTTTAAGGCTTGTAATCCAGAACGTTCCCATATGTGAGGGGCAGCCGGGCATGATAAGTGACTAATACAATTTACAAAACAAGCATGAAAGCGTTCGACGTCCCGTGCTCCCTGAGACGTACACCCCCACCCCACCTTGTAGTATAGCTGGCAGCCCCGCGCTCCCATAGGCCCCTGAGTGGAATTAACTCTGTAGGGCCACACTGACATCAACACATTACTCCAAAAAATAACTCAACCCCCCTCATTCCTCAGTAATCATAGCACTTGTAGGTGTAATGGGGTTCTATTATATGAGAGATTCAGGTACACTTAGGGGTTAGTGGAATTCAATCAGCTCAGCATTTGCACCTGTATACCCCTTATGGACCAGATTGATTTTACATTTCTGCTAACGAGCTTGGGAACTTGCTGGACGCACCCGGCAATGCCGGAATCTCCGGAATGTTTGTAAACATGACTGCCGTGACATCATACTTTTTTTTTTTTCTTCAAATTCTTTAGTTAAAGAGGAACCTCAGTCTGCTCACATAATTTGTAATAAAAACATCTTTGCCGTTCTAAAAACTTCCCCCCAACCACTTTGCATATTATTTTATATATACTGTGATTCTGTACTTGCCAAATAGGCTGCAGGAATCTCCCTCCACTGAGTCTGGCTGCAGCCATTTTAACTGTGGGCAGCTGAAGCTGCTGCTTGTTCACTTCCTGGATTTACGCAGGCACACACCTCCAGCTCTGGAGCTCTCATTGGCCCTCTTATGACTCACCCCCCTCCCTTCCTGGCAAACTCTCAGGAGAGTGAGGGAGAGAGATGTGCATGATGTCATAAGCCTAGGCTTTTTACCAGACCCCTAGATGGCCTGATGGTGACCTCCAGAGTCAGAGAGAGCTGACATCCATCCTCATAGAGTGGGTTACCAGGCATGGTGGGTGTAATGCAAGATGAAATGATGGGCGCCAGTCACTTATTGAATGCAAATAAAGAGATTTATTGTCTCTTAACAAGAACTGTGGGAGAGCGGGTTAGAGCCAGGACACCCTAAAGCCCCATACACACGGTCGGATTTTTTCATGGATTCTGTCCGATCGGACAATGTTGTTGAAAAATCAGACCGTGTGTAGGCACCATCGGACAGTGTACGTCGGATTGTCCGACGGACAAAGTCCTATCTCCTGCTGGATAGATTTGCCGACAACACGGTCCGATCACACCAAATCCGATCGTGTGTACAGTTGTCCGACGGACAAAGTGCTACGCATGCTCAGATCACATTACAAGACCAAAGCTATTGGCTACTAGCCTCTACGTAGTCCCGTCGTAGGCAACAAACGTCACCACGTTCAGAATGATCGGATTTTCCGACAACTTTGTCCGACCGTGTGTACGCAAAACCAACATCGGACAAAGTACGACGGACATGATCCGACGGACCTGGTCCTCGGATAATCCGACCGTGTGTATGGGGCTTAAGGTAGATGCAATGACAATTAGCAGACTCCAAGACACAATAGACAGACAGCTATACAGTTCAAAGCCTCCAGCAGGATGCAACTTCTCTATTGGCAGGACTGTTGTCTCCTATGGCAACTAAGCTTTTAACAGTTTCCAAAGATCTTCACACTTAGAACTTGGCAACAGAGTACGGTTCTTCTCTTATCTCAGTTTCCCACTGTAGCTCTTCAATCACTGAGCTCCCAGTCTCTCACTAGACTTCCAGATCCCAGCCGCCCATTGGATCCCCTGAGCGCGTCCACAGCTAACCTGCTGTATGCTCCACAAGCGTCACCCCCGCTAACCTGCTGGGTCCCTGGCTTGGCACTCGCTGTAGCTTTCCCACTTCCCCACTGTCCCCGTGTGGTGAGAAGACTGCTCTGGTACTTCTTCAGGCTTACTCACAGTAGTCTCTGGTAATAAGGTGGATGGTCCCTTAGTGCTTCTCCTTTACCTCCGACCATGACTGGTTCCCCGTCCGGCTGAACCTCTGTAACTCGGTTGTACTCCAATCCTGCAGTCTCAACCCTACGCTGCTTTTCCTGCTCCTGGATAGGCCTCAGGCAGCCTAGCAGCCAGGTGTCCCCGGGATAGGCCTCAGGCTTCCAGCCTAAAAACCCGGGACAACATAACACACGTCCACCCAGACAGCCGTCCATGTGGCACAGAACACCGATCACCTGACTCCACCCAAATAAATAGGCTCTCTCAGCAGGCCAATGGACTAAAGAAACCCCTGCCAATTGGCTGAGACTCCCCTGTGACAGACCTAGCCAGGACAGAGGCTTTTTGAGGGGACCGAATTCTAGCCTCTTGTCTACCGATCATGGGCCCTGGTATTTGGGGGAACGGAGCTCTTTGTGAGCTGTATGCCTGGGGACAGTGGAGGTGGTGTTACTTTGGATTCAGGTCCATGTCCCCCCAAGACACACAGACTCTGGGAACCCTGTATATGCCATATTATAAATAGTGACTGATTCATAATGTTGGGGCTCATAGAAGATGCTGATGTCATCAACTACAGCCACCTGTCTGCTATAATGTGTTTATTGTAAATAAGGCTAGTGTGGGCTCTAAGAGTCTTTCACCCATTGTTGTTTGTGTTAATTAACTCTGCTATTGTGAGAAGGTTTTCTGTGTTGATTTATGATAATGTTGATTCTCCCCTCTCTCCCTTACTATTCCTCTCAAGAGCCCTTAGGCCAGTCAAGTTCCTCCACTGGCTCATCCATGTCTTTATGGACCTTGCTTTGTGCCCTGGTGCGCAGTCATGTTGGAACAGGAAGGGACCATCCCCAAACTGTTCCCACAAAGTTGGGTGTGCCCAACTGACGCCTTAGGAGTTCCCTTCACTGGAAATAAGGGGCCAAGCCCAACCCCCGAAAAAACAACCCCAACACCATAACCCCCCCTCCACCAAATGATTTGGACCAGTGCACAAAGCAAAGTCCATAAAGACATGGATGAGCGAGTTTGTGGTGGAGGAACTTGTCTGGCTTGCACAAACTCGCTCATCCATGTCTTTATGGACTTTGCTTTGTACACTGGTCCAAATCATTTGGTGGAGGGGGGATTATGGTGTGGGGATGTTTTTTAGGGGTTGGGTTTGGCCCCTTAGTTCCAGTGAAGGGAACTCTTAAGGCGTCAGCATACCAAGACATTTTGGACAATTTCATGCTCCCAACTTTGTGGTATATTGTACCTTCAGTATCACTTTAATTGCAGTAAAGTAAAATCAGGTCCCTGGGTTAGCCGTACAACAGAGCTGTGTAAAACTCAGAACAGGATAGACAGAAAAACAATTCCTTTGACAGGTAAAAAAGCCCCAATATATAAAATTTCCTTTGTGCATTTACTGTCTGCTTGGAGTTCAGCTTTAATTTTTTTTTTTATATATTCCACATGCCAAACGTTTGACCTCATTATGTTCACTTCTACTGATGTTTCTTCATGTTGTTCTTATATTTTTATAATGTTTGTTCTGTTTATATGTTGAATCCTTTAATAAAAATAAGGTTTTAAAAAGGTTTGAAATGTCTTCCCTACAGTTGATCCAAGGACTGGAAAGCCTTGTGTTGATTTCCTGGACAGTCCATCGGCCTGGGACCCTCGTTACACCATGAGTTATGTACTGCTGGCCCTCCAGGTACACAACAGTCACTCCTGATATCCATGCTGGAAGCACTTCTGTCCAGGTTGCCTGTTAACCACTTGCTTACTGGCCACTTTCACCCCCTTCCTGCCCAGGCCAATTTTCAGCTTTCAGCGCTGTCACAATTTGAATGACAATTACACGGTCATGCTACACTGTACTCAGATTACATTTTTACCATTTTTTTACCACAAATAGAGCTTCCTTTTGGTGGTATTTATTCACTGCTGGGTCTTTTATTTTTTGCAAAAAAAAAAGAAAAAAGACCAAAAAAAAAGACAGTTCTATAGTTTGTTATACAAAGTTTTGCAAACAGGTAATTTTTCTCCTTCATTGATGTGCGCTGATGATGCTGCAAGATGCACTGATGGGGACTGATACGGCAGCACTCATGGACACTGATAAGCTGGCACTGATAGACACTGATAAGGTGGCATTAATAGGCTGAACTGATGGGCAGTGATAAGGCACTGATGAGCGCTGATAGGCTGCACTGATGGGCACTGATAAGGCGGCACTGATGGATACTGATAAGGCCGCACTGGTGGGCACTGATGAGGCCACACTGGTGGGCACTGATGGGCACTGATAGGTGGCATTGAGAGGTGGCACAGGTGGGCATTGATAGGTGGGCATTGATAGGTGGCACAGGTGGGCACTGGTAGATGGCACTGGTGGGCACTGGTTGGCTGCATTCCTATGCACTGGCAAGTGGCACTGGTGGGCACTGGCAGGCGGCACTGGTGGGCACAGATACTTGGGTGATGTCTCACCCTCTTCGGGATCACTGTCCCTCTGACAAAAGCTGGTGATCTGCTTTTTTTTTCTGCTCACGTTGTCAACGCGAGCAGAAAAAAGCCGATTACCAATCTTTTGTTTACATCACGTGATCAGCTGTCGTTGGCTGACAGCTGATCACGTGGTAAGGGGCCGTGATCGGGCCGTTACTCTGATCTGTGATCAGCCGAGTCTCATTGACTCGGTGATAAGAGCGCTCCCCAGAGGGGGAGTGCAGAGGCGGCTCTCTAATTAGGCAAATTAGGCGGTCGCCTAAGGCCTCGCACTCACAGGGGCCTCGCGGCCTCCTAATTTGCCTGTGCTCAATCACTGATTCTCTCTCCCCCCCCTCCTCCTCCTTTATCTCACCCTCTTTTCTGTGTGCTTGTATTTTTTTTTCCTATTAAGGGAGTGAGTGGGGCCTCATGTATAAGTTTCGCCTAAGGCCTCATAAAGTCTAGAGCCGCCTCTGGGGGAGTGCAGGCAGCTCATGCACGGTAGGAAGTCTATTGACGGCCTCCCGGCAATTAAGGTCCACGCTGTAGCCATCAATTGGCTATAGCGTGGCGGGGGGGCTGATCGGTTAAAGTCTATCTAAACCCAAAAAATATATTGCATTTTACCAGTTCTTGAATATGGTGGCTGCATACGTTTTCATTTTTCAGGCTCTACTTCTGATACTTTCAGCCTTGTGATCCGGCCAGCAACACACTTCCTGTCCTAGGGTGACTATGCTCACTGCACTGTATCTATGGAGGAGCAGTGTTGTTATCCTAGGCTTACTTGCTTCTGATTTGGACTTCACGCCCCTTCCTCTCTTCATCTCCACTATATACAGTAGGTGGCAGGGGTTGTGCATTTCACAGAAAATAGCTGGGAGAGATAACATGGTTTGGAATTCCAGTTCAGCGCACAGAAAGTTACTAGAACACTGAATTCCTGTCAGGATCAAAAGGTATTTTTCTTTACTTTTCTAAATAGCCACACTAAAATCGTTTAGTGCCTCCACAGCTCCAAGGAAATAACAGTAATGCTGCGTACACACGACCGGACTATCTGGCAGACTAGGTCCGACGGTCTTCCCGACGGACTTTTGGCGGAGTTCCGACAGACTTTCCTGAACAAACGGACTTGGCCACATACAAACGGACTTAGTCCGTTCGAAAGTCCGTTCGTTTTGAATGTGATGGCGTAAACGGGACTAAAAAGGGAAGTTCAATAGCCAGTAGCCAATAGCTGCCCTTGCGTCGTATTTGGTCTGTCGGACCAGCACACAGACGAACGGTTTTCCCGATTTGAGTCCGTCGGATTGATTTGAAACATGTTTCTAGGTCCGACGGATTTTATTCTCCAAAAACGAACGGATTAGCCCACACACGATAGTATTGTCCGACGGACTAATCCCGTTGGACCTAATTTGCCGGAAAGTCCGGTCGTGTGTACACGGCATTAGACCCCTTTCACACTGGGGCCACAGCCGCGTCAGCGCTAAAGCGCCGCTCGATTGAGGGGTGCTTTAGCACTTTTTAAGTGGCGCTTTTTGGGTGCTTTTAACTCAAAAGAAGGGGTTAAAAACTCCTGTGTTGCGGCGCTTACAAATCGCTTTACAGGCGATTCGGAAGCGCTGCCCATTCATTCCAATGGGCAGGGGCATTTTGGGAGCACTGTATACAGCACTCCCAAAACACCCCAAAGATGCTGCTTGCGGGACTTTTCTGAACGTCCCACAAGCGCACCGCCCCGGTGTGAAAGCACTGCAGAGAACGGGAGGCAGTTTTCAGGCGCTATTTCTAGCGCTAAAATGCCTGAAAACTGCCTCAGTGTAAAAGGGGTCTTAAAGTATATCTCTAATGCCCCATACACACGGTCGGAAAATCCGACCACAAAATCCATCGGATTTTGTCCGACGGATTTAGTCCGACACTGGTGTTGCATACACACGGTCGGACAAAGTTGTCGGAAAATCCGATCATTCTGAACGTGGTGACGTTCGTTGCCTACGACGGGACTACGTAGAGGCTAGTAGCCAATAGCTTTGGTCTTGTAATGTGATCTGAGCATGCGTGGCACTTTGTCCGTCGGAATTCGCTACACACGATCGGAATTGGTGTGATCGGACTTTGTTGTCGGAAAATTTTTAGAGCAGGAGATAAAACTTTGTCCGTCGGACAATCCGATGGAAAATGGTGCCTACACACGGTCGGAATTTCCGACAACATTGTCCGATAGGACAGAATCCATCGGAAAATCCGACCGTGTGTATGGGGCTTAAGGTGCAGAGCAGACACCATAAACAGGTGCATAATGTAACTTTATGGCTGTCGCTACTTACATTATATTGCCAAAAGTATTGGGACGCCTGCCTTTACACACATATATTATGCCCTATACACACGGTCAGAAATTCCGACAGAAAAGGTCCGATCGGATTATGTTTTCGAAAAATCCGACAATGTGTGGGCTCTATCTGACTTTTTTCGTCAGAAATTCCAACGGAAAAAATTTGAGCGCAGGATCTAAAATTTTCACACAAGAAAATCCGATCGGACTTTTTCCGATTGTTTGTAGAGAATTCCGACGGACAAAGTGCCTTGCAAATAAATTACGTGACCAAAGCTATTGGCTACTAGCCTCTACGTAGTTTCGTCGTACGCACGAACGTCATCACGTTCCGAACTATCGGATTTTCCGACAACTTTGTCCGACCGTGTGTATGCAACACCAGTTTCGGACAAAATCCGTCTGAAAAAATCAGACCGATTTTGTGGCCGGAATTTCCGAGCATGTGTACGGGGGCATTAGCCCGTAGGGTTCAATATTGAGTTGGTCCACCCTTTGCAGGTATAACAGCTTCAACTCTTCTGGGAAGGCCGTCCACAAGGTTTAGGAGGGTGTCTATGGGAATGTTTGACCATTCTTCCAGAAGTGTATTTGTGAGGTCAGGTACTGATGTGAACATAAAGGCCTGGCTCGTAGAAAGTAAAAAATTAAAACACAAAGGTGATCAAATACCACCAAAAGAAAGCTCTAATTGTGGAAAAAAAAAGGACAGCCAGTACAGCGCCGCACGACCGCGCAGTTGTCAGTTAAAGTAAAACAGTGCCGTATCACAAAAAAAAATTGCCTGGTCGTGAAGGGGGGTAAATCTTCCGGAGCTGAAGTGGTTATATATACAGTATAAATATATGAGATCTCTCTCGTTACCTGGTATTTCAGACTCTGCTTTCCAATCCCGTGATGGAGGACTTTGTGAATTTGGAAGCCGCAGACGCTCTGCTTAACAGACCACAGGAGTACAGAGAGATGGTGTTGAACTGTGTGAAGATCAGCAGACAGATTGATGGTAAGTCTGTCCGCCTTGTTAAAGTGGTTGTAAACCCTAAAAAAAAAAATCCCCCCCAAAAAAACCTGCAAGACAAAGGCATAATGAGCTAGTATGCACATGCAAATACAAGGGATATCCCCTAAACCGGGCAGGTTTAGGAGATATCCAATGTAGCTACAGGTAAGCCTAATTATAGGTTTGCATGTAGTAAAAAGTAGTTGTAAAGGGTTTACAACCACTTTAAATAAACTGCGGTAGGAGCAAAACGTCAACTGTAAATTGCAGTAATGAATTCACTTAAAGGGTAACTCCACTTTCATGGGGAAAAAACAAACAAATAAAAAATATAATATAGCGTATACAATTGCAACACAAGTCATATTATAATTGAATGTTATTAAAAAATTACGGCTCACTGATTTTCCCAGAAGTCTGTACTAAGGCCACTTTCACACTGAGGCGCTTTACAGGCGTTTTAGTGCTAAAAACAGTGCCTGTAAAGCGTCTTTAAAGCGCCTTTCCTGTCACTCGGCTCACTCCAGTGTGAAAGCCAGAGAGCTTTCTCTTTCAAACATTTTATGGCGAATAATACAGTTCAAGTTATTAGTCAATAACATTTGTAAGAAAACAAAGTAAACATAGCTATGAATAAGCACTAATTTTGGTGCGAAACGCGTCAACTATTTTTGTGTACCCCTCATTGCCGTGGATTGTTTTATTTTGATGTGATCTTTTTGCAAATAAAAAGCACAGGATTTTAAGTTTTCTCACGGTGTGCGGCTGTCCAGAGTCTCTTTTCACCGCTGCTTATCTGGTGGCATTAGATAAGACAGGGGCACTGCAAGGACAGATTAGAAATAGGTGGGGTATCTCAGGCAATGGGCAGGGATCTTTTTGGGTCCCTTGGCCTGCTGGGAAAGCCTATTTATTTGGATGAGATCAGGTGATTGGGGTTCTGTGCCACTTGGATGGCTCTCTGGGTGGACATGTGTTGTATTGCCCCGGGCTACTAGGCCAGAGCCTGAGGCCTATCCCGGGGAAATCTGGCTGCTAGGCTGTAGGACTGGGGCTTGCAGTCCAACCAAAAGTGATGGTTCTGCCGGCCAGAGAACCTATCGTGGTCGGAGGTAGAGGGGACCATCAACCTTATTACCAGGGACCACCATGAGTAGCTGAAGCAAGTACCAGAACAGTATTCTCACCAACCGGGGACGGTGAAGAATTGGGAAACTTCAGCAGGTGTCAAGCCAGGGACCCAGCCAGCGGAGGTGATGCTTACAGAGCAGTCTTGTGTGCCAAGCCAGGGACCAAGCAGGCCAGTGGGGTGACGCTTGAGGAGTATTTGTGAGTGCCAAGCTAGGGCCCCAGCAGGGACGTGGGGGTGATGCTTGAGGAACATATTCAGTGAGAAGATTGGAAGAGCTCAGGAGATCCAGTAGCTGTGGATCAGCGGGTCAAGGTGATAGATTGGGAGCTCAGTTGAGTGAAGATATAAAAAGAAGATTGTGGAGGAAGTGAAATGCCGCGTACACAGGCCGGGACTTTCCGGCAGACTAGGTCGACGGGATTAGTCCGTCGGACAATCCGATCGTGTGTAGGCTAGTCCGTTCGTTTTCAGGAAAAAAAGTCCGGCAGACCTAGAAATAGAACATGTTTCAAATCTATCCGACAGACTCAAGTCCGACGGACTTAAATCGGGAAAACCATTTGTCTGTGTGCTGGTCCAACGGACCAAATACGACGCAAGGGCAGCTATTGGCTACTGGCTATTGAACTTTCTTGTTTAGTCACGTTTAGGTCATCACGTTCAAAATGAACGGACTTTCGAACGGACTTAGTCCGTTCGTGTGTGTGCAAGTCCGTTCGTTCGTAAAGTCCGTTGGACTTCTACCAAAAGTTCGTCGGGAAGACCGTCGGACCTAGTCTTCCGGAAAGTCCGGTCATGTGTACGCGGCAAAAGAGTTCATTGCCACCTTTGTTAGAAACTCTTCAAGATTGTTGCCATAGGAGACAGCATGTCTACACATGTAGATGTGGTGTCTGGCTGGGTGCCTTTCCCTGAATGGCTGTCTACCTATAGAAGTCTCGGAGTCTGCTAATTAACATTGCAACTACTAAAGGGTGTCCTGACCCTAACCCTCTCTCCCACAGTTCTGTTTAACCACTTGCTGACCGCCCACTGTCAAATGACGGCGGGACGGTGCAGCTCTTGTGGCGGGCCGCCGTCATATGACGGCGCTCGCTTTTGGCCACTGGGGGGCGCGCGTGCGCCGCAGGAGGCGCGCGCGCGTGCCCGCCGCGTAGCTGGGGCCCCGGTGCGCGTGCCCGGCGGTCGCGATGACTGCCAGGCACCCGCGATTGCCCGGTAATCGAGCAGGACGTGGATCTGTGTGTGTAAACACACGTCCTGTCAGAGGAGAGGAGACCGATGGTGTGTCCCTTGTACATAGGGACACCGATCGGTCCCCTCCCCCAGTCAGTCCCCTCCCCCCACAGTTAGAATCACCAAGATAGGGTACATATTAACCCCTGCAGCGCCCCCTAGTGTTAACCCCTTCCCTGCCAGTCACATTTATACAGTAATCAATGCATTTTTATAGCACGGATCGCTGTATAAATGTGAATGGTCCCAAAAATGTGTCAAAAGTGTCCGAAGTGTCCGCCGCAATGTCGCAGTCACGATAAAAATCGCAAATCGCTGCCATTACTAGTAAAAAAAATAAAATAATAAAAATGCTATAAATCTATCCCCTATTTTGTAGACACTATAACTTTTGCGCAAACCAATCAATATACGCTTATTGCGATTTTTTTTTTACCAAAAATATGTAGAAGCATACGTATCGGCCTAAACTGAGGAAAAAATTTGTTTAAAAAAAAAAAAAATTTGGATATTTCTTATAATAAAAAGTAAAAAATATTGTTTTTTCAAACTTGTCGCTCTTCTTTTGTTTATAGCGCAAGAAATAAAAAACGCAGAGGTGATCAAATACCACCAAAATAAAGCTCTATCTGTGGGGAAAAAAATGATAAAAATTTTATTTGGATACAGCGTTGCATGACCGCGCAATTGTCATTCAAAATGCGACAGCGCTGAAAGCTGAAAAATGGCTTGGTCAGGAAGGAGGTGTTCGTGCCTGGTAGGCAAAGTAGTTAAGAGAAAAAAAAATCTCTTTGCATTCAAGAAGTGTCTGGTGCCCATTATGCCGCGTACACACGAAGGGACTATCCCGCGGGATTATCCGCTGGACCGAAGTCCAGCGGATAATCCCCTCGTGTGTGGGCGCCGGCGGACTTTTTGGCGCCAAAGTCCGGCGGACTTTTTGGCGCCAAAGTTTTAAGTTTGGTTTTAAAATTATCCGCTGGACTTGGCAGTCCGGCGGACAATCCCGCCGTTAGTAGGCAAGTCCGCAGGACTTTTGAAATGAACGGACTTGCCGCTCATCGGCAAGTCCATTCATTTAGCACGTGACTTCAGGTTACGTAGCTAGCGTAGGCAGTACATGCCGCCGCGCTAGCTCCGTGACCTGGCATGGATTTAAAGGGACTCCCCACGCCGAAAAAACGGCGTGGGGGTTCCCCCTAAATCCATGTCAGACCCTCATCCGAGCACGCAGCCTGGCAGGCCAGGAAAGGGGTGGGGACGAACGAGCCCCCCCCCTCCTGAGCCGTACCAGGCCGCGTGCCCTCAACATGGGGGGTGCCCTGGGGAAAGGGGGGCCGTGCGGCCCCCCCACCCCAAAGCACCTTGTCCCCATGTTGATGAGGACAAGGGCCTCTTCCCGACAACCCTGGCCATTGGTTGTCGGGGTCTGCAAAATTGCTGACTCCAATGACAATGTAATCTTCAAACTTTGCTAAGATGTTATAACAAACAAGCTACATGATATATGTGTATATATATATATATATATATATATATATATATATATATATATATATATATATACATACTTTTTGCTGAAGTACATTAACATTAGACATGTGCAATTCGTTTAGTTACGAATTCGTTTTCCGTTCAAATTCGTTATATTCGTTCATTCGTTATCGTACGAATGAACGAATGGTTTACTAAAAATTCTAACGAATAACGAACTATCGAAAAGAACGAATATGAAAAACAACGAAAATACGAAATAATTAAATTAGAATCAACGAAACTACGAAAGAATGAAAATACGAAAAACGAAAACAGAAACAACGAAAATAGCGAACAAAGATTCAAAAATAACGAAAATCAAAATGAACGAAAAAAAATCGAAATTACGAATATTCGGAAAAAGGAGATCAAAACAACGAAAATACGAAATAACAAAAATTCTGCTGATCGAGAATTCGAAAGAACGAATATTAGTTCTGATTCTGAAATATTCCATCCAGAGTCCAGATAGGGTGTGGTTGGGTCGGAGGCTCTGTGTTTTGGTGGATTTTTGAGTTAAGTTCTGACTTGTGAGAGAGAAATTCTTTGTTTCTTAAACATGTAAATAACATACACATTACATAAAATTATGAATTATGCTCCGATTACGAATCTACGAAAACAATGTTACGAAAGTACGAATAAATCAATCTTACGAAAGTACGAATGTAACTAAATCTACGAAAATACGAATTTCGAATCAACGAAAATTAGATTAACGGAAATACGAATCTTTTTAAATCAACGAAAACATAGCTCTTCCGAAAATACGAATGTGTCCGAATACGAAATATAACAAAAATATGAATTTCGAATAAACGAAAATTAGACTAACGTAAAAACGAATCAACGAAAAAATAACTCTTACGAAAATACGAACGAGTCCGAATACAAACACTGACGACTTACGAAATTACGAATCGTTACGAATCAACGGAAACGAACAGAAACAAAACTAAACTAATTTTTCTATTGTGCACATGTCTAATTAACATGCAGCAATGGGCAAGGGGTCCAAGACTTGCAGTAAGGGGCCCTGTGATTTCTGATGGCAAAACTGAGTCCCTAAAGAGGCCGCCAACAGGCAGCTCGTTCTGGCGGCGTTTCGCGCTGAGCTCACAAACGGAGACGTTTTTTGGCACCAACAGTTCTGCAAATGGATTCTGTACAGGGTCCACCAAGAGTACAAGTAATTCTGCTTTCCGCCTCGAGATTAAAGTTAAGTGGGGAACTTTCCTCTACAAATATATGATCTGGCAGTTGTATGGCAGCTGATTATTTGACTTTCAAGTCCTATTCCCCCCCCAAAAAAAAAGATATATAAAAAGGGTTTTTTGACTGTTTTTCTTATCGCACAACATTTTGGAAAGAGATCCAGAGATCCAGGTGCCTCGCGCCTGTATGCCAGATGGTGTTAACCCTTTGCGGGCCAGAGGGGGGCTGCTGCACTTAGCACTACATCTGCCGACATTAATGATCCTCCGAGGGCTATTTATGAAGGTCAGAACTGATATTTTGCCGGTTTGCCAGGGGGAACATTATTTCCAATAGTTCAGCCTGTTTATGCTGTTTTAGGCAATTTCTATACCTCTTTTCTCCTTATAATAACCTCATCAAAATTATTTGGCAGATGACTTTGCCAGCTAATAAAAAATTAATAAAGCCATTTTTCATAAAAAAACATTTTTGTCAATAATTTACACGGCACTAATCATTACTTTCAAAAGAGGAAAGCTGGAGAAGGGATTGCCCTCAAGGTAGAGAATTATTTAATTTTTTTTAAATCAATTTGTTTTTTCTGTTTGCTGTAAACATCCCTTGTGATAACAATAAGCAGTGACAGGTACTCTTTACTGTTAGAACAAACAGACATGCAGCACAAATCTATAGAAAATCCACAATCACACGAACAATTCTCAAAATCTAAAAATGATGGACTCCTTACAGCTTTTTGTATATTTTAACACCTCCCTACCAATCCTCTGTCACTAATTCATGTGCTTGACTACTTGCTGCCCACTATAGCTGAAAGACGGTTGTAGCGCGGGCCTTAATTGCCGGGACGGCGTCCATGGACGTCCTCCCCAGTAAGCGATGCGGGTCGCGCGCGCCGTGCTCTGTGATCACTGGATCTATGAGACTCAGCTGATCACAGATCGGTGTAAGGGGTCGATCCCGGCCCCTTCCCACGTGATCAGCTGTCAGCCAATGACGGCTGATCATGTGATGTAAACAGAAGCTCGGTAATCTGTATTTTTTTTTCCTCACGCTGTCAGCATTAGGGGAAAAAAAAGCCGATCAACGGCTTCTGTCAGAGGGACATCGGTCCCTCACTCAGAAAGCCGCAGCTGTGCCCACCAGTGCCACCTACCGGTGCCTACAGTGCCACCCATCAATGCCCACCAGTACTGCCAATCAATGCCCATCAGTGTCTAATAATCAGTGCCACAGATATTGCCTATCAGTGTCACCTACTAGTGCCTACAAGTGCCCATCAGTGACACCCATCAGGGATCATCAGTGCACATCAGTGCCACCTATCAGTGCCACCCATCTGTGCCAACCATCAGTGCCCATCAGTGCCACCCATCTGTGCCAATCAGTGCCCATCAGTGCCGCCTCATCAGTGCTTCATCAGTGCCACATATCAGTGCCCATTAGTGCCGCCTTATCAGTGCCTATCAGTGCCCATCAGTGCCACCTATCAGTACCCATCAGTGCAGCCTATGGCCCCTTTCACACTGGGGCGGGAGCAGCGGTGACGGTAAAGCAGCGCTATATTTAGCGATGCTTTACCGTCGTTTTAGCCGCGGTATTCGGCCGCTCGCGGTGCGGTTTTACCCCCGCGAGCGGCCGAAAAAGGGTTAAAGACCCCCCGCAGATCGCCGCCGCTTTGCGGCGGTATTGCCGCGGTGTCCTATTTAAATCAATGGGAAGGAGCGGTATAGGAGCAGTGAATACACCGCTCCTATACCACTCCAAAGATGCTGCTAGCAGGACTATTTTTACCGTCCTGCTAGCGCACCGCTCCAGTGTGAAAGCCTGCCGGCTTTCACACTGGAGTGAATGGGGCCGAATTTTTTCAGGCGGTATACAGGCGCTATTTTTAGCGCTGTACCGCCTGAAAAACGCCCCAGTGTGAAAGGGGCCTATCAGTGCCCATCAGTGCAGCCTCATCAGCGCACATCAGTAAAGGAGAAAAATTTCCTGTTTTCAAAATTTTATAACAAACTATGAAACAGTTTTTTTTTTTCTTAATTTCAGGTCCCTTTTTGTTTTATTTAGCAAAAAATAAAAAACCCAGCAGCAATTAAATACCACCAAAAGAAAGCTCTATCTGTGTGAAAAAAAATAAAGATAAATTTGGGTAAACTGTAGCATGACCGCGCAATTGTCATTCAAAGAGTGACAGCGCTGAAAGCTGAAAATGTGTCTGGCCAGGAAGGGGGTTTAAGTGCCCAGTAAGCAAGCGGTTAAACAACCTATAATGTGCATATATAAATAAAGTGCAAATCTTAATCCAAAATCTTAATCTGATTATTGGATTAAGATTTGCACTTTATTTATATATGCACATTATAGGTTGTTTAAACACATGAATTAGTGGCAGAGGATTAGTAGGGAGGTGTTAAAATATACAAAAAACTGTAAAGAGTCCATCATTTTTAGATTTTGAGAATTGTTCGTGTGATTGTGGATTTTGAATAGATTTGCACTGCATGTCTGTTTATTCATCCTGGCTCCTCCCTACCGCCGAGTGCAGCTTGCTATGGGGGCACCCCAGCAGGCTCGCTCCCGAGTGTCCATTAACACACGGAGCGTGGCTCGGCCCTGCCCCTGCTCTCTCCTCATTAGCTTACTGGCTGTGATTGACAGTAAAGGGAGCCAATGGCTACCACAGCTGTCTCAGCAAATAATGGAGGGAGAGACCCACTCGTGCACATCTCTGGATCAAAATGGGGCTCAGGAAAGTTTTAGGAGGTGGGGGGGGGGCTGAACACAGAAGTTTTTTTTTTACTTTCATGCATACAATGCATGAAGATAAAAAAAACCTTGAGCCACTTACAACCACTTTAACCACTTCCGCCCCGGAAGGATTTACCCCCTTCTTGACCAGAGCACTTTTTGCGATACGGCACTGTGTCGCTTTAACTGACAATTGCGCGGTCGTGCGACGTTGCACCAAAACAAAATTTTCCCACAAATAGAGCTTTCTTTTGGTGGTATTTGATCACCTCTGCGGTTTTTATTTTTTGCGCTATGAACAAAAAAAGAGCAACAATTTAAAAAAAAAAGCAATATAGCTTTTTGCTCTAATAAATATCCCCCAAAAATATAAAAAAATTATAATTTCTTTCTCAGTTTAGGCCGATATTCTTCTACGTACTCTTCTACATATTTTTGGTAAAAACAAAATTGCAATAAGCATATATGGATTGGTTTGCGCAAAAGTTATAGCGTCCACAAATAGGGGATAGATTTATGGCATTTTTATTTATTTTTTACTAGTAATGGCGGCAATCTGCTATTTTTAACCGGACTGCGACATTATGGCGGACACATCGGACACTTTTGACACCATTTTGGGACCATTGTTATTTATACAGCGATCGGTGCTATAAAAATGCACTGATTACTGTGTAAATCACACTTGCGGGAGTTAAACACTAGGGAGCGATCAAGGGGTTTAGTGTGTCCTAGGGAGTGATTCTAACTGTGGGGGAGATGGGCTTCCACTGACATGACAGCGATCACTGATCCTGATCACAGGGAGCAGTAGATCCCTGTTATGTCACTAGGCAGAACGGGGAAATGCCTTATTTACAAAGGCATCTCCTCGCTCTTTCGCTCCGTGACACAATCGCAGGCCCCCGGTGGTCATCGAGTCCGCGGGACCCGCAGGCACGGAGTACGCGGCGCACGCACGCCCACAATGCCACGATTTAAAAGGGAGGTACCTGTACACCCATTTGCCCAGCCGTGCCATTGTGCCAACGTACATGGTCGTGCGCTGGTCGGCTAGTGGTTAAACAACATACAATGTATTTTTATTTCAGTCCAGTCTACACATATTTCTCACCATCAAACCCTGAAGAAGGAGGACATTTTTGGCCCCTGAAATGTGTTGACTCCATTTGATCCTTCATTAGAATAAATTTGTATCTGGACTAATAATCTACAGTTTGGCGCTTCAGTTTTAGATCCTTTTAGCTTGGGTCACACAGCCGAATCTTTTAGCAAGTTAACCGCTTCCCGACCGCCTCCTGCACATATACGTCGGCAGAACGGCACGGCTAGGCAAAAGCACGTACAGGCACGTCCCCTTTAATTGCCTAGCCATAGGGTCGCGCTTGCACTGCCGGTGGCGCACTCGCGACACGGTCGGGAACTCCGTGACCACGGCCGCGGGACCAGCGGACCCGATGGCCCTCTTGACCCGCGATCAGGACACAGAGCTGAAGAACGGGGAGAGGTCTGTGTAAACAAACCTCTCCCCGCGCTTCCTAGACTGCCTGTCACTAATCGGCTGTTCCCTGTCATCGGGAAAGCCGATCAATGACGTCAGACGTCAGCCCCGCCCCCTAATGTAAAAAAAAACACACACGTTACAGACCATAACCCCTCCCCGCCCCCTAGTGGTTTACTCTTTCACTGCCAGTGTCATTTATTCCAGGAATCAATGCATTTAAATAGCACTGATTGCTGTATAAATGACAATGGTCCCAAAAATGTGTCAAAAATGTCCGATGTGTCCGCCATAATGTCGCAGTCACA
Source organism: Lithobates sylvaticus (assembly GCA_028564925.1). Classification (NCBI taxonomy): domain Eukaryota; kingdom Metazoa; phylum Chordata; class Amphibia; order Anura; family Ranidae; genus Lithobates; species Lithobates sylvaticus. The sequence goes on along the minus strand of CM053032.1, from coordinate 258,903,088 downwards.
ATAAAAATCGCTGATCGCCGCCATTACTAGTAAAAAAAAAAAATATTAATAAAAATGCTATAAAACTATCCCCTATATTGTAAACGCTATAACTTTTGCGCAAACCAATCAATAATCGCTAATTGCGATTTTTTTTTACCAAAAATATGTAGAAGAATACGTATCGGCCTAAACTGAGGAAAAAAAATGTTTTTTTATATATTTGTTGGGGATATTTATTATAGCAAAAAGTAAAAAATATTGAATTTTTTTCAAAATTGTCGCTATATTTTTGTTTATAGCGCAAAAAATAAAAACCGCAGGGGTGATCAAATACCACAAAAAGAAAGCTCTATTTGTGGGGAAAAAAAGGACGCCAATTTTGTTTGGGAGCCACGTCGCATGACCGCGCAATTGTCAGTTAAATCGACGCAGTGCCGAATCGCAAAAAGGGGCCTGGTCCTTTGGCTGCCAATTGGTCCGGGGCTGAAGTGGTTAAACAGCCTCTATATATGTATTTTAGCTTTAATTTATCGTTAATGTCCATAATTTCATGTCACCTGTGAACGGTAAAAGATTGTTGCGTTTCCCCAGTAGTGAATGAAGTCATGTTTTCGGTAATCTCTCCAATGTGCATTTCATATCCCAGGCCTTTAGGATTGTCATACCAAGACGATATGAATATCATGAGCTCAACTACTGTATCTCGGGTAGCCTGTTATTCCTCTGACTGAGGATTGCCAGAAGCTGCAATAGTCAGGAAGCCGAGTATCTCTAAAGGTTTGTTCATACACAATTTCACTTTTGCAGCTGGTTCGTTTCAAGATTGCACACCGGTTAGAAAGCCATCGGCCATAGAGAAAACACCTGCACAAAGGTCTGTATAACTTGTATATATTCTGTTTTATCCACTATATGAGGCCTTGGGATATTGTCTCTTACCAGTGTTAATTTTGGCAGCAAATTTCAATTTAGTTTTAGTGTAATGCCCCGTACACATGGTCGGAAATTCCGACGGAAAATATCCGATCGGACCATGTTGTTGTAAAATCTGCCCGTGTGTGGGCTCCATCGAACTGCTCTCAAATTTTCCGACAACAAAATCCGATCTGACTTTTTCCGATCGTGTGTAGAGAATTCCGACGGACAAAGTGCCACTCATGCTCAGATCCAATTACGAGACCAAAGCTATTGGCTACTAGCCTCTACGTAGCTCTGTCGTACGCAACGAACGTCACCACATTCAGAATGATCGGATTTTCCGACAACTTTGTCCGACCGTGTGTATGCAACACCAGTGTCGGACAAAAACGGACGGATTTTGTGGTCGGAATTTCCGACCGTGTGTACGCGGCATTAGTCTTTTGCAATTGTTTTAGTTTTAGTCATATTTAGTCGACTAAAACCTCCAGTGCATTTTAGTCGACTAAAACTTATTTTAGTCGTCTGAAATCGAATGGGTGTAATTAAATTGTAATGCATTAGTTAACATTTCTCTACAATTTCCAAACTCATTATATACTGCTGGAGTGAAAAATCTAATACAGTGGAACCTCGGATTCCGTTCCAGGAGAATGCTCGTAATCCAAAGTACTTGCATAGCAAAGCGAGTTTCCCCATTGAAGTCAATGGAAACGAAAATAATTTGTTCCGCATTGACTTCAATGGCATGCAATACCGCATGTGGCCAGAGCGGGGGGGGGCGTCGGAGAGCCTCGGAAACGGATGAAAAGGCCCGAGGGCACCTCGGCTGACCTTGTCAAACATTGTCAAACCTCGGAAAGACTTAGTTCCCGAGATTTGCCAAGGTCAGCAGAGCTGTCCTCGGGCCTGTCCGTGCTTTTTCCGAACGGTGCTGATCAGCGATGTTCGACTCGGCTCCGGCGCCCCCACCTCACGCCAAACACGGTACTGCACACCGCTTTGGCCTGAATCGTGCTTGTTTTGCGAGACAACACTCGCAAACCGAGTTACGATTTTTAAAAATACAGTACTCGTATTGCAAAACGCTTGTTAATCGCGTTTCTCGCAATCCGAGGTTCCACTGTATGTTATTATTATTTATGGTATTGAGGTATGAACATGCACTACAGACCAGTGTTAATTTTTAAACTCAAATTTCAATTTAGTTTTAGTCTTAGTCTTTTGACTAAAATGGCATTTTAGTTTTAGTCCCATTTTAGTCTTTTGACTAAAATGCCATTTTAGTTTTAGTCGTATTTTAGTCATCTCAATTGTTTTAGTTTTAGTCATTTTTTAGTCGACTAAAACAGTATTCTAATATAGTCTCTTACCCAACTGCCCCAGGGCTTACTACTACCGCTTACAGCAGGACCAGATCCATTGGCACTGGTGTCAAATACAAGAACACTATTAACCAATTACACTATATGGCCGAAAAGTACATTGACAAACCCCCCCCCCATCACTTGATTGAGTGGTGTTTCCACTGAACAGCTACTGGTAATGCTACAGCATACAAATACATTTTAGACAGTTATACGAGGTGATATCAAAAAGTTTCAAGACTAGCTCTGTTTACAAGAAAGTACTTTATTTAAATGCGATTACACACTATTATCACCTTCAAAATAGTCCCCTTGCACAAAACTTTATTTTTTTTGATTTTTTTTTTTTTTTTTTAGTTTTGTATGGAATAAGGGATGGAAAGCCACTGTCAGTTTATGTCAGTTTATTTTTGTCATGGAGATTCCCCCCTTACTGAATGCTAATGAATAAAAGTCGCAAAGTCTGAAGGGAATGAGCAGTACTAAGATAGGGGAAAAAAAGGAGAAAATAATATTTTATTAACCGCGCTTGCCGACCGATTTATGTGTCGGCAGAATGGCACTGGTGGGCAAAAGGGCGTACAGGCATGTCCCCTTTAAAAATCGGTGCTGCGGGCGCGCGCCCGCAGTGGACCGAGTCCGCCAGGTGCCCGCGATCCTGTGGAACGATCGTGGGTGGCGGCCGCTGATTGACTCCCCCCGCTATCGAATAGCCATGCGTGCCCACAGATCGCCGTGTACGCGTCCAACGTACAATGACGGCAATTCGCGCAGGAGAGCCAACCTGCCACAGTACAAATGCGGCGGCTGGTCGGGAACCGGTTAAAGGAGAATTATACAAAAAATGATTAGTTCAACCCACAAGTACTTTTTTTACCACGACTATTCCTTTATATTGGCTTTTGAAATTTACAAATGCAGCAATTTAGAATTTGGATGAAAGGTTTAACAAAGTGAAAAGCTTTTTGAGAAATAAAAAGTGCATTTTATATACAGCTATATAGATCAGACCAAAATGAGGGACAAATGAGGAGGAATGAGGGACAGAGGGACATTGCTCCAAATCAGGGACAGTCCCTCGAAATCAGGGACAGTTGGGAGCTATGCATATTAACCATGTGCAATTTGTTTAGTTCCAAATTCGTTTTTTAACAAATTTTGACAAATTAGAATTTTTGAATTTCCAAAATTACGAATTTTGAATTTTCTAATTTCCGAAAATTCAAAATTTTCTAAATTTCATAAAATCGAAATTCGAAATTTCATAAATTTTAAAGTTCTAAAATTTGGAAATTTGAAAATCCAAGAATAAGAATGAAAATGTGAAAATTCAAAAGAATGAAAATGTGAAAATTCGAAAACCTGAAAATCTGAAATAATAACTAACTAATACTAAATATTAAATTATAGGTATTGGAATTTCCTTTCAAATTTGTCTGTTAGTGAACGTAACGAGTACGAATTTATCTGAAAGTACGAATTATCTGAAATAACGAATGCCAAACATCCAAATTTGAAATTCCAATACCCATAATTTAATAGTAATTATTATTTAAAATTTTACTGATTTTCTTTCTTTTTTTCAGATTTTTGAATTTCCGAAAATCTGAAAATTCGGAATTGAAAATTCGGAAATTCGGAAATTTGAAAATCCGAAAATTCGTAAATTTGAAAATCCGAATTTTTGTTTTTCTGAATTTCCGAAAAAAGCAAAAAAACAAAGGAAACGAAAACATACAAATTTTTTGTCAGTGCACATGTCTAATGCATGCATATGAAGCCCTGAATCGGCCTATGAATCAGCAGCTATGAGATAGAGGCTTCCCCGCCCACAGCTCATTGCATAGCCAATCAGCTAACTTCCACGTTCAAACAGAATAAGGTTAAACCAAACCTCATCCCAGCTTCTAATACATAAAGAAATTTCAGCATCACCCTTTTTATAGATTTGTATTGACCTACACATTCATTACAGCAAATTGGTTAGTTAATGCGGAACTGCAGTCTGCTCACATAATTTGTAATAAAAACATCTTTGCCATTCGGAAGCTTCCCTCCAACCACTTTGCATATTATTTTATATATACTGTGATTCTGTACTTGCCAAATATGCTGCAGAAATCTCCCTCCACTGAGTCTGGCAGCAGCCATTTTAACTGTGGGCAGCTGAAGCTGCTGCCTGTTCACTTCCTGAATTTACACAGACACACAGAGGCACACCTCCAGTTCTGCAGCTCTCATAGGCCCTCTTATGACTCATCCACCCTCCCTTTCTGGCAAACTCACGAGAGTGAGAGAGAGAGAGAGCTGTGTATGATGTCATAAGCCTAGGCCGATGACCAGACAAGAAGCAGGAAGTGGGCTGTATTAGGGATTTACTGGAAGAAAAAAAAATGTTTTACTATCCAAAGCTAAAACAACAACAAGAGCAGAAGAATTAATAGATGGAAAGTTGAAAAAATTACTGAAGGTTCCGCTTTAAGGACTTATCTTCCCCTGCAATTCTCCCTCTGTACCTATCCACTGTAGAGAAAAAATAGCTAAACAGAGCCTTGAACTCTTCGGTTTCAGAACCTATTACTGGTTTCCCGAAGCAATCCCATTTTCACCAATCAAATAAACAGAAAGTCTGTCTGCAATGACTGAGCAAAAGAGATGCTGAGAACTGTGGATGGGGTGTTCTGGTTGGACAATACTGCCCTCAAATGTTGAGATTATATTACTGCACCCTCGTGTCTTGTGTCCTTGTGTTCCATATACACTATACAGTATTGGGAAAAGTATTGGGACGTCTGCCTTTACACGCACATGTACTTTTATGACATCCCAGTCTTAGTCTGTAGGGTTCAATATTGAGTTGGCCCACCCTTTGCAGCTATAACAGCTTCAACTCTTCTGGGAAGGCCGTCCACAAGGTTTAGGAGTGTGTCTATGGGAATGTTTGACCATTCTTCCAGAAACGCAATTGTGAGGTCAGGCACTGATGTTGGCCGTGAAGGCCTGGCTTACAGTCTCCACTCCATCTCATCCCAAAGGTGTTCTATGGGGGTTGAGGTCAGGACTCTGTGCAGGCCAGTCAAGTTCCTCCACCCCAAACACGCTCATCCACACTATATTTCCAAAAGTATTGGGCCACCCCTTCAAATCATTTGGTGGAGGGGGGATTATGGTGTAGGGTTGTTTTTCAGGGGTTGGGTTTGCCCCTTAGTTCCAGTGAAGGGAACTCTTAAGGCGTCAGCATACCAAGACATTTTGGACAATTTGTGGGAACTTTGCTTCCAACTTTGTAGGAACAGTTTGGGGATGGCCCCTTCCTGTTCTGACTGCGCACCAGTGCACACAGCAAGGTCCATAAAGAAACGGATGAGTGAGTTTGGGGTGGAGGAACTTGACTGGTCTGCACAGAGTCCTGACCTCAACCCGATAGAACACCTTTGGGATGAATTAGAGCGGAGACTGCAAGCCAGGCCTTCTTGTCCAACATCAGTGCCTGACCTCACTAATGCACAGTTGCACAGGGTGTTGGAAGCAGATACACTTTGAAGAATACACTCTCACATCCCACTGTCTTTTCCAGCTTGGAGACAGCCCTCTAAGCACCTGCTTAGGAGATACTTTGTGCAGCCGGTGATGTCACCGGCACATGCGATCTGAAGGGGCGCTATACCATGCTGTCCCTTCAGAGCTCCGTGACACGGTCCATGACTCCCGCACGCATGCCTTTACTTTGAAGTATAAAAAAAAAAAAAAAAATTAGTGCGGTTTACTACTGTTTTTTTTCTTTACACATGCATGGTAGCTATCACCATATAGTTAAAAGAGAAGTACAGGTTTTGAAAAAAATAAAAATGCATACTCACCTTGATGGATGCAGCATGAGTCTGATACTGCATCTGTCCCCCACCACCTCTAAAGCCCCATACATACGAGCGGAAATTCCGCCAGCAAAAGTCCGATGAGAGCTTTTGATCCAAAAATGCGACCGTGTGTATGCTCCATCGGACTTTTGCTGGCAGAATTCCAGCCAGCATAAGATTGAGAGCAGGTTCTCTATTTTTCGGTCGGAACAAGTGCCGATCGTAAATTCCGATCGTCTGTACCAATTTCCGATACGCAGAATTCCTACGCATGCTCGGAAACAATTTGACGCATGCTCAAAAGCATTGAACTTAATTTTTTCGGCTCATCGTAGTGTTGTATGTCACTGCGTTCTTGGTGGTCGAAAAGTTCAGCAAACTTTTGTGTGACCGTGTGTATGCAAGCCAAGCTTGAGTGGAATTCCGTCGGGAAAAAAAATCCAAGATTTTTCAGACGGAAATACAGCTCGTGTGTACGGGGCATTAGACTGAGAAATGAGTGATCAAAGACAGCTGATCGCTCAGTTCTCGGTCTATAGTGAGCGTTCACTGAGCGCCAGGCTGTGCAGCGGGGCAAGAGTGGCTGGCCCAGGCTCTAAGTCGTGATCCCTCCAGAGCTTGGACTGGCTGAGTGACGTCATCTAATGCCCCGTACACAAGGTCGGATTTTCCGACGGAAAATGTCCTATCGGACAATGTTATCGGAAATTCCGACCATGTGTGGGCTCCATCAGACTTTTTCCGTCGGATTTTCCGACGGACAAAGTTTTATCTCCTGCTCTCAAATTTTCCGACAACAAAGTCCTATCAGACTTTTTCCGATCGCGTGTAGCGAATTCCGATGGACAAAGTGCCACGCATGCTCAGATCACATTACAAGACCAAAGCTATTGGCTACTAGCCTCTATGTAGTCCCGTCGTAGGCAACAAACGTCACCACGTTCAGAATGATCGGATTTTCCGACAACTTTGTCCGACTGTGTGTATGCAACACCAGTGTCGGACAAAATCCGTCGGAAAAAATCCGATAGATTTTGTGGTTGGATTTTCCGACCGTGTGTACGGGGCATTACAGCGGACTTTAGCCTGCTGTCAGCTGAATACGGGTCACAGGAGTGCAGAACGAGGTGTAGTCCTGTGACCTACAGGAAAAATTTTCCCTTTAACATAAACATGCACTGTTCACAGCATTCATTGTTGCAAGTGACCATTTAAATCAAAAGACTGTATCGCTTACTGCCACACCCAGACATGAATGTAACAGAGTTTACAATACAGTAGCTTTCCTCAAAGAGGCATAAGGCCTTTCATTTCTGATTAGAGCATTTAGAGATTCAGCTTAACAATTTGCTAAAAATAGTTTTATTAACCCCTTCCCACTGACCGCGCACATATGGGTGGACCCATATGTAGGTGTTTTTCCGTGGGGCCGCATACATGCATATCTCCCTTTGTGCTGGGAGTGCACTGCACAGCATGCTCCCAGCATGGAGACCGGGCTCTCACCAAGAGCCCCGCGTCTAGTACTATTGATCGGGACACGGGAATGTTGGTCCCGGGTTACCTGATCACTGTGATGGCCTCTGATTGGCTGATTGTGATCAGTCTCAGTGTGCCCACCCCTGTGTTTACTTCCTCTTCTTGAAGGATAGGAAATGTAAAAAAGTCAAAGAAAAAATAAAGAGTAAAGAAAAAAATAACAAGATCAAGGTTTGCCAGGGTTAGGTTTGGGGTCAAAGATCACGGTCAGCATATTTTGGGTAGAATTTAAAACGTAACTCCACTTTTGTTGAGAAAAGAATACTCCCGTCTGGGTCATCTATGTACATTGCAAGGATTTTAACAAACTTTTTTTTCAGATTATTACCTTTTGTTATTCTAAAGAAATCTCTGTGTGTTTGTCTGTGTCCCATGGGGGAAAGTGAGTCTAATGGGAGTGGTTTCATAATTATCAATCAGCTGTGCACCTGCAGGGCTCTATTGAGAAAAACTGCTGGGCCTGCATCCCTTTAGACGTGATTTCCTATTTTAAGTAGCTCACCAAAAATAAAAGTTTTGTTGCAGGGAATGCCTGAAATCTGACTTGTATCTTAGACCCCTTTAACACTGGGGAGTTTTTCACTTTAGCGCTAAAAATAGCGACTGTAAAGCGCCTGAAAAGTGCCTCGCATGCCTCCCCAGTGTGAAAGCCTGAGTGCTTTCACACTGGGGCGGTGAGCTTGCGAGATGGGAAAAAAAGTCCTGCAAGCAGGGTCTTTGGGGCATTGGGGGTGCGCTGTATATACCGCTCCTAAAACGCCCTACCCATTAAAATGAATGGGCAGTGCTGCCGAAGTGCTTGCAAAGTGACTGCAAAGCGCTTCAGCAGTGCTGCAACATGGGCGCTTTTAACCCTTTCTTTGGCCGCTAGCAGGCGTTAAAAGTGCCCCTCTAGCAGCCGCAAAGTGCCGTTAAACCACGGTAAAGCAACGCTAAAACTAGCTGCGCTTTTCGGCTAACGCACTTCCGCCCCAGTGTGTAAGTAGCCTTAGTCATTAAGACTTCTGGGAAACTTGGTGAGCCAATCACACAAGCAGGAAATCATGTTTCTGGGGGGCGTTCTGTACACCATCTGTGTACAGAACACCTTCAGGTTGCCATATGACATTTACGGAAAATTACAGAGCTGCAGAATGAAAAGAAAAGGTCATTTTTAATAACCTTCAATTACAATACGACTCGAGTTGTAATTGTATACGGTATATTATTTTTTCCTTTATTTGCTATTTTTTTTCCCCACGAAAGTGGAGTTAACCTTTAGGCTCGGTTTCACACCGAAGACGGATTTGTCTCACAGCTGGGGTCGGTGCGTCCTGGTTCACCGCTTCAGGTCTGATTTCAGCCTGAATTTTGGGCTGAATTCGGACCTGAAACTAACCAAAAAAAGAACAGCGTTTTTTTGCAACACGCAGAGGACCAGCTGCGGAGATATGTGAACTGGCTCCATAGAGAGCCGGTCAAAATCCCTTGCTATTGTGAATTGGATTCGGGGATCCCACATCCAATTCGCAATGGTGTGAACCCAGCCTTAAAAAAAATATTTTTTAATTGGTATCAGTGTCAGTTAGTGTCAGTGTCAGCAGTGGTGGCTGGTGCTCAATATTTTGAGGGGGGGCGCAAAAAATATTTTGAAAAAAAAAATCAATTACAGCCACTGTGCCAAATGCAGCCACTGTGCCCATCAAACACTGCCACTGTGCCCTCAAATGCTGCCACTGTGCCATCCATTGCAGCCACTGTGCCATCCATTGCAGCCACTGTGCCAAACGCTGCCACTGTGCCCATTAAGCACTGCCACTGTGCCTATAAAATGCTGCCACTGTGCCCATAAAATGCTGCCAATGTGCCATCAAACGCTGCCACTGTGCCTAAAAAAAAGCTGCCACTGTGCCCATAAAATGCTGCCAATGTGCCATCAAACGCTGCCACTGTGCCTAAAAAAAAGCTGTCACTGTGCCCATAAAATGCTGCCACTGTGCCATCAAACGCCGCCAATGTGCCATCAAACGCTGCCACTGTGCCCATTAAACGCTGCCACTGTGCCATCAAACGCTGCCACTGTGCCCATTATATGCTGCCAGTGTGCCCATTAAATGCTGCCAGTGTGCCCTTGAATACCCCCAGTGTGACCCCTCCCCCCCCGCCGTCTGCCCAGGACTTACCCTGTCTTGGTGGGGCAGCGAGTGACAGCGACGAGCGTGGTCCTTCATGCGTCTCCTGCCGTCCTCATCTCCTGTCCTCTCCTCCCGATAGGCGTCCAATAATGGTGCCTGTTGTTTCAGCCAACCAGCTGACAGGTAACAGACCCGTGCACCTGATTGGCAGAGAGGTGGTTTAGTGTTAGGAAAGTGAATATGCATTCGCTTTTCTAACACAGCTGAGTGACCTGCTCGCAGGTCACCTTTTTTGATGCCTTTTAGAGCCTATGGCTCTAATTAGGTGCTTCAAAAACACCCCCCGCCGCTGTAATTCAGGCCCCCGACACCCGAAAAAGGGGCCGGGCGCCTGAATAGGGGGTGGCAGTGGCGGCCATAGATTCATGCATTGCATCTATTGGTGATAGAGGAGGTGGCTGGAGAGAGGAGGTGGCACCCGTGCGCCCTTATGGACGAACCGCCACTGAGTGTGAGTATGTTTTAGGCAGGATTAAAAAAATGCGCACCATTTGTTTCTGGCCTTTACTACAGGTACAAAAAACAACTAACATACACATAATGTATAAATCATCCTGGTCACTACGCCTTCATTTTAACATTCTGTTAACAAGACACTGTCCACAAGGGGTTAATCTCCAGCCACTAAGTGCTTACTACATGCTTACTACATGCTTACTACATGCTTCTTCTAGGAATATAGACTGCTCATCGTGATTTGTGATTTGATCTTGCAGGAAGATAAAAGCCATTTCTTTTGAAGATTATCACAAAATTTGGAGTGGGATAGCTACATCAACTGATCCTGAGAATTTACAAGCTGCAGGTAAGATGAACAGGGGCATGCAAACTCTGAGTCGCAAGTTCTTTTTTTAGACTTGCCATGTTTTATTTCTATCATTTTGCTCACAGGAAAGTAGTTAGTGTGATATAAATTGAAAAGGATCAGAGTTTTGTCTGCAGTGGTACCTCAGGCAGTGTCTTGTATGACCAGTAGATGTCACTGTTGTTCCAGGAAACATCACAGTGTTTGAAATTCAAACGTCTCAAACTTTGGGATATTGGTTTATTATTATTATTATTATTACTACATTTTTTTATTATTATTATTATTGTGGTCATGACAAAAAAATAACAAAAAATGTATTTATTTTATTAAAAGCAGAACTTAATTGTCAAATATCCACTTGCCGCCAATTGATGTACCGGTATGTCGCTTAAATTCAAGAGGTTGTACCAGGATGATGCCTGTGACTGTAGGCATCATCCCAGTACTTTTTTTTAGAGCTGGCGCTCGGCTTGCTTGTAATTGCAATCAGAGTGGCTAACTAGCCGCTTGATTGCTGATACAAGCAGCAGGAGGGGACATCTCTCCCCCTCCTGCCGCCTTTCACAATTTCCTCGAGCTCTCCCGTCCCACGAGAGACCCGAGCAGTTTGTCCGCCAGCCAGGGCTGTCTTTAACACAGGGCAAAAGGGGCAGCTGCCCTGGGCCCAGTCATTGTTGTGGTGCCCAAAGCAGCTGCCCCTTGAGCCTGCACTGCCGGCAAATATTGGATTTGGGAGGGCCCAAGAAAACGTTTAAAAGAAGGGTCCAATCAATATTAAAGATGGCCCTGCCTCCGGCTGTCCGGACACCCGAACAAAACCGGGATTGGCTTTCATCATGTCTTCAAAGTGGTTAACTGACATCACTTCCGGTTTATCCGAATGTCATTGATGGTGTTTTGAATGCTTTTAAGTGCAGAGGAGTGATTTGGGGTCTTTTTGACCCCCAGATCCCTACATAAAGTGTACCTGTCATGTGCCTATTGCTGTCACAAGGATGTTTACATTTCTTGTGACAGCAGTAAAAGGGATAAAGGGTTTTACACAGAGCGCCCCCAATCCTCCTTTTCTGGGGTCCCCGGCGGCGCTCCTGGCTCCTCCTATTCGGCGAGTGTCCCCATGGAGAGCCGATTTCCATGGGGGCACTCGTGCGGGTGCACTCCCGAGTCGTGCTACTGCGTCCATTGACACAATGATTGAGAGCAGCGGGAGCCATTGGTCAATCTATCCAATGAGGACCAGAGACAGCGGCTGGAGCTGCTGGGCTCGTGCTCATCACTGGAACGATCGGGTTCAGGTAAAAAAAAGGGGGGGCTCTGTGGGGGGAGGAGCAGCTGCAGCACAAAAGGTTTTTCACCTTAATGCATGGAATGTACTAAGGTGAAAAACCTTGAGACTTTACATAACATAATACTTCCAGTGGTATATTTACCAAACCAAAAGGGAGCCAATAAGAGAAGTTCAGTGTTAGGGTTTACATACACTTCAAATTGTACAAGTTTCAACCTCAGAACATTGCTCAACAATCCATTTTTTGTTTTGGCAGGGCATAAAGGTCTCAAATCCAAAACACAGTACAAGCAAACCAATGGAACTAGTACTGCAAACAAACAGTAAGTAGGAAAACACGTAACTGAGTAAACACACAGCTGTTCAGAATCATTATATTCATATCATCCAGTTCTTCAATCCAGCCAGCAGTTGGAGCTTTACTCCCCTTTTCTATATTCTGCTATTGTTATGCCCGACAAAGTTAAAAAGCAATCCACTTTTGTTGTGCCCTTTCTTTAGGTAAACCATGGTGCTCTGGGAATCCTTGGTTATGTATTAAAAGTTTATTTGTAAAACAAATAGTGTGTGTGTATAATAACCACTTGAGCTCCGGAAAATTGTATCCCCCTTCATGACCAGACCATGTACTACTTTAACTGGTAATTGCAGGGTCATGCAACACTGTACCAAAATTACTCAAATAAAGCCTTTGGTTGTATTTCACCACCAATGAGGTGGCACTGATGAGTTGGCATTGATGGGCACTGATAGGCAGCACTGATGGGCACTGATAGGTGGCACTGATATGCGGCACTGATAGGTGGCACTGATGGGCACTCATAGGTGGCACTGGTGGGCACGGTAAGTGACACAGATGAGCACTGAGAGGCTGCACTGAGGGGTACTTATGGGTGGCACTGATAGACGGCACTGATAGGTGGCACTGATAGGCGGCACTAATGGGCACTGAAAGGCGGCACTGATGGCTGGCACTGATAGGCATCAATGGTGGAACTGGCAGGCATTTTTCTTTGGCATTGATTGGCAGCTGCCTGGGCACTGATTGTCATTACCCTGGTGGTCTAGGGTGGCATACCTGGTGGTCCAGTGTGGTGGCCATCCATGGTGGTCCTGGTGGCATCCTGGTGGTCCTGGATGGGCATTCGAGGGGGGCTGCGCTGATAAACAATCAGCACAGACTCCCCCCCTGTCAGCGGAGCAGCTGATTGGCCCTCCTCTACTCGCGTCTGTCAGACGCGAGTGATGAAAAGCTGATCAACAGCTCTTCCTGTTTACATCGTGATCAGCCGTAATTGGACATGGCTGATAACATAGTAAAGAGTCTCCGTCAGAGACTCTTTACCTAGATCGGAGTTGCGGTGTGTCAGACTGACACACCGCAACAACAATTGCCACGATGCGCGCCCCATTTTGCTATATGACGGGCGGAAAATGGTTAAAAACGCTGAAAATCTTTGCTATTTGGCATTTATCAGTGGTTTTGAGCCAGAAGCTTTTGTGTGAGTATAGTCTTGCTTTAAAAAAAAAAAGCTAAAAAATTCTGAAAAACACTACTGCAAAATGCTGCAAAACTCATTCTACAGCTAACGCTACTGGTGTTTTTATAACGTCCAGTATGTATGAGGTCTAATGCCCTGTACACACGATTGGACATTCCGACAACAAAATCCATCAGATTTTTTCAGACGGATGTTGGCTCAAACTTGTCTTGCATACACACGGTCACACAAAGTTGGTCGGAAATTCCGAACACAGTGACGAACACAGCGCGTACGTCAATAGCCAGTGCTGCTCTTTTGCTTGATTCTGAGCATGCCTGGCACTTTGTGCGTCGGAGTTGTCTACACACAATCAGAATTTACGAAAACGGATTTTGTTGTCGGAAAATTTTAGATCCAGCTCTCAAACTTTGTGTGTCAGAAATTCCGATGGAAAAAGTCAGATGGAGAGTATAGACGGTCGGAATTTCTGCCAACAAGCTCCGATCGCACATTTTCCGGCGGAAAGTCCTACCGTGTGTACGGGGCATAAGTGTATATAAATTGGTTTGCGTGAAAGTTATTTTGTCTACTGTATATACTGGAATTTTTATCTTAGTTTTTTTATACTAGAAATGCCGGTGATCAGCGACTTATAGTGGAATTGTGATAGTGCAGCGGAAATCTTACACTAACTGACACTTTGTGGGAACTGACTAATGCCAACTGACATCTCCAGTGACACTAATACAGTGATTAGTGCTAATACTATACACCAGTGTTTCTCAACTTCAGTCCTCAAGGCGCCCCAACAGGTCATGTTTTCAGGCTTGCCATTATTTTGCACAGGTGATTTTACCAGTTTTACTGCCTTAGTAATTACCACAGCCGTTTCATCTGAGGGAAATCCTAAAAAAAAACATGACCTGTTGGGGGGCGCTTTGAGGACTTGAATTGAGAAACACTGCTTTACACTGTCACTGTACTAATGACACTGGCTGGGAAGAGGTTAACATCTAGGGCAAGCAAGGGGTTAATTGTGTGCCTAACAATGTGTACTGCCTTTTACTACAGATTGATTTGTTTCTTTTCCCTGATTTGCAGGGAAAAGAAACAAAGCGATCGTTCCCTCTGTACAGTTCTGTGTTGGTTGTCAACACAGGGCACTGGGCTGTGATTGGACACAGCCAATCAGCAGGTCCCAGCCATGGCCAGGATCTGCTGATAAACTTGTGTTGTGCCAAATCACAGGGGAGTAGGCAGGCGGGGGTTCATGGGTACGTTGCTGTGCCTGTGGGAGACGGTCCATCGCAGTACAGTGGAACCTTGGTTTATGAGTAACGCGGTTAACGAGCGTTTTGAATGACGAACAACTTTTTTTTTTAAATCCTGACTCGGTTTGCGAGTACCACATTTGGCCAGAGGTGCGGGGGCGCCGGTGACACTTGGAATGGTTCTGAGCCATTCGGAAATACTCGGAATAACTCGGAAATACACAGAAACACTCGGAAATACTCCGTTCTCAAGTGTTTTCGAGCCTTTCCAAGGGTTTCTGAATTCAGCCGAGCTGTCCCCGAGTATTTCCGAGGCTCTCTGGCACCCCCCCACCTCTGGCCATATGCGGTATTGCATGCAATAGAAGTCAATGCGGAACAAATTATCTTCGTTTCCATTGACTTCTATGGGGAAACTCGCTTTGATATGCGAGCGCTTTGTATCACAAGCATTCTCCTGGAACGGATTATGCTCGTAATCCAAGGTTCCACTGTATATGTACTGTGGCAGGTCAGCAAGCGGATAAATAACCAACCAAAATACAATTGTCACTGAACCCTTTTAGTGCTCTCATGCAGAGCTGCTGACAAATGCGTGTGCGTTCACCTCAGTGCTGCATGCAGGCAGCCCATAGAACTTCATGCACAGGAACGGGTGCACGGATCCAGACGCAGACACCTGCAGCTCCGAGGTGGATGCGCACACATCTGCCAGCACCTCCACACTGAGGACATTATTAATCACCCGTCTGAATGAGCCCATAAGCCTCGGCACCAAATTGTTTTGATCTACTACAAAATGCTCATCATATTTTGTTTTTTGCATCAATAGATACAACATCCTTACCCATGGGCTTATTGATGATAGAACAGGAGTGATTCCATCCATACAGCTGGGGAGCAAGGAAGACCCTCACAACTGTGTGTTCTGCAGGTTGTCGGGTATGTACTGTTACATTTATCAGGGTGGTGCAAATCCCCCTGCAGTACGAGGTATAGTGAATGTTCATACCTTTGTAGCAAGGTCTCCGGCCTTGTCCAGTCTAATGAGAACTTTCGCGTTCAAAGATAGCTGGCATTCTTCTGTACTGTATGTGGTGGGTTGTGAGGCATATTGGGTGCAAGGTGGACAAAGTTATTGGGTGCCAGACACTTCTTGGATGTAAAAGAGGTTTTATTTCTCTTTACAGTCCTTTTTATATTTTTGGGGGAAAGAGGGTTTAGGGCCAGGACACCCTTATGTAGTTGCAGATTCAATTAGCAGACTCCGAGACTTCAATAGGAGGACAGCCGTGCATGGAAAGGCCCTAGCAAGGCGCCACATCTGCACATGCAGGAATGCTGTCTCCTATGGCAACAGTCTTTAACAGTTCCTAACTCAAACGTAACAGTTCCTTCAGCTTCACTACAACTGCCTCTTGTAGTTCTTCAGCACTTGAGCTCCTGGTCTCTCATCAGACCCTCTGATTCACTGACTTTGAATCCCTTGAGCTCCTCCAATCTTTGCGGTGGTATCTCCCTCAAGTGCCACCCTCGCTTCCATGCTGGGTCCCTAGCTTGGCATTCCAAATACTTCTCAAGCTTCACCCCTGCTGACCGTCTCGGTCCCTGGCTTGACACACAAGGCTGCTCTGCAAGCGTCACCTCCGCTGGTTGGGTCCCTGACTCAATCACCACCTGAAGTTTCCCGATTCTCCACCATGCCCTTTCGGTTATAATACTGCTCCGGTACTTGCTTCAGTTACTCACTGTGGTCCCTGGTAATCTGTGTTGGTCATCTTACTTTAAAAAAGTAATTAGTTAAGTTACAAATTATTTCTTCCAAAAAGTAATTGCGTTAGTAACTCGGTTACTACATTGGAAAAGTAATTAGTTACTCAGCAAAGTAACTGTGACAGGGGTGGCAGGGTGGTACTTGAGGGGGTGGCAGCGGTGGTACTTGAGGGGGTGGCAGCGATGGTACTTGGGGGGGTGGCATCGTGGTAGTGTACAGTACTTGGGGGGGTGGCAGCTGTGGTACTTGGGGGGGGGGGGGGTTTAGGCAGCGGTGGTACTTGGGGGGGTGGCAGCGGTGGTACTTGGGGGGGGGGTTTAGGCAGCGGTGGTACTTGGGGGGGTGGCAGCGCTGGTGGTGTCATCCTCTCCCACCACCACCTCTGCCTCTTACTGATCCCATCCCCCACCACCACTGATCTCATCCCAACCCTATCCCCCCCATCACCTCTGTTGTAGAAGTGATGGTGGGTGGGTAGGGAAGGGATCAGTAAGAAGAAGAGGTGGTGGAGGACATGGGATGGATCGATTGCACTTCAATTCGAATTGTCAGACAGTCACTTACTTGAATGCCTCCAGGGATGCCTTTCCTCATGGGGAGAGAGAGAGAGAGACCCTCCCCTTCACTCGATTGGTTTCAGCTGGTCAGCTGACTTCATTTTTCAGTGTCCGCCCCGCCTCCCTACATTCTCTCTCTCTGGATAAGCGAGGCAGGATGGGTCGGTCCAGACAGTCTCTCTGAGTTTTAGCCTCTTCTTAGCTCAGCGGACGAAAGCCCCCCCTCCCCACGGCGGGCCTCCCGGGCGGTAGATGTAATTGAGGTAATGCCGCCCAAGTAATGGGAACTGCGTTACCATGAGGGGAAAAGTAATCAGTTAGATTACTCGTTACCCTCTAAAGTAACTGCGTTAAGTAACTCCGTTTATTTTAACTCAGTTACTTGCAACACTGCTGGTAATAAGGTGGATGGTCCCTTTGTGGCAACAGCTTTCCCTCTACCTCCAACCACTGACAGGTCCTCTGGCCGGCCAAACCGTCACTTCTGGTTGGACTGCAAGCCGCAAACCCAACCCTGCGCTGCTCTCTTACTTCTGGATAGGCCCTCAGACAGCCTAGCAGCCAGATTCCCCCGGGATAGGCCCAATCTCTGGCCTAGCAGCCTGCGGCACACGACACACATCCACCCAGACAGCCGTCCAGGTGACACAAAACATAGATCACCTGACTCCCCCCGAATTTATAGGCTCTCCCAGCAGGCCAAGAGATTCAAGAAAACCCCTGCCCATTGGCTGAGATACCCCATATACCCATAACCTGACCTTGAGTTTTCCTCCTCATATCTAGTACCACCAAGTACCCGGCCACCTAGTGGTAGAAGAGAGAAGCACAATCAGGCCAAGCTTAGGGAGAAATCAATGGATCTCTAACAATTGACCAGGGTAACTACTCCTGCCAAGTAAATTTGTGAGGAGCAACCCGGACTAAACCCCAGGGCGCTATACATTATAGTTAAATGAAAAAAGTCATAGATATTATGTAGTACTGTTGTAGTTAAAAAAGATCAAAGGTCGTAAAAAAATATAAAGGCTGCCATTTATAGCTAGCGGCCTGATTATATTTGGATTTATTATAGTCAGACCTGAAACAAGTTATCAGCAGCCAAAATTCTGATTTTATATATACAGTATACTTTATTAATCCCAAAGGGAAATTGGGAATATACACACATGCCCTAACATTATGGCTACCCACCATAACCCTTTGAGGCATGGACTCCACTAGACCTCTTAAGGTATACTGTGGTATCTGGCACCAAGCCATCAGTAGCAGATCTTTTAAGTTCTGGAAGGTGTTAGGTGGGGTCTCCATGGATCTGATTTTCCAGCACATCCCACAGATTCTTGATTGGATTGAGAGCCAAGTCAAAACGCCTGAAAATCATTGTTGTGCTCCTCAAACCATTTTTTAATTCATCAGACCAGGCCACCTTCTTCCATTGCTCTGTGGTCTGGTTCTGATGCTCACGTGACCATTGTAGGCAGTTTCGGCTGTGGTCAATGGGCACGCTGACCAGTCTGCGGCTACACAGCCCCATACACAACAAACTGGGATGGACTGTGTGTTCTGACACCTTTCCATCAGAACTGGCCTTTACATTTTCAGAAATTTAAGCTACAGTAGCTCTTCTATTGGATCGGACTACACAGGCCAGCCATGAGTCTTGGCTACCCATGACCCTGTTTCCAGTTCACTGGTTTTCCTTTCGTGGGCTACTTTTGGCCTGACCACTGCAGACCAGGAACATCCCACAAGCTTCAGTTTTGGAGTTGCTCTGACCCAGTCATCCCTGTAGGCCCTTGTTGAAGTCACTCAAATTCTATGCATGAAGGTAACAAACCTTCAATGTGCTGCTCCCCCCCCCCCATCCATACCTGAGCCCAATCTCAATCCAGGGATGTGCACGATTCCCAAGTCTCTCCCAGGTCTCATCCTTTGGCTGAGATGCAGCAGCAGGAGCCATTGGCTTTCACTGCTGTCAATCAAAGTCATGTAGGCAGGGGGAAGGGCTGAGCATGCATGAGAGCCCCCACAGCAAGTGGCTTGCTATAGTTACATAGTAAGGTTGAATAAAGACACCAGTCCAACCTAAGTGAGTGTGGGTGCGTGTCTACAATTGTCCCCATCCCTGTACATTGTACATCGCACACTCACATCGGTCCCTAACCTCAAGGAGCCCACAATCCCACAATCCAAGGTCCCCAATTCATA
Source organism: Lithobates sylvaticus (assembly GCA_028564925.1). Taxonomy (NCBI): domain Eukaryota; kingdom Metazoa; phylum Chordata; class Amphibia; order Anura; family Ranidae; genus Lithobates; species Lithobates sylvaticus. The sequence goes on along the minus strand of CM053032.1, from coordinate 258,883,858 downwards.
TACCAGGGCCAATTTTGGACAGAAGCCAATTAACCTACCAGCATGTCTTTGGAGTGTGGGAGGAAACTGGAGTACCCGGAGGAAACCCACGTAGGCACAGGGAGAACATGCAAACTCCAGGCAGGTAGTGTCGTGGTTGGGATTCGAACCAGCGACCCTTTTTACTGCTAAGTGAGAGTGCTACCCACTACACCACTCAGCAAGGGGGAGGGACCCAAGAAGAGGAGGATCGGGGCTGCTCTGTTGCAAAACTATTACACAGAGCAGGTAAGTATAACATGTTTGCTATTTTTTTTTTAAATAATCTTTTTCGTTTACAATCACTTTGCTGCAGTTGACGTACCGCAGGGGCGCTCAACCTTTTGAAGAGCGCAGGCCACTTAAGTGATTTGGTAACCAGTCATGGACCACATAGAAATTAAATGATTTAGAATTTCCCATTTTTATTTTATTTTCAATTGCATAATGAAGATTTTAACCACATGCTGACCGCCGTATGCCGATTTTACGTCAGCAGAATGGCACGGGCAGGCAAAAGGGCGTCCCCGTATGTCCCTTTCAAATTCCCGCCTAGCGGGCGTTCGCGCACCGCGGGAGTGTGCCACGCGGGTCCCGCAAACTCGATGTTCGCCAGCGGCCTGCGATTGTGGTGAGGAGAGGCAGAACGGGGAGATGTAAACAAGGAATTTCCCTGTTCTGCCTAGCAACATGACAGGGATCTACTGCTCCCTGTCATCGGGAGCAGTGATCTCTGTCATGTTGTAGTGAGCCCATCCCCCCTGCAGCTAGAACACACTGAGGGAACACTTAACCCCTTGATTGCCCCCTAGTGTTTAACCCCTTCCCTGCCAGTGACATTTATACAGTAACCAGTGGCTATTTTTAAATCACTGTATAAATATCGCTGGTTCCCGAAATAGTGTCAAAAGTGTCCGATCTGTCCGCCGCAATGTCGCAGTCACGATAAAAATTGCAGATCACCGCCATTACTAGTAATAAAAATAAAAAATTATGATAAAAATGCCATAAATCTAGCCCCTATTTTGTAGACGCTAAAACTTTTGCGCAAACCAATCAATAAACACTTATTGCAATGGGGCAGCTTAAAACTAGACACATGGCCTTTCTAACTTTCCCTTTTCACCTCCTCAGATCATTGTGGCATCGAGTTCCCGGGACACTCGGAGCCAGATACAAGCCAGAGATCTCATTTCAATAAAGATGCTATGGTGTGGTTCTGTGGATCCAGCTGTGATGGAGAACCTCAGGAAGAGGAAGTGGATCACCTGGTGGTCTGGACTAATACACTCAGTTCTGATTTACTAGACGACTGAGCGGGGACTAAAACCAGCCAACAGACCCAACGGTACAAATATATGATTGCAGTCTCTGTGTCCGGAAACAAACGACTTTGTTTTATAAGATGACAATTGTGGCGTGTTGAAACATACCCAGCAAGTCTTGGTGACCAGCTCCTCATGTGCCCCAATACAAACTGGTAAAAGACCGGCCTGCGTGGTGGTTAAGTGGTCGGCACTGTTATTTTTCAGCACTCGGATCACAAGTTCAGTTGCCAGCGGGGTGCTGTGTCTGAATGGAATTCATATGTTTGTGTGGGGTTTTCTTTCCTCCCACAAGCCAAAAACATTCTAATAGGTTAATTGGTTCTACCGGGAATATGTGGTTAGGTCATTAGATTGTAATAGACATGTGCACAACAAAAAAATTCGTTTTTTTTTTGTTTAGTTTTTCATCGTTTCCGAAAAAAATTAGTTTTTTTTTCGTTTCGTTTTTTTCGTTTCCGTTGTTGATTCGTAACGATTCGTACATTCGTAAGTCGTCGGTGTTCGGATTCGTAACGATTCGTACATTCGTAAGAGTTATTTTTTCGTTGATTCGTTTTTTCGTTAGTTTAACCACTTGCCGACCAAGGACGTCATATGACGTCCTTGACTTTAAGTGGTGATATCTGAATGATGCGTGCAGCTATTGGCATCATTCAGATATCATTTTTTCCGGCCGGCGATTCTGTGCACCATAAGAACGATCATAGCGGCAGTTCTGCCGCCTGATCGTTCTTATAGGCAGCGGGAGGGGACGTCCCCCCCCTCCCGCCGCCATCCGGTGCTTCTCCGGGCTCTCCCGTGCCATCGGGGGCCCGGAGAAAGAATCGCTCGCCGCCGGATGACGAGCATAGAGATTTCCGGTGACCAGATGGTCACCAGTCATCTCTATGACCGTCGGAGGTCCGGGCGCGACGTTATGACGTCACGCCCGGTACCCGGATGTAAACAAAGCCGCGATCGCGGCTGTCAGCATGAGATCGGTAAAAATTTTTTTACCGATCTCATGCTTTCCAGCCTGGAGGAGAGATGTGGGGTCTTATTGACCCCACATCTCTCCATAAAGAGGACCTGTCACATACATTCCTATTACAAGGGATGTTTACATTCCTTGTAATAGGAATAAAAGTGATCCAAAATTTTTTTTTTTTTTAAAAAGTGTAAAAATAAAAAAAATTAAGTAAAATAAAAATAAATAAATAAAAAAAAAAAAATTAAAACGCCCCTGTCCCCTGTAGCTCGCGATCAGAAGCTAACGCACACGCAAGTCCCGCCCGCATATGTAAACGCCGCTCAAACCACACATGTGAGGTATCGCCGCGTGCGTTAGAGCGCGTGCAACAATTCTAGCACTAGACCTCCTCCGTAACTCTAAACTGGTAACCAGTAAAAAATATTAAAGCGTCGCCTATGGAGATTATTAAGTACCGAAGTTTGGCGCCATTCCACGGTTGTGCGCAATTTTAAAGCGTGACATGTTTGGTATCTATTTACTCGGCGTAACATCATCTTTCATATTATATAAAAAAATTGGGCTAACTTTACTGTTTTCTAATTTTTTAATTCATGAAACTGTTTTTTTTTCCCAAAAAAAGGCGTTTGAAAAATTATTGCGCAAATACCGTGTGAGATAAAAAGTTGCAATGACCGCCATTTTATTCCCTAGGGTGTCTGCTAAAAAAAACGTACTCAATGTTTGGGGGTTCTGAGTAATTTTCTAGCAAAAAAATGATGATGTTTACATGAAGGAAAATAGGCCAAAATAGGCCCGGTAGGCAAGTGGTTAATTTTCGGACGCATTCGTATTTATTCGTACATTCGTAACATTCGTAGATTCGTAATCGGAGCATAATTCATAATTTTATGTAATGTGTATGCTATTATTACATTTTAATAATTTACGAATCGAAAAAAAAAAGTTACGAATCGGAAAAAAAAGTTACGAATCAAAAAAAAGTTACGAATGTACACATTTTTTTGTTCAATCTATTCAAAGCACGTTTAGCAGCACCATTGTAAGGGACACGGAAAATTACCAATTCAACAAAAAAAAAAAGTTACGAATGTACGAATTTTTTCGTTCGTTTTCGTTTTTCGGATTTTCTTCATTAGTACATTCGTTGTTTCTAATTTGTTTTTTTCGGATTTTCGTTGTTTTTTGGATTCGTTCGATTCGTTAATCGGATTCGTACGATTCGAAAGATTCGTTATTCGGATTCGTACGATTCAAACGATTCGTTCATTCGTACGAAAACGAACGAACGAAAATAACGAAAAAAAACGAAACGAATTGCACATGTCTAGATTGTAAGCTCCCATGAGACAGGGACTGATGCATAGCTCCTAACTGTCCCTGATTTGAGGGACTGTCCCTGATTTGGAGCAATGTCCCTGATTTGGAGGGACTGTTCCTGATTTGGAGGGACTGTCCCTGATTTGGAGGAACTGTCCCTGATTTGGAGGGACTGTCCCTGATTTGTCCCTCTGTCCCTCTTTCCTCCTCATTTGTCCCTCATTTTGGTCTGATCCATATAGATGTATATAAAATGCACTTTTTATCTATTAAAAAAAAATTTTCAACACTAAACCTTTCATCTGATTTCTAAATTGCTGCATTTGTAAATTCCAAAAGCCAATATAAAGGAATAGAAGTGGTAAAAAAAGCACTTGTGGGTTTAACCAATCTTGTTTTTTTTTTTTTTGTACAATTCTCTTTTAAGGGGGTGTGGCAGTGGGTGTGTCCTATGCCTGTATACTTACGCTGATAGGTGTCCCTCATTCCCACCTCAAAAAGTTGGGAAGTATGCTGATGTGAACAATATTATGTACAGTAAAACCTCGGATTGCGAGTAATGTGGTTTACATGCTTTTTGCAATACAAGCTTTTTTTTTTTTTTAAATCCTGACTCGATTTGCAAGCATTGTTTCGCAAGACAAACAGGATTCAAGCCTCTGGGGTGTGCAGTACCGCATGTGGCCAGAGGTGTGGGGGTGCCGGTGAGGGTCGGAGACACTCCGTTCCCGAGTGTCTCCAGCGCCGCCCTCCACCTCTGGCCACATGCGGTACTGCATACACTAGCAGTGACACTGGAACGAATTAAATTTTTTTACTTTTAGCTGTAATAAATATCCCCCAAATAAAAAAAAACAAAAACAAATTTCTTCATCAAAAACGCATAAATAGTAGGTTATATGGTTTCCAATGGCATAGTTCACACCAGTGCAGACAGTTGCAGGGCTTTCCAGTTCTAGAAAAAAAAAAAAGTATAACTTGCTGCATTTTTCCTGCACTGTACTGGAAAATGATAAAATTCATCAAAAACGCACTGGACGCCAGTACAGTGAACAAGGAGAAAGAAAGAAGAAAAAAGCTTCTGGAATGCATCCGGAAATGCATCAAAAACGCACCGGATTGCGCCAAAAAGGCGCATGCAAGAATGCGTATGGAACAGATCTGGAGTGTATTTTTGTAGTGTGAACCAGCCCTCACATCTGAGTGTAGCGTCTTTGAGCATTTTCCGGCGTTTATCTACATGTTTTTATGGGTGATTTTGTCACACTTGCGTGATTTTTACAGCCTTTTTTGCATTCTGTTGCATCATTTGTTGCTAGGTATTTCAGATTTTTTAGCTTTTCCATTAGCTTTTATTTCGTTTATTATTATTATTTTTTATTAAGGGTAAGGGGTTAGAGTAATGCCCCATACACACGGTCAGAAATTCAGACGGAAAATGTCCAATCGGACCATGTTGTTGGAAGATCCGCCCGTTTGTGGGCTCCATCTGACTTTTTCCGTCGGAATTTCAGACGGAAAAAATTTTAGATCCTGCTCTCAAATTTTCCGACAACAAAATCTGATCGGACTTTTTCCGATCGTGTGTAGAGAATTCCGACAGACAAAGGGCCACGCATGCTCAGATCAAATTACGAGACCAAAGCTATTGGCTACTAGCCTCTACGTAGTTCCGTCATACGCAACGAACGTCACCACGTTCGGAATGATCGGATTTTCCGACAACTTTGTCCGACCGTGTGTATGCAACACCAGTGTCGAACAAAACCTGTCGGAAAAATTCTGACGGATTTTGCGGTTGGAATTTCCGACCGTGTGTACGGGGGGCTTAAGGTTAGGTTTAGGATTAGGGGTTAGGGTTATTTAATATTATTTATTTTTTTGTTAGGGTTAGGGTGTTACCGTATTTATCGGCGTATAACACACACTTTTTCCCCCTTAAAATCAGGGGAAAGTCGTGGGTGCGTGTTATACGCCGATACCCCCCAAAAAAAGTGACAAAAATAGCGAGCGGCGCCGAAAAGTAGCGAGCAGCGCCGAAAAAGACCGAATCGGCGCCGAAAAAGACCGAAGCGCCCCTGGAAAAGACCGAGCCGACTGTTCGGCTACGCTCGTAGTCCCGCCTCCCTGCGCTCGCTCCCGAAACAGCAGGGAGGCGGGATCACGAGCGGAGCCGAAAAAGACCGAATCGCCGCCGAAAAAGACCGAAGCGCCCCTGGAAAAGACCGAGCCGACTGTTCGGCTCCGCTCGTAGTCCCGCCTCCCTGCGCTCGCTCCCGAAACAGCAGGGAGGCGGGATCACGAGCGGAGCCGATTAGTCGGCTCCGTGGGAAATTTAGACGTGGGCAAGCTGCAAATGACGCTGGGCAAGCTGCAAATGATGCTGGGCAAGCTGCAAATGACGCTGGGCAGGCTGCAAATTACGCTGGGCAGGCTGCAAATTACGCTGGGCAAGCTGTAAATGATGCTGGGCAAGCTACAAATGACGCTGGGCAAGCTGCAAATGACGCTGGGCAGGCTGCAAATGACGCTGGGCAAGCTGTAAATGACGCTGGGCAAGGCTGCAAATGACGCTGGGCAAGCTGTAAATGACGCTGGGCAAGCTGCAAATGACGCTGGGCAAGCTGCAAATGACGCTGGGCAAGCTGGAAATTATGCTGGGCAAGCTGCAAATGACGCTTAAATGTAAGTTTTTTTTTTTTTCTCTAAACTTCCCTCCTAAAACTTTTTTTCCTTAAAATGCCCTCCTAAACTTGGGGTGCGTGTTATACATCGATAAATATGGTAATTATTCTACTATTACTCTTATTAATAATAATAATAATAATAATAATAAATTAATAAATACATGTAAAATAAATGCACAAATAAATAAAAATCATCATAAATAAATAAAGTCAATAAATGAATACTAAATAATAATAAATAATAATTGACCCCTAACTCTTTAAAAAAAAAAAAAAATAATAACAATCAATAACTAAATACCCCTACACAAAACAAAACCCTAACACAAAATAAATAAATAAATTATTATTAGGCCCCTTTCAGACGAGGCGGACTCCGCTTGCACGGAGCCCGCCTCTGTCCGCCGGCTCAGCGGGAGATCTGTCCGTTGATCTCTGCTGAGCCGGCGGATGACAAGTCCCTCTCTGCTCACTGAGCGGGGAGGGGCTTGCGAGCGCCGCTGATCTCTATGGAGAGATCGGATGAAAACGGACAGTGTGTCCGTTTTCATCAGAACTCACCCGATCTTACCCGATCCGACGGATCTGGACGTGTGGTCCATACGTCTGCTTTTGGCGGATCGGACCGGATCGGATGTCAGCGGACATGTCTCCGCTGACATCCGACGCTCCATAGAGTAACATGGAGCGCCCGTTCAGATCCGCCGTCAAAACTGACAGGCGGATCTGAACGGGCCTTCCGTGTGAAAGGGGCCTTAGTAGTAATTTTTTCTCGTTTGGGTGATTAAAAATAATAAATAATATTTTTTTTAGGGGTTCCTTATTATTTATTTATTTTGCATTTGCATTGATGTGAACGTGTTTCATGGGAACCCATGTTAAAAATAATGTCCTGAGTTTCTGAGTTGCATTGGTGTGAATTGAGCCTAACTGGAAAAATTTTGAAATAAAAAAGATTATAAAAGAAAAGAATGAAATGTATAATAGATGTGGGGTGTTCTCTACACCTGAATGTGGCGGTACGATCGCTGCTTGTATCCAGACAAGAAATCCTCTGAATCCGAAAAGGGTGTCCCAGCGATTGACAACCCAACACCGCCCACCCCATGGAAGGTCGCTGAACACGTATCTGAGACTGCAAATGTCATATTGCAGGTTACCAGTCCCTAGATGTGGGGGCCGCATTCATTTTCTTTTTCCTTTTATTCTCACCCGGTGATCCTGCCAGTAATACACTTGCTGTCCTAGGGTGACAACGCTCACTCCTCCACTGTATCTATGGGAGGCAAAGGTGTCACCATAGGCTGCTTCTTTGATGTGCATTACACCCCCCAACTTCTCATCTCCATGACATAGAGGGGGGGGGGGGCAGTTTACAGAAGAGAGCTGGGAAGGTTTATAGGTTGAAGCTGTTATAGCTGCAAAGGGTGGGTCAACTCAATATTGAGCATTACGGACTAAGACAGGGATGCCATTAAAGCTCATGTGCGTATAAAGTCAGGTGTCCCAATACTTTTGGTAATATAGTGTATATTTTATAATATCTACTTCATCTGTGGGCCAGAAACGTATTTTAGGGGGTGTTGGATTTGTATTGTCCCATATTTTGAGACATAATCTTTATCCCCCTTTCCATCCATATTCACCATATGTTATGTAAGACCCTTCCTTAACCACTTGCGGACCACCCACCGTACATATACTGCGGCAGGGCGGCCGCTCTGCACCAGATTGTGTATCTAGTATGTGATCCAACACTTCCAGGTCTGGGGCATGCTTGTGTGCCGCTGGCGACCCACTCTCGCTGTGATTGGACACAGCGGGAGCTGATCTGCGGGTACCGTGGACTCAATGTCTGACGGCACCCGCCAATCATTAGGCAAAGAGCCAGAATGGTGGTCTGTAAACAACAAGGCAGATCGCCGTTCTGTCATTAGGGAAGGCACTGATCCATGCCTTCCCCTAGTGAAAGCACCTCCCCCACATTACACAAACACTGGCTAGGCACACAGTTAACCCTTTGATCGCCCCTTCCCAGCCAGTGTCATTAGAACAGTGACAGTGCATATTTTTAGCACTGATCACTGTATTAGTGTCACTGGATCTGCGTATCAGTAATGCCGTGTACACACAATCGGAATTCCGGGCAGAAAAACACAGTGAGAGCTTTTCCTTGGAAAATGCGGCCGTGTGTAGGCTCCATCGGAATTTTGCTGGCCGAATTTCCGACAGCAAAGAATTGAGAGCAGGTTCTCAATTTTTCCGATGGAAAAGGTTTCTATCGGAAATTCCGATCGTCTGTAGCAATTCTGACGCGCAAAATTCCTACGCATGCTCGGAAACAAGTCGACGCATGCTCGGAAGCATTGAACTCGGCTCGTTTGTAGTGTTGTACGTCACCACGTTCTTGACGGTCGGAATTTGGTGTGACCGTGTGTAGGCAAGACAGCTTGAGCGGAATTACGTCGGAATTACGTCAGGAAAAAACGTCAGAGCTTTTTCCGACAAGAATTACGATCGTGTGTACGCGGCATTAGTGTCTGATTGTCCGCCACAATATCTAAGTCCTGCTATAAATCGCTGATCGCCGCCATTACTAGTGAAAAATAAATAAATACAATTATCCCATGGTTTGTAGACGCGATAACATTTGCGCAAACCAATCAATATACACTTATTGGGATTTTTTTTTAACCCAAAATATGTAGCAAAATACATATTGACCTAAATTGATGAAGACTTTTGATTTTTTCATTTTTTTATTACTGTATGTTTTATAGCAGAAAGTAAAAATTATAGTTTTTTTTTTTCAAAATTATTGGTCTTTTTTTGTTTATAGCGCAAACAATAAAAATCGCAGAGGTGATCAAATGCCGCCAAAAGAAATCACTATTTGTGGGAGAAAAAGGACATCAATTTTATTAGCGTATAGTGGCGCACGACCGCGCAATTGTCAGTTAAAATAACGCAGTGCCTTATCGCAGAAAATGGCCTGGTCATGAAGGGGGGTAAATCTTCCAGAGGGCAAGTGGTTAATATAATCATCAGTTTGGGGATTGGGGGTGCAGTTGGGAATCTTTGGCCTCTCAGCCCCCCTCCCTCTCTTTCAGCCCCCCTCTTTTTCCGTCCCTCCCTCTTTCTGTTTCCCTCTCTCTGTTCCCCCTCTCTCTCAGCTCACCCCTCTCTCAGCATCTCTCTAGCACCCCTCTCTCTCTCTCTGTCCCTCTTCTCTCTCTCAGTCCCCCTTCTCTTTCTCTGTCCCCCCCTCTCTCTCACCCCTCTCCCTCTGTCCCCCATCTCTCTCTCCCTGTCCCCCTCCCTCTCTCTGTTCCTCCTCTCTCTCAACTCACCTCTCTCTCTCAGCATTTCTCTCACACCCCTCTCTCTCTCAGCCCCTCTCCATCTCCCTCTCTCTGTTGCTCCTCTCTCTCAGCATCTCTCTCACACCCCTCTCTCTCTGTCCCCTCTCCCTCTCTCTCTGTTCCCTCTCCCTCTCTCTCTAGCCCCTCTCCCTCTCTCTCTCAGCCCCCCTCCCTCTCTCTGTTCCCCCCTCTCTCTCAGCATATCTCTCACAACCCTCTCTCTCTCTCAGCCCCCCTCCCTCTCAGCATCTCTCTCACACCCCTCACTCTCACTGTCCCCCCTCTCTCTCTCTCACCCCCTCTCCCTCTCACACCCCTTTCTCTCTCTCACACCCCTTTCTCTCTCTCACACCCCTCTCTTTCTCTCACACCCCTCTCTCTAGCACACAACCCCTCTCTCTCTCTCTCTCTCTCTCTCTCTCTCACACAACCCCTCTCTCTCTCTCTCACAACCCCTCTCTCTCTCACACAACCCCTCTCCCCCTCTCTCTCTCTCTCACACAACCCCTCCCCCCCCTCTCTCTCTCTCTCTCTCTCTCTCTCTCTCTCTCACAACCCCTCTCTTTAGATCAGCTCCCCCCTCTCGCGAATTGCCGTGTTGGCAATTTGCAACACTAAACCAATGTATTTATTTCAGTTTGGGCACTCAGGCTCAAAAAGGTTTGCCATCACTGTCATAGTATATCACATATTTCTGTATTTCTAGCCGCTCTCTTCATTGGAATATAGTGAATAGCTGACTCTATACAACTTCCTCCAACCCCCCCGATCACTTTGATCGTTATCATGGACTTTTGTAAATATAACAAATGGAATATTCATATTACCATCTGAACCTGTGGTATTAATATCGTGTTTTATCCTTTCCGAGCTTCTGTTACTTTATATCTTCCTGAAGAAGCGGCTCTGACCCGTGAAACGCGTTGGAGGAAGGACCAAGCTACCAATGTGGTGTTTTATTATATCAACCAAAAATGACAACTTGATGTTTGGATGACGCAGCAAATCCAGAGACATCACATGATCAGTGGTTTCTGACTCATTTTTACTCTGTTTTAGTATTTGTACTAATAAAGTTCATTATTTTGTATACATGTGGATTTGTGATACTGATAAAGTTCTGGTTGTTTGGTTGGGATGGTTTGTTGAGATTTCAGTAATAAGGATGTGGTAGCAAACAATCTAAGTCCTATACCAGTGGTCTCCAAACTGTGACCCGGGGGCCGGATGTGGACCTTTGCTTGCTTTTGTTCGGCCCTTGGGGCATTTTTCCTCCCACTATCAGCAACAGTGGGGTACTATTCCTGCCACTGACACCAACAATGGGGCACTAGTTCTCTCACTGACACCCACGATAAGACACTATTCCACTCACTAACACCAATGATGGGGCACTATTCCACCCACTGACACCAATGATGGGGCACTATTCCTCCCACTGACACCAATGATGGGGCACTATTCCTCCCACTGACACCAATGATGGGACACTATTCCTCCCACTAACACCAATGATGGGCACTATTCCTCCCACTGACACCAATGATGGGACACTATTCCTCCCACTAACACCAATGATGAGACACTATTCCTGCCACTGACACCAACAATGGGGCACTAGTTCTCTCACTGACACCCACGATAAGACACTATTCCACCCACTAACACCAATGATGGGGCACTATTCCACCCACTGACACCAATGATGGGGCACTATTCCTCCCACTGACACCAATGATGGGGCACTATTCCTCCCACTGACACCAATGATGGGACACTATTCCTTCCACTGACACCAATGATGGGACACTATTCCTCCCACTGACACCAATGATGAGACACTATTCCTCCCACTGACACCAATGATGGGACACTATTCATCCCACTGACACCAATGATGGGACACTATTCCTCCCACTGACACCAATGATGAGACACTATTCCTTCCACTGACACCAATGATGGGGCACTATTCCTTCCACTGACACTAATGATGGGGCACTATTCCTCCCACTGACACCAATGATGGGGCACTATTCCTCCCACTGACACCAATGATGGGACACTATTCCTCCCACTGACACCAATGATGGGGCACTATTCCTTCCACTGACACTAATGATGGGGCACTATTCCTCCCACTGACACCAATGATGGGGCACTATTCCTCCCACTGACACCAATGATGGGACACTATTCCTCCCACTGACACCAATGATGGGGCACTATTCCTCCCACTGACACCAATGATGGGGCACAACGAAGTCTCTGAAAATAGCTGAAGCTGAAGACAGTCAGTGAGCTGTACACGGCGCCTGTAACAGGTCCCCACGCGGGCTTGCTTCGCTCGCTGCGCTTCGCTCGCCACGCTTCGGGCACGGCCTCGCTGCGCTCGGCATATTTTTATTCTAACTCTGTGTCCATTAGGACGGTGGGGCTCGAACCTGGACATAGGTTAGAATGTAGTGCGCAGACGCCGTGTACCACTGACTCACTGTGTTCAGCTTCGGCCATTTTCGGAGGCTCCGTTATGCTTTGCACTGCGCAAGCGCTGCACCTGCGCAGTACAGGGGGGTCCTTATCCGCAGGGGAAACTTTCTCGGCAGAACACCGGTGTTGTGTCGAATACTGTCCCCCGTCGGATAGTGTCCGCAGTACGTAGGACAAGGAGGCGCCGAAGGTCTCCGAAGATGAACGGCGCCTGCGCACTGAGTCCAGGTTCAGGCCCCACCCTCCAAGTGGACATAGAGTTATGAATAAAAAATTGCCACGTGTGGCGAGCCCGCGAGGGGCCCTGTTACTAAGTGCTCCCGTATGTCCACTTGGATGGTGGGGCTTGCACCTGGACTCACGGCGCAGGCGCCGTTCTTCTTCTGAGACTTTCCGGTGTTCTGTCCAAATGTGTCCGGCTATCATATAGTGTCCGCCCCGTACTGCGCAGGCGCAGCGCTTGCGCAGTAGGGAGGACAAAGCCATTCGGAAAATTTCGGAAGGTGAAGGGCGCCTGCGCCGTGAGCCGAGGTGCAAGCCCCACCATCCAAGTGGACATAGGGCTACACAAAATTAGAGGGCCCCTCGCGGGCTCGCTTCTCTCGCCACGCTTCGGGGCACGGCCTCGCTGCGCTCGGCTCTTTTTTATTCTAACTCCATGTCCACTTGGATGGTGGGGCTTGAACCTGGACTCACGGCGCAGGCGCCGTTCATCTTCGGCTATTTTCGGAATGTGCTTGTCACATGCGCAGTACACAGCGGACAGTATGTGATGGGGGACACAATCCGACAGGACACCGGGTCTCCTTGTCCTCCGTACTACGCAAGCGCTGCGCCTGCGCAGTACGGGGCGGACACTATCCGATGGCGGGACAGTTTTTGGTAGAACAGCCCTGAATGTGCAAGTGATGCAAGATGTTCCCTCCTCCATGCAGACTGGCGCTCTTCTCTTTCTCCCGATTGGCTATTCACTTTGCTCTGGTCACGCCCCTACCAATGAACTACAAATGTCAGAAAAAAAAGGCCCGGGTCCTTTAGTGGTCACATTTTGCATACAGAATTGTACTTTGTCCGGCTTTAGTTGGGAAATATGATCAATGGAATAGCAGCGAGGGGATATAAGCAGCCAACGTCATCAGAGGGGCGGTGATATCTCCCCCCTCCGCTCCTCCCCTTCATTGTAATAATTGCCACTCAGGACGGTCTTAGTCCCTCCCTCTGGGATGTTGGGGGTGGGACTAGTGCATGCTGGGTAAGAAGTAATGAACATGTGCTGACTGCTGCTCAGGAGCCATTTTGGACGGTTGCACGACCAGCATGGGTCACAGTGCAGAGCTCTCTGGTGGAGGTAAGGTGATCACTGGCTGGGGGGAGAATATACTTTGTTGTCTGTAATTCCTCTGAAACTTCTGCAGCTGTTTGTTCCAGATATTTCATGCAGGGGGGAGGGATACATACATACATACATACATACATACATACATACATGCAGGGGGGGATACATACATACATACATACATACATACATACATACAGCAGCAATGCAACCCCCAGAACAGATGATTTCTCTCCTGTGAGTTCAGATCACACATGTGATGAAATGCACTGAAAAATAAAAGGCCTTGTAGCTGGGTGGACATGCACTTTACATTTTGCATACAATAGGATGTGTGGCTTCTCCCTGTAGTGCAGTGTGTGCTGATATACTGTAATGTCATTAGTCTGATCTACAGTCTATTGGCCCATACACATGATCTGAAAATCGGGCAACATACTGTCCGTGTGGGGTGATTATTTTATTAAATTTTTTTTTTTTATCGTATGATCGTTTAGAAAATGGTATTTTTTTTCATCTGCTTTTTGAATTGTGTGTACAGGCTGTTTAAAGTGGAACTAAACTCTGGAATATACCACCCGTTCCCCGCCTCAATCTTCCAGTGATAGGGGGGGGGGTTACACCCCCTTGCTGGGTTGCCTCCTTCCGTGGTGCTGGATTTTCAGCCTCTTGATTGGTGGGGGAGGGGTAGTGGTCACCCATGCATGAGTCGGTCCATTCTGCACACCGCCAGCGTGTGCTGGGGATGCATGCTGAGCTCTGCATACAGTGAACATTCAATAGAACCTGCAAATAGGCAGGGAAGTGTCTCGGGCCTCCATTTGCCCTAAGCGCTGCTTTACCGCCGTTTGAGCTGCGCTATTCTGCCGCTCGTGGGGTGGTTTTACCCCCTTTGAGCGTCTGAAAAAGGGTTAAAATCCCTGTGGTGCTTTGCGGCGGTATTAGTGCGGTGTCCCACTGAAATCAATGGGTAGGAGCGGTGAATATACCGCTCCAAAGATGCTGCTAGCAGGACTTTTTTTTTACCGTCCTGCTAGAGCACCGCTCCAGTGTGAAAGCCCTCCGGCTTTCACACTGGAGTGAATGGGGCTGTTTTTTTTCAGGCGCTGTACCGCCTGAAAAAACACCCCAGTGTGAAAGGGGCCTAACTCCAATATTGAGTGACTTTGGAGTGCAGCTTTGGGTACGACTTTGGCTTTGACCGCTGATAACGGACAACTGTCGCATGTATAACATTCAGGTGTGAATTTGAGCATTAACATTGAAGTCTATGGCCCTAAAGTTGCATGAAAGTCAGACCAAAGTAGTGCATGAATGGCTTTTGAAGTTGCTGTGACTAAGTCGCATAGATATGAATGGTACTCACATGGGGTGTGAATGGAGCCTTACTGCAGAAGAGGCATTAGTCACCTGCAATACAGAGCTGGCAGTTTTTTATAAGTTAGGTTAAGTTCTGCCTTAACCGCTTGCAGACCAGCCGCCGCAGTTTTACTGTGGCAGGTTGGCTCCGCTGTGAAAAATCGCATTCTATTGCGTGTGCATGCCGTGAGCTTCGTGAGTCCAACTGTGGACTCGATGTACGCGGGGATAACCGCGATCGTGTCACGGAGAGGAACGGGGAAATGCTGATGTAATGTAAATGCATTTCCTCGTTCTGCCTAGTGACACTGATCACCGCTCCCTGTGGAGCAGGGATCAGTGTTGTCACAGCTAGCCCATCCCCCTCCTACAGTTAGAATCACTCCCTAGGACACACTTAACCCCTACAGTGCCCCCTCCTGGTTAACCCCTTCACTGCCAGTGACATTTTGACAGTAATCTGCATATTTATAGCAATGATCACAAAAATGTCTGCCATAATTTTTTTTTTTTACCAAAAATATGTAGAATACATATCGGCCTTAACTGAGGGGGGGGGGGGGATTTTTATATACATACACACGCATACACGCTTAAATGAACTGCAGAGGATTTTGAAAATGCATCATGGTTTATCGCAGTGCCAGATAAATTGGGGGGGGTGGTGTGAACAAGCCATAAATGTCAGGGAGGCTTTTCATAGATTTCTGTTAAATTAACCACTTCAATACTTGGCACTTTCACCCCCCTTCCTGCCCAGGCCATTTTTCAGCTGGTCATGCAACACTGTACCCATATGACTTATTTTTTTTTGCACATATAAACCTTTTCTTTTGGTGGTATTTAATCACTACTGTTTTTTTTTAGTTTTTGCTAAATAACTGATCGTTTTTCTTAGTTTCTGTCAGTCATTTTTCTCCTTCACTGATGATCAATGCCCTGATTACCTGTACAGATCTCCCCTGTGAGGAAATGCCGCTGATTGGCTCTCCTCTTCTCACACTGTAAGGCGAGGAGAGCCGATAAGCGGCAATTCTGTGCTCCATGTGATTGGATACAGCTGAAAACGTGGGTAAAGAGCGGTGACACTGAGGTGATGTCATATGACGTACCAGACCGGGAGGAGGTGGTTACGTTGCAAACTGCATTGAAATTGGCGCTGCGTATCGCACCAATCTGCGGCTTTGAAGTTGTGCTACTACAGTGCGATTTCAAAGCAGCGCTGCTGCTGAACCCGGGGCTAAATCTGTCTTCTCTGTGCTGCTGATCACTTATTCCTGAGATGATGAAAGCTATGTTGGTAGGGACATCTGATGAGAATGATGATTACCAACGTCTCTGAGCGGGTACATTTTTCTCTTGTAAATTGGAACCAATAATTCACTTGACGATCGCTGACTTTTCAATGTGATTTTTTTATTACAGATCATCACTTGGATTTACCTGAGGATCGGGATGGAGGTGGGTTCAACGTGATTTTTACTGCTTTGTTGTAGGAATTTAGCCAATGTTGCACTCATGTTGTCTCTTCTTCCTCCTTCAATTGTATGTAGGGACTCACCTGGCTGCATTGATTTGGTTAAAACCGCCCTGCTAGCGGCCAAATAGCGTTGGTAAAGCGGCGCTAAAAATAACGCCACTTTACCGCTGACGCCCTAGGCGGCTCAGTGTGAAAGGGGTCTTATGCTTGGTAAGGATCATACACCCCCTGGGCTTATATAAAAAAAAAGCTGTTGCTGCCATTCTTCTTCTCCTCCTTCTCCTATGCACACACATAGGCATTTACATGTGGTTTATGGGGGTTGTCACAGGCTGAAAATAAAGCCTTGGTGTATTCAAGAGGAGCTTTTAAACAATAAAGCTTGACACGCATAAATGCAGCTTTTTTTTTTTTTTTTTTTTTTTTTTTTTTGTTTATAGCGCAAAAAAAATAAAAACCGCAGAGGTGATCAAATACCACCAAAAGAAATCTCTATTTGTGTGGGGAAAAAAAGGATGTAAATTGTTTGGGAGCCACGTCGCACGACCGCTCAATTGCCAGTTAAAGCGACAGTGCAGAATCACAAAAAGTGCTCTGGTCATTGGCCAGCCAAATCCTCCGGGGCTGAAGTGGTTAAATAAACTGCAGAGGCTTTTGAAAATGCATCATGGTGTATTGCAGTGCCAGATAAATCGGGTGTGTGAACAAGCCCTAAATGTCAGGGATGCTTTCCATAGGGACTTGCATAGATTTCTGTTAAATTAACCACTTCAATACTTGGTGCTTTAACCCCCCCCCTTGCCCAATTTTCAGCTGGTCATTCAACACTGTACCCATATGACTTATTTGTTTTTTTTGCACAAATAAAGCTTTCTTTTGTTGGTATTTAATCACTACAGGAGTCCTGTTTTAATTTCGCAAAAAAAAAAAAAAAAAATTTTGAAAGAACAATGTTTTTCTTAGTTTCAGTCATTTTTCTCCTTCACTGATGATCAATGCCCTGATTACCTGTACAGATCTCCCCTGTGAGGAAATGCCGCTGATTGGCTCTCCTCTTCTCACACTCTGTCAGTGTGAGGCGAGGAGAGCCGATAAACGGCACTTCTGTGTTCCATGTGATTGGATACAGCTGAAAACATGGGTAAAGAGCCGTGACACTGGGCTGATGTCATATGACGTACCAGACCGGGAGGAGGTGGTTAAGTTGCAAACGGCATTGAAATTGGCGCTGCGTATCGCACCAATCTGCGGCTTTGAAGTTG
This sequence comes from Lithobates sylvaticus, assembly GCA_028564925.1. Taxonomy (NCBI): domain Eukaryota; kingdom Metazoa; phylum Chordata; class Amphibia; order Anura; family Ranidae; genus Lithobates; species Lithobates sylvaticus. Next base: position 258,866,246 of record CM053032.1, on the reverse strand, counting down.
TGCCAGTATAGTGCGATTTCAAAGCAGCGCTGCTGCTAAACCCGGCGCTAAATCTGTCTTCTCTGTGCTGCTGATCACACTTATTCCTGAGATGATGAAAGCTATGTTGGTAGGGACATCTGATGACAATGATGATTACCAACGTCTCTGAGCGGGTACATTTTTCTCTTGTAAATTGGAACCAATAATTCACTTGACGATCGCTGACTTTTCAATGTGATTTTTATTACAGATCATCACTTGGATTTACCTGAAGTTCGGGATGGAGGTGGGTTCAACGTGATTTTACTGCTTTGTTGTAGGAATTTAGCCAATGTTACTCTCTAGAGGAGCACTTGTGTTGTCCCTTCACAAATCAATTGTATGTAGGGACTCCCCTATCTGCATTGATTTGGTTAAAACCGCCCTGCTAGCGGCCGAATAGTGTCGGTAAAGCGGTGCTAAAATAGCGCCGCTTTACCGCTGACGCCCCTAGGTGGCTCAGTGTGAAAGGGGTCTTATGCTTGGTAAGGATCATGCATACCCTGGGCTTGTATAAATAAAAAAGCTGTTGCTGCCATGTCGCCTTTCTTTTTTTTTTTTTCTTTAAAAATCACACCTCTGTTGGCCTATGTGCCCATGCGCACACATAGGCATTTACATGTGGCTTATGGGGGTTGTCACAGGCTGAAAATAAAGCCTTTGTGTATTCAAGAGGAGCTTTGAAACAACAAAGCTTGACGCGCATAAATGTACCGTATATACTCGAGTATAGGCCGACCCGAATATAAGCCGAGGCACCTAATTTTACCACAAACTGGGAAAACTTATTGACTCGAGTATAAGCCTAGGGTGAGAAATGCGCAGTTACTGTAAGTGGAAAAGAGGGTCAACGATGCCCATTTGCAGCCTCACTGTGCCCATGCAGATGGACACAGTTGACTGATTTGGGGCCCTGTATCTCGGGGTCACTTAGTGCTAGGAACCCCATCTTTGGATATGTTGTAGTGCTAATTCCACTGGGTTGGAATACAACATTTGGGATTCCTAGACCCAAATGGCCCCGAGATACGGGGCCCCAAAGTCGGGTCGGAAATTTTTTTTTTTTGCTGCAGAAAAGTGCTTGACTCGAGTATAAGCCGAGGGGGGCTCTTTCAGCACAAAAAAAATGTGCTGAAAAACTCGGCTTATACTCAAGTATATACGGTACTTAAACACTTCTCACTAGTAACATGCATATCTGTGGCCTTTCAGCGGGTGAGCTTTAACGCAGAGTGGCAGCAGATCTGTGTGTGTAAACAGTTTACTGTGCTGTGATCACAGATGAAATTAACCAACTTGGAAAGCTCCCGTTGCACACTTAGGATCAGGAGCTATAGATCACGTGACAGGCAATCACAGCAGTCACATGATGGAAATGCCCAACTCCTGGCGTTTTAAGCCATTAACCACTTCCTTCCCCGCCCATAGTCAAATGAAGTCCGCAGGAGGGCTCTCCCATCCTGGGCGGGTGTTGTATGACGTCCTGGGCTTCCCGGCCATCTGGGAGGCAGTGGGAATGGGTTGAACACCAGGCATGTTTAGCACTTGAGCGTCCATTCATTGCAATGGCCAGAATAAATGAAGGATTCTGTTGGCCAGAATATTCAACACCCAAACGCGTGTACAAAGTATGGCTTTGTCCCTTGTTTTTTTGCAGCATTTTTCCTTTCAGAAGCAGAGTTGTTCAGGGGAGCTAAGAAAACATTAATTAGGCCTTGGGGTTCTGTCTAGGGGTCCATCGACTATCGGGGGGGGGATGATATTTACATCTTTCAAATTATCAGTCCGACTTCCCAACTGTCCCCGCCTGGCGCTCGCTGCTGTCTCTGCCCATCTGTCCGAGGTGCGGCGGGCAGCAGAGCGATGACATCCTCTCACTGCCCACCTCGCATAACCGCTGTTCCACCCTTGCAGCAGGGCCGAGAAGGCTGCTCTTGACATGGTTGCCGCTGCGGGCGAGCAGAGAGATGGTCATCTCACTGCCCGCATTTGGAAGTTTACCCACTCAGATGCCACTGGGGAGAGGCGGCCAGAAGTAGTGTAAGTAGTGGCAAGCTGCATCTGGGTGGCATCTGGGTGGCAAGTGATGGCAGATAAGCTACTTCTGGGTGGCGGGTGACGTACAGAATATCGCCACCTGCTATTGACCTGAAAGGCGGCTGAAAATCGTTATCGGCATTGATAAAATTATATCTTTTTTTTTTTTTTTTTTTTTCCCCTTTTCTTTTCTATTTTTTTGGAAGATTTCCCCTCTGTTGCTTTTTTCTGGGGACAACCCAAAAGTTGGGATTTACTTTGACTTTCAATACTGGTAAAAGGCACTCATAGCGAGGGTGAATCTCCTTTAACAGGGACACAGACAGCAATAATATCCTGACTGGTTCGAATCCTTCTATCCAAAACGAAGAAAAAATTTTGCATATAGTTCTTCTTGAAATCTAGTTTAGTCTGAACTATACATTGATGTGTAATGCGGCTCAGACTCTTCATTTGCTTCTCTTGACTTCCAGATGAGTTTACCACCAATATGTGCGCCGATGCATCGCAAACCAGAGCAAGAAAGAACCCAGTAAAGTTTGCCCGTCTAACCAGCGTTCGTGTTTTAGACCCGAGAGTCCAGTCCATCATGCTTCAGGGCTCTTAGGTAAGTCTGCAACTCTTTCTGCATCATATGGAAACGTGGGCTGTAAATGATGACTTGAAATAATCAATGGGAATCTCTCTGAAAAAAGACTGAGGGAAATCTTCTACTCTGATACAGTGTAGAAAATGGAACACATATCTTAGTTTGTATATCTTGTCTTCATGTATTTTTTTTTTTTTTTTTCTCTCTAGATCAAACCTGTCCTGGCCTACATGACCTGTACCATCCCAGGAACATGAAGGTGTGTAATCCACTTACTTTAAAGCAAGCCATAGATGTTGAGAAAGAGAGAAAATACATTTTCATCATTCATCAGTACAACTGTGTCGTGTGAACTGCATTAAAGTGGGGGAACACCTGATCCGAAATCACTGTTGCTAGGCAGTTTCCTAATCTGCCTCCTTCCTACGCCGCGGTGATCTTTGTTCTTCTGTCCTCCGCCACGTTGTCTTCTGTGTTATGGGAACTGTGTGTTCCCTAACACAGCGCGTCCCATTCAAAAAGGACCGTGCAACTCGCGCATGCGCAGTAGGAAACGGGCAGTGAAGCCGTAGTCTTCGCTGCCTGTTTCCCTTACTGAGGATGGCGGCGCTGGGACCGGAGGGTAAGTGTACTTAAGTCAGCAGCTACTTTTTTTTTGTTTGTTTTTTTTAGCTGCTGACTTTCTTTTTTTTTTTTTAAACCCCCTTTTAACAAATGGGTCGGGTCTGGTTTTCAGTGCATTGGCAACCCATTTAAAATGGAATGAACTCCCTTAATGGCCAGCATTCCAAGGACAAGCAGAAAGGAGATGTTGGATGCAAATCTTTAACCAGTAGAAAGTTGTTTATTGAGCCTGGTAGCTTTGGGTTCAGCCGCTCTTGCCAAAATGGAAGCGCCCCCCCCCCACACACCCTGCAGACTGAGAAATCCAAGTGTTGGTGAGCCAAAACGAGCACCAAAGTTCATTTCCATAAATGAGAACAAGAAAACCAAAGGCAGCTAACCTGTCAGAAGTGACTAATGCAGAGGGGTGAGAGGAGATGGAAATCGCTCAGTGCTTTGGGTTGAGGCAGGTACACACTATAGAGGGATTTGCTCTGTTCGTTTCTTTTTAGAGGTTTACCGATGTAACGTGACTGGGTTGTAAGGACAGTGTAGAGCAGGGATCTTAAACTGGCAGCCCGCCAGCTGTTGCAGAACTACAAGTCCCAACATGCCTCTGCCTGTGGGAGTCATGCTTGTAACTGGCGGCCTTGCGATGCCTCATGGGACTTGTAATTCTGCAAAAGCAGGAGGGCCGCCTGTTTGAGACCCCTGATGTAGAGCATGTGAAGAAACTACAAGGGGAGAAAATATGCCTATATGTCAATGGGGCAAAACTCCTGTGTGGTCAAGCTCTGCCAGAAGCGGCTACGCCGTCCTCTATGTTCTAGGGCTGTGACTTGGAAGCAGTAATATAACTGTTCTTGGCGGGGGGAAAAAAAATACAACATAAGCATTTTCACATTCCTTAAATTGAACCTAACTGTTGGCATTGGAAACTGGGCAGAATATTAAGCTTCAACTATAGAAACTTGTTTTCTGTATCTTTTGTAGGCCTGTAGGGGAACTTTTTAATATGGTGAGAATTTTAGCCATTTATTACTCTGAATGTACATGATGAAAACATAGTTCAGCTGATTGCTGTGAAGAACACTTTCGCTCCTATCTGATACATTCAGAGAATTTTGTAGCTTGTTTGACAATAACATGGTAGAGGAAGCAGGATTGGTCATGATCTAGATCAGTGATGGCGGACCTTGGCACCCCAGATGTCTTGGAAGTAAATTTCCCATGCAGCACTCTGCAGTGTTGCATCATGGGAAATGTAGTTCCCAAAGCTTCCTCTAGATCAGTGAACCTTGGCACCCCAGATGTTTTGGATGTCCCTAGAATCGCGTTTTATTTTATTTTTTTTCTTTGTGTGTCACAAACACATTCTTACATGCAGTTTCTTTTTAATTATTTTTTAGATCTGATACGAAGATGATACTTCAGTCCACATAGTAAGTAAAATGCTCCTATATTTTTTTTTGGCTCTAGATTTGCAAGCGGCAGCTCTCTATACCCGGAGTTTGCCATTTCCAGGTCAAGCTGTGACGACACACTTGCCCTCACTGAGAACCTTGTTCGATAATGAGAACCCCATACGTACTCAAAATATCTGAGCTTGACCAATGACCCTATTGAGAGAAAATGTAGTAAAGCAATCTCTTATAAGATTGATAGTGAGAATTTACATTGTTCCCTTATTTTTTTTTTTTTTTTTTTTTTTTCCTTTAGAGCTCTGCAATTCTGAGGTTGAACAACTCCAAGCCATCCGGTAAGCAAAATGACCCTTCTAGCCAAAACTTTAAGGCCCTTTTCACACGAAGGGTCTGATCGATTCTGCCCATTTTTCAGGCGGACCTGATCAGATGGTGTATTCACCCCTATGGACTATCGGGTTTAAATGAAATTGTGTTTATTTTACACCCTTCTACCTCCAATCTGATTGGGTCCACAAAAAAAGGAAGGGGGTCTGTCCCCTTGCGTCTAGATCAGGGGTTTTCAAACTATGGCCCTTCAGTTCAGAAACTACAATTCCCATCATGCTTGGTCATGTCTGTGAATGTCAGTTTTACAATGCCTCATGGGGCGTGTAGATCCGCAACAGGCAGAGGGCTGTAGTTTGGAGATCCCTGGTCTAGCTGGATCGGATGGCAGCCGGGTGTGAACGGACAGTGGAGACTGTTTAGTTCCGGCCACCCCTAGAGTAGAGCAAGGTCTTTCCATGTCTGCTGAGCAGACACAGACCTGTCATCCACCCGCCCTGCTCTGATCAGCGACAGATCTGTGACTGAATCCCCTGATAAGGAGTCCATCCTGTGTGAAAGGGGCCTTGGTGACATGTCCCTGTACTGTGAGCTTTATTTCCAAGTCAAGCAGTGATGACACACTTGCCCTCACTGAGAACCTTGTTCGATAATGAGAACCCCATACGTACTCAATCAATCTGAGCTTGACCAATGTGCCTATTAAGATGTCCGCTGGCAGCCGCTGATCATTCAGAACACAGGCAGAACTGTGATATGTCAGTAAAGAAGGCATAGATCCTGTGTTCCTGCAAAGCAGGTACACGGCTCTATGCCTTCCCCTTAGTACAAGCACCTCCCCGCCCCACTACAGTAAAACACCAGCTAGGAACACATTTAACCCTTTGCCCCTGATGTTAACCCCTTCCCTGCCAGTGTCATTGGGACAGTGCCTATTTTGGCACTAATAACTATTAGTGTCACTTGTCCCCAAAAAAGGGTCAAGTGTCAGTGTCCAATTTAGCCGCCGCAATATCGCAGTCCCACCTTAAGTTGCTGATCGCACCATTACTAGTGAATAAAAATGTCATAAATCCCAGTTTGTAGACGCTATAACTATTGTGCAAACCAATCTATATACGGTTATTGGGATTTATTAATTCTTTTACCAAAAAATATGTAGCAGAGTACATATTAACCTAAAATATATACTTTTATAGCACAAAAAATAAAATACTCTGATTAAATGCCACCAAAAAGTACAAAAATTGTATCTGGGTAGTGTCCCACGACAGCGCAATTGCCAGTAACTCATTGCTGTATCGCAAGAAATGGCCTGGGTGGGGGGTTAAATCTTTCTGGAGCTGTAGTGGTTAGAATTGATCTGTCATGGGAAAGATTTGGAGGACACTTTACATTGTTACCTTTCTTTTTAGATCTCCAATTCTGAGAAGCTTGAACAATTCCAGGCCACGTGGTAAGCAAAATGCCCCTTCTAGTCAAAGCTGTGAGTTATCTCTCCCTGTACTGTGAGCTCTATTACCAGGTCCGGCGGTGATGACACACTTGCCCTCACTGAGAACGTTGTTCAATAATGAGAACCCCCATACGTACTCAAAATATCTGAGCTTGACCAATGTCCCCATTAAGAAAAGCTTATATCAGAGCATTTTTGCAGAAAATTTACTTTTTTTTTTTTTTGTTTTTCTTTTTAGATATCTAATTCTAAAGAGGTTGAACAACTCCAGGCCACATGGTAAGCGAAATGCCCCTTCTAGACAAAACTGTAAGGCCCCTTTCACCGGAAGGGTCCAATCTGGTCCACCTGCCAGTTTTTCAGGCGTACCTGATCAGATGGGTCTATGCATCCCTATGACATACAAATTATTTTTTTTATTTACATTGACTTCTGGTCCTTTTAGTTTTTGTTAAAAGCCATCTAGGCAAATAGGAGGGCAGCCAGGTGTAAAACAGTGGAGTTTGTGTACTCCTGGCCACCCGTAGAGGGGGTCTTTCCATATCTGCTATGCAAACGCTGATTAGCGGGGGATCTGTGAGCGAATCCCCTGCTGATCAGAACAGAGTCCGCCCCGTGTGAATGGGGCTTTAGTGAAATCTCCCTTCACTGTGCGCTTTATTTCCAGGTCAGGCGGTGATGACACACTTGCCCTCACTGAGAACGTTGTTCAATAATGAGAACCCCATACGTACTCAATCAATCTGAGCTTGACCAATGTCCCTATTAAAGGATACTTTTGCCTTTGGGAACATGTTACATCTGTTTTTAGAGTGGAAAATGTTCCCAGTGCTGCAGTCGTCTTCGTCTTCGTTGCATACTAGCTCATTATGCATCACTTGCCTTAGATCGGGACACCGTCCTCGTCTCCCCCTCTAGCCGCAGCCAGCTCTCCAGATACCCGGAAGGTTACTTACGGGTATCGGCGCTGTGATTGGCCAGAGCAGCGAAGACTTCGCTACGCGCGGGAGAGTTCAAATCCGGCAGGCCGGATTTGTGAATGGGGATTTACCCTGTGAATGCACCGTTGTAGACAACGTTGTAAAACTTTTTGGCAAATATCTCCTAAACCGTGTAGGTTTAGGAGATATTTCTTGTACCTACAGGTAAGCCTTAATCTAGGCTTTACCTGTAGGTGCAAGTTGTAATGGAGGGTATACAATACAAAATGTAGTAAAACAATTTTAGCTTAAGATCTGTCATGAAAACATTTTTCGCAGGAAATTTTACATTGTTCCCTTTTCTCTTTTAGACCTCTGAAATTCTGAAGTTTGAACAATTCCAGGCCACCTGGTAAGCAAAATGCCCCCTCTAACCAAAGCTATGAGTGATATCTCCCTGTACTGTGAGCTCTATTGGGTCAGGCGGTGATGACACACTTGCCCTCACTGAGAACGTTGTTCAATAATGAGAACCCCATACGTACTCAAAATATCTGAGCTTGACCAATGTCGCTAATTAAAAAAAAAAAAAAAAATCAATCTCTATATAAAAAGTGTTCTGTGCTAATAGAAAATGTGATCCCCAACCACCTACCCTCTGCTGTATTGATAAGCAGTGTAAGTGTAATCAAGAATGCCTTTTTTTTTTTTTTTTTTTTTATAATGGTCACTCCAGAAAACGCACACAGAGGACCAGTGCACTTATTAGCTGTCACGTTTTTGCTTTACTGTATCTAAAAGAGGTCATCTGTGCGACCTAAAGTCGCAGCAACTTCAACTTTGCAACTTGAGGTCCAAAGACCAAGATTACACAAACATTGCTTCAAGTCATGCGACTTTCAGGTCGTACAAGTGTGAAAGGGGCCTAAACCTGGATTCTTTACAGCTATGTCTCTGTGGATCATTAGCTCTAATGTGGCTGAATAGCATATTCAATATAAGGCTCCATTCATACCTATGCATTTATTTTCTTCACACGGGATCCCATGTACATTCTTTTTTTTTTTTTTTTTTTTTTTTTTTTTTGTGCCTCTGCATTTTTTAAAAGGTCGAACTCTTTTAAATGCAAAACGGTTCATTTATTTTTTGGTTCAATAGATTTCGATGCAGAAGCTAAAACATGTAGTGTGTGGATTTGTTGTGGCGTTTTTATTAAATTTTTTTCCTGCAATTTGCATGTTTTATAATCTGCCCAACAAAAAAGCTTAAACACAAATGACTAAAAAGCGGAAAATATGCATAGATGTGAATCGAGCCTACAGTGGTCTAGCTAAGCTTCAGTAAAACCATACAGCTACTTGGCTTTATATTCTTTAAAGCGAAATTCCACCAATTATTTTTTATTTTTTTAAGTCCGCAGCTACAAATACTGCAGCTGCTGACTTTTAAAATAAGGACACTTACCTGTCCAGGGCGCCCGTGATGTTGGCACCCAAAGCCGTTCTCTCTCGGGTGCTGCCGCCGCCGTCTTCGGTAAGGGAATCAGGAAGTGAAGCCTTGCGGCTTCACTTCCTGGTTCCCTACTGCAAATGCGTGTCTCGCACTGCTATAACACTGGTCCCTCCTGTCTTCTGGGACCTGTGTCTCCTAGAAGACAGCGGTGGGGAGACAGGAAGTGGCATAGATACCGTGGGTGGCTCTGCTGGTATCTATGCCCGGGAGTGGGAGCAAAATGCCTGTATTGGGTATCTGCCTCCCCCCAAATGTGACACCGAGGGCGGGGATTTCAAAAGCGCAAGTTCCATTTTTGGGTGGAACTCTGCTTTAAATGGCACTTCTAAAGTCCCAAGGTAGCTCTGGTCATGCAGGGGAACAGGTGGAGGGTCCATGGCCCTGCATTGACATATGGTCTCCCCCACTGTTACTGCAGTATGCTGGTAGCAGTTGGCAGTGATCCCCACAGTAGCTGGTCCTTCTGGCAAAGTTTTTAGGCTCCTGCGTGGTTGCACGCATACCAGTTTTAAAAGGTGGTGGTGGTGGTACAATCTTTACAAAATTATAAAAATAGCGCCTGAAAAGCAGGTCCTTTCACTCCAGTGTGAAAGCCGGAGGGCTTTCGCACTGGAGCAGTGCGCTAACAGGACTGTGAAAGTCCTGCTTGGAGCGGTGTATTCACCGCTCCTACCCATTGAAATCAATGGGACAGCACAGCAATACTGCTGCAGCGGCGCTTTGCGAGGGGGTTTAACCCTTTTTCGGCCGATAGCGGGGGTTAAAACCGCCCCGCTAGCGGCCGAATACCGCGGCTAAAACGATGGTAAAGCAGCGCTAAATATAGCGCTGCTTTACTGCCGACGCCCGCACCGCCCCAGTGTGAAAAAGGCCTAAGCAGACTGGGCTGCAGGCAGAGGATGTTAAGACATGTTGAAACCTCTGCATGCAGATGAGTCTGATTAGGGGAAATATTGAGTCCATTTAACATCCTACCAAAATTGCAACTTTTTTTATTTATTTTTTTGTGTGAAATTATCCTTAAGGGAAAAAGATGTAGTAAAGCAATCTAGCTTGTTATAAGAAATCTGTCCTAAACATTTTTTGCAGTAAATTTACATTGTTCACTTTTTTTCTTTTTAGATCTCTAATTCTGAGAAGTTTGTACCATTCCAGACCACATGGTAAGTCTATTGCCCCTTCTAGTCAAAGCTGTGAGTTATCTCTCCCTGTACTGTGAGCTCTATTATAAGGTCAGGCGGTGACGACACACTTGCCCTCACTGAGAACGTTGTTCAATAATGAGAACCCCATACGTACTCAAAATATCTGAGCTTGACCAATGTCGCTAATAAAAATCTATCTCTTTATAAAGTGTTCTGTGTTAATAGAAAGTGATCCTCAACCGCCTACCCACTGCCTGTATTGACAAGGAATGCCTTTTTTTTTTTTTTTTTGTTTACAAACGTTTTTATTTTCTTTGAACAGAGTAAATACAGAGTATACATGTGATCAACAGATTTTTCTTGAATATCTAACCAACAGGTTATGTACAGTATAAACAAGTTTTTGTACACCTCTGAAGATGGTGAATCGAACTATTGTATAGACAATGCATTCAATTCAGTTATATCTCAACATGGTCCAAAGTCAGACCTATTAATTCAAACATACAGAAACCAGAGAGATGAGAGAAAATAATAACAAAAGAAAAATTAAAAAGAAAAAAAAAACCCCAAAAAACAAGGTAAACTGGCTTGACTATCTTCAGAAGCTTTACTCTCGATAGATGTCGAGGTAGGTGTAGCCTTTCTCAATACATGCTATCTATTGTTCCATAGAAATCCCCTCTAGTTGAAAGGCTGACCATTTGTTCCATTTGCTATCAAAAATATGCATGGTGTCCAGAAGGGTATGATGGATCTTTTCCATCAGCTTTATAGACTCCATCCGGAGGAGTACCTGTGACCAAGGCACCGACTGGCTCTTCCAATTTAGTGCTATTGCCCATTGAATGGCGCTAAAAAGTGTGTGTATTAGCTTTTGTTGTGGGGGAACAGCCCCAGGTATATCAGCATAAAGGATGCACATTTGGAATGTAAGGGCCACTGAAACATCAGTGATCCTTGGGATCAGGTTGGCGGCTTTTGTCCATATATGTGACAGAGCCTCGCAGGCCCAAAACGTGTGCAGCAATGTGCCCCTGACCCGACATCCTCTAAAACATGTGTCGGGAACCAGAGGGAACATCCTGTGCAGACGGTCCGGGGTGTAGTACCATCTAGTGTGGAGCTTGAGGACCGTTTCCTTTACGGAGATAGAGCGTGTACATTTGTGCATATTGTCTACCATGTCCCGCCAGTCCTCCACTGAAAACTCCTGTTCAACCTCTGTCTCCCAGCCCAACATTGCTGCAGTTTTGGGAGGCGCGTTGTGCTCATTTAGGTAGCTGTATAGGCTTGAGATGGTTCCTCTCTCACGGGAGGACTCATCGCAAAGACCCTCAAAGTGCGTACCTGAAGACCTATATATCTCTGGGAAATTGCTGGTGTAGAAGTGCCTGATCTGGAGGAATTGGTAGAATGTCCTTCTGTCCATGGCATGTAGCTGCTGTAAGGATGAGAATGAGCAGAAGGAGGCGTCGCGCATAAAAGCCTTCAGCGAAGTAAGGCCTCTATCTGTCCATTCTGAGAATGTGGGGTGCTGACTAAACGCTGGGGGGAAAAGGGGTTCCCCTAGATATGAGGCCAGAGGGGGGGCTTTGGATTTTAGCTGAAATTTTTTCTCGTAGAGAGACCAGAGGTAGAGAGACTGTCCCACTATAGCATTAAATGGGGCTATCTCCCTATGGGTGATAGAGCGGGACCACAAAAGCCCCGGGAGGTGATAAGGAGCGACCGAGGCCCTCTCGAATTGCAGCCACGTGATAGAGGATGGGTCGGCGTGCCATTGGGCCGTTTGAACCAAGCGGGCAGCAAGAAAGTATTTCCATAAGTCCGGGCACCCCAGACCACCTCCCGAGCGGGCCCCATACATCACTGGGCGTCCCAGTCTTGGCTTCTTGTTTTGCCAGATAAAAGAAAGTAGTTCTGACTGGAGACTATTAAGAGCTGCCCGAGGGACGTATAACGGTAGTGAGCGAAAAAAAGAGTAGCTTGGGCAAGATTGTCATTTTCACAGCTTGTATCCGTCCTAAGAAAGATCTTATATGTGGACCATTGAAGGAGGAGGCTCCTAATCGAGGTGAAGGCTTGCGGGTAATTTTGGGTGTAAAGGAGTTTGATATTGGGTGTGAGTTTAACCCCCAGGTATGGCAGGGAGAGAGAGCTCCAGTTAAATTTGAAAGAGTCTTTAAGGGAACGTAGGGTGGAGTCAGGTAGTTGGATGGGCATGGCCGAGCACTTGGACCGGTTGACCCCTAGGCCTGAGATCTGCTGAAAATGGGCCAAAGAGGCGAAGAGGTTGGGGAGGGAGAGTAGGGGATCAGACAGGAATAATAATACGTCATCAGCGTATAGGCTTATTTTGAAGTCCTGTTCGCCCTTGCGATATCCTCTGATATTGGGGTTGTCTAGTATGGATTTAGTGAGGGGTTCCATGGCAAGGGCGAAAAGGAGGGGGGAGAGAGGGCAACCCTGACGCGTACCCCTTTCGAGTGGAAAATAATCCGAGCTGCATCCCGGGATCTTAATGTTGGTGCGGGGGTGATGGTATAGGGCTCTAAAGCCATGTACAAAAGCACCGCTAAACCCAAATTTGGACAAGACAGATTCCAGATATGGCCAAAGCACACTGTCAAAAGCCTTGTTGATGTCCAGGCTAAGTAACAGAACTTTCCTATTGTTTGCGTCTGCGTCTTGTATTATATTGGCGGCTAGGCGGATGTTATCTGTAATCTGTCTGGTGGGTATAAAACCCGTTTGTTCGGGGGAAATTAATGTGGTAATAATCGAGGCTAAGCGATCAGCTAAGATACGGCCAAAGATTTTTAAATCATTGTTGATAACTGAAATGGGCCTGAAGTTTTGTGGGAGAGTGTGGTCCTTGCCAGGTTTTGGTATCAGGGACAGATTGGCCCATAGCATCTCCTCAGGGAAATGGTTTCCCTCCAGTATGTAGTTAAATAATTTTGCCATTTTTGGGAGTAGGGGTTCTGCAAGTTTTTTATAGTAGGTGGCGGAGAATCCGTCAGGGCCAGGTGTCTTAGAGGGTTTAAGAGACGACACGATAGAGGCTATTTCCTCTGTTGTGCAAGGGGCATTCAGGATTTGTAATTGTTCCTCTGATAAACTGGGGAGGGGTATTTGCTCCAGCCAGGGATGGGGGGGATCTGGGGTCGGGCCTTTGGGGGCTGAGTACAGGGAGCGATAGGAGGAGAAGATCTGTAAAACTTCCCTAGGGTGGGATGTAAGTTGGCCCTGGTCACCCTTCAGGTTATAAACATGGGTCGGGTGTGACTGTTGTTTGAGTTTGCGGGCAAACATGGTTGAGGCCGAGTTGCTGTGTAAGAGGAATCTGGCGTTAGCCCACCTAAGGGATTTTTCTGTCTGTTCTGATAGTATAGTGTCTAGCGCTATCCTTTTAGTGTTAATTTGGGTCAGTAGGTCTAGGGAGGGCGTCTGATAGTGTTTGTGGTACAGGAGGAATGCCTTTTTATAATGTGAACAAACCTTTTTATGTGGCAAAAAATTGGCTTTTCTAAACTCGTTCATCCCAAGCAATAAATATTTTGGCCATTGATGAACAAGAGAAATGTTTGGGTGTATGTCTGTCCTTATCCTCTTGAAGACCAGGTCTCTTCTGGAACTTTTTGTTTACACGTTTAAATTTTGTTTTGTTCTTTTTGCTAGAAAATTACTTACTTTTTTATTTGCAGAGACCTAGAGAATAAAATAATGATCATTGCAATTTTTGTCACTGTATTTGCACAGTGGTCTTTCAAATGCAATTTATTTTGAAAGATTAAATTGCGCACGCTCGTGGAATGGTGACAAACTACAGTACTTAAGCTCCATAGCCGACGCTTTCGTGTTTATTTTTTTTTTAAACAGATGACCTGTTTTGACATATACAGAGGAGGTCTAGTGCTATAATTGCTCTAATGATATCCTCCTGTATGGTTTGAACACTGTTTACATATGTGGGCGTGACTTGTGTTCACTTCTGCATGGTGGGACGGGTGCTTTACATTTTTATTTTTTTACTTTTTTTCCTATTACAAGGAATGTAAACATCCTTGGTAATAGAAATGGGCATGACAGGTCCTCTTAAGAGATCTGGAGTCAAAAAGACCCCAGATCTCTCATTTACCCTTAATGGCAAAAAAGAATCATCCCTTTTTTATTTATTTTTTTTAAGCCCGAGAGGAGGAAGTGATGCAGACATCGCTCAGGTCCTCCAAGGAGAGCCTAGTAGGGGTGCTATCTTTCCCTCACTCAGCTTCCTATACAGGCATCGGCTCCCCCTCATAAGACAGGGGCTGTCTGGTAGATTTGTAATTGTTTAGCAGAAAGCAGAGAATGCGCTTTTTTTTTTTTTTTTTTTTTTTTTTTTTTTTTTTTTTTTATATATTTTTTTTTTTTTTTTTTTAAGGCATCCTTTTTCTTTCTTTTTAGACCAATTCTGAGAAGAGTGGACAACTACAGGCCACATGTGAGTAAAATGCCCCTTCCAGCCAAAGTAGTATCTCCCTGTACTGTGAGCTCTATTATAAGGTCAGGCGGTGATGACACACTTGCCCTCACTGAGAACATTGTTCGATAATGAGAACCCCATACGTACTCAATCAATCTGAGCTTGACCGCTCTTAAGTGAACCTATGGACATTCAAACATTTTACATATTATGAGACATAAGAGCTTCAAAACAAGTCCTTATTGACCTGAGATTTAATTTCTCTACAGTGCTTGCTGCTACAAAATTCATACGAAAAATTCACTTGTATCCTTGCGTTTGAGCAGGGACTTCACTGCCTGCCAATCTTCCAATGTGAAGGAGCTGGTGCTAAAAGGAATAGTTCACCTTGCCACAAAGCTGCCTATGCAGATGAGGAGCTTCTGTAGATACAGAAAACGGCAACTCTAATGTTGAATAAAGCCTTTGCTATAGGCCACTTGCGTCCTGGGGTGAGGCCTAGTGATCACTGCTCATCTCCATCACAGGAGTGGGCTTTTAAAGGCTGAGCTTAAAGCTACTGCATCAGAGGGGAGTGAGTATTTAAGGGGATTTGAATCAAATGGGCTCGCTCCTGTGATGGTGGGGATGAGCAGTGACGACTAGGCCTCACTTGGCAACGTCTTGGGAGTATTCCAGTCAGGCTTCATAAGGTATGTAAATGGCATACACCTATAGCAAGGGTATTCATCTTTAGTCAGAGCTGCAGTTTTTCATGTACAAATATCCCTTACCTGCATAGGCAGGTTTTTCGTAAAGGTGAACTATCCTTTTCAAGTTCAGACATTACTGCAACCCAACTTTATGGTCTGTTATGATCTATGAGGATTAATGGCTCCACAGTGCCTGCAGCTACTGAGGTCAGCAATGGTATATTTTGAAGCTTATTGATCGCTTCTTGGGAACATGGAAATGTGACTTTTTTTACCTTGCCTGGTTTGCACAGGGACAGGATATGTTGTCCTATGGCCTCTGAGAATCAGTGAACATCCCCAGAGCAGCCCCCATCCCCCTGGGATTTTGAGTCTTTAGTCTAAGGCAAACAATTTATTAAATCGTGAAATTCCCTTACTCCAGCAGGCTTCCTCCAACTCTGCAATTGTTGGTCCGCTCCAGCCTCCTTCAGGTGTGTTCCATTTGGGGCCCCAGTATTGTATGTGATGATGCTGAAGCTCCGCCCACAGACTGGTGTTAAAGGTTTTAAGGTAAGTGATCTCTTCCCCTCCACTAGATATGAGCATTTTAAACCTGGTTATGGAGGGATTAATGTTTTCACTTGCCTGGAGTTTGGCATTGTTTTGAATGTTTACAAGACCTTAACTGCTTCCTAATGTCATGACATTGTAGAATTTGAGTGGGGATATCTGAATAATGGGTGCAGTTACAGGCATCATTTAGATAGCTTTTAGAGCCAGCAATTCCCCTCACCATAAGCACAATCATAGCTGCTGTTCAGCCTCTTGATTGTTCTTGCAGCCCTCTGGTGCTTCTTCTGCCCTCCCTGTGATCAGTGAACCGGCGAAGGAACCACCTGTCGCCCATAGAGATTTCTGGTGGACCAGATGGTTCCGAAGTCTGGTGCAAATTTCGTGCGGATTCAGCACCGCATCTAAATCTCAACCCATTCAGGTGAACCGATTGTGGAGTGTAAACACTCGGCAATCGGTTTGCAAAATCTGATTCAGAGGCCGGATATGACATCATGCCTGGCCTCTGTTCACACACCCATGCGATCAAATTCTGATGCAGACCAAACAAGGTTCCTGCACCAGTTTGGTGTGAATGCAGTGATTATATATATACATACATACATACATATATATATATATATATATCTATATTTTTTTTTTTTTTTTTTTTGAGCCATACAAAGCCAAATTGCACTCCAGAGACACCCCATGTAATTCGCACAGGTATGTGCTGCGATTCCTGTGTGAATTACATGCGGTGTCTCGCAGTGTGAACCCAAGTTAGAGGCTCTTGGCTGTTCTCAGTGTGCCTTAGCAAAACAAATGTATTGGCTTGGAAATTAATGGCTGCATAAACTGCTTTCTTATGAGCTTTTTTGGTCTACTCAGCAGAATATAGCAGGATTCTCAGGCCACGGAATGTCATTACAGCCAGTCATCAAATTTCTATGGGGATGGAAGTGACCTGGATCTAGCTGTGATGGAAGTGGATCATCTGGAAGCCTGGACCAATGCCTTCTGCTCTGGAGGACTTGAAGATTACATGATTTTTGTGTATATTTCATATAGTATTCACTTAAAAAATGCCTTATTTAACACATGCATTAAATATTTCTATTTTGTGGTACTGTTTGTGTTGTGTTGTGTTTAATTTTTATTACAGGCTTTAAAACTGTACCCACAGGAAGATCAATGAAGATACTTAAGGGTTCATGGACATTTGGAGGCATTTAATGCACCTAGCATATGTTTCCCAGCACTTTCCTGTTCCCTGGGAGCTTCAGGTCTTGCATACAGGATGCCATACAAGTGAGTGACTGACTGACTGTACATAGTTGTACTGTAGTCAGTGCCGGTTAGCAGGATGATGCATTTACAGGTGTAAGGCTGTGTACAGTCATTCACTGGTATGGCAAGGCTGTACATGGCACCTTCAGCTCCCTGGTGTGGCAAAGTTGAGCTTGGTGCTTACAAATACTTCTATAAGGTTGCGCTTGGCCCAGAAAGATCACATTAACTGCAAAATAAGACAGTCACAAATGACTAAACATTATAATCTGTGAACATGTAGCAAGGGCTTAGTGCAAGCTTTCAAAGTACATGTAGGAATGAATGAATTTATTAAATCTTGTGTTCCACAATAAATTCAAGCGGATCTTGATTTGTGGTTCCAACTTCCCCATTTGCAATAGAACAAATGGTGTCCATGTGCAAAGTCAATAAATATAGATGCATTGTGCTGAGACGGGATTATTTTTTCCATGCCATGAATTGCAGTCCAAAAACTTGCTGAAAGGGTTATTTCCCCCATATAGTTAATGTTTACAGATTTGTGGCTAGGGAGTTGGATTGTAAGCTTCTCTGGAACAGTCTTGATGTAGATTTATTTTTTAAACTTTGTTAAGGCCGGCTTCACACTGGGGCGGTGCAGGCGGCGACAGTAAAACAACGCTATATTTAGCGCTGCTTTACCGTCGTGGCTACTAGTGGGGTGGTTTTAACCCTGCTAGCGGCCGAGAAAGGGTTAAACCGGCGGTATCCCTGCAGTGTTCCAATGATTTCAATGGGTAGGAGCAGTGAATACACGGCTCCTTCACCGCTCTAAATATGCTGCTAGCAGGACTTTTTTTTTACCGTCCTGCTAGCACACCGCTCCAGTGTGAAAGCCCTCCGGCTTTCACACTGGAGTGAAAGGAGCCGCTTTTTTCAGGAGCTACACAGGCGCTTTTTTTTTTTTTTTTTGTGCTGTAGCTCCTGGAAAAACGCCCCAGTGTGAAAGGGGCCTAAATGTGATGTGGTACTGCCTGTCTGAAAATATAGCATGTGATTTAGGGAATGATACCAGGAGACTTTCTATACTTAAAAAAAATGATTTATTTTTAGAAGTTCGGTTTGACTTCTTGTGATTTATCTGGGTGCTGAAAACTGCAGTATGCGCATACTCTACTAATTCTACACTGAGCTCAGCTGCAATGGGGGAGAGTGTGGCTTTTGTAACATATGAAACATTTGCCTCTGATGCCAGGATCAAGCATTCCAATGGCTGGAGTGTCCTGGAGACTAGTCAGTAGGAACATGTAAAAACTTATGGGAGTATTTGCACCTGGCTACAGAAAATGGCATGCAGGGAAAGCATATTCTGACCTACTGTGGGCACCTAGTCTGCATCATAAACCTATTCTTAAGCGCTGCCAAAGGGAAGGTCACCTGGTGATCCTGCAGCTAACTCTACCTTGTCAGCATGACAATGCTCACTGTATACAGTAAAGATCAAAAATTGCGCTATCCCTTAAAACAAAAGCTGCTGCTCAAAATGTTATACTACATCAAATAAAGTGAAAGGGGAAAGGAGCTGCGCTAGAATTGGTGAATAAACATACCTAGTGTAAATAGATACTAAGTGTTTAATATCATGGAATGTGTCCTCTATTTGTGACAAAAGTGAAAGGACAAATTTAAATGATTAAAACTGTGAAAGTAATAAAAATCAAAATGTGAATAAACGCCTAAGGTGTGCAGCAATAAACACCTGACTGAGTCTACAACACCACCCTAAGTGTTATAGAAACAGAAATTCAAATAGGATGGATCTATATCGTACATATAAACACATCTAATGTTTTAAAGTGAAAACAAACACCATAAGTGGATATTAATAGTAAACAGCAGGCTGAGCCTGTAACACAAAAAATAAACAATTGATACTGGGTGAAGGGCTGACCGTGTAACCACACCATTGATTTATCACAGTGCAATGTTAAGGCCAGTATTAGGGCAGAGTCCAAAAGAATGTTGTATAATGTCCCATGTAGGGGCGCAAAATATAAAATTCAAAACGGTATTAAAAACCAAAAAATACAAAGTCTTCCAGAAAGCAGAAAAATTCAAAGTGACTTTTCACAGCACACTGCAAAGTGAGTTGAACCACCACCGTAAGACACACTTGTCCGCTTACCGGAAATATGTGGTCCCTTATTACAGGGGACCCGTATAAGCAGATGGTTCTTAACCCCAGCCAGGGATGGAACGGACTCTTAAGACTTTGCAGGCACTAATCTCCAGGGCTATCAGTCAGGGACTCTCCAATGGGGATCAGCTCAGGTCGGAACGATGTGCAGCAAACCAATACCGATAAAGGACAAAAGTGCTCACATAGTGTAAAACCTTCTTACAATTTATTGTTTAAAAGAAGCAGCAAAATGTACACTTACATAGCACTTAGATCAAGTCCGGACAAAAGGCGAGCCGGCCGGTCTCGCTATACAGCCCGTGGTTGCGGGACTACGACAGATTGCGGTGACGTCAGGAGCTACGTCTATTAACTATTAATATCCACTTATGGTGTTTGTTTTCACTTTAAAACATTAGATGTGTTTATATGTACGATATAGATCCATCCTATTTGAATTTCTGTTTCTATAACACTTAGGGTGGTGTTGTAGACTCAGTCAGGTGTTTATTGCTGCACACCTTAGGCGTTTATTCACATTTTGATTTTTATTACTTTCACAGTTTTAATCATTTAAATTTGTCCTTTCACTTTTGTCACAAATAGAGGACACATTCCATAAATTAAACACTTAGTATCTATTTACACTAGGTATGTTTATTCACCAAATCTAGCGCAGCTCCTTTCACTGTATACAGTGCTTATGAAGGAGCAGCATTGTTACCGTTGGAGGGTACTACAGAACACCAACGGGGATCTTTTGGGGGGGGACATATTCTGCAGTTGACAGATAATGGGGAAACAATGCTACTAATGGATATGTCTGCACAGGCAGAGCACACCAAATGTGATCCAGCTCTCTGGATTTCTGGCAGGATGAACAGTTTATTTTAATTCCCCCCCCCCGTCTCAAACTGCTGCAATGCTATAATTCAACTGTTGGGCTTTATGTACAGTCGGATGATGGTTGTGCTGGTCACGAGCATGCTAGTGTCCAAGGAGAGCAGGTGCTGTCATGGTGGAGATTGTCCACACTCCCCATACAAGGCTAAATCTTATCCATTGCTAAGCAATGTGGTTAGTCAGCTTGCCCCCTTAGAAGCCCTTATCTGGCAGTAGGCAGGTGAGCACTGCCATTTAGCACTGCTTGTTCAGTGCCAGACAGCTGGGTAGTGTCCTTGCGAGCATCAATTATCTCTTCTGCATAGCTAGCTTCCTGGGTCCCCAGCAGAGCTTGCTGCTTCCCCATGCAGCTCCTGGCTCCCTAGCACACAACCTTGCGCCTTCACACCTGTGGACACTATGGCACAGCTATGTGTATCCCAGCACACTTCATGTCTGCTAATCGCTGCTCCCACATGCATAGCTCCTCTTCCCTGTACACCACCTGGCTCAATGGAAAAGCTCCTAGCTCCCTGTCACAACTCCTGGCTTCCTGGGAGCGTGAAACTTTACCAGGGATCCAGGAAGTGTGCAAGGAGTTATGGGGATGTTGGAGCAGTTCCATGGAATTATGAGTGTTGTGTAAAAACAGCGAGCAGTGTCTGGGAGGTGTGAAGGAAAGCAAAAAGGTGTTCTGGGGAGAAAGCAGCTAAACCATAAGGCTTTTAGGGAAGCAATAAGCTGTACCTGGAAGGATGGTGTCCTGCAGCACAAGGCATTAAGTTTGCAGTCAGGTAGTGTATGCGGAAGCAAGGTAGTGTACAGGGGTGTTGGTAATGTTGCTGGCTAGCCAGGAAATGTGCACGTAAGCAAAGAGCTACGCTAGAGGGGAGGTAAGGGGGGTGGGGGGGCGAAAGGGTAAGGAGCTGTGCTGTAGACCACCTAGCTCCCCTGTGGACTTTATCACCTACTCAACATAAAGGGAATTGTTTCATTTCACATGGGTTTTATACCTGTAAGAGATGCAGAGTATGTAAATCCTGCAAGAGTTCAACATGGAGAAATTTCAAATCCAGCACCACTGGGGGGTATTATTTTACAAAGCAATATTGTCTATCTATTGGAGTGCCCATGTGAATTCCAATACCTGAGCTATACCACTAGTAAACTTTTATATCAAGAGTATTAATGTGTACGGAAATCAGATTATCAAAACACTTTTGGATATTCCACAATAGGGACCCTAAGCAACTGAAGTTTTGTGTAATCGATGCAATTCATGAACATTAGCAGTGATCCAACCTGATCAGGGGCATTTGACCACATGGATGTATGACCTAGATTGTATGCAACCGGAAGGCTCTAATGTGGAGTTGGACATGAATTGTGTTTTTATCAAACCCTTAGGGTAAGATCTCATTATAAATAGTTGTTGGCATGATTTACTTGATTTAATGTGTGCTGGGAAGACATCATATCTGAATGTGTTTATCACCCCAAAGTGGTCGACTGAGCTGGTTGTAGCATAGTTCACAACTAGATAGACCATCTCAAAATCTGTTCTATGGTAGGATTCAAATCACTCCCCACGTACAGTTAGCTCCCATTTGGGGTGTGTGATGCTAAATGGAGCTAATAGATTCCATGGTAATCCCTACCATCATACCTTTCTATAAGATCCTCTTGAGGTGATGGCCTACAACTAGGATAACCCCATTTTGGTATGTTGAAGATTTTTAAGCTATGCATCCTGGGGTTTTTTGTATCATCTTGTTATGCAATCTTACTTTGGGCTATCATTCTTGTTTTTTTTTTTTGCCATTAAAATAATAATATACACCTTTTGACATGGTTAATGCTGTTCCTTAGATTAAGTAACAATTATTTATATTATTGTTTTGATATTGGTATCTTCTTTCCCCTCCTTTTTTTTTTAAATAAAAAATATAGGGGTGTTCAGCACGTGGATTTGTTGTAAACGGTTAAGAGAGGCCCCCTTCCGGGCACAGTTAGTTTCCATCAGAGGTGCTTGGTGGATACGGTTATACAGGTCCTTCTCAAAAAATTAGCATATTGTGATAAAGTTCATTATTTTCTGTAATGTACTGATAAACATTAGACTTTCATATATTTTAGATTCATTACACACAACTGAAGTAGTTCAAGCCTTTTCTTGTTTTAATATTGATGATTTTG
The DNA here is from genome assembly GCA_028564925.1 of Lithobates sylvaticus. NCBI lineage: Eukaryota > Metazoa > Chordata > Amphibia > Anura > Ranidae > Lithobates > Lithobates sylvaticus. Next base: position 258,843,989 of record CM053032.1, on the reverse strand, counting down.
GCATACAGCTCATGAAAACCCAAAATTCCTTTCTCAAAAAATTAGCATATCATGAAAAGGTTCTCTAAACGAGCTATTAACCTAATCATCTGAATCAACTAATTAACTCTAAACACATGCAAAAGATTCCTGAGGCTTTTAAAAACTCCCAGCCTGGTTCATTACTCAAAACCGCAATCATGGGTAAGACTGCCGACCTGACTGCTGTCCAGAAGGCCATCATTGACACCCTCAAGCGAACGAATAGGCTGTTCCCAGAGTGCTGTATCAAGGCACCTCAGTGGGAAGTCTGTGGGAAGGAAAAAGTGTGGCAGAAAACGCTGCACAACGAGAAGAGGTGACCGGACCCTGAGGAAGATTGTGGAGAAGGACCGATTCCAGACCTTGGAGGACCTGCGGAAGCAGTGGACTGAGTCTGGAGTAGAAACATCCAGAGCCACCGTGAACAGGCGTGTGCAGGAAATGGGCAACAGGTGCCGCATTCCCCAGGTCAAGCCACTTTTGAACCAGAAACAGCGGCAGAAGTGCCTGACCTGGGCTACAGAGAAGCAGCACTGGACTGTTGCTCAGTGGTCCAAAGTCCTTTTTTTGGATGAAAGCAAATTTTGCATGTCATTCGGAAATCAAGGTGCCAGAGTCTGGAGGAAGACTGGGGAGAGGGAAATGCCAAAATGCCTGAAGTCCAGTGTCAACCCACAGTCAGTGATGGTCTGGGGTGCCATGTCAGCTGCTGGTGTTGGTCCACTGTGTTTTATCAAGGGCAGGGTCAATGCAGCTAGCTATCAGGAGATTTTGGAGCACTTCATGTTTCCATCTGCTAAAAAGCTTTATGGAGATGAAGATTTCATTTTTCAGCACGACCTGGCACCTGCTCACAGTGCCAAAACCACTGTAAATGGTTTACTGACCATGGTATTACTGTGCTCAATTGGCCTGCCAACTCTCCTGACCTGAACCCCATAGAGAATCTGTGGGATATTGGGAAGAGAAAGTTGAGAGACACAAGACCCAACACTCTGGATGAGCTTAAGGCCGCTATCGAAGCATCCTGGGCCTCCATAACACCTCAGCAGTGCCACAGGCTGATTGCCTCCATGCCACGCTGCATTGAAGCAGTCATTTCTGCAAAAGGATTCCCGACCAAGTATTGAGTGCATAACTGAACATAATTATTTGAAGGTTGACTTTTTTTGTATTTAAAACACTTTTCTTTTATTGGTCGGATGAAATATGCTAATTTTTTGAGATAGGAATTTTGGGTTTTCATGAGCTGTATGCCAAAATCATCAATATCAAAACAAGAAAAGGCTTGAACTACTTCAGTTGTGTGTAATGAATCTAAAATATATGAAAGTCTAATGTTTATCAGTACATTACAGAAAATAAAGAACTTTATCACAATATGCTAATTTTTTTGAGAAGGACCTGTATATACGGTCTCTCAAAGACAAGTGGAGTCCTAATCTTTTAAGATGCGCTAAAGTCACCATACAGTTCTAAGGCATATTACAATTTTATTTGTTACTGTCGGAATTTCTTGCCACGCGAATGTATTACTGTATATTCTCTTACCTTGTGCCATCGTTTTCTTTATTTTCGGACACTGTATTTCATGATGGTAATGATATGCAGCTTTGTGTCTAATTATGTGTGTGTAACTTGTAAACTCTTTAATAAAAACATTATACTAAAACAATTAAACAGATTTATAATGTGTGTTGGGTTTCTGGGTTCTTTTATTCCATATATTTTATGTCTTATTTTTATTTTGTTAATATTCTAGCGATATCGTGAGTATATTTTATTATACTCTTGCAAAAGAATCCCTATACATGACCACTAGATGGCGGATTTGCATAGGGAATATGTTTTGTTAATCATTTTGTTCTATTTGAACATTATGAATATTTTTGATCGGTGAGCAGAGTGGGTTGCAATTTTAATTTATTATTATAGACGGATGGTATTGCCTTTTTATAAACAAAGCTTAGTAGGAGGTTGAATGCTCAATAATTGTGGGTAAAAGTATTATATAAGGGGCCCTGATATGTCTGTCACATTCAGCTCCTGAGGGAATCCATTGAACAGAATGGGGTTATGGAATGGAATATGTGATGTTCGATGCTACCAGGCAGCCTGGAAGCAGCTGCTCCAGTCAGGAGACATCGTGGCAAGGATCATAGGCTTGTGATTCTGGTGGGGTTTAGCACTTTTAACCACTTCAGCACCGGGCCATTTTACCCCCTTCCTTACCAGAGCACTTTTTGCGATTCGGCACTGCGTCGCTTTAACTAACAATTGCGCGGTCGTTGCACCCAAACAAAATTGACGTCCTTTTTTTTTTTCCCCACAAATAGAGCTTTCTTTTGGTGGTATTTGATCACCTCTGCGGTTTTTATTTTTTGCACTATAAACAAAAGAAGCGACAATTTTGAAAAAAAAACACAATATTTTTACTTTTTTCTATAATAAATATCCCATTTTTTTAAAAAAAAAAACGATTTTTTTTACTCAGTTTAGGCCGATACGTATTCTTCTACATATTTTTGGTAAAAAAAATCGCAAAAAGCGTATATAGATCGGTTTGCGCAAAAGTTATAGCGTCTACAAAATAGGGGATAGATTTATTGCATTTTTTTTTTTTACGAGTAATGGCGGCGATATGCGATTTTTTTTTCGTGACTGCGACACTTCGGACACTTTTGACACATTTTTGGGACCATTCACATTTACACAGCGATCGTTGCTAAAAAAATTGCAGTGATTACTGTGTAAATGTGACTGGCAAAGAAGGGGTTAACACTAGGGGGCGCTGCAGGGGTTAATGTGTTCCCTAAGGTATTGATTCTAACTGTGGGGGGAGGGGACTTACAAGGGGAGGAGATCAATCGGTGTTCCTCCGTACTGGGATCACATGATCGGTCTCCTCTCCACTGACAGGACGTGGAGCTGTGTGTTTACACACACAGCTCCACGGTCCCGTTGTTTTTGCGGGTGCCAGGCGGACATCGCGGCCGCCGGGCACGTGCACCGGGTCCCGAGCGACGCCGCGGGCACGCGCCCCCTAGGCGGCCGGGAATGGGAGGACGTCATATGACGCCCACCCAGGATGGGAGATCCACCTTGTGGGCGTCATATGACTATAGGCGGGATGGGAAGTGGTTAAATGAGAGTGTATTTTGTTTATGTAACTTTATAATAAAGTCCAGTATTGCACTATAGAATGGTATGGTAGAGCAGCAATTATTGGAGCTTATGCAAATCTGCTTAGACATAATGGGCCATGGATTTTTGAAGACAAACTATCCAATTGGCGTATTTTGGAGCAGGTGTATGGGGAGTGCATCTTGACCTGCTTGGAGATCAGGGGTCATAAAATTCTGGTGAGTAACTGTCTGAAGCACTTTTGGCATGGGAGAGAGTGAAAGTTGCTTTGTTTTGTTCAGAGTTTCTCACTAATACTAATCTAAATGTATCAGTAAGAATATTATATAAATAAAAAATGGTTTTGAAAAACAGTGTCTCAAAACACTTTAAACTGGTACATAATAAAGACCCAACCTTACTTTCATTCTGTGGGATTGACAAAATAACCAAACTTTGGAGAGGCACTGATCTCAGAAAAGAGATCTCACAGAATGAAACCAAGTGGATCTACCAACTTAATTCTTTGGCTCCACGTGGATTAATTATAAATATTGACCTAAATTGTTGCTAGGGGAAGCTGATTGAGTTCTTAGGTTCACCAATAAAATTATGATGGGGTTCTATTTATCTATTATATTTTAATACCTAATACAGAATCATTGTTTGTATATGAAATGCATAACACGTGTATATAAAATGTGAATTGAGGTGGGAGGAATAGATCTTGTATCTAATTTTTAAATAATTGGTATTTTTTTAATTACAGGGGGTCCCCGAGTTACGAACTCGTTAGGGACTGCCCGCCTGATCTTAAGTCGGAAATGTTCGTAAGTCGGCCGCACATGCGCAGACCGACAAATACGGACATTTCCGATGTTCCGTCTAATGCCGTTCTGCGCATGCGCGGCAAATTATGGACATTTCCGAAGTTTTCCTGCATTTTCCGAGGCTCCGAATGGCCGCGCATGCGCAGAGCGGCCAAAACACGGCGGAAAATGGCGGAGGGTCCCCGCAGCGCCCAGTTCGTAAGTAGGGGATGTTCGTAGGTCGGGCGTTCGTAAGTCGGGGACCCCCTGTAGAGGTGCACCGAATGGAAATTTTGCTACCGAAACCGAAAATGCAGGATGCACTTGGCTGAAAACCGAAAATGACAGTTTTTAATAAATATATATAATTGTATTATGTTGGATTTTTTATTTAATATCATTAAAATGAATTTATTGTTGGCCATTATTGGCACCAGAAAAATGCATCCTTTTAAATTCTTTGTACAGTATCTCACAAAAGTAAGTACACCCCTCACATTTTTGTAAATATTTTATTATACCTTTTCATGTGACAACAGTGAACAAATTACACTTGTAAATGTTTTTAACAATGTAAAGTAGTGAGTGTACAGCTTGTATAATTTGCTGTCCCCTCAAAATAACACAGCCATTAATGTCTAAACCGCTGGCAAAAAAAAGTGAGTACACCCCTAATTTTTCCCTCCCCGAGTGTCATGTGACTCGTTAAGGTCTCAGGTGTGAATGGGGAGCAGGTGTGTTAAATTTGGTGTTATCGTTCTCATTCTGGTCACTGGAAGTTCAACATGGCAAAGAACTCCCTGAGGATCTGAAAAAAAAAGAATTGTTCCTCTACATAAAGATGGCCTAGGCTATAAGAAGATTGCCTAGAACCTGAAACTGAGCTGCAGCACGGTGGCCAAGACCATACAGTGGTTTAACAGGACAGGTTCCACTCAGAACAGGCCTCGCCATGGTCGACCAAAGAAGTTGAGTGCACGTGCTCAGCATCATAGCCAGAGGTTGTCTTTGGGAAATAGATGTATGAGTGCTGCCAGCATTGCTGCAGAGGTTCAAGGGGTGGGGGGTCAGCCTGTCAGTGCTCAGACCATATACCTCACACTGCATCTTCCCAGAAGGAAGCCTCTTCTAAAGATGATGTACAAGAAAGCCTGCAAACTGTTTGCTGAAGACAAGCAGACTAAGGACATGGATTACTGGAACCATGTCCTGTGGTCTGATGAGACCAAGATAAACGTATTTGGTGCAGATGGTGTCAAGCGTGTGTGGGGGCAACCAAGTCAGGAGTACAAAGACAAGTGTGTCTTGCCCTCCCATCAAGCATGGTGGTGGGAGTGTCATGGTCTGGGGCTGCATGAGTGCTGCCGGCACTGGGGAGCTACAGTTCATTGAGAAAACCAATGAATGCCAACATGTACTGTGACATACTGAAGCAGAGCATGATCCCCTCCCTTTGGAGACTGGGCTGCAGGGCAGTATTCCAACATAATAACTCCAAACACACCTCCAAGACGACCACTGCAAAACACACCATAAGCACAGTAAAATCGCGCGTGTTTTCGGTGCCATTAACAGCCCCTTTTTCACTTGCCGTGGACATTTTGGTGCATGTCTATTTTTAATAAATTTGTATATATATATGTTTTAAAAGGATCAAAAAACATTTATTGTAAGATCTGGGTATTGATCCACTAACTACCAATATATGACTCCTTCAATATGGCCGCGTACATCTTCCTGAAGACGCTTTTTGTGAAACATGTCAAGGCAGAGACTCGTGTCATATCCGGAAAGCATGGTACGATCCTGCAGGGTGACATAATTTTCAGTAATTGGAACGCATGCTGGTTTCATTGAGCTGAGCGGTACAGGCTTATTGTTTGTATGTATTGGTGCCGAGAGATTGGGCACCAAAGAATGTGAGTGTTTAAATTTCAGCTTTTTATGCTTGAGTTATTTTTCAAATAAATACTGCACTATGAGAGCACTTCTTGTTCCTTTGCTATTCATGGTTATTCTATGAGAGGAAGTAGCAATCCCGGGGATAACATATGAAAATGGAATAACAACACACCATCCACCAGCTGAAATGTGGCGGTAAAATTTGGAATAAAGCGTTTATGACCTTCTTTTTAAGAGGTCATTGAATTGTGGTGAGTGCATTGGTTTGACACAAGTGGTGAGGCACGGGGCAATAAGGAGGAGAATATTATTGGAGAAAAGAGGACTGAGGTATTTATTATTCACCGTTTTTAGTTTTGTTATTTTTTTTTTTTGTATATAGAGACGTTATTGGTATAAGGCATTTGCACATGTAAATTTGAGGATAGGGCCGGACCTTATGTTTAATTATTTAAAGACCAGTCACCCTGCACAAGGAGCGAGAGCAGCAGTGATCGGTCTTTATTATAGGAAGCTCCTGCACAGATCTGGAAGAAATACACAAAGCATACCAAGATTCAAGAAGAATACACATGACAAATATGTTTGGACAATATTTGCTTAGCCCATAGTTTTGTATATTATTAGACTGAATTAATTCCCTTGTATCATGTGTTCACTGGGAGCAGTGGATCCAGAGGTTTTTTTTTTTTTTTTTTTTAACACTTTGAGGATTTTGCACTATTCTAGTTATTGTCATTTACTGCAAATAGAATTTTGCACAGTTAATCTATTTATTCATTTTATGTAATGTATTTTTAGGTGGGGAAATACGGCAGTTTTTTTTTAAATTTAGCTTTTATGGATTATCCAGGGGGATAATATAACCTAACTGCTTTTGTATTTACAATAGAGGTAGATAATTAAGAGCAGGGTATTTTGTAAAAAATAAAGTGGCATCTTATATTGGTGCACAGGAGAAAAATGTGTCCTTAGATTTCTGATCAGTGCTGTACTCCCTTATCATGGGTGGCCGGTGGGAAAGCCCCTCTATCATGGGTGACCAGTGGGAAAGGGCCCCTATCATGGGTGGCCAGTGGGAAAGTGCCCCTTTCACGGGTGGCCAGTGGGAAAAGGGCCCCTATCATGGGTGGCCAGTGGGAAAAGGGTCCCTATCATGGGTGGCCAGTGGGAAAGGGCCCCTATCATGGGTGGCCAGTGGGAAAAGGGCCCCTTTCATGGGTGCCCAGTGGTAAAGGGGCCCCTTCCATGGGTGGCCAGTGGGAAAAGGGCCCCTTTCATGGGTGCCCAGTGGGAAAAGGGCCCCTTTCATGGGTGCCCAGTGGGAAAAGGGCCCCTTTCATGGGTGCCCAGTGGGAAAGGGGCCCCTTTCATGGGTGGCCAGTGGGAAATTGCCCCTTTCATTGGTGGTCAGTATAGAAGGACCCTCTTACACTTGTGGTCAGTAGAAATAATGCCCCTTACATTGGTGGTCAGTGTAGTACCCACTTTTAATGAAGGTCAGTTGGAAGAATGCTTCTTACATTGATGGTCAGTGTAGGATGAGAAGAAAGACTCTACTGGTCCCATGCCATTGGGTCTGCCAAATGACATTAGTACTAGAACTATGCAGGCACCATCAAACAGGAGATCAGTTTTGCTTGAGGAAACCTACTTGAGAAACACTGTCCTACTCTATCCAAAACTGAAAACAATTGCCTTCATATGCATGTAACGCCATAACCCCTGGGGGCGGCAATGGACCCGCTGGGCCCACCAATCACCTCCTCCTTGCAGCTCGTCGTTCGTTGTCTAGGGGTTCCCAGGGTTAGCACCCAGCAACTTCAGAAGCTGACACGCAAAAGTCCTTTTGGGAATAGAAGGCACGGTTGATAAAACTCAGGCACTTCAGAACTGCTGACATCAATTGAATGTCTCTTTAGATTGCCCTGAAAGTAACCACTTGCAACTGGGCGCTTCACTGCTGGATAAACCTCTAACTGTAGATTTAGCAGCCAACAAGTGACTCGAAAATTTGCAAAGTCTCTGCCACAGACTAGGTTGTAACTGAAAATAAATTAGGAACTTTTCCCACGGTACCTGGATCTTTCATCCGCCTTGGCGATACAGTAAGAAATGTGGATTCACTAGTGTCCATACAACTTCAGTTTCCAGGCTCTTACCGAGCAGCCAGCTTTTTGTCCCTTCTCCGAAGAGTCCTCCCCTGGTCGCTTGTACGAGTTGCTGTGTCTCTCCAATGCCGAGAGCCCACCAGGACGCCTTTGAATCCTCCTTCAGTTACTGGGCCTCGAACTAGCCAGTTCCGAGGCTCGGGAATGGACGGATCCCCACCCCAGACCATGAGGGCCTCTGGGGCTGGTCAAGATGACCATGCTCATGGGGACGGCAGACACTCCTGGGTCCGGGACCCCTCACGGGGTTGGTCCAGACCGGAACCAGGAATCAAAGAGCAAGCCGAACACGTGACTTCAGCATCTTAAATACCCCTTCCCAGACTACACAGCGGGGCCAGACGTGCCCACTGATTGGCTCTGAGAAAGATTAGTACCTAACACGTCCAACCAGGCTTGGTTCTCAGCCTGTCACAGGTGCCTCACTGCACCTATGACCAGGCAGAACTCCAGTACAGCCCAGCCAAACTGATGCCAAAGTAACAGACCTAAACAATTAACCCCCAGAACTCCGTTACAGTTCTGGAAAAACAAAATTTGCTTTATAGCGCACACTTTAGAAAAGTGTCGGCGCTACATGCACTTTAATGTAATTCACATAGTTTTCGTCCGCTTTCTGTCCCTTTTAATTGTTCTCTGCTGTCAAATGTTAATATTGTTCAATTGAAACAAAAATTGGAAATCAAAATTGACACAAAAAAGTGAATGCATCCCCTTAAGTAAGAAGTTGAGGAAGTAATTAAATTGGTGTGTTGTGTACGCACGCACAGAATGAGTCTTTGGTTCGGTCTTCCAGGGTGCAGGTCATGTGACTTCCTAATTCCAGAAACAGATCTTCACAATTAAGCTTTTTATGACCTGGAATGTGTCAGATGGGGCTTAGTGGTCATAAATACAAAAGCTGGACGCTTTGGGCCTGGTTGAGTTTAATAAACAAGCGGCGCCGATACAAAGCGTTTATGGGAGGACAGTATGCATGTCGGTGTGCAGTGTTCATAGGTCTATGCAAATAGTGTCTCTATGACTGGGGGGAAGATGAAGGATTACTGGAGAATCCTTAACTAAGGTGCTGTTACTTTAAGGCCCCTTTCAAACTTATACGACTTGACCCACGATTTGGGACTGCAAAGTAGCATGACAAGTCGTTCCCCACGATTTCCAATGACAGCCATTCATATTAGTACGACTTCAAGTCGTTCCGACTTCAAAGTAGTCCCTGCACTACTTTGGTCCGATTTTGATGCCACTTACACAGGCATTCCTTGAAATCGCGGCAGAATCGCTGTAAAATCTTGCGACTTTGAAGTCGCACAAGTGTGAAAGGGGCCTGAAGCTGAACTCTGGGTAAAATCAACAGTTATCCTTGCAATGGGGATCCCCCAGCAGTACAAGAGTCAAATGCTCATTGTTGTATAGGGTAACAAATAAAGCAGTTTTAGGCTACTTTCACACTGGAGCGGTGGGGGCGCTGGCGGTAAAGCGGCGCTATATTTAGGGCCGCTTTACCGGCGTTTTAGCAGCGCATTTTGGTTTTACCCCCCGCGAGCGGCCGAAAAAGGGTCAATACCGCCTGCAAACCGCCGCTGCAGCGGCGTTTTGCGGGCGGGTTCGGAGCGCTGCCCCATTGTTTCCAATGGGAACGGGCGCTATAGGAGCGGTAAATATACCGCTCCTATAGCGAGCCAAAGATGCGGCTTGCAGGACATTTTCCAGCGTCCTGCAAGCGCACCGCTTCAGTGTGAAAGCCCGAGGGCTTTCACACTGAAGACACAGCAACAGCTGTTTCGGGTCGGTTTGCAGGCGCTATTTTTAGCGCAATAGCGCCTGCAAACCGCCCCAGTGTGAAAGGGGCCTTACTTATGTAATTCTTCACTCTCACAGGCTTCCTCCCATGCTGCATGATCGATCCCCTAAAGCCGCTTCTCTTTGGTGCTCCATTGGTCATTAGCACTCTGAGGTCAGTGAGGATGCTGAGGCCCACCTGGAGTATCAGAAAGAATAGCAGGGTGTTGGCTGTTGGGGGAGTGAGGGATTAGGTAAGTAAAATTTATGTTGACCCTAGACCAAAAGGAGCTTTTAACCAATGCACTGCAGGGGGGGCCCTGCTACAAGTGTAACTTTTGATATTACCCAGAGCTCCACTTTAACCCAGCAATGGATAACAGTGAAACTCAACGTTGTTAAAGAAAAGTGCACACTAGAGAGGCGGGCCGGTGACATCACATTTTCTACCTTGTCCAATCATAGAATGCTTTGTATTCTCTGAATGGTCCCCATGCTGAGCGGCTCCTCTGTTCAAAATGCAGCAGGGCGGCCGCTCTGCACCAGACTTGGAAGCAACTGAAGATCACTGGAGTAATGGCATCTACTTCAGTCATTTCTAACTTCCAGGGGGATCAGCCAGGTATGGTAAATGCATAGTTACCTTGATCCAAGCTAAATCTATATAACTATATATAATATATCAATACCTTGAATTAATCTTTAAAGCCATTGTTTACCTTTACAAAAAAAATGGCTATGCAAATAAGGGACTGTTGTAGATCAAATCCAACTGTGCAGCTTTGACCAAAGTTGAATAATGCCCTTGTTTAGGTGTAGGTCCAGTGGCGGCCGGTGGAATTTTTGTTTGGGTGGGGGGCGGCAAACAGTATGCCGACCCCCCTGGTCGGTCGGCAGCACTTACCCCATCACCGGCAGCTTCCCCTGCTCTGTGGCGGCGGTCTCCCATTCTCCTGTTCTTAACGGGTCATCACGGCAGTGGCAGTGGCGGCTTCCGTTTCCTCCCTCCTCCTCAACGATCAATCAGGAGTCTTCTCTTTTTGGCCAATCGGCAAACGGGTCTCACACCCGCTTCTGATTGGCCGGATTGAGGATCAGTGTTTCAACAGCCAATATTCATTTGCTGTTGTAACACACCTGGGTGGGGTCGGAACGCATTCTCTGCTACCTGAGCCCATCCTATTTTAAAGCCTATTAGAGCCTTTGGCCCTGTTCAAGCGAAAAACCCTGAACGCTGTAATTCATGCGCCCGGTTCCCTGAAAAGGGCCGGACGCATGAATAGGGTGTGGCCGCATCGGCCGTGGATAGATTCATGCTATGCATGAATCTCTCCATTGCATATAGGGGGATGGTGTGGAGATAGGGGGCGGCACCCAAGCGCCCCTAATGGTCGGGCCACCACTATGTAGGCTATTTACATACCTCATGAAGCCTGACTGGAAAACTTCTAGGATGTTGCTAGAAGAAGCCTAGCTGTTACTGTGCACCTTCACCTTCTGATTCAAACCTTCCCACATGTACTTTCTCCTCCCTGATGAAGTAGCTCTGAACTCTCTGATGGTTGCGGTGAACAGTCAAAGCTAGGGACCCATTGCAGATTTTGGGAGATCTACAGTATGTAGGCACCAAAAAAACTTGTAATATGGATGCATGTGTCCATAGCAGGACTGTCCAAACTTTCTAAACAAAAGGTTGGTTTACTGTCCTTCAGACTTTAGGGAGGGCCGGACTGTGGCCATTGGGAGTGCAACTTGTCCTGGCGTCAGTGGGAGAAATAGTGCTCCATTGTTGGTGTCAGTTTGAGGAATAGTTCCCCATCATTGGTTTTAGTGGGAGAAATAGTGTCCTATCATTGGTGTCAGTGGGGGGAATTGTGCCCTGATCCATAGGTGTGCACCTCAAAGCTCAAACACATATGTATGTGTGCATGTGTATATATACGGACAGTGTCAGTAGAGCAGAGATTGGTATCAGTAGGGCAGTGGATGGTGTCAGTAGTTTTTTATTTTTATTATTTTATTTTACAATTTAATTTTTTTACCATTTCTTTTTTTTTTTAGGAGCCCTGTTAGAGGGTTTGGTCAAATCAGGAGTTTAAACAGGGGGAATCTGTGCCACAAAGGGTGATTAGTGTGTGCCTAGGAACAACTGGCACACCCTGTGCGCACGCTTATGGCCCCATCATCGGTTTCAGTGGGAGAAATAGTGCCCCATCATTGGTTTCAGTGGGAGAAATAGTGCCCCATCATTGGTGTCAGTGGGAGGAATAGTTCCCCATCATTGGTGTCAGTGGGAGGAATAGTGCCCCATCATTGGTATTCCTGGGAGGTATAGTGCGCCATCATTGGTGTCAGTGGGAGGAATAGTGCCCCATCATTGGTATTCCTGGGAGGAATAGTGTCTCATCATTGGTGTCAGTGGGAGGAATAGTGCCCCATCATTGGTTTCAGTGGGAGAAATAGTTCCCCATCATTGGTGTCAGTGGGAGGAATAGTGGCCCATCATTGGTGTCAGTGTGAGGAATAGTGCGCCATCATTGGTGTCAGTGGGAGGAATAGTGCCCCATCATTGGTATTCCTGGGAGGAATAGTGCCTCATCATTGGTGTCAGTGGGAGGAATAGTGCCCCATCATTGGTGTCAGTGGGAGGTATAGTTCCCCATCATTGGTGTCAGTGGGAGGAATAGTTCCCTATCATTGGTGTCAGTGGGAGGAATAGTGCCCCATCATTGGTGTCAGTGGGAGGAATAGTGCCCCATCATTGGCATTCCTGGGAGAAATAGTGCCCTATCATTGGTGTCAGTGGGAGGAATAGTGTGCCATTATTGGTGTCAGTTAGGAGGAATAGTGTTCCATCATTGGTTTCAGTTGGAGAAATCGTCCCCCATTGCTTATGTCAGTAGAAGGAATTATGCCCCATTGTTGGTGTCAGTGGGAGGAATAGTGTCTTGTATCAGTGGCAGAAAAAGGGGCGCAGTTTGGAGACCACTGGTCTACTGCATGGTAATGCAAATTTATATATATATATATATATATATATATATATATATATATATATATATACTGTATTTATCGGTGTATAACACGCACATTCATTTTAAGAGGAAAGTTTCAGGAAAAAAACTTAAATTTTAAATTAGGAACTTTGAAGCAAAATAAGGGTCAGTGTCCATCTGCAGCCTCACCATTGCCATCAATGCAGCCTGATCAATGCCCATCTGAAGCCTCACAAGTGCCATCAATGCAGCCTCATCAGTCCACATCAATGCAGCAGCCTCACCATTGCCATCAATGCAGCAGCCTCACCATTGCCATCAATGCAGCAGCCTCACCATTGCCATCAGTGCATCCTGATCGATGCCCATCTGCAACCTAGAGGGGACAGGGAGGGGGGCAGAACGAGCGCCGACAGATTGCATACAGTGAGAATCTCCTATGATAGACAGAACAGTGGTCCAATGGCGGCCCAGGAGACGGGACTTCCTATTACAGAGGCCGCCGAGTAAACAGGAGACTCTCACTGTATGTAATCTGACGGCGCTCGTCCGCCCCCCTCCCTGTCCCCCTCCCTGTCCCCTCCGAGGCAGCTAAATTTGAAGTATTGGCGTATAACACGCACACGATATTTACACCCGATTTTCATGGTGAAAAAGTGAGTGTTATACGCCAATAAATACAGTGTGTGTGTGTATATATATATATATATATATATATATATATATATATATATATATCATTTTTTTTTTTTTTCATTGGCGTCTGGAGTCTGGGTTTCTATAATTGGTCACATGAGTTATTCTGTTAATCAGCATGCCTGATAACACCTTCTCCAATAGTATAAATGGAGCGAGCAGGCTTATGATCTGGTTTATAATGACAGGTCCACACTGACTTTGGCTAGAGTCATGGATTTTACGCCTCTGCAATAGAAGGAATATAATTTCGGAGAGTGACCTTGACTTGATGCAGTGCATGCCCCACCGGAGCTACATATCTTCACAGTATCCTTTCAACTACGTCCAGAATAAACAGTGCTGAGATAAAAGCCCGGATCTGTCTTGACATGTTCCACAAATCAGCCGCCTTTGCAATAACAGCATGTAAAATTCACCATACTGTCATTACACGGCTGTGCCGGTGGGTGAGTGATGTCTGCCAAAGTTTTATACAGTCAATAGATTTCCCCACAGTACAAGAACTGTGACCCACAAAAGCCAAGGACTTTTTTTTTTCTTGCTACGGCTGACTGTACATTTTACAATTATACTTTATTCATTTAATGCATTTATGATGGCATTTGGCTGGAGTCCCACTTTGTAGGCCGACTTCAGTCAACAAAAATTTTTGTTAGTTTTGGGTCCAGAGGGCATGACTTCATTACTGTCTGTGACCCCATTGGGGGGATTTTCACTTCATGTTTTTTGTGATGTCAGGACAAGAAATGTGGTGTGCAGTCATGGCCAAGAGAGGAGGGCAATAGACAGAGATATAATCAGAAGGTTTAACCCAAGCTTTCTCAACCATTTTATCATGGAAGGACCCTTGAAGTAACCTTCATGGCCTCAGGGAGCTGCTGCCAACAATTGTGATACAATAAAATTGATTGTAACGACACCCCGAGTATGAAAGGGGTTAAAGTCGTTTAGGACATTCCCTTCCCGGAACACCAAGGCAGCTACCAAACACTCCAATCAGCCGAACAAGAAACCCATAAGAATAATTCTCCCCCAAGTAGGAGACGAGGCTCTGTGTTTAGGGTCAAGCAGGAATGAGACTGTTTTATTCAAGCACATGTTATACAGATCCCACTTTAAAACACTTCCCCCCGCCCTTGGAAAACAGGGCGGGTTAAACTGTCCAATGACAATGGACACACAGGTCAGGTGTGCTTACCTTCTCATCAGTAAACAGTCTTAGCAAGGGGCTGCTGGAGGAATCCCCCCCTCCCTCCATAGAGATAAACATCCCATAATATCCAAGGCAGACAGACACAATAGAACATTGGAATACAGCCACACCCCAAACGATCACAGCAAAGAGTCTACAACAAAATGAGACAATATACAATATATACATATATACAAGATTGAGTCTGATTAGTACAGATCAGACTGGATTTCTCATTCACCTCGCAAAGAGTATTGTTCCCTCAAAATCCAGGGCCCATAATCAGAAGGCAAGAGGCCAGCATTCAATCCTCTCCAAAAGCCTCTCTCCGGGCTAGGCCTGTCACATTGATGTTTTGGCATATTTAGCATATATATGGCTCCATGTCTGCACTATATGATGAAACTATTTTAAATAATGATAATGAAGCCAAAAAAATAATAATAATTACATCCAGAAACAGCCCCCTGAAAACTGAAAATTTCCCCAACATTGTTGGTTGGTCACTGGAAGAGTGCCTTCTTACATTCATGGTCAGTGAAAGAGTCCTAATACACTGGTGGTCAGGGAAGTGCTCTGTTATTATAGAGGCCAGTGGAAAAAAAAATCCCCCTTATATTGGTGGTCAGTGGAGAAAACCCCCCTTATATTGGTGGTGTCCTAATGCACTGGTGGTAGGTGAAGTACTCTGTTACAATGGTGGTCCGTAGAAGGACCACCTTATATTGATGGTCTGTGAAGAGTCCTATTACACTGGTGGTCAATGAGTGCTCTGCTGCACTGGTGGTCAGTGGAGAGAGACCCTCTTATATTGGTGGTCTGTGAAGTTTCCTGTTACATTAGTGGTCAGTGGGAAAGGATTCACCTAAATTGATGTTCATTAGGAGAAGGACCCCCTTTTATTGGTGGTCTGTGAAGAGTCTGATTACTATGGCGGTCAGTGAAGTGCTCTGTTACATTGACTATCAGAGGAGATAAATCCCCTTATATTGGTGGTCAGTAGTAGAAGCAGTTTCTTTTTTTTTTTTTTTTTTTTTTTTATTTAAAGATGAGACACAGATACAAACATAAACATAAAGGAGACTTCGCGTTACATTTAGGCTGTGACAAACGCGTCAGATAAAATAACCAAAACAAAACAATTGCCTGTTAATGAGGGTCGCTATTCAGTCTAACCACTATTACTTGCTGAAGTCTAATATAGGGTAAACATAAACATCAGTGCCCATCACTTTTTATGTCTTTTTATATTGAAAGATAGTGGAGGAGAAGAAAAAGACAGAGAAAAATGGGGGGGGGGGAAAGATAAAAAAAAAAAAAAAAAAAAAAAAAAAAAAAATGTATACATACACACACACACGAAAATATACAGGGAGGAAAGGGAAGGGGTGGGGGGGGGGGGGGCCTTGCCCCCCGGGAGCCGGGTTTGGTAATGCTGGGATGTCTATAGTGATCCTAGACAGAGGATCCTGCCGTGTATTGGAGGAACTCATCAGAGAAGCGAAAAAGGTTCCAGTGAAACCATCTGGAGCTATGTTCCTCCGACTTGTCTCGCAGCGCCGAGGTCAGATCCTCCATCTGCTCAATGTCCTTCACTCTTGCGAACCACTGGGCCACCGTTGGAGCAGATTGTTGCTTCCAAAGAGGTGGGATGCTGGCCCGGGCCGCATTAAGGAGGTGCTTGAGGAGGGATTTGTGGTAACGTTTCCTTGAAAGAGGCGTAAGGTTAAGGAGGACCACAGTTGGGTTATCCTGGAGGGGGATGTCTGTGAGTTTCTGTACGATCTTAAGGACTGCCTGCCAAAAAGTTTGGAGTACAGGGCAGTCCCAAAAAATGTGTAATAGAGTGCCTGGGTGTGAATTGCAACGCCAGCAGCGGTCTGTTTGCAGAGGGAATATTTTAGCCAGTACCGAAGGAGTTCTGTACCAGCGCGTCACTATTTTATATGCGGTCTCTTGATATTTGCTGCATAGTGAAGATTTCTGCGCAAAGAACAATATGCGTTCTTTTTGTGGTTCTGTGAAGGTGACTTGCAAATCTCTCTCCCATTTTGCTAAAAATGGTGGGTCTTCAGTGGCGTGGAAGTCTAGCAGAAATTTGTAGGAGGTCGACAAGGTCCTCCGGGCCGGTCCCTCACCCATGCACAGTTCCTCAAAGGAGTGGAGTTTTCTGGCAAAGTGTGTTGGTTTGGGCAATGAGCCAAGAAAGTGAGATAACTGGTTGATCCTCCAGTGGTCTAATTGGAGTGGAGCCTGGCCCGAGAGCAAGCTCTCTGTAGCTAACCAACCTGAGGGACACAGGAGCGAAGAGGCTCTCATGAGTCCCTGTGGGGCTTGCGATCGGAAGGACGGGTCTGATAGGCCAGGTAGAAAATCCGGGTGGCCAATAAGTGGCGTCAGTGGGGATGGAAAGTTTTTTAAAGAGGCTAAGCGAAAAAACCTTTTCAACTCCACAAGAGTTGGTCCAATCAGGGGATGAGTGGTCAGGTGGGTGGCATGAGTCGTCCCCGCCCAGGGTAGACCCGCTAGTGGGGCTCTGGCCGCCTCCTGTTCAAGTGATACCCAGAGCTTCAAATCACTGTGACGGCACCAGTCCACGACTCTGGTCATATGTGCCGCAGTATAGTATAGAGCTGGATCTGGAAAACCGAGGCCTCCTCTAATCTTTGATCGCAAAAGGAGTGCTCTGCCAAGACGTGGGTGTTTTCCACGCCAGATGAATTTGATAAAAATTGAACGGACGGTGTGGAAGAATGTCTGAGGTATCTTGACGGGCAGAGCCTGCAATAAATACAAAAGTCTGGGCATTGCGTTCATCTTAAGTATATTGCAACGGCCAAACCAGGAAAGGGCCAGAGAGTTCCACCTCTCAAGATCGGCAGCGAGCGTAGATAGAAGGGGCTGAAAGTTCAGGGTGACGATGTCTTGTAATTTGGCAGGGATTTTCGTTCCCAGGTATTGTATTTAACGTGTAGCCCATTTGAATGGGAAGAAGGGGCGTAAGTTAGAAATGGTAGAGTCTGACAGGGACACACTTAAGGCCTCTGATTTCTGTAGATTAACCTTAAAATTAGACAGGGAACCATATCGCTTCAGCTCCTGTAACAGGGAGGGAAGAGAGGTGAGGGGTTCTGTGATGTAGAATAAAAGGTCATCAGCATATGCTGCAACTTTGTGTTGATAATGACCCGATTGAATGCCTCTTATGGACTGATTACCTCTGATATGCTGTAGAAAGGGTTCCAGGGAGAGAACGAACAGTATCGGAGACAGAGGACATCCCTGTCTGGTGCCGTTCGCGATAAAGAAAGGGCTGGAGTCGCAACCGTTTACGCGTACAGTGGCTGTGGGGTTATCATAAATGGCTGCAATCCACGACAGGATGGGGTCTGGCACACCTACAAATTTAAGTGTCTCCCGTAGAAAAGACCAATCCACCCTGTCAAAAGCCTTTTCGGCATCCGTGGAGAGGAGCAGCAAGGGTATTCGGGAACGATTTGCCTTGTCTATAATGTTCAATGTCCTGGTGGTGTTGTCCCTGGCCTCTCTAGTTTGGATGAAACCTACTTGATCTAATCCAACTAGACGTGGTAATAGAGCATTCATCCTCGAGGCAAGGATTTTTGTGAATAGTTTCATGTCACAATTCAGAAGTGAAATGGGCCTATAGCTGGCGCATAGTAGGGGGTCCTTGCCCGGCTTAGGGATCACGGATATTGAGGCACGCAGCATGTCTGCAGGGAGAATGTGTCCGTTGGTCGCAGCGTTAAAGGCTGCTAAGAAAGATGGGGCCAGTGTGTCCTGGAACAGTTTGTAATAGGGGAGGGTAAAACCATCCGGTCCGGGGGCTTTACCGGCCTGTGTGTCAGCTATTGCGGCTGCAAATTCCTCTTTGTTAATAGGTTTGGACAGGGCCACACGCTCCTCTGTCGTCAGCATAGGAAGGTCAACTTCTTGGAGGTAATTACGAATATCCAGAACCTTTTGGGGTAACATCTGTGGGGTGGAAATTGGATCCAGATTATACAATTTGGAGTAAAAAGCACGGAAGGTATCTGCAAGTTCTGGGGAGGAGTGAACCCTGGAACCTGATGGCGAGAGGAGTGCGGGTATATATGTTCGAGAGCGCTTTGCGCGTAGGGCGTTGGCCAGTAATCGACCACATTTGTCACCGTACTCATAAAAAGAACGGCGGGCCTTCAGTAATACATGCTTCGCCTCGTATAAAGAGTGGTCTCGTATCGCTTCCCGAAGACGGAGCAGTTCCGTTTCGGTGGCATTGTTTGGCCGGTTCTTATGTTGGCGTTCCAAAGTGTGGAGTTGCGTTAAAAGGTCAGATAAGGTTTTGGCGCGACGTTGTTTGGCCGCATGACCGTGTTTAATTAGAATGCCTCTGATGAAGCACTTATGCGCTGACCACACAATGGCTGGGTTGTCTACCGAGTCTATATTGACTGAAAGATAGGACTTAAGTTCCCTGAGGACGTCTGCTGCAATATCTTGGTCTTTTAGGAGCGCCTCGTTGAGTCGCCACGTGGTTGTTCTGGGGGACGCTTGCGTAATAGCCAGCTCCAACAAAATCGGGGCATGGTCGGACAGTGCTATATGACCTATATCCGCCTTGGTAACAATAGGGATGGCTGAGTGTTTTAGGAAGAATAGGTCGATTCTGGAGTAGGACCCATGAACGGTAGAATAGAAGGTATAGTCCCGCTCTTGTGGGTGGACTATTCTCCAGATATCAACTAGTTGGTGCGAGTGTAAAAGATCTTTTAGGCGTAGTCGGGTTCCCCTAGGGAGCGACGACAGGTTCGAGGAGGAGTCCTTATGCGGGTCTAGTGTTAGGTTGAAATCCCCTCCCAAAACCAGAGTTCCCTCAAGGAATGAGTCGAGGGTGGATAGGAAAGCCTCGAAAGTGGGGAGCGGGTTGGAATTCGGGAGGTAGATGTTTGCAAGAGTGAAGGTCTGAGAGCAAATTTTACCCTTTATGAGCAGGAATCTGCCCTCTTGGTCGCGATACTCGTCGAGGAATTGCCAGTGGAGGGACTTCGAGATAAGTATACTAGTCCCTTTTGATTTAGAGGATGATGACGGGCTATGGTATGCCGTCGAAAAATGTTTGTTTGTCAGCTTAGGAAGCTTGTCTGCCCTAAAGTGAGTCTCTTGGAGAAATGCAATATGGGCTCTTTGTCTCCAGAGCTCGGCAAGGCAACTGGTGCGTTTCTCTGGGGAATTCAGCCCCTTTACATTCCAAGAAAGGATCCTGACCGTCATGTTGCCTGAGACTATGTCAACCTGTGTCGGATCCCGGGGTACAAGGGAAGGGGTGGGAGAGGGAGGGGGAGAGCGGAAGGAAGAGAGAGGGAAAAAAAAAAAAAAAAAAGGGTGGGGGGGAGGAAGAGGGGGGAGAAAGAAGATGCAAGAGAAAGAAGATGTAGGATAAGAAGAGAAATAGAGATCAAAAAAAAAAGTGAACTCCGCAGAGAAAAACTACTGCCACCAGGGCAGAGTGTGCCTAGTGGGAGGAGTGGTAAGGCACAGCTAAGTTCCGGGCCCCGACCACGTGGACCCCCATAGCCTATGTGGTCTTGCCGTTAAGGCACTCCTGTTAATACCCGGCTGAGGAAGAGAAAAAAAAAAAAATACTCTTATATAATAAAAAAGAAAAAAAACAGTAACCAAGTTGTAGAACCTGTAAATAAAAAGGTAGCAGTTAGGTGAGCAGGTACATCCTAACATTTGCACACAGATAGTCAGAAATGCCCTCGCTGGTACATACAAAACCCTAAGCAATTACATATCTGTGAGTGCATCATCGTAAGGGGTAGTATAACCATTACATTGAGACTCTATGGTAAGAGCTATGTTGAGTGACCACAATACCACCAACCGGCAGCTGCAGCCTCCTCGTTGGTCTTATACTCTACGTCTGTGTGCGGTCATTGTGGAAGAAAAAATAAAAAATAAAAAAAAAAACACAATACAAAAAAAAAAAAAAATTTATAAAAATGAATAAATAAAAAAAAACAGGTTAGAGATATGCCCTCGGTTATGTGGGGTCAATGGAGCCTTTGTTCACCCTTGGACCAGAGTGGGCTGAGTAGTACACTGGAAGTCCTTCAGTGCGCAGACCTTGCATACATTGTTTTGGGCATTATTCCCGTAAGTGGCGATAAAAGAGTTATGCTCAAACTCCAACTTGGGAAACAAGAAAAAAGGAATACTGAACTGTATACGTGTTTGGTATTTGGGTATGTAGAATCATCACGCCACTTCTTCATTATTCAGTGGTTGTGGGCGGGAGTTCCTTCCTCGTCTAGCTTGAGAGTGATTCCCCCGACCGCGTCGGCTGTAGTGGGCCCTTTGTGGTCTACCCGAGGGAGCTTGACGCGACGGATCTTTAGCGATAACAGTCAGCAGCCAGTTGGGTACTGGTATCGGATCCATGTCGGCAAAGGAGAACAGGTCTGAAAGCTCTGAAGGATGCCGCAAAGAAAAGGTATCTGGGCCTTTGCGGACTATGAGATGGAACGGGTGACCCCACTTGTATGTGAGACCCTTCTCTCCAAGACCATCTAGTAGAGGCTTCAGCGATCGTCTCATGAGGAGGGTCTTCCTGGAAACATCTGGTAGGAGGTGGACAGCTGCGCCATCAAATTCCAGGACTCCCACCCGCCAGGCCTGCTGTAGTATAGCTTCCTTGAGGGTGAAGGAGTGTAAACAGCATAGGACGTCCCTTGGTCTGTCGGATGGCTCTGATCGTGGGCCCAAAGTTCTATGTACTCTGTCGATGGTAATCTCAGAGTCTGGTGGGCGGTCCAGGTAACGGTTAAAAACATTAACCACTGTCGCACGTAAATCTGAATTTGGCACACTTTCGGGCAATCCCCTCAGCCTGATATTCTGCCTGCGGCTGCGATTCTCCAGGTCGTCTTGGAGAAGGTGCAGCTGTATGATCTGGTCAGTCAGTTCAGATTGAGACGTCTGTAGGGCTTGCACAGATTGGGACTGTATAACCTGTTCCTGCTCTACGACATTAATGCGGGAGTCCAGGACAGCTGTGTCCTGCCTGATAGATTGTATCTCGCTCTTCATGGCTGTCTCCATTCTCTGAACAATTGATTCCAAGTCAGATCTAGTGGGTAATTTCTGCAGGAAATCCCACAGTCTTTGTTCAGAGGATGCATGGAGAGGGATACCCTGTGATTGCTGTGTGCAGTAAAGGGTACTCACTGTGCTCAGATGTGTGGGAAGCTGCCTCTGTTCCTCCATTCCTCCTGGGCTGTAGTACAGAGCGCTGGGTGGGATGGGAGCTGAGGGTGACGCTGGAAGCAGGCTGCCATCTCTGTCAGGTGATGCTGCCAGTGATCTGGGAAGGCAGGGTGAGAGGTCGCTGGGTGGTGAGAAGGGCGGCATTGTGTGATCATCCGCCGTCTGAAGAGGTGGTTCAGCTATGCTGTGAGCCTCCGGAGCGTCCTGAGCTGCAGGGCGGGCCGGCGCCATCTTGGCGGTTGCTGGTGTGGAGGCCGCCGGCTGCAGAGAGCGGAGGTAACGGTCCATAGCGGTCCCTGGAGCGGGCGAACGGCGCTTGGGGTTCCCCGGGGGTCTGGGGAGGCGGGTGGATGCCGGTTAGATGCCGGTAATGTGGGGTAATTTGCCGCTTGGGATTCACTGGCCGGGAGCCCTGGATAAATGCGTCCTCACGCCGCCATGCCTAGGCAGAAGCAGGTTCTTATATTGGTGGTCTGTAAACATTCGTATTACACTGGTGGTAAGTAAAGGGCTCTATTACATTAGTGGTCAGTGAGGAAGGCCCCCCTTGGATTGAAGATTGGTAGGAGAAGAATGTCTTTATAGTGGTGGACCGTAAAGAGTCTTATTACTGTCAGGAGCCTCTAGCGCGTCTGCTCCTCATTCCAGCATCCTGGTTTTGGCTATGGCATTCTCCTTGTGTGTCTACCTGCATGGGGATCGGTGTGGCCAGACTCTGGGTGGAGACCAAACCTGATTTAAGCCAGCCAAGCCTGCAATCTCATGCTTTTGATAGCGTGTGTTATACGTGCAAGCTGTCTTTCTGTCCGTCCTGCTCTGCAGTTTGCATTTTCCATATTTATGATATTGGATCGGATATCGACTATTCTCTGAACTCTGCCTGCCTTTTGACTATTGATTGACCCCCGACTATTCTAAACTCTGCCTGCCTTGTACCTGGACTGTCATTGAACCACTCTGCCTGTCTGCCAACCACAAGTACCTATGTGCTTTTATCAGTTTGCGCCTGCTCCAGCGTGATGGCCAGGCACTATAGCATTGTGTATAGGGATGAGCCGAACACCCCCCCGTTCGGCTCGCACCAGAACCCGCGAACGGACCTAAAGTCCGTGCGAGCTTTAGAACCCTATTAGTTATAATGGATGCGAACGTTCGAAATTAAAAGTGCTAATTTTAAAGGCTAATATGCATGTTAATGTCATAAAAAGTGTTTGGGGACCTGGGTCCTGCCCCAGGGGACATGTGTCAATGCAAATTTTTTTTTTTAAAAACTGCCGTTTTTTCAGGAGCAGTGATTTTAATAATGCTTAAATTGAAACAATAAAAGTGTAATATTCCTTTAAATTTCGTACCTGGGGGGTGTCTATAGTATGCCTTTGAAGGGGCGCATGTTTCCCGTGTTTAGAACTGTCTCTGTGCAAAGTGTCATTTTTGAAAGTAAAAAAGCTATTTAAAATCACTCGCGGCTAATGTTAATTCACGGCTCCCGTAATACAGAGAACAGTCATTCATTGAAACTCATTCATAAAAAAAAGTCATTGATAAAAAATAAAAAAAAATGAAAAAAAAAAAGCGTAGGGGTCCCCCCAAATTCAATAACCAGGCCCTTCAGGTCTGGGATGGATATTAAGGGGAACCCCAGCCAAAAAAAAAATGGCGTAGGGTCCCCCTCAAAATCCATACCAGACCCTAGAGGTCTGGTATGGATTTTAAGGGGAACCCTCGCCAAAAAAAATGGCGTGGGGTCCCCCTCAAAATCCATACCAGACCCTTATCCGAGCACGCAACCTGGCAGGCCGCAGGAAAAGAGGGGGGACGAGAGCGGCCCCCCTCCCGCCTGAACCGTACCAGGCCACATGCCCTCAACATTGGGAGGATGCTTTGGGGGTCTAAGACCCCCAAAGCACCTTGTCCCCATGTTGATGAGGACAAGGGCCTCTTCCCCACAACCCTGGCCATTGGTTGTGGGGGTCTGCGGGCGGGGGGCTTATCGGAATCTGGAAGCCCCCTTTAACAAGGGGACCCCCAGATCCCGGCCCCCCCCGTGTGAAATGGTAAGGGGGTACAAAAGTACCCCTACCATTTCACCAAAAAAGTGGCAAAAATGGTAAAAATGACAGGAGACAGTCTTTGACAATTCCTTTATTAAAATCTTCTTTCTTCTTTCTTCATCCTTCGGTTTCTTCATCTTCTCCTTCCGTCATCTTCTTCCATCTTCTTCCATCTTCTTCTTCCTCCGATCCGCTTCTTCTTGCGCTGGTCTTCTCGTCCTTCTCGTCCGGCATCTTCTTCCGTCGGCGTCGGCGTCGGTGTCGGTGTCTTCTTGGGCCGCTCCGCGCAATGGGAGGCTCCCGCTGTGTGAGGCTCCGCTCCATCTGACAGGTCTTTTAAAACGGAGGGCACCTGGTGACCCCACCCCCCTCTGACGTCATGGGGAAAGCCATCATGGAATTCCCCATGACGTCCCTGTGCGTCAGAGGGGGGCGGGGTCACCAGGTGCCCTCCATTATAAAAGACCTGTCAGACGGAGCGGAGCCTCACACAGCGGGAGCCTCCCATTGCGCGGAGCGGCCCAAGAAGACACCGACGCCGACGGAAGAAGATGCCGGACGAGAAGGACGAGAAGACCAGCGCAATAAGAAGCGGATCGGAGGAAGAAGAAGATGGAAGAAGATGGAAGAAGATGACGGAAGGAGAAGATGAAGAAACCGAAGGATGAAGAAAGAAGAAAGAAGATTTTAATAAAGGAATTGTCAAAGACTGTCTCCTGTCATTTTTACCATTTTTGCCACTTTTTTGGTGAAATGGTAGGGGTACTTTTGTACCCCCTTACCATTTCACACAGGGGGGGGGGGCAGGATCTGGGGGTCCCCTTGTTAAAGGGGGCTTCCAGATTCCGATAAGCCCCCCGCCCGCAGACCCCCACAACCAATGGCCAGGGTTGTGGGGAAGAGGCCCTTGTCCTCATCAACATGGGGACAAGGTGCTTTTGGGGGTCTTAGACCCCCAAAGCATCCTCCCAATGTTGAGGGCATGTGGCCTGGTACGGTTCAGGCGGGAGGGGGGGCGCTCTCGTCCCCCCTCTTTTCCTGCGGCCTGCCAGGTTGCGTGCTCGGATAAGGGTCTGGTATGGATTTTGAGGGGGACCCCACGCCATTTTTTTTGGCTAGGGTTCCCCTTAAAATCCATACCAGACCTCAAGGGTCTGGTATGGATTTTGAGGGGGACCCTATGCCATTTATTTTTTTATTTTTTTTTGGCTGGGGTTCCCCTTAATATCCATCCCAGACCTGAAGGGCCTGGTTATTGAATTTGGGGGGACCCCTACGCTTTTTTTTGTTTTTTATTAATGAATGACAGTTCTCTGTGTTACAGGAGCCATCAATTCATTAGCCGCGAGTGTTTTTAAATAGCTTTTTTCCTGCAAAAATGACACTTTTTTGCAGGGAAAGTTCTAAGCACAGGAAACCTGCCCCCTTTACAGGCCACCTATAGACACCCCCCAGATGTGATACTGCAATGCTGTTCTAACAGCATGCACACACATATCCCCAGAAATAGAGCACATATTGTCAGCAGCACACTGACACGCTGACACTGACTGAAACATAATATGCGAGGCCGCTGGCACGTGGGGCGTCTTATACCGTGGGGCGTGTACTAAAGCCCTGAGCTATAATTGGCTACAGGCATCCTGCCTGTAGCCAATTATGGCTCTCCTCGCTGCCGGCGCTGTGATTGGCCAAGCATGCGGGGTCACAGTGCATGCTTGGCCAATCATCAGCCAGCATTGCACTGCGCGGGCCGCAATGCATTGCGGGGCCGCTCGCATCACACGAATTTGATGCGAGCGGCCCCAATAGTTCTGGGCTCGCCGAGCGAGCGAATGCCCGGTGCTCGATTCGAACATGGGTTCGAATCGAACACCGGGCCCATCCTTAATTGTGTATAAGACCTGGGGACAACTGAGTACCGATAGGCCTGCTTGCTTTATGGGAAGGGAGCTTCTATAGGCGAAGAACACAGAAACCAGCTATAGTGTCTGACCACCTGCATTAGGGGTAAGCGTGACAAATAAACTGGCAGTCAGTGGAAAGAATACTCATTACTTTGGTTGCCAAAGGGAAGTGTGCACTCTTACAATTAATCATTTGTGTCAGTGGTAGCTTATCTGAGAGGCAGAATCTGCTCATTGCTCAAGGAACCCTTATCAACCAGTGGAGGGACCCTGGTTGAGAAAGGCTGGGCTAACCCTTTCCACTCTATTAAAATGTGTACCCACTGGAGAGATTTACAGTCACTTCCTGCTCTAATCGGCTTCAAAATAGGGTGGGCTCGGGGCGCAGAGAGTGCGCCCTGATCCCACCCAATTGCGTGACCATAGCAAATAAATTTTCGCTATCTTCACACTACAGTGTCTCCCCGCCAATCAGGAGGCAGGTCGGTGAGACCTGTTTCCCGATTGGCCAAAGCACCAGGCAAACCTATTGGATGCCTAGTGGCGCTTTGGCAAGCAGAGGAAGCATGAGAGGAGCGGACACCTCCGCCGCTGCTGCTGCCCGAGTGTGGAGAGGAGGAGAGTGGAGACAGAGGATGCTCTTCAACCCGGTAAGTGCAGGACCTCCCGTGGGGGTGGGGAGGTCTAGAGCTGCGAGCCCCAAGGGGGAGTATGCAAGTGCCAGCTGCGAGCCCCAAGGGGGGGTGTGCAAGTAACAGTGTCGCGAGCTGTGAGCCCTGGGGGGGGGGGGTGTGCAAGTGCCAGTGTCGCGAGCTGTAACCCCTTAGGGGGTGCATGTGCCAGCTACGAGCCCCGAGGGGGGGGGGGGGGTTGGCAAGTGCCCAGCAGCTGTGAGTCCCGAGCGGGGGGGGTGTGTGTGTGTGCAAGTGCCAGTGACACAAGCCGCGAGCCCCGTGCGGGGGGGCGTGTGCCGGGAGGGTTGCTGGGGGGCATACCATATCTATAATGCTCACCTATATACCATATCTCTAATGCTTACCTATATACCTTATATATAATGTTCACCTATATACCGTATCTCTAATGCTCACCTATATACCATATATGTAATGCTGCCCTATATACCCTATATGTAATGCTCACCTATATACCCTATATGTAATGCTCACCTATATACCATATCTCTAATGCTCACCTATATATCATATCTCTAATGCTCACATATATACTATATCTCTAATGCTGACCTATATACCCTATCTGTAATGCTGCCCTATATACCATATATGTAATGCTCACCTATATACCCTATATGTAATGCTCACCTATATACCATATCTCTAATGCTCAACTATATATCATATCTCTAATGCTCATCTATATACCATATCTCTAATGCTGACCTATATATCCTATCTGTAATTCTCACCTATGTACCATATCTGTAGTGCTCACCTATATACCCTATCTGTAGTGCTCACCAATATACCATATCTGTAATGCTCACCTATATACCCTATCTGTAATGCTACCCTATATACCATAACCGTAATGCTGCCATATATACCCTATCTGTAATGCTCACCTATATACCCTATCTGTAATGCTGCCCTATACACCCTATAGGTAATGCTCACCTATATACCCTATCTGTAATGCTCACCAATATACCATATCTGTAATGGTGCTGCCGTATATACTATATCTGTAATGCTGCCCTATATACCCTATCTGTAATGCTGCCCTATATACCCTGTCTGTAATGCTGCCCTATATACCCTATCTGTAATGCTGCCCTATGTACCCTATCTGCAATGCTCACCTATGTACCCTATCTGTAATGCTGCCCTATATACCCTATAGGTAATGCTCACCTATATACCATATCTGTAATGCTCAACAGAGCTCCTCACAGCCAGCATCAATAGACTCTCCAGCAGCCAGCAACAATAGTCCCCTCCCTCAACAGTAGATCTCTCCCAGCCATAACTGACCCCTCAGCGATATAAGACCCACCCCTAGCAACAATAGGTCCCACGCCAGTAAGAATAGACCCCCCTGCAAAAATAGATCCCCCCCAGGTAGAATAGATTCCTCAGCAGCCAGCATCAATAGACCCTGCAGCACACCCCAGCAGCCCTTACCATTATATACAGTCAGTGCTGGAGGTGCCGGAACTGCGTTCCCCACGTTCCCGCTGAAAAAAAAGCCCTGGATATATGTAATGCCAAGACTATAATTAATAAAGCTCATACTGGAATACATGCATGACCTATTCTGAAGTTTAATTATGGGGGTTGAATATCATGGTGATATTTACTGATGCATGTATCCTTAATGCATAACTAGAGGTAATTCATTTTCAACTTTGTCCATAATTTTATGACCACAAATCTATATTAAGTAGGTCCCCCTTTTGTCACCAAAACAGCCCTGACCCATCAAGGTATGAACTCCTCTAGACCTTTGAAGGTTTGCTGTGGTAACTGGCACCGAGCTGTCAGTAGCAGATCCTTTAAGTTGCGAGGTGGGGCCTCCATGGATCCCACAGATGCTTGATTGGATTGAGATCTGGAGAGTTTGAAGGCCAATTTAACACCAAACTCATTGTTGAGTTCCTCAAACCATTCTTGAACCATTTGTGCAGCGTGGCAGGGAGAATTATCATGCTGAAAGAAGCCACTGCCATCAGGGAATACCGTTTCCATGAAGGAGTATACTTGGTCAGCAACAATGTTTAGGTAGGTAGTACGTGACAAGCAGGGGTGTTGCTAGGTCTAAAAAAGATCTGGGGCTAGAGCCCATAGCAGCGTAGTAAAGAAAGTCATACGCTTGGGTGGGCATACACATGTATATACAGTAACATACGCGTGTGTGTGTATATCCCCAGAGAGCCTGCCCCTTGCATCAGGGTCCCCAGAGAGCCTTCCCTTGCATCAGGGTCCCCAGAGAGCCTCCCCCTTGCATCAGGGTCCCCAGAGAGCCTCCCCGTTGCATCAGGGTCCCCAGAGAGCCCCCCACTTACATCAGGTTCCCCAGAGCCTCCCCCTTGCAACAGGGTCCCTAGAGAGCCTCTCCCTTGCATCAGGGTCCCCAGAGAGCCTCCCAATTACATCAGGTTCTTCAGAGAGCCTCCCCTTGCATCAGGGTCCCCAGAGAGCCTCCCCCTTGCATTAGGGTCCCCAGAGAGCCCCCCACTTACATCATGTTCCCCAGAGAGCCTCCCCTTAAATCAGGGTCCCCAGAGAGCCTCCCCCTTGCATCTGGGTCCCCAGAGAGCCTCCCCCTTGCACCAGGGTCCCCTGAGAGCCCCCCACTTACATCAGGGTCCCCAGAGAGCCTCCCTCCCCTTGGGGACCCCTGCAGAGACTCGGGCTATGGGCCCTAGATTCGGGGCTATAGCCCCAAAAGCCACCCCCTAGCGATGCCACTAGTGACAAGTAACATCCGCAAGACTGGCAGGACCCAAGGTTTCCCAGCAGAACATTGCCCAATGCATTACACTGCCATCTTCCACCTGGTGCCTGGTGTCACCCCTTCCCCAGTGAAGCAACACACACCTACCCAGTCATCCACATGATATAAAAGAAAATGTGATTCATCAGACAAGGCCACCTTTTTCTACTGGACGGCTCAGTACAGTCAGAATGCTGCCCACAATGCAGGAAGCCACTACTGACCCAGAGATCCACGGGAATTCACGGTTTTGTTTTAATGTTGGTTTGTAAAGCAACATAATGTGTACGCAAATTTCAAACGTGGAAAAAAAAAATACAAAAAAGGTTACAGTTTCCTTTTAAAACTTTCATGTGGGACTGTGTTTCATTACTGCCTGAAAACTACTATAGTTGACTCCAGTACTGCGGTTGAAGGCTTTCCACACGTGTCTTAAAGCGGTTCTGCACTCTGAAAAAATTTTTTTTTTTTTAAGGATGTAATATAAAGTGTGCTTACCTTTATTAGGGGACTCACCTGTTCCATCTTCCATCTCGATCGCCGCCGGTTTTCGTCCGATGAAGTTCCTCGTCTTCTTCTTTAGTGCTGGGGGCCATCTTGCCTGTGGGCATGTGAAACACCCACAGGGACTTTAGATGGCCCACCATGCACTGCCGTTACTCGCGCGTGCGCAGTAACGGCTCATCTGCCGAGATCTCACGAGATTTCGGCAGATGCGGCCGAAATCTCGGGAGATTTCGGAAGATGTGGCCGAAATCTCGCGAGATTTCGGAAGATGCCCGCACTGGCTCCTGGGATCAATGACACCAGATCCCAGGAGACAGTGCGGCGTGACGACGATCGACGCAAGACCCCGCCCGCCGCCGCAGAGGGAGAAGACCGGAAGTCTTCAATTACAAGGTAAGTAAAAAAAAAAAAAAAAAAAAAACATTTCATTTAGTACTCTTTGCCTGATTTGGAAGGCAAAGAGATTTACTAAATGAAATGGGTGTAGAACCGCTTTAAATAAATGTTTGAAATCATTGAAATGACACAAAACTTTGCTTAATGTCTTTACAAAGCAGCACGCTCACACATATGTCCTCCAGAAAACCAGAGGGTGATCCGGGGACCTGGGATTCCAAAGAAAATACAAATGATTCCATTGTAACATTTTTCCACGTTCTGTAGGGTTTCACTCCATTTTATTTGTTCTTGGGTAGAAACAAAACCACAAAAAATAACAACATTCCAGTAACAAGAACAATATAATTTTTTGCATGTGTTTCTGCAGTCTTAATATTTATTTCCACAATGATATATTTACATTGTGTTGTGTAGAAACAAATCATTAACTTTGCACATTACATTATGATTTTCAGATATTTCCAGCATTATTTGGCACACCGGAGAAATGAAATTTACCTCCAGGGACACAGTAATGCCCCGTACACACGGTCGGATTTTCGACGGAAAATGTCCTATCGGACAATGTTGTCGGAAATTCCGACCGTGTGTAGGCTCCATCGGACTTTTTCCGTCGGATTTTCCGACGGACAAAGTTTTATCTCCTGCTCTCAAATTTTCCGACAACAAAGTCCTATCGGACTTTTTCCGATCGTGTGTAGCGAATTCCGACGGACAAAGTGCCACGCATGCTCAGATCACATTACAAGACCAAAGCTATTGGCTACTAGCCTCTACGTAGTCCCGTCGTAGGCAACAAACGTCACCACGTTCAGAATGATCGGATTTTCCGACAACTTTGTCCGACCGCGTGTATGCAACACCAGTGTCGGACAAAATCCGTCGGAAAAAATCTGATGGATTTTGTGGTCGGATTTTCCGACCGTGTGTACGGGGCTTAAGATACCTTAAAGTGTGAGTTCACCTTTTCACAAATAAATAAAAAGGTGAACTAGCACACTACAACCTCTTGCCAGTGCAGCGGTCCAGGGATTTGAAAGCCGCAGTCTGATTGGTTAAGAAGATCACAAGCCAATGCTAGCCAATCTGAATCGCTGTGATCCATCCTGGAGTCCCTAAGGAAAGAAGGGGCAGAAGACCGTGGCTTTTAAAGGATGAGTTCACCTTTGGAACAGGTTACATGTTCCACCAGTTTTTAGGGGGGGGGACGGACTTAAAACATGTTCCAGTATCTGCACCTTCTACCTCCAATCCCTCCTCCCTGAAGCTGACCACTGTAAGCAAGGCCGGGACGAGGGGTGGGCAGGGGGGGAAGCTGCCCTGGGCACAGTGGTATCATGTTAGGTGGGGGGGGGGGGGGTGCCACAAGGAGATTGGGGGAGAGGGGATTTATTTTGGAAGGGGGAATTTTAGGGGCGGCGGGGGGTAAGTATTGTTCTAGTTGGGGAAATTAGGCTGGCCATACATGGTTGAATTTCGAAAGAATTTTCTTTTGAAAATCAGAAAATTCACGTGTTTTGTGATCAGATGGTGCCATCATTGATTTCGAAATTTGACCAACCAAGCCTTCAATTTCACCTCCTGAAAATATTTTTCGTGGCTCGGAATCTTCTTTTCTTTCTGTGAATTTTCTTTTCTTGCACATGCGCATTTCTTTTTCGATTACATTTCTCGCACGATTCTACCATCATTGATTAAAAAATTGTTTGTTTTTCAAAAAACGTCCAACAACAACGTCCTCGGCGCCAGGCGGGCTATTTAAACTCAGCTGTTACACTGAAGCTCTGCTGTCTGATCTACAGCGTTCCCTGTGAGTTATTTACTTATATGATCTGTACCTGTGATTACCCGGGTTGCCCTGTGACTACCTCTGCTATCAGCCTGCATCTGACCCTGGCCTGTCCACGACCTTGCACCTGCCTTATCTTCTGGTCCATTCGCGCCTGCCTGTTACCGACCTGGTCCAGTGACTCTGCTCCTGTCTCCTGCATCTGTTCCAGTACTGTCTGTCTGTGTATGACCTGGCCTTGCAACCTCCTCTCTGTATCCTGTGAGTGTCTTCCTGATACAAGCCTGTTCCAGTCTATAATATATAATTATTTCAGCCACCATATCTAAGCACAGCCCCAATGCAAGGGGATAATTTTGTTAGCTGCCTGGCGTTAAAGCTAAAAAAAATTAAATTATTTTGGAAAGAGTAGTGGAAGGCTTTAACCCTGTTTCTGCCACCTGCATCCCGTTGGGGAAATTTCTCTTCACTTCCAACCCCACAGCAGGAAGTGAGAAGAAACCCCTCCAAAGTGAGTAAAATCCCCTCTGACAGTTGTCTAGTTCTCCCACTGGAAAATTTTACCTTTAGTTCTGTGGCAATCCAACATTTGGGAATGTGTAGCACCCTCCTAGGCAGACTGCTAGGTAAAATTAGTGTTTAGCTTGCTCTGTAGTTAGAGAAGCTAGAGTTGAATGCTTGGGTCTGTTTGTGGTTTCCCCAGGTGGAGAGATGTCTGTCTCTGTTGAGAGGCTTTTGGAGTTTAGCAAGGGAAATGCAAATCTCTCACTTTAATATTTACTACCCGCCAATCCCTGGTGAGGCGTGCCCAGTAGTTGGTCAGGAACTTACACCTGCTGGTGGCCAGTGCCTCTGCGTGCCACCCACTCCCTGTACCACCACCAGGGGACGGGGTGCACGTAGTCGCAAGAGTTTACCGCTGTCGGCATCTCGGCCTCAGTAAGTACTTGCCGTGACACTCGGCCTGATTTTATGGTTTCTGACAACTACTCCTTCCCCCAGATCGAGCCCATGGCCTTGCTTCTACTGGGATCCGTGAGCAGAGTCCAACCTCCTGAGCTGCAGCTTATTTATGTGTTGCTACTTCCCTGCTTTGCAGGGAAACAAAAACCAGAACACCCCTGCTTTCAGGACTACAGCTTTGTATTGTTTACATCAACATTCTTGCTGGAGGCTGCCATTTTGCTGAAACCCAGAGCCCCTCAGCAGCAGTAAATCTTTAGGCTGTCAGTGGATCGGCCTCTACATTTTCGGCACAATGCTGAAAAATAGAGCGCAATTGAGCATGTGCAGAGCAGGGTGAGATGGTGAATTTCTGGATTTTAAACAGTATAGGCGCTTGTTTTTAAAGTTTTACATAGCTATACCTGCAAAAGGAGTCGGCATGAAGTCTGGCTGGACCTACATTTCAGACTAGTCGTACCTCCCAACTGTCCCTGATTTCGAGGGACTGTCCCTGATTTGGAGCAATGTCCCTCATTCTTCCTCATTTGTCCCTCATTTTGGTCTGATCTATATAGATGTATATAAAATGCACTTTTTATCTATCAAAAAGTGTTTCCCAGCGCTAAATCTTTCATTTGATTTCTAAATTGCTGCGTTTGTATATTCCAAAAGCCAATATAAAGGAATAGTAGTGGTAAAAAAAATACTTGTGGGTTTAACCATTCTTATTTTTTTGTACAATTCTCCTTTAAGGGGGTGTGGCAAGGGGGTGTGTCCTATGCCTGCATACTTTTGCTGATAGGTGTCCCTCATTCCCATCTGAGAAAGTCGGGAGGTATGCTAAAGTTCCACTTTAAATTTAAACCATTTTTGCTAGGTTGCAAAAATGAATTAAGAATGCAGCACTCAAAACCTTTCCAGGACATTGGGAGGAGGATTTTTACATTAATTTGTACAATGCATATAGAGAGCAAATACACACAATAACATGAATACTTTGGCAAGCTTTCTTAATTTTTTTTCCCATCATAGTGTTATTTTGCACATAAATTTGACTATTTTTAAAAAGAGCCAAAACTCTTTCAACATAGTACAAAAAAAAGAAAAGAAAAAGATAAAAGAAAGTAAAACAAATGTCCAATCTGCATGATCTGCATGATGATATATGCTAATCCTCTAATAAGGAATGTATTGTTTGAAAACGGATTCCAGATGTAGCCAACCTGCATATTTCCAGCTGCTGCTACAAATTCATAATACAGGAGGATGATGGGAGTAACTGACTGTTTACAAGGCCAAGAAAAGCCTGTGGTGGGACTAAAAATCCTATAAAACTATAAAATGTCTTCAAAGTTAATTAACCACTTAAGCCCCCGGACCAATTTGCAGCCAAAGGACCAGGCCCCTTTTTGCGATTCGGCACTGCGTTGCTTTAACTAACAATTGTGCGGTCATGGGACGTAGCTCCCAAACAAGCCCCCTCACTCGCAAACCGTGACAACCACCGGGCAAGGGTTGTCGGGAAGAGGCCCTTGTCCCCATCAACATGGGGGCAAGGTGCTTTAGGGTGGGGGGGCGCAGAGCCCCCCCTGCCCCAAAGCACACATCCCCCCATGTTGAGTGCATGCGGTCTGGTATGGTTCAGGAAGGGGGGGGGCGCTCACTTGTCCCCTCCCTTTCCTGACCTGCCGGGCTGCATGCTCGGATAAGGGTCTGGTAGGGATTTTGGGGGGACCCCCACGCCATTTTTTTTATTTTGGAGTGGGGGTCCCCTCCGAATCCATACTAGACCCAAGGGCCTGGCGTGGACCTGGGGGGGGGGGGGGGCCCCACGCCGCTTTTTCTCTCGATTTTGTTTTAGCCGGCAATTCTTTTTTTTTTTTTTTCATTCAGCAGGAAGCCCGCTGACAACTGATGACTCATCGGTTGTTAAGGACACATCGGCCGACTTCCCGGCCCCCTCCTTAGCAACCAGCTATATACAGTGTAATAAAAAAATCGTGGTAAAATCGCATTTAAAACGCGTGTCCAAAAACACAGCAAGCACCCCAAAAGGCACTGCAGGAACGCTCAAAAGCAACATGCATAGATGTGAATCGAGCCTAAAGGGGCACCGAAACGGGGGGGGAGGGGGGTTAATATTCAAAAAATCCAAAACACACAATAGTTGTCACAGATAGTGTGGATTTCCACTTACAGCAGATTCTCTCTAATAAAAATTGATGTACTCGATATGAATGTATTATGAACTGCATACATTTTAATTGAGCAGACTTCCGGTATGTTTAGCTCCGAGTGTCGCCAACAACTGACAACTCAAATCTGTTTCCTTTTCTCGTTGGTGATGAACGTCTCCGAAACATAAACTTTCATTCCCCGCTCGCCGAGCGATTCTCCGCAGACTGACTGGGATAGAAATGCGGTACCAGGTCTGCATTCATTAATTACCGGCCTCGTTTGAAGGAGTCATTAGCGCTGTCATTTCGGCCTGTCACGTTGGTGAGAACGTCCCCAGTCTCTGCACCATTCATTGTTCTCCTTCGATGTTTTCTGTCTGTCACAATCACCTCCCCAGCTAAGACAAAAACACACACTACACAAAAAAAGGGAAAAAAATAACTTGAGTTCCACTTCCATGACAGCAGAAAAGAAAAAAATAAATCACAAAGCCTGGAACCGTTGTCGGCCTCCTGGGTTGCACGATTATTGTAGAAAGATTGTATATTGTGCTGCACAGGAAATAAACTTGGTCTGCGCTGCATTCTTGCCCAAGCTTGGGCGGCGTGTTTTCTGCAAACATGTTTGGTTTTTAATTGTTCTTTGATTACCGTATATACTCGAGTATAAGGCCCCTTTCACACTGGGGCGGTGCAGGCTTCGGCGGTAAAGCAGCGCTATATTTAGCGCTGCTTTACCGTAGTTTTAGCAGTGGTATTCGGTCGCTAGCGGGGCGGTTTTAACCCCCGCTAGTGGGCGAAAAAGGGTTAAACCCCCCGCAAAGCGATGCTGCAGTGGCGCTTTGCCGGCAGTTTTGCAGCGCTGTTCCATTGATTTCAATGGGTAGGAGCGGTAGAGGAGCGGTGAATACACCGCTCCAAAGATGCTGCTAGCAGGACGTTTACCTTCCTGCTAGCGCACCGCTCCAGTGTGAAAGCGTGAAAGGACACGCTTTTTTCAGGC
This sequence comes from Lithobates sylvaticus, assembly GCA_028564925.1. NCBI lineage: Eukaryota > Metazoa > Chordata > Amphibia > Anura > Ranidae > Lithobates > Lithobates sylvaticus. Next base: position 258,807,788 of record CM053032.1, on the reverse strand, counting down.
GCCATTTTTAGCGCTGTAGCGCCTGAAAAACGCCCCAGTGTGAAAGGGGCCTTAGCCAAATTTTTCAGCACATTTTTTTGTGCTGAAACTGCCCCCCTCGGCTTATACTGGAGTCAAGCACTTTTCTGCAGCAGAGAATGACATTTTCCGAACTGACTTTGGACCCCCTTATGTCGGGGCCACTTGGTGCTAGGAACCCCAAATTTGGTATGCAAACCTAGTGGAACTAGCACATATCCAAAGCTGGGGTTCCTAGCACCAAGTGGCTCTGAGATACGGGGCACCAAAGTCGTTTCAGAAAATGTCATTCTCTGCTGCAAAAAAGTGCTTGACATTTTCCGAACTGACTATGGATAGTAGTGCTAGTTCCACTGGGTTTGCATACCAAATTTGGGGTTCCTAGCACTAAGTGGCCCCGACATTCGGGGCCCCAAAGTCGGTCAACTGTGTCCATCTGCAGCAATGTCGTTTTGGGACCCTTTGGGTCCAGAGACCCCAAATTTTGGCTGCAGCTAGGGGGCATCTAGGAACCCTTAACTACCAAGTTTGATGTTTGGGGGACCTATGGCTGCAAATGGGCACAGTGAGGCTGCAAATGGGCATTGTTGACCCTCTTTTTCACTTAAAAAAAGTAGCTGCGCATTTCTCACCCTAGGCCAGTGATGGCGAACCCGTGGCGCGCATGCCGCTGTCGGCACGCCGAGCCGTCCCGTTGGGCACGCCATGAAATGAGAAAAGCACACAGTGAAAAATCGAATCGTCCACCCCGGACCGCAAACTACATCTCCCACAGTTCTGTAGGCTAGCGGTGACGGCGGCGAGTGGGCGTGACAAAGAATAAGCGCCCGGGGTGACGTGCGCACTAATCCAATCATAGAAGCCGTCTCATCTACACCGCATCCACCATCAAACAAATCAGCAGTGAATTGCGGGGCATGACTGGGGGAACACGCAGCTGGGATCAGAGGAGACTTGTGGGCGGGAATGAGCTGCCGGAGAGACTGGAGACAGGTAAGATTCATGTGGAGTGGACATGTACAGTACAGTTACAGATTTGACTCAATTTTGCACAATAAAGGTGTTAATTTGGTGAGTACATGTGTTAGATAGGTGAATGCATGTGTCAGATAGGTGAATGCATGTGTCAGTTAGGTGAGTGCATGTGTCAGGTAGGTGAGTGTAATGGTCAGGTATGTGAGTGCAATGGTCAGGTAGGTGAGTGCATGTGTCAGGTAGGTGAGTGCATGTGTCAGTTAGGTGAGTGCATGTGTCAGGTAGGTGAGTGCATGTGTCAGGTAGGTGAGTGCATGTGTCAGGTAGGTGAGTGTAATGGTCAGGTCAGGTAGGTCAATGCATGTTGCACAGTGCATTCTGAGCGATTCTGGCAGAATCGTACGTTTTTGGTCCCTTAGAGCTCATTCCGTTGTCACTTTGAAAGAAATAAGTTGGTTTTGCGTCGCAATTTGGGCACTCGGGTTCAAAAAGGTTCGCCATCACTGCCCTAGGCTTATACTCGAGACAATACGTTTTCCCAGTTTTTTGTGGTAAAATAAGGTGCCTCGGCTTATATTCGGGTCGGCTTATACTCGAGTATATACAGTAAATGGAAATTGCAGCCATTTTTTTTTTTTTTGCAGTTTTCAAGACATACACTCATTGGCCACTTTATTAGGTATGGGCTGGACCATCAGTGGGGAACCCGCTGACAGCTGATGAGTCATCGGTTGTTAAGGATGCGATGGCCGGCTTCCCACTCCTTAGCAACCAGCGCAATGCGGTAATTTACTGCATTAACTAATGCGGTAATTACCGCTAAATCCAGCAAATACCGCATTCGCTATTTGGTAACTCAAAATTCCAAGCGAATTGAACACTTGCACATTTGTTACCGCATGCAGTATTTTACTGCATTTTATTAGCCGTATTTTAACGCTTAGTGAATTGACCCTTAAACCTTTGTTATCACTTTAAAATCGCCCCTGGCTGCATTTTATCTTTGAGGTTGGAAAACCGCAGCTCAGCCGACTTTTTTTACATCCCCTTGCTGTTTGATCGTGTAAATGAGGTCTTATGCTGTAAGGTAACGTAAAGACAAGGAGACTGTCAACTGCAGTAACCCATAGCAATCAGATCATTTACAACACTACAGTCAGTACAGTAATTATTTATGGGCACGTTTACTGAGCCTGATAATGGCAGCTAATGAATATAGGAAATATAGTGTTTAATTTTTGAGCTTCAAGCCATCAATCATGAGACTGGCATGAGTTTTTTAAATGGGAAAGGAGGAGATAATCTGTCTGTGCCCTGCGGCACGTAACGTCCTGCTCAGACACGCCCTGTCAGCTAGACATAGCTGTACAAATTGTCTCACCCGCAGAGATGGCTGTTGTATTGCCTGACAAATCAAATTAATTGCAATTTTCCCTTTAAAGTAGGGCTGTTACTGATTAAAATTTTCGTGATCGATTTTTTTAAATCGATTAATCGACTAATTTCGATTAATTATAACGCACATACAGATCCAACTACTTTTAGCTGATCTCCTTGCATTGCAACTCTGCATTAGTCAGTGGTAAATGTGGTATACACTATATACAATCACCCGACACTAGTTAGTTTCCACAATCCATGACCTAACTTCACAGTTCACACAAATCGTTTTAAATTCAAACTGTAGCACTGACTTAGTCATTTTTTTTCCACAGTAGCGTGACAATCCCTCCACCTCCTGTCTAACTAATCACTCTCACCTTATGGCATGGACCCCTGTGCAAACAGGTGGTCATGCAAGCGGGTATCAAAAGGGGTAACACAGACCATAAACTTCTCTCACGTCTCCTTAGATCTCAGCAAGGACGCCAGGTCATGGGTAGAAAGAAAAGATCTAAGTGCTCACCGCTTAAGTATAAGATTAAATTTTTGTGTTCAAACACAAACTACTCACATAAAGATGATAACACAGCATGTAAAGCCGACAATCGTGGTAGTTCCATAGGGCAGCAGCGGGTGACGTCATGCGTAGCTCCTCCCCCGTACGCGTTACGTTTATTCAGAACTTCAACGTCACAGGACTCCTCCCCCCTTCCCTTTGTTAGCAGACAGAGGCACTTGGGGAAGGGGGGAGGAGTCCGGTGACGTCACAGACATCTCCGACGGAACTCCCTGAGACCCGGAAGCCTGCGGAGAGGTGAGTACCGATCAAAAGAATTTTGATTGATCAAAAAAATTTACGATTAATTAATTAATTTTACAGCCCTACTTTAAAGTGTATGTACAGTACATCCAAAACTTATTTTTATTGTTAAAGATCGTCACTGAGACAAGTGATGGGATTCTAACATTTTACGGCTGTCACTCAAACAAGAGGTGAGGTGAATTCTTTCAATGGGGACACCTGTTTCTGTGACAATTGTTTAAAGCAGACCTTCGGCCTCCCCACCCCAAAATGTGCTGAGCGTCATTGCTTACCTCCCCGCTTCTGTTATCTAAAGCTCCGTACACACAGGTCGAATGTCGGGAGACATCAGCCGGAAAAAAAAAAAACGCCCGACATCCGGCCTGTGTGTATGCCACCCTGTCCGACAGAAGCTGGCCATGCTTAATCAATGTAACTATGTATAAAATATCCATACCTAGAATTCATATTTAAAAGAGAAGTATGGGTTTGGGGGTTCCCCCCCCCCATTATACTTACCTAGGTGGATGCTGCATCTGTCCCCCGGCGCCTCTGCAGAAACCATGAATCAGACTGAGACAGAAGTACAGTTAAATCACACTTGTTTAATAATAAAAGTAAAAAGAACAAACGTAGTCAAAACATAGCCAAAGTTCAGTAACCGGAATGGATAGTCAGCCAAGCCAGAAGTCAGGGATCAATGTAGTGGAACAGCAAGCAGGGTCTGGAGCCAGAAGGGATGTCAGTCAGCAAAGCAAGTCTTGAACAGGATCGCAGGAGATAGTTTCTGTGATGTTGACCAAGGCGAAGGCAGACATCCACTGGACTGGACAGCTTAAAGAGGGATTGCACCTGAAATTTTTTTTTTTAAAAAGCCAGCAGCTGCCGGCGCCATTCTTGGTGAGGGAATCAGGAAGTCAAGCGTTGCGGCTTCACTTCTCGGTTCCCTACTGCGCATTCGCGAGTCCGCAGTGCAATGAGAATCATCTGCGCTGTCTCTGGGACCCGTGGGTGTCCCAGCAGACAGCGCGGCGGGACAGGAAGAGGCATAGACATCCCCGTTGGAGTCTATGCCCGGAAGTGGGTGTAAATACCTGTCTTAGACAGGTATCTGCACCACGCTCCCCCCTGAAAGGTGCCAAATGTGACACCGGAGGGGGGAGGGTTCCGAAAAGCGGAAGTTCCACTTTAGGGTGGAATCCCGCTTTAAGTAGACAGGACTGACGAGCAGGATATTATCAACAGCTGAGTAACTGTGGAGAGATAGGAGCTGGCAATTAGCTGACAGCTGAGCGGCCAGCTCAGAGAAGGAAGGGCTGAGCCCAAGCCTGACATCCTGTCACTCAGCAGCTCTCCGCTCTGCATCGATGAGCTGTGGAGAGGCAGGAAGTGGCTGTCTCAGGCTCTCAGCGGCTCGCTAAGACGGGTATCAGTCCAGGCACCTGGCGGATCCCCACTTCCATTGTCGCGATGACGCTGTGCCTTGACTGATACCAGTGACGTCAGCAGAGAGCGGACTTCAGCTCCTGTGAAAATGGGTCACAGGAGTGCAAAACGAATTGCACTCCTGTGACCCATAGGAGACGCCCAGCCAAACAAGCTCAGGATGGACTTCTCCTTTAACCACATGCCGACCGCGCTCTAGTCGAATGTCGGCCACAGCGCGGTTGGCTTGTTCTATGTCCTCCCAGAAACTTGCTCCCGCGCGCCCCCTGGGGCGCGCACTCGGGAACATCCGTGACCGCCAGGTCCCGAGGACCCGGCGCATCACGGATCACGGTAAACAGCCGCTGATAGCGGCCGTTTACCACGTGATCGCTCCGTCAAATGACGGAGCGATCACATGTACACAAACCGGCGTCACGTCATGACGCCGGTTCCTCCCTCCCCTCTCTGTACCGATCGGTACAGAGAGGGGAGAAGCGGAGAGGGGGAGAGACGGGACCAGCGCTGTGGGCTGGATGTGTAGTGCCCACAGCGCTGGCCAATACAATGCCACCGCTGTGCAATACTCTGCCACCACTGTGCAATGCTCTGCAATCACTGTGCAATGCTCTGCCACCACTGCAATGCTCTGCCACCACTGTGCAATGCTCTGCCACCACTGTGCAATGCTCTGCCACCACTGTGCAACGCTCTGCAACCACTGTGCAATGCTCTGCAACCACTGTGCAATGCTCTGCCACCACTGTGCAATACTCTGCCACCACTGTGCAACACTGTAATACTCTGCCAATACTCTGCCAATACTCTGCCAATACTCTGCCAATACTCTGCCAATACTCTGCCAATACTCGCCAATACTCTGCCAATACTCTGCCGATACTCGCCAATACTCGCCAATACTCTGCCAATACTCGCCAATACTCTGCCAATACTCGCCAATACTCTGCCAATACTCTGCCAATACTCGCCAATACTCTGCAATAATTTTTAATAGAAACAAAGAATTTTTATTTATTTTTTACCAAATTTTCTGTATTTTTTGATTTATAGCGCAAAAAATAAAAAACACAGCAGTGATTAAATACCACCAAAAGAAAGCTCTATTTGTGTGAAAAAAAGGACACAAAATTCATTTGGGTACAGTGTTGCATGACGGAGTAATTGTCATTCAAAGTGTGAGAGCACCGAAAGCTGAAAATTGGTCTGGTTAGGAAGGGGGTTTAACTGCCCAGTGGGTATGTGGTTAATGTAAACCTTTTCAGTAACTGTATAAATCTGCATATATAAATTCCTAACATCTAACAAATTACATATACACTAAAAGTATGATTTTTCATTAAAGGCGTACCTTTTATCATTAAAATGCAATCCTTGAGCCCCAATCCACTAACTTTGACTAGGTTAAAAGTCTCCGTCGACCTCAGTGATTAGACTACAACAATATAGATATATATGGGCTCAAGGCATCATGGTGCAAGTTGCACAAGAGTATGTATCAGCAGGGTTTTTTTTCTCAGAGGGTATGACAATAGGCAGTGTGTACAGGAGAGGAATGTGGAGGGTATGACAGCGGACACTATGTACAGGAGAGAAGTGTATGACAGTGGGCAGTAAGTACAGGAGAGGATTGTGGGGGGTATGACAGGGGGTACTATGTATAGGAGAGAAGTGTGGAGGGTATGACAGCAGGCACTATGTACAGGAGAGAAGTGTATGACAGTGGGCAGTATGTACAGGAGAGGAATGTGGAGGGTATGACAGTGGGCAGTATGTACAGGAGAGGAATGTGGAGGGTATGACAGTGGGCAGTATGTACAGGAGAGGAGTGTGCGTGGAGTATAGGACAGTGGACACTGTGTACAGGTGAGGAGGATGAAGGAATCTGGGAAGGAAAAATATAAAGGTTTGTGGAAGGATGTTTAGGGACTGCGTAGTGGTTAAGCGGGCCATACATGGATTGCAATGAGGCCAATTAAGCAGAGACCAGCCATAGTTGATCTATGTATGGGCTAGCTGGTTGTACACAAGTCAATCTATTAATCGATTTGAGTACAACCAGCCTGCCAGGTTTTTCCCAACACAATTAGTGCTGCCAGCTATAGTTGGCAACACTGATCATTGTATTGTGTGGGTAGGGAAGACTCCCCACTGACAAAACACAATAACACTGCGGGAGTAATTCCCCCCATCCACAGGTCAGCAGGTGAGAGGGTATTTGTGGACAGCCTGGGGAGAGATGTCTGTCAGCAAGGGGGGGGGGGGGGTGTGTGAGGTGGTCATGGGGGGATATCAATCAGCGGAGGGGGGGAGTAATTGGGAGTGATATGTTTTGGAGTAGGGTCTGTCATCTGCAGGTTGGGAAATGGTCACCTGTGATATAAGTTGAAGGGAGGTGGCTAACATGGGAAGTGGCTGGGGAGTGACCTGGTTGGTGTGGACTGTGAAATGGATGATGTGTTTCAAGTTTCTTTCACATTTGTGGTAATATTTACTGCCCTCTGAAAAGTGATCTGTGGTGGATTGCTTTTCAACTTATGGTATAACAGCAGCTGTCAAGCGTTCATGAGGCGCTACTGCCCCCTCCTTGTTTTTTTCTTTACATTGCTGAATGGTAGTTTTACATTGTTGGACTATGCTGCTACTGCAAGCGAGTTTGGCTTGGCCCCATTGAAATCAACAGGCGAGTTTGATAGGCGGTGCTGCCTGTCAAACTCTGCAGGCTCCAAGCTGTCCATTGAGCTCAGTGCCTCTGACAAGAAGTGAGGAGAGGCTCTGTAAGCTCATCCTCTCAGTCTGCTGCAAACAGAGTGTGCCAGCTTGTATTTAAACTGGCCGCTCTGTATGTAGCTTCTGACAGGCTGCACCACTCTGTATGTAGCTTCTGACAGGCTGCACCGCTCTGTATGTAGCTTCTGACAGGCTGCACCGCTCTGTATGTAGCTTCTGACAGGCTGCACCGCTCTGTATGTAGCTTCTGACAGGCTGCACCGCTCTGTATGTAGCTTCTGACAGGCTGCACCACTCTGTATGTAGCTTCTGACAGGCTGCAGTGCTCTGTATGTAGCTTCTGACAGTCTGCACCGCTCTGTATGTAGCTTCTGACAGGCTGCGCAAGAAGCCCCGTATCTCCGAAACCATAGGTCGTAGCCCCACATTTTGACCAGTGGTGGGGTAGGTCTTTAGCTGTCTAGCCCCCCCCCCAACTTTGGGGCCCAGAGCCATGACCCTCAAAGTCGATTGTTTTTTTTTTTTTTTTTTTTGCCAAATGGTCCTATCTTAAGGTAAGGGGCCTGGAGCTGCAGCTTCAATAGCCCCTATGGTAATCCAGCCCTGCACAATCGCCCACGTGCGGCCTCATGGATATGTGGTAGGTAGATTCTTCTCATACATATGATAACTTGTATCTTTGATAATAAACCCATCAATCAATGTATAGTGTGTATGCTTATATGATGCAGAGCTCCACATTGCATGTATATCCTTCTCATTAGCAGCAGGTCCCATGAAATCTCCTGCAGCAATGTCCAGACCTTGGAAGTTCAAGGCTGGGATGGTGAGGCGATCTTCATAAAATGGCATCTTACTGCAAAGAACAAGAAGACAAGAAAGAAGATCATTATTAAAAAAACATGAGCTGAGAAATAATTGCAAGAAATTAGCATGCAGAGGAGTATGAATGGATGTATGCACTATGGACTCACAAGCTGTCTAGAATTTTAAAAGGAAATTAAAATGCTTTGGGTTCAGTTTATTCTAATGGTTAGATGTTTCTAAATAATTACTGCAGCTTTTTTTTTTTTTATGTCTCCTGCCTTGCTAATCGCAATAGGCATACATTTTAGGCTCCTTTTCAGGTTTTTCAGTCAGACCTGATCAGACCTCCCATTGTTCTCTATGAAGCAGCGGATGTCCGCTGACACCCGTTGACATCTGATCCGGTCAACTAAAAAAAGACGGATAGATCGGATCAGATGACAGTCGGATGAAATTGGACAGGCAGTCCGTTTCCATCCGACCACCACATAGAGGACAGCGGGCTGAAATCCGCTCCATCTTAAAGGGGCCTTATAGACATCAGATGCAGTCTTTTTCCCTCCTAAGGCCCCTTTCAGATGGGGTGGACTCCGTCAAGTGGATCCGCCTGCTCAGCGGGGGATGTCTCCGTTGATCCCCGCTGAGCAGGTGGATAATATGTCCATGTCTGCTCTGCTACGCAGAGTGGACACTGACACAGCCCGCTGTTCTCTATGGGAGGGTCGGATGGTAACGGACTGCCTGTTTGTTCCCATCTGACTGTCATCCAATCTGCCGAGAGCCCCCTCCTTACATCAGGGTCTCCAGAGAGCCCCCTCCTTACATCAGGGTCTCCAGAGAGCCCCCTCCTTACATCAGGGTCCCCAGAGAGCCCCCTCCTTACATCAGGGTCTCCAGAGAGCCCCCTTCTTACATCAGGGTCTCCAGAGAGCCCCCTTCTTACATCAGGGTCTCCAGAGAGTCCCCTCCTTACATCAGAGTCCCCAGAGGGCCCCCCCCTTACATCAGAGTCCCCAGAGGGCCCCCCCTTACATCAGAGTCCCCAGAGGGACCCCCCTTACATCAGGGTCTCCAGAGAGCCACCTCCTTACATCAGGATCTCCAGAGGGCCCCCCCTTACATTATGGTTCCGAGACAGCAGCCCCCCTTTCCAGAGGTTCCCCGTGTACCTGGCTGGTCTCCACTGTCTTTGCACCTTCAACGCCCAGCACAGGGGAAGGTGGGAGGGGGCGATTGGCAACTCTATGGTGCCTGGGGACCACGCTATCTCCTTGGGGCTTGTAGTTCTCCTCCCGAGGGTATACAGTGGAGAGGGACAGATATCAGCAAGAGTGTACAAGCAGAGCGACTCACTTGTACACTGCAGAGTGAAACTGATAGCTGCCCGGGTCATAGGCCCCTCCCCTCTCCACTGTATACACTCGGGAGGCGAACTACTAGCCCCGCAGGCACCATAGAGCTGGTCTCCCACTCCCCCCACTGCATCCCAACCTGAAAGCCAGAAGTGCAGGGGGAGATGCCACAGCGGCAGAACGGCAGGGCCCAGTCGCAAGTGCGACTGCTGAGAGCCTGCAACCCTGAAATTTCCGCCACTGGGGGATTTGTGTCGGGGGGGGGGGGGGGTGAAGGTAGAGGATTTGTGTTAGGTGGGGAGGTTTGTGCTAGAAGAAATGATATGGTAAAAGTGGGAAGGTAATTTGTGCTAGCAGGAGAACTTCTTTTGGGGGGGGGGGGGGGTTGTGCTAGTAGGGATTATTGGGGGGATTTGTGCTAGGAGGGGGATTTGGAGTGGGGGGATGGGAGAAGATGTGTACATGGAGGGGAAATTTGAAGAGATTTTGTGCTAGGAGGGATGCTTCTTTTTGAGAGGTGGGGGGGGGGGGGGGGGGGGAATTTGTGCTGGGGGATTGGGGCCGGAGGGAGTAAAGAGTTGAACTGGGAGAAGGTATTTCAGCATGGGGGGGATTTGTACTTGGAGGAGGGGGAATTTATGCTTAGAGGTTAAGCATGCAGATTAGTGCACAGTTTTTTTTTTGGGGGGGGGGGGTTGACAGTAAGCAGTATGTACAGGAGATCAGTGAGCAGGGTATGACAGTGAGCAGTATGTACAGGAGAGGAATGTAGAGGGTATGACAGTGAGCATTGTGTACAGGAGAGGAGTGTGGAGGGTAAGACAGTGGGCAGTATGTACATGAGAGGAATGTGGAGGGTATGACAGTAGGCATTATGTACAGGTGAGGAATATAGAGTGTATGACAGTGAGCAGTATGTACGGAAGACGAGTGTGGAGGGTAAGACAGTGGGCAGTATGAACAGGAGAAAAGTGTGGGGGTATGACAGAGGGTAGTATGTACAGGAGAGGATTGTGGAGGGTATGACAGCGGGCACTATGTACAGGAGAGAAATGTATGACAGTGGGCACTATGTATAGGAGAGAAGTGTGGAGGGTATGACAGTGGGCACTATGTACAGGTGAGGAGGATGAAGGAATCTGGGAAGGAAAAATGTAAAGGTTTGTGGAAGGATGTGTAGGGACTGCGTAGTGGTTAAGCGGGCCATACATGGACTGAAACTAAGCCAATTAAGCCGAGACCAGCCATAGTTGATCTATGTATGGGCTAGCTGGTTGTACACAAGTCAATCTATTAATAGATTTGAGTACAACCAGCCTGCCAGGTTTGGTAGGGTCTGTCATTTGCAGGTTGGGAAATGGTCATCTGTGATATAAGTTGAAGGGAGGTGGCTAACATGGTTGGTGGGGAGTGTGAAATGGATGATGTGTTTCAAGTTTCTTTCACATTTGTGGTAATACTTACTGCCCTCTGAAAAGTGATCTGTGGTGGATTGCTTTTCAACTAATGGTATAGCAGCAGCTGACAAGCGTTCATGATGCGCTACTACTACCTCCTTGTTTTTTTCTTTACATTGCTGAATGGTTGTTTTTTATTGCTGGACTATGCTGCTACTGCGAGCGAGTTTGGCTTGCGGTTGCAGAGTGGCCCCATTGAAATCAACAGGCGAGTTTGACAGGTGGTGCTGCCTGTCAATCTCTGCAGGCTCCAAGCTGTCCATTGAGCTCAGAGCCTCTGATAAGAAGTGAGGAGAGGCTCTGTGAGCTCAACCTCTCAGTCTGCTGCAAACAGAATGTGCCAGCTTGTATTTAAAGTGGCCGCTCTGTATGTAGCTTCTGACAGGCTGCACCGCTCTGTATGTAGCTTCTGACAGGCTGTGCAAGGAGCCTTGTATCTCCGAAACCATAGGTAGTAGCCCCACATTTTGACCAGTGGTGGGGTAGGTCTTTAGCTATCTACCCCCCCAACTTTGGGGTCCCCGAGCCATGACCCTCAAAGTCGATCGTTTTTTTTATTTTTTTGCTAAATGGGCCTATCTTAAGGTAAGGGGCCTGGAGCTGCAGCTGCAGCTTCAATAGCCCCTATGGTAATCCGGCCCTGCACAAGCGCCCACATGCGGCCTCGTGGTTATGTGGTAGGTAGATTCTTCTCCTACAAATCATAGCTTGTATCTTTGATAATAAACCCATCAATCAATGTATGCTTATATGATGCAGAGCTCCACATTGCATGTATATCCTTCTCATTAGCAGCAGATCCCATGAAATCTCCTGCAGCAATGTCCAGACCTTGGAAGTTCAAGGCTGGGATGGTGAGGCGATCTTCATAAAATGGCATCTTACTGCAAAGAACAAGAAGATAAGAGAGAAGATGATTATTAAAAAAACATGAGCTGAGAAATAATTGCAAGAAATTAGCATGCAGAGGAGTATGAATGGATGTATGCACTATGGACTCACAAGCTGTCTAGAATTTTAAAGGGAAATTAAAATGCTTTGGGTTCAGTTTATTCTAATGATTAGATGTTTCTAAATTATTACTGCAACTTTTTTTTTTTTTTTTTAATGTTCCCTACCTTGCTAATCACAATAGGCATGCATTTTAAATTCTAAAATAAGTGTCTACCGGCACAAATCAAAATAATATTATAATCAAACCATCCAAATTTGTGAAGATGTGTGCATTTATGTGGTTTTCTGCAGTCAAATAAGGTTCTACTAAAATTAAAACCTGTATGAAAAAAAAAAAATATATATATATATATATGTGTTGACTGCGCTACCCCTTGTATTATGTGTTTTTTAAAGTGCTTCAAGCAAAATATGCATTTAAATATACCACAATAAATTTATAAGTTTGTATACATTAGTGATAATAATAATAATTAATAAAAATCTATATTTTCTTCTGCTGTTCACCCGTGACTTCCAATATTAATTATTGCGTGCCAAAAAAAAACTAATTAATTTAGGCAAAACAAACCAAACGAAACCAAAAACAATAAATGTCCGTAGTAATTTCTGCTGGTGCTAAAAAAGCAGTCTTCAGCATAAAAAAGTGTTTCAATCCTCCTAATTCTTGTGTCCGTGCTTCCTTTATCCACCACTATAGTGACGACACCACCATAAAGCCCCATACACACGGTCGGACTTTTTCATGGATTCTGTCCGATCGGACAAGGTTGTTGAAAAATCAGACCGTGTGTATGCACCATCGGACAGTGTTCGTCGGTTTGACCGACGGACAAAGTCTTATCTCCTGCTGGAAAGATTTGCCGTCAACACGGTCCGATCACACCAAATCCGATCGTGTGTACGGTTGTCCGACCGGACAAAGTGCTACGCATGCTCAGATCACATTACAAGACCAAAGCTATTGGCTACTAGCCTCTACGTAGTCCCGTCGTAGGCAACAATCGTCACCGCGTTCAGAATGATCGGATTTTCCGACAACTTTGTCCGACCGTGTGTACGCAAAACCAACATCGGACAAAGTATGACGGACATGGTCCGACGGACCTGGTCCGCGGATTGTCCGACCGTGTGTATGGGGCTTAAGAATTGGCCACTCACCAGATGTTAATATAATGAATGCCTTTGGTTCATTAGTAGGGATAACCACTCCACTCCTCTCAGGTCTATGCTGTTTCCAATATACAGATTTACCAATGTCCAACCTCATAAAAAAGGAACAACGATCATTGCGCAGTCTGTGCTTTTATTTATAAAAAGGTAAAAACAAATGGTTCACTCACATTTTTAAGTGCCTATCAGTTGGCACTAAACTTATCCAGCCGTTTGAATGGGTATAGATGGTTGAGGGTATTGCCTGTCTCTCCTATGTCAGCGTGCGTCCCAAGCCTCCTTTTGTTTAACCGGAAGTGACGTAGTCCGTGTTTTAGCAGCCTTTATGCATTTCGCAAACACTCTTGCGTCCTCTACGGACATTTATTGTTTTTGGTTTAGTTTGGTTTGTTTTGCCTAAATTAATTTGTTTTTTTTGGCACGCAATAATTAATATCGGAAGTCACGGGTGAACAGCAGAAGAAAATATTGATTTTTATTAATTATTATTATTATCACTAAGGCATACATTTTAGGCTCCTTTTAAGTTTTTTTAGGCAGACCTGATCAGACCACCCATTGCTCTCTATGAAGCAGCGGATGTCAGCGGACACCCGTCGGCATCTGATCCGGTCCACTAAAAACAGATGAATGGGGATCCCCATCCGTTCAGTGGATCGGATTAGATGACAGTTGGATGGAATCGGACAAGCAGTCCGTTTCCGTCCGACCACCCCATAGAGAACAGCGGGCTGGATTCCGCTCCATCTGAAAGGGGCCTTACAGACATCAGATACAGTCCTAATTCCCCCTAATTCCCCAATGCCGCGTACACACGACTGGATTTTCCAGCAGACTAGGTCCGATGGTCTTTCCGATGGACTTTCGGCGGACTTCTGACGGACTTTTCGAACGAACTGACTTTTTCGACAGCAAAGGTCCGATGAAGCCCACACACGGTTGAATTGTCCGACTGATTTGTTCTGTCGGACCTTTGCTGTCGAAAAGTCCGGCCGTGTGTACGCGGCATTAGGCCCCTTTCAGATGGGGTGGACTCCATCAAGCAGATCCGCCTGCTCAGCGGGGGATGTCTCCGCTGATCCCCACTTTGTAGGCGGATGACAGGTCCATGTCTGCTCCGCTATGCAGAGTGGACACAGACACAACTGTTCTCTATGGGAGGGTCGGATGGTAATGGACTGCCTGTTTTTTCCCATCTGACTGTCATCCGATCTGCTGGACAGATGGGAAACAGATCCCCATCTGCCTGTTTTTAGCGGACTGGTTTGGTGGCCGGCGTGTGTGGTCCGATCGGGTCTGCCTGAAAAATGGACAGGCGGACCCAATTGGTCCGCTGGTGTGAAAGGGGCCTTACCTGCTGAAACCAGCAATACTCACCTAACTCCCCCATCTAAGCCCCGTACTGACACCAGTTTTAATGTGAGGAACCACAGTACTGCAATGGTGCCCCAAGACCATTGGTCCCTTAATATTCCCCAGTGATGATGTCAGTCCTCTTCCCTCTCCTGAGAGGACCCCCGCAGGCAGTCATCCAATAGGAAGTGTCCGAGTCACATAGAAGAACCCGTGAAATATTCTTCAGGTCTCAGGGAACCCCTGCTAAAAATGAAATACACACATTTATAAAAGAAAAAAAAATATTTCCACAGCCCCATGGTACATTTGTGTGTTTAGCAATTTGTAGAAAAATAATAAATTAAAGAATTAAAAATGTAACACATGAAGCATGTTTGACTCTCAGGGCCAGTTCACACCTGGATCTCACAGAAACGTGGTCCGAATATCTGTGAGATTCAGTGCAGCACCATTTTGCAAATCGCACCAGATCACACAAAAGGTTGTGTATGCACTGTTTTTCAAAATGCACCACACCAAATTGCAATGTACTGCGGTGGTGGTGGAGGCAAATGCGCTGTGTTTGCGATCTGTGTTTGGGGTGCCAATAACAATGATAGTGGGCAGTATGCACAGGGGAGGAGTGTGGAGGCCGGACGGTATGACAGCCGGCACTATGTACAGTAGAGGAGTTTATCAAAGTGGGCAGTATGTACAGGAGAGGAGTGTGAACGGTATGACAGTGAGCAGTATGTACAGGAGAGGAGTGTGGAGGGTACAGGAGACGAGTGTGAAGGGTATGACAGTGGGCAGTATGTAAAGGAGAGGAGTGTGGAGGGTTTGACAGTGGGCAGTATGTACAGGAGAGAAGTGTGAAGGGTATGACAGTGAGCAGTATGTACAGGAGAGGAGTGTGGAGGGTATGACAGTGAGCAGTATGTACAGGAGAGGAGTGTGGAGGGTACAGGAGACGAGTGTGAAGGGTATGACAGTGGGCAGTATGTAAAGGAGAGGAGTGTGGAGGGTATGACAGTGAGCAGTATGTACAGGAGAGGAGTGAGGAGGGTATGACTGTGAGCAGTATGTACAGGAGAGGAGTGAGGAGGGTATGACAGTGAGCAGTATGTACAGGAGAGGAGTGAGGAGGGTATGACAGTGAGCAGTATGTACAGGAGATGAAAGGGACTTTTGATTATAACATGCAAACACACATTAATAAGCAAGAATGTCAGCGCTGCATTTATATATTTTTTTGGGGATATTTATTATAGCAAAAAGTAAAAAAATAATGTGTTTTTTTCAAAATTGGCGCTATTTTTAGGTTTATAGCGCAAAAAATTAAAACCGCAGGGGTGATCAAATACCACCAAAAGAAAGCTCTATTTGTGGGGAAAAAAGAACATCAATTTTGTTTGGGAGCCACGTCGCGCGACCGCGCAATTGTCAGTTAAAGCGACGCAGTGCCAAATCGCAGAAAGTTGTCTGGTCTTTGGCCAGCCAAATGGTCCGGGGCTTAAGTGGTTAAAGTGGCCGCTCTGTATGTAGTTTCTGACAGGCGGCACAAGGAGCCCCGTATCTCCGGAACCGTAGGTCGTAGGAGCCCCACATTTTGACCAGAGGTGGGGTAGGTCTTTAGCTATCTGCCCAAACCCCCCCCCCCCCCCACACACACACATGACGCTCATACATCTTGGGGGCACATTTTGGCATGTTTGCCTGGGGCTCTAGGTGACTTTGTACCTGCCCCCGAATTCCTCACTGTGCGGACCTCACTATGCCACAATGCCCAGCCCTTTCATTACTATGGCTGTAGCTGTACTCCATTGGATGTCTGGGGGCTGCCACAAAAATGGACCAGCAGAGTAATAAATAGGCTGAGTGGTGCATGTGTGCCATAGGAGCTGGTCAGGGCAGAGAATTTCATTAATAATCATAAAATAAAACAATTTATAATATTGGCTAAAAAGAAATACAGACAGTAAAAGAACGCGTTGCCCCCTGACATTGGTGGTCAATGGAGAAATGCCCCCTTACTTTGATGTAAGGGAAAATGTTCCCTTATATCAATGCTCAGTGAAAAGAATGTCCCCTTAGGGACTGAGTTGAAAAGCTTTTCTCCGCTTCAGATGGGTTTTGCGTTCCCATACAAGACTATGGGAATGTAAACCTGCTTGAAGTAGGTCAGCAAGAGGTCAACTGTCAGTCAAATGCAACATTCAATAAATTGTGAATGATCCCAGAACTTCAGAAGCCTGTCAAAGTGATGCCATCGACACAAGTTCAAAGCTGGTTGTCACATGTCCCTGCACTAATGGTAAATGGAGAGAATGTACTTTTACATTGGTGGCCTTTGGAAATAATAATTTATAGTCAGTATAGTGCCCCCTTACATTGGTGGTCAATGGGAAGAATGCTCCTTACATTGGTGGACAGTGGGAAGAATGTTCATTACATTGGTGGTCAGTGGGAAGAATGTTCATTACATTGGTGGGCAGTGGGAAGAATGTTCATTACATTGGTGGTCAGTGGGAAGAATTCTACTTACATTGGTGGTCAGTGGGAAGAATTCTACTTACATTGGTGGTCAGTGGGAAGAATTCTTCTTACATTGGTGGTCAGTGGGAAGAATGCTTCTTACATTAGTGTTCAGTGGGAAGATTGCTCCTTACATTGGTGGTCAGTGAGAAGAATGCTACTTACATTGGTGGTCAGTGGGTGGAATGTCCCTTACATTGGTGGTCAGTGAGAACAATGATCCTTACATTGGTGGTCAGTGGGAAGAATGCTCTTTACATTGGTGGTCAGTGGGAAGAATGTCTCTTACATTGGTGGGCAGTGGGAAGAATGCTCCTTACATTGGTGGTCAGTGGGAAGAATGTTCATTACATTGGCGATAAGTGGGAAGAATGCTCCTTACATTGGTGGTCAGTGGGAAGAATTCTACTTACATTGGTGGTCAGTGGGAAGAATTATCCTTACATTGGTGGTCAGTGGGAAGAATGCTTCTTACATTAGTGGTCAGTGGGAAGATTGCTCCTTACATTGGTGGTCAGTGGGAAGAATGCTCCTTACATTGGTGGTCAGTGAGAAGAATGCTCCTTACATTGGTGGTCAGTGAGAAGAATGCTACTTACATTGGTGGTCAGTGGGTGGAATGTCCCTTACATTGGTGATCAGTGAGAACAATGATCCTTACATTGGTGGTCAGTGGGAAGAATGCTCTTTACATTGGTGGTCAGTGGGAAGAATGTCCCTTACATTGGTGGTCAGTGGGAAGAATGCTCCTCACAATGGTGGTCAGTGGGAAAAATACCCATTATTATTCAAAATGCTAACCACACATATGACCACCATGACATATATACAGGTGTGGGGGTAGGCTGACATATATACAGGTATACAGGTGGGGGGCTGACATATATACAGGTGTGGGGGGCTGACATATATACAGGTGTCAAGGGGGCTGACATATATACAGGTGTGGGGGGACTGACATATTTACAGATGTGAGGGGGGCTGACATATATACAGGTGTGGGGGGCTGACATATATACAGGTGTGGGGAGACTGACATATATACAGCTGTGGGGGGGCTGACATATATACAGGTGTGAGGGGGGCTGACATATATACAGGTGTGGGGGCTGACATATATACAGGTGTGGGGGGCTGACATATGTACAGGTGTGGGGGGGCTGAGATATATACAGGTGTGGGTGGGGGGCTGACATATATACAGGTGTGGGGGGCTGACATATATACAGTTGTGGGGGGGGGGTGACATATATAGAGGTGTGAGGGGGGCTGACATATATACAGGTGTGGGTGGCTGACATATATAGGGGTGTGAGGGGGCTGACATATATACAGGTGTGGGGGGCTGACATATATACAGGTGTGGGGGGCTGACATATATACAGGTGGGGGGGCTGATACAGGTGGGGGGGCTGACATATATACAGGTGTGGGGGGGCTGACATATATAGAGGTGTGAGGGGGCTGACATATATACAGGTGTGGGGGGGGGGGGGCTGACATATATACAGGTGTGAGGGAGGCTGACATATATACAGGTGTGGGGGGGACTGACATATATAGAGGTGTGAGGGGGGCTGACATATATAGGGGTCTTGGGGGGCTGACATATATACAGGTGTGGCTGGCTGACATATATAGGGGTGTGAGGGGGCTGACATATATAGGGGGTGGGGGGCTGACATATATACGGGTGTGGGGGGCTGACATATATAGGGGTGTGAGGGGGCTGACATATATACGGGTGTGGGGGGCTGACATATATAGGGGTGTGAGGGGGCTGACATATATAGGGGTGTGGGGGGGCTGACATATATACAGGTGTGGGGGGCTGACATATATACAGGTATGGGGGGCAGGCTTAAAGCTGTGTAAGGGGTCCAACATTTTCTGATGGCTGCCCTGTGTGTGGCTTATACAGATCTCAGGACACCTCACCATCACTTCATTTTACAGTGATAAATCGGCACATGCGCAGTAAGCACAGGGCATACAGTGTCTTTGTGTGTCCGGCAGAGGGCGGTGTCTCCCTCTCCTCCCTGTGTTTCCCTCTCCTCCCTGTGTTTCCCCTCTGCCTGTGTGTCTGTGTGTGTCCGGCAGGGGGCGGCATCTCCCCCTTCTCAGTGTCTGGCAGTGATTTCCCCGCCCCCTCCCCTCACAGTCACAGAGAGCCGCCCGAGCAGTGAGAGTTCCCGGGTGTCCCGTACAGTGTCGGCTCTCCTCTCCCCGCACAGTGTCCGCTCCGCTCTCCGCACAGTGTCCGGTGTGATGTCCGCTGGGTGAGCGGTGGGTCGGGATGGAGGGCTCCGCTCTGTGTCTGCTCTGCCTGGCCGCTCTTTGCTCCTCTGGCCGGACCGACTCCGACTTCTCCATCCTGGAAGAGGCGCAGCTGCTGGCCGACCACATGAAGAGACTGAGCCGGGAGGAGCTCGGGGTCACCACCATGGAGGTACGGGGGGAAGGGGACTGTGTGTACTGAGGGGGGACCCTGACTGTAGGGGGATACAGGGGGAACACTGACTGAGGGGGGACCCTGGACCCACACTGAGGGGGGGACTCTGGATACAGGGGGGGACACTGGACCCTGACTGAGGGGGGGGGGCACTGGATACAGGGGGGAACCGTGACTGAGGGGGGGGGGGCACTGGACCCACACTGAGGGGGGACACTGGATACAGGGGGGGACACTGGACCCTGACTGAGGGGGGGGGGGGCACTGGATACAGGGGGGAACCGTGACTGAGGGGGGGGGGGGCACTGGACCCACACTGAGGGGGGACTCTGGATACAGGGGGGACACTGGACCCTGATTGAGGGGGTACCATGACTGAGGGGTGGACCCTGGATACAGACAGGGGACACTGACTGAGGGGGGACTCTGGATACAGGGGGGACACTGGACCCAGACTGAGGGGGGACTGTGGATACAGGGGGGGCACTGGATACAGGGGGGACTCTGGACCCAGACTGAGGGGGGACTGTGGATACAGGGGGGGCACTGGATACAGGGGGGACTCTGGACCCAGACTGAGGGGGGACTGTGGATACAGGGGGGCACTGGATACAGGGGGGACACTGGACCCAGACTGAGGGGGGACTGTGGATACAGGGGGGGCACTGGATACAGGGGGGACTCTGGACCCAGACTGAGGGGGGACTTTGGATACAGGGGGGGACACTGGACCCTGATTGAGGGGGGGACCCTGGATACAGACGGGGGGACATTGACTGAGGGGGGACACTGACTGAGGGCGGACACTGGATACAGGGGGGACTCTGGATACAGGGGGGACACTGGACCCAGACTGAGGGGGGACTGTGGATACAGGGGGGGGGGGCACTGGATTGTAGATACAGGGGGGGCACTGGATACAGGGGGGACACTGGACCCTGACTGAGAGGGGACGATGGTATAGTGGGGTGACCTTCTCCCGGGTGGGTACAGATGGTATAGTGGGGTGACCTTCTCCCGGGTGGGTACAGATGGTATAGTGGGGTGACATTTACTCTTCAGGTTTTGTGGGGTTATTGGCTTCTATTGTACACATTGTTATGTACTTCAGAAATCTCTTGTTTGGGGGGGGGGGGGGGATGTTGGTTGTGAGGTGTGAACACGCTCAGATCTCTGTACATCCTCTGCTGTATAAGGCCCCCCCCCCATGTACATTGGGTGTTTGCCAAGGCCCCTAGAGCGGCCTAAGGCCCATAAGAAAGAGGCCCCCCCAAGAAAAATAAAAGTGCCCCCCCCCCCCCCCCAGTGGGGTGGTTTGCCCCCCCCCCACCCCCCCCCCCCCCCCCTGAGTCTCCGGCGTTTTCACATCCTGAAGATTTGGGTTATTGTTGAAGCTTCTCAGCCCAGATTTGCGTTGTCTGGATTACAATCGATGTTCTACATAAAAAATTATTATTTTTTGTTGGATACTTTTGGTTATAGTTTGAGCAAGTGTAAGCTTTTTTTTTTTTTGTGTTCTGTATATTTATTCCTTATGTGTTTTTTTTTTATATATATAAGCTTTTGTTTATAAGATCTTAAAGTGATGTTAAAGTCAATATTTCTTTAAATGAATAATCAGGTTTGTTTACCTGCCCTATGCAATGGTATTACACTGAGCGCTCCCTTCCCGTCTCTTCTAGGGCCCCCCGCTAGCGCTCTATTCTCGTGATTGTGCCCCCTCATCCCTGGACACGAGACTGTTGGATTATTATTATGAGACTGTTGGATTATTATTATGAGACTGTTGGATTATTATTATGAGACTGTTGGATTATTATTATGAGACTGTTGGATTATTATTATGAGACTGTTGGATTATTATTATGAGACTGTTGGATTATTATTATGAGACTGTTGGATTATTATTATGAGACTGTTGGGGTATTATTATGAGACTGTTGGGGTATTATTATGAGACTGTTGGGGTATTATTATGAGACTGTTGGGGTATTATTATGAGACTGTTGGGGTATTATTATGAGACTGTTGGGGTATTATTATGAGACTGTTGGGGTATTATTATGAGACTGTTGGGGTATTATTATGAGACTGTTGGGGTATTATTATGAGACTGTTGGGGTATTATTATGAGACTGTTGGGGTATTATTATGAGACTGTTGGGGTATTATTATGAGACTGTTGGGGTATTATTATGAGACTGTTGGGGTATTATTATGAGACTGTTGGGGTATTATTATGAGACTGTTGGGGTATTATTATGAGACTGTTGGATTGTTGTTGTAATAATACAGGATTTATTAGCGCCAACAGTTAACGCAGCGCTTTACAACTTGACAGTACAAATACACTTTAATACAGGAGGAATGAAAGAGATTCTGCTTCATGTTAGAAGAAACGACCAGAGACTGAAGGTTGCGCTGCCACAATGAGCACAAGGCAGTCGTCTTCTCTGTAAAAGTAAAACTGAGTCTCCCCCCCCCCCCCCCATTCAGAACCAACCGGCAGCCTTCCTGTACCCCTCCTGATCTGTGCCAGGTTTCCTCTGACTTGCCATGTTTGATCCCCACTATGTGGCTGTCAGATCAGCTCCCGGTGACTGATGGGTGGTACCGCTGGGATTATGGAGGGGCTCTTCTGTCTCCTCTCCGAAGACCCTCTTCTTCATGGCAATGCTTTTTTTGCTGTATTGGTTTTAGTTTATGGAAGATAACATTTCTACCCTTTTCTTACCATAGGTTACTTGGCTATCTTCATCTTGCTGTGTACTATATGTTTACTTTTATTACTGGATTTTCTCCTTTTTCTTGCACTGGTAATTTTTGGGCTTTATGTTGATGCGCATGTGTACAAATCGGGGTTACATAGTAGGTGAGGTTGAAAAAAGACACAAGTCTATCAAGTCCAACCTCTGTGTGTGATTATATGTCAGTATTACATTGTATATCCCTGTATGTTGCGGTCGTTCAGGTGCTTATCTAACAGTTCAGTGAAAAGGCTCCCCGCTGAGACCACCGCCTGTGGAAGGGAATTCCACATCCTTGCCGCTCTTACAGTAAAGAACCCTCTACGTAGTTTAAGGTTTAAACCTCTTTTATTTTAATTATATATGTATGTATGTATGTATGTGTATATATATATATATATAGTGTGTGTTTGTTTGGGGGTTCTAAGTAATTTTAACTTGAAACCAACAAATGTCAGAAAAGGGTTTAGTGTTTAAGTGGTTAAACTTTTTTTCACTAAAGTCTATTCCATTGACAAATTGTTACAATGTTTATACTTAAGTTCAGCTGATAAAGAATGTTGTGATTTTTGGCAGACTGCCCAGTTTTTCTCTTCCTTTCCTTTGAGGGCTCTGGCTTCAGAAGAGCAGAGAGAATTCTTTGCATAGAAAGAATCGGGAAACACTTTAGTCAAGATCGCGATAACGATTCTTGACGTTTAATTGTGCAGCTCTAATATTACAGTTTATTAGCATTTTAGGCCTCATGCACACCAGGCGTTAAAAACGCGGCTGCTAGAGGCGTTGGAAGTTTTTTTTATTTATTTCATTTTTTTTTCTGCCTCTCTATTAGCCTGTGTGTAATGCTGCGTACACGCAATCGGAATTTCGGCCAGCAAAAGACCGATGAGAGATTTTCGTCAGAAAATGTGACCGTGTCTAGGCTCCATCGGACTTTTGCTGGCCGAATTTCCGCCAGCAAAAGTTTGAGAGCATGTTGTCAATTTTTCTGACGGAAAAAGTTTCTATCGGAAATTCCGATCGTCTGTGCCAATTCAGACGCGCAAAATTCCTACGCATGCTCGGAAACAATTTGACGCATGCTCGGAAGCATTGAACTTCATTTCCTCGGCTCGTCGTAGTTTTGTACGTCACCGCGTTCTTGACGGTCGAAAGTTCAGAGAACTTTTGTGTGATCGTGTGTATGCAAGCCAAGCTTGAGCGGTATTCCGTCGGAAAAACCATCCAAGATTTTTCATACGGAAAATCCGCTCGTGTGTTCGCGGCATTAGAGGTGCACCGAATAGAAATTTTGGTGACAAAACCTGAAAATTTAATTTTTTATTTTTTTAAAAAAATATACATATTTTTATATAAAATTGTATTATATTTGACTTTTTAATTTAGTATCATGAATTTAAATGAATATGAATTTGTTGGCCATTATTGGCACCTTTTTAGCACAAGAAACGTTCAAGAAAAAAATGCATCCCTTTTAAGCCTTGTACGCACGGTCCGATATTCGGACGACCGTTTGTTCGTTTTTTTTGTGGCATGTTAGTCTCATGTCAAAACTGAAGCGTTTACTCACCATACGTAAATTCTCGTACGACAGAATTCAACTTCGGAAGTGACGTATTGAATTGTTCTTGTTGTTTGTATTCTTTTGTTTCTACGCAAGCTATGACTAAGCACCGTTAAGTGTGAAACGCGTCAACACGTCTGTCCTGTTTGTTTGCTGTGGCTTGTATATGTTGGACTTTTTACAAATAAAGGCTATATTCCGGAGTGCGGCTGTCCAGAGCTTGCTTTTTGCCTCATGCCTAGTCTTGCGATTTTTATTTATTTATTTTCGGACGGGAACCGCACTAATTATAGGAAATTCATACGTCGTGTTCACATCCGGAAAAATTTTATAGTCTGCACATCCAGCTTTTGTCGTACGAAAAATCGGAATCGGCTGTCGAAAAGCACCGTACTAACGATCCGAAAATCGGAAGATCGTTTCTTTTACTTGACATTTTCGTATCGTGCGTCTTTAGTCCCGGTTCACACTTTTGCGATGCGAGAACCAGCGCCATTCCTGTGCCGGGTTCCCGCGTCGCATCTCACTCGCAGGCAGTTCACACTGCTCTCTGCAAACTGCGGGTGTAAAGCGGAGTTCCACTGGTTTAAGAGTCAGCAAAAAAGTGTAGCTGTTGACTTTTAATAAACAGACACTCACCCACGGTCAAGCGATGCGGCCGCGCGGAGCCGCCGCTCTCCCCCCCCCTTCCTCTTCGTGGCGCCGACATTGTAAGTGTGGGCACCCGGCCGGGACAGTTTTTGGCTTCACAGCCGGGTGCGCATGCGCGAGCCGTGCGGCACTCCGTCAATGGCCAGGCAATGTTCTGGGACCTGTCACGTGTCCCAGAAGATGGGAGGGAGGGGGGCCGCCTAGATGGCTAGAAGTTGGAAATGGGACAGGAAGTCCCACTCCAAACCAGGTACCCGCCCCCCCCCCTCCCAAAAAAATGACATGCTAATTGTGGCATGTCAGGGGCGAGAAGTACTTAGAGCGTAAGTTCCACTTTTGGGTGGAACACCGCTTTAATGACACCCCCCCCCCCCAAATCGGATCGCAGTGCGAACTGTGAAATAGTGCAACGAATCAGATCGCATTGGGTATATAAACACCCATGCACCATTTTGGTGCGAATGCGATTTCAGCCATACAATTTGGCTGCATTTGCATCGCACGGGCATCACATGTGATCCGCACAGCAATGCAGTGAAGTCTGGCATCGCATTCGTATGAACCCAGCCTTAAATTATATGTGCGTCTTCACACTGGTTCCGTTGCACTTCTGTTGTGGTGTTAAAAAATCCTGCCTGCTGCATTTTTGGGCAATTTAAGAATACTGCACTAAACGCACCTCGCCATTGGAAACGCACCCCCTGTTACGTTTTTGATGCAGGTTTTTGAGTCACATGACCTGTGATGAACACCACATAAGCACAGTAAAAGCGCGGTAAAGTCGCAGCAAAATCCTGTGCATTTTTGGTGCCATTATCGGCACCTTTTTCTCTTATTGGCAAAATGTCTGTTTCGGCCTCCGAAATTTCGGTGCGTGTCTCCTGTGTGTCCTTGCGCACGTTGGCGTTTAACGACAGGAAATAAAAA
Source organism: Lithobates sylvaticus (assembly GCA_028564925.1). NCBI lineage: Eukaryota > Metazoa > Chordata > Amphibia > Anura > Ranidae > Lithobates > Lithobates sylvaticus. The sequence continues at coordinate 258,782,483 of CM053032.1, read as the reverse complement.
AACACTTGTGCGTTCAGGAGAGGAGCATTTCGGCAGAAAAAAAACGCAGCCCTCTGAAATGTATAAACGCTAGGCTCATTTAGCGCTCGAGCGTTCATTCATTTCAGTGGTTAGAATAAATTAATATTTTGGCCAATGGAATGAATGAATGCCCGAGCGCTTACCGCGCCTGGAAAATGCGACTTGAGGAGCATTTGTTTACAGGAGGAAAGGCGTTCACAAGAGTCGGGCAAACACCCCGATGGCCTAAGAAATGCTGAACTTGTGCTCAAGCATTGCACACTTCAACATGTGGGTCTTGTTGGGGGAGGGGGTCCTGACAGACTCGTCTTGGGGGGGAGGGGAGGTTACAAGGTTGCTCTATGGTGAATGTTAATTGTTGTTGTGAGGGTGTCCTGCTGGCTCGTACCTCCAGTGGTGACAGGACTCTTCAGGCTATTTAAAGTCCTGAATTGTATTGAATGGACTTTATCTGGGATGGAATGTCGGTGAGCTGCTTCTGCTGCAGATAAGTAAAGGGCTCATGCAACCTGCATCCCAAAGAAGCTGCTACTATGGCTTTTTAGATTTTTTGAGCTCTCATATTTATTTATTTCTGCATGAAGTCCATGTACATTATGGCTATTAGGAGTTTACAGGCAGAACAAACCCCCCATCAAACTTTTGTTTTTGAGAGATGCTTTTGAGGAGAAAAGACGGCTAAGTGCCCAAAAACATGTGAAAAAAGCACAAAAGATGGACATTTGAGTTGAAACAAGCTAAAGAGCACAAAAAAAGCACGAGATTTTAGGTAGAGAAATGAAAGCTCAAATGCCTGTAAGGGCCGGTTCACACCACCTTGCAGTCCAGTGTGTTTTTTCTTTTCTGCATGAGGATAGTGGGTTATATGTGCAAAGAATGGCCCCTTTCACACTGACGGACTGTTCAGGTCCGCCTGTCAGTTTTGACGGTGGACCTAGACGGTCAGCCTGTCTGTTTTGACGGTGGACCGTTTAGGTCCGCCTGTCTGTTTTGACGGCGGACCGTTTAGGTCCGCCTGTCTGTTTTGACTGCTCCCCGATGTCTCCTGGGACCTGTGTGTCTCCAGAAGACAGCAGGGGAGGAGGGGCCAGACGTGGTGTAGATGACTGCGCATACTGCTGCCATCTTTGGCCGGAAGTGGGAGCAAATACCTGGATCTGCCAAGTATGTGAGACCAGAGGGGGGTGGAATCCAGATCAGTGGAAGTTCCATTTCTGGATGGAACTCTGCTTTAGGGTGAAGAAAAAAAACATGCACTGTAAAGCATCAAAAAACGCACCAGAAACGAGTCAAAAACGCTTATGCAGAAATGCATCCAGACTGCGTTTCTATGGTGTGAACTGGTCCTAGTAAAAGCAGCTTTTTTTTTTTTTTTTTTTTGAGCTGCAGTGTGGGTGAGCCCCAAGAGGCATCCAGTCTGTGGCCTTAGGCTCGATTCACATCTATGCATGTTGCTTTTGAGCATTTCTGCAGTGCTTTTTGTGGGCTTGCCGCGTTTTTGGACACATGTTTTTACCGCGATTTTGCACTGTGCATTTTTTTTACTGTGGTTGCTTAGCAACCAGCTATATACAGTGTAGAGAAAAAAAAAACGCAAATTGCGGTAAAAACGCGGTACTTGCGTTTTGAATGCGGGTCCATTGACTTCTATTACATGGAAAACGCTGCATTTTGCATGGGAAAAAAAGTCCCCGACCCTTTCCAAAAACGCAGAGGCACAAAAATGCGTTGATGTGAACATGTCCCATAGGAACCCATGTTAAAAAAATGTCCCTGCATTTCTGCAAAAACGCATCAAATAACGCATTAATGTGAATCGAGCCTTAGATGGGACAATTGTTACAAAAACTCAATTTTGTTTTTTGAATGAAAAACCTTTTGGGAGTCCCAGGCAGTGATTGGCTGGAAATAACTTTTTTTTCTAAATGAGGCATGAATAGTATTACATCCTAAGTACATTATGTAACTATTGTGAATGGTTACAATGTCTTGTATCTATGTGAGAAATGACAGCAATCCAGGAGTCGGCTTCCAGTAAGTGGGGACTTGTGTGTGGAGATCTGGATCCTGTCTGCGGGTCTCCTATGCAGCCGCTCTCTATTTATTTGGTACTTTGTGATCCTTCAGAGAATGGCAAATGGAAGAATGTTTATTTATTTTTATTATTGTGAGAGAGATTTCCTTCATGTCTATCGCCACACTCTGGAATGTTATTGTGACAATCATAAGAATAATAACCCAGATAAAGGCTGTTGTCAAACCATTCCATATGAATGTGTGTGGGTGGAATATTATTTAATTTTATTTATTTTAGGTAATTTATGCAGCACTTTACATATACATTCACATCGGTCCCTACACTCAAGGAGCTTACAATCTAAGGTCCCTTTCACACTGGGGCGGGAGCCGCGGCGGCGGTAAAGCAACGCTATATTTAGCGCTGCTTTACCATCGTTTTAGCCGTGGTACTCGGCCACTCGCGGGGCGGTTTTACCCCCCGCGAGCGGCCGAAAAAGGGTTAAAATCCCCCGCAAAGCGCTGCTACGCTACGCTACGATACGGCTGTATTGCTGCGGTATCCCATTGAAATCAGTGGGTAGGAGCGGTATAGGATCAGTGAATACACCGCTCCAAAGATGCTGCTAGCAGGACTTTTTTTACCGTCCTGCTAGCGCACCGCTCCAGTGTGAAAGCCCGCCGGCTTTCACACTGGAGTGAATGGGGCCGTTTTTTTTTCAGGCGGTGTACAGGCGCTATTTTTAGCGCTGTACCGCCTGAAAAACCGCCCCAGTGTGAAACTCGCATAAAAGGGACGTCAATTCTGTTTGGGTGCAGCGTTGTAGGACCGCGCAATTGTCAGTTAAAGCGACGCAGTGCCGAATCGTTGAGCAGCCCAATCTTCCGGGGCTGAAGTGGTTAAGCAAAACGCTTTGATATTCGGTTGTTTTTTTTTTTCACAGATCATAATCAATTATTACCACAGTGAGCCCAAGTCATGTGAAAACATTTCTTGCGCTCATCTGATTTGCAATAGTTCATCCAAATGATGAAAGGTAATTGGCGCCGGTATCCTATGTAAGATCACCTCGGAGCTGGCGGAGGTCGGGTCCAACATGGATAACCCATACAGGTTGCATTTGGTGGGGTTCAGATGGAATGACTATTTTGGGCAGCTCTTGTCTGCAAGAGTAATGAAATATTCAGTTTCTTTTTTCTTTTCCCCTCTATTTTATCTCCAGCACATCCGCACAGAGCCATAGAAGGGATTTACAGATCAATGGCATGCGCTGCAGCTCGGGGTTGTTGGGGGGGAGAGAGAGAAGAATGAAAACCGTCAGAAAATCCCATTTTGCATTCTGGTCTGTAGATTTCTGCAAGGACCTTTTTTTCTTTTTATGTGTTGCACTTCTAAAATAGTCCGTGTTCTAATATTGCATTCCCTCTTCTGCTGTGTGTAAAGCGCCGCTTTGTTTTCTTTTCGGTCTGCGGTGACCATTTTGGATGCTCTTAAGGGAAATCTATACCCTAAAAATATCCCTTTCATTTGTTGAAGTTCACTAATTAGATTACAGACAAGAACTCCAGTCCAGATTCCTGTCGCGGTAGTCGGTAAACGAATGGCGTTCGCATCCATTTTGCGTCATTATCTGCGGTGTTGTGCAGAGCCCCTGACGCCGCGCCGCCTTCCGCTGTGCCGCTGCCCATTTTTTTGAAGTAGAAGGAAAGGCGAAACTATAAAAAAAACAAAAAACTTTTAGGTGTTAAACTAAAGGAAAAATCTGCACTTGTGGTTAAATTAAAGTGATTGTAAAGGTTCATTTATTTTTTTATTTATTATTAAATAACAAACATGTTATACTTACCTGCTCTATACAAGGGTTTTTGCACAGAGTGGCCCCAATTCTCTTTTTCTGGGGTCCCCCTGGCCCCTCCTATTCATTGGGTGCCCCCACGGAGAGCCGCTTTCCGTGGGGGCACCCATGTGGCCGCAGACAGCAGGACTCGGCCCTGACCCCGGGTTACTGGATTTGATTGACAGCAGCGGGAGCCAATGGCTCCCGCTGCTATCAATCTATCCAATGAGGACCCGAGACAGCGGCTGGAGCTGCTGGGTTGGTCGCAGGAATGATCGGATTCAGATAAGAAAAAGGGGGGCCCTGGGGGCACCTGCAGCACAAAGTTTTACACCTTAATGCATAGATTGCATTAAAGGGGTTGTAAAGGTTCGTTTTTTATTTTCTGAATGGGTTCCTTCAAGCTAGTGCATTGTTGGTTCACTGACCTTTTCCTTCGATTTCCCTTCTAAATGTTTTTTTTTCTTTGTCTGAATTTCTCACTTCCTGTTCCTCCTCGGTAAGCTGTTCTGACTGACTGACTAAACACCGCTCAGATGATTGGTGTGAAGTTTACCGAGGAGAAACAGGAAGTGAGAAATTCAGACAAAGAAAAAAAACATTTAGAAGGGAAATCGAAGGAAAAGGTAAGTGAACCAACAATGCACTAGCTTAATGGAACCTATTTAGAAAATAAAAAAACAAAACAACCCCTTTAAGGTGAAAAACCTTGAGACGTTACAACTCCTTTTAACAATGCTGCTGGACACTATACCTTTGATACCAGGCTCGCCTATTATCATCCAAAACAGTGCAGCACTTCTACACTATATTGCCAAAAGTATTGGAGTAGAGGAGAGCCCATCGGCGGCTCTCCTGACGGGGGGGGGTCTGATTGTTTATCAGCACCCCCCCCTCGGATCCCGCACTAGACCACCAGGGAAGTGGGCAACATGTGGATGGCCAGGTATGTACCCCATGGCCATCCATATGTACAAATGATGCCCAATCTGTGCCATTCAGTGCCCACAAATGGGCACTGACTGGCACCATGTACCAAAACAAAAATAATGATCCCCAGCAGTGCCAACCCATGTCACCCATCAGTGCCACCTATCAGTGCCCATCATCAGTGTCTGTCAGTACCACCTAATTGGTGCCCATCAGTGCCACCTTATCAGTGCAGCCATATCAGTGCCCATCATTGAAGAAGAAAACGTCTTTATTTACAAAAAAATTTAACAAACCAAAGAAAAACTTTTTTTTTTTTTTTTATTTTTTTTTTAATTTCAGTCTTTTTTTATTTGTTGCGCAAAAAATAAAAATTGCAGAGATGATCAAATACCACCAAAATAAAGCTCTATTTGTGGGAACAAAATCATAAAAAAAATTTGTTTGGGTGCAGTGTTGTATGACCGCGCAATTTTTCTTTCAAATTGCAACAGTGCTGAAAGCTGAAAATTTGGCCTGGGCGGGAAGTGCCCGGTATTGAAATGGTTAAGGTGGTAATAAAATTCACTTGGTGCCTTATGTGCGTTTAAAAATTAGCCTCGGAACCCGTGTAATTCATATGTGTTCGGAGTTTAAAGGGATGAGGTGGCAACTCTGTGTACCCTAATTTTAGCTCCATGGTCGACCCTCCATGTTGCATAGAGCAGTGTTTCTCAACTCCAGTCCTCAAGGCGCCCCAACAGGTCATGTTTTCAGGATTTCCCTCAGATGAAACAGCTGTGGTAATTACTAAAGGCAGTGAAACTGATCAAATCACCTGTGCAAAATAATGGAAAGCCTGAAAACATGACCTGTTGGGGCGCCTTGAGGACTGGAGTTGAGAAACATTGGCATAGAGGATCTGGAGCTTGTGTGGTCATGTGACTGCCTAAAGCAGTGTTTTTCAACTCCAGTCCTCCGAGGCGCCCCCAACAGGTCATGTTTTCAGGATTTCCCTCAGATGAAACAGCCGTGGTAATTACTAAGGCAGTAAAACTGTTCATATCACCTGATGCAAAATAATGGAGGGTCCGGAAAGCATGACCTGTTGGGGGCGCCTTGAAGACTGGAGTTGAGAAACACTGATATAAAGTAACAATTCCTATTTATATTGCAATTTTATAAAAAAAAAAATATTCAGGGTGAAGGGGGGCAACATTTAACAGTTGGCTTTTCATTTCTTTCCTTCTAGCCTTTGCTATTTTTTATTTATTTTTTTCCTTTTTAGCTAATTTGTTTTAGCAGTTCCCTATTTTCATTTATTTATAGGCTCCGACAAAAGGCAAAACTTGAAAGAAGGGTATAAAACTTGAGTCAATTAAGTTTTAAAAGCTTTGGAGATTAGCCGGCGTGCATTTCTATGTGGTCAGCAGGGTGCTGCCCCTAAATAACCTTTTTATCTTTTAAAAGCGGTCAGGCTGAGCACCTTTTTCCCTTTCACCCTCCTTGTGTCTGCTGACCCCCTGCAGTGAGGGCTTTATTATCCAAACAAGATATTCCCCCGGCCTTGCCTGTTGGGCGGCTGTGCCGCTTCCCTGTGTGACCTGCTTGAAATATTAATCTTGTGCAGGCTGCGTGTAATGTGAGATTGTGGTGAGGCTACAACATGCTGGGAATGTTTGCGTCGTCAGGCAGACTATAGTGCAATCATTTTGGCTGTGTAAATAGAAATTATTGCCGGCTTTACTTCAATTTTATCTATATAGGCATTTGTAAAGCTGGGTACACACAGCAGCAAGCGCCTGGCGTTTAATACGTGTTGTACAGCTGCTGTCAAACGGGCATGCGGGAAAACCAGCCAATGGCTGCAAACGCTGATCAGTGTGCTCAGAATACAATTGCACAGCGAGGGGAGATCGCCGCACTAAGAACGCTCTTCTCTTCTATTTTTAATCAGCCCACTGTGTGTGTGTGTGTGTATACCCAGCTTAAAGCGGGACTGTACTGAAAAAAAAAAATTTAAAAGCCAGCAGCTACAAATACTGCAGCTGCTGACTTTTAAAAAAATGGACACTTACCTGTCCCTGGGTCCAGCGATGTCGGCAGCAGAGGCAGATCGCTCGCTCGGCTCTCTGCTGTAGCCGGCGCCATTCTCGGTGAGGGAATCAGGAAGTGGCTTCACTTCCCGATTCCCTACTGCGCATGCGCGAGTCGCGCGGCGCAATGAGAATCTTCAGCGCTGTCTGCCGGGACACGTGTGTGTGTGTCCCAGCAGACAGCGCGCCGGGACAGGAACTTGCGTAAACTCCCACGGGAGTTTATGCCGGAAGTGGGTGCAGATACCTGTCTTAGACAGGTATCTGCACCCCTCCCCCCCCCTCCCCCCTGAAAGGTGCCAAATGTGACACCGGAGGGGAGGAGGGTTCCGAAAAGCGGAAGTTCCACTTTAGGGTGGAATCCCGCTTTAAGGCCCCTTTCACACAGGCCTTCCATTTGTTTCATCAGTTCAGTCCGTTTTTCTTTGAAAAAACGTGATCAGTTTACATCAGTTTTTTACATCAGTTCTTTACATCCACTTAACCACCTGAATTCACGTGATTAAAAAATAATTTTAGTCCTGAAGATTACTTAAAACCCCAAACCACTATATATTTTCTGAAAACAGACTAAGGCCCCTTTCACACGGGCAGTCCGTTCAGGTCCGCCTGTCAGTTTTTTAGGCGGACCTGAACGGATGCTCCATAGACCTCTATGGAGGGACATGTCCGCTGACATCCGACCTGCTCCGAAAAAGTGTGACGGAGGAAAACCCTATTTTTCCATCCGTCATCGGATCGGGTGACGACGGACTCTACGGTCCGTCGTCCTCCAATCCCCCATAGGGGAAAGCGGCTCTCTGACAGGTTCGTCCGTCCCTGCACAGTGTGCAGAGAGACAGACCTGTCATCTTCCTACTCAGCGGGGGATCGATGGAGCGGGAGATCGCTCTGTTGATCTCTGCTGAGCCAGCAGATGACAGGTCCCTTTCTGCTCGCTGAGCGGGGAGGGGCTTGTCGAGCGCCGCTGCTTGCTTATGGAGAGATCGAAGAGATCGGATGAAAACAGACAGCATGTCTGTTTTTCATCAGATCTCATCCGATCTGCCAGCGGCGGATCCGGACGTAGGGTCATCCGTCTGCTTTTGGCGGATCGGACCGGGTCGGATGTCAGCGGACATGTTACCGCTGACATCCGTCGCTCCATAGACTAGCATGGAGCGCCCGTTCAGGTCCACCGTCAAAACTGACAGGCGGATCTGAACGGTCAGTCAGTGTGAAAGGGGCCTAATACAGCCCACTTCCAGCCCACTTCCTGTTTCTTGTCTGGTCATTAGCCTAGACATCATGTGTCTCTCTGTCTCTCTGTCTCTCTGTCTCTCTGTCTCTCTGTCTCTCTGTCTCTCTGTCTCTCTGTCTCTCTGTCTCTCTGTCTCTCTGTCTCTCTGTCTCTCTGTCTCTCTGTCTCTCTGTCTCTCCTGAGAGTTTGACAGGAAGGGAGAGGGAATGAGAGCTGGAGGTGTGCCTCTGTGTGTCTGTGTAAATCCAGGAAGTAAACAGGCAGCAGCTTCAGCTGCCCACAGTTAAAATGGCTGCAGCCAGACTCGGTGGAGGGAGATTTCTGCAGCATATTTGGCAAGTACGGAATCGCAGTATATATAAAATAATATGCAAAGTGGTTGGAGGGAAGCTTCAGAGTGGCAAAGTAATTGTAATAAAAACAGCTTTGCCCCCCCCCCCCCAACCACTTTACATATGTTAAAAAATGGCCTGGTCATGAAAGGGGATATAATCTTCCAGAGGTTGTGGTTAAATGAGCTTAGCTTGCACCATTGTGGTGCTTTCTTGTGTGTTTTAAAAAAATAAAGTGCATTTTTTAGCACCACAAACGCATGTAAATGCGACTCTTAAAAAAAAAAAAAAAAAAAAAAAATGTAATGATGTAAAAAAAAATGCACTACGAATGTATTGCAAATGCAAGTAAACTTGCAAAACAAAGACTGGACTGCAGACGTACAGAGAATGATGTTTTGCTGGACTACATTATCTAGGCCTTGGCTGGTTTGTATTGGAATCTCTCTGTATTCTATTCGTTTTGTGCTACTAACTTGTTACTTGAGGAATTTATTTCAGCCGTGAAAAGTGCGACACTTCCAGAGTATTTTCTGGGTGAGGTCCGCCCTTTGCCGCTTAATGGTAATAAAAATGCATGTGCACAAGGCATTGTCTGGCAGGCAGTGAGATGAAGGCATCTTTCTGTTTTATGGTGGGAAGGTAAAGTTCATGTATTTGTTTACTTTGCTTCTCTCATAAAAGTGTAACTTTCTGCTGCTTTCACGTTGCAGCTGTTTTGTGGATTGCTCCGGTGTTCAGCTGGTTCTAGGAGCTTGTGATATCCCGGAGGATTTTGCTGGTGATCACTTTTTTTATAAGGCGGTGCCCTTCTGAGCATCAGTGATCGCTACCTGTCTTTGGAAGTTTTCAGTACAGCTCACAGTTTGCACGCAAAACACCCCCCCCCCACCCTACCTACGGGGGCACTTGAAAAAAATCTGATGTGAAGATGCTGGTGAGGGACCATTGGAGCAATAGGAGGGTATTTCTTGCCTTTTGTTCCCCTTTAGGGGGGATGTACATAGTAGGTGAGGTTGAAAAAAGACTCAAGTCCAACCTATGTGTGTGATTTATATGTCAGTATTACATTGTATATCCCTGTATGTTGCGGTCGTTCAGGTGCTTATCTAATAGTTTCATGAAACTATCGATGCCCCCCGCTGAGACCACCGCCTGTGGAAGGGAATTGCACATCCTTGCCGCTCTAAGGCCCCTTTCACACTGGGGCGTTTTTCAGGCGGCTAAAAATAGCGCCTGTACACCGCCTGAAAAAACCTTGCACACTGGAGCGGTGCGCTAGCAGGACGGTCAAAGTCCTGCTAGAAGCATCTTTGGAGCGGTATAGGAGCCGTGTATTCACCGCTCCTATACCGCTCCTTCCCATTGATTTGAATGGGACACCGCGGCAATACCGCCGCAAAGCGCCGATACGGCGGCGCTCTGCGGGGGTCTTTAACCCTTTTTCGGCCGCTCGCAGTGGGGTAAAACCGCACCGCGAGCGCCCGAATACCGCGGCTAAAACGACGGTAAAGCAGCGCTAAATATAGCACTGCTTTACCGTCACCGCGGCTCCCGCCCCAGTGTGAAAGGGGCCTTACAGTAAAGAACCCTCTACGTAGTTTAAGGTTAAACCTCTTTTCTTCTAATTTTAATGAGTCGCCACGAGTCTTGTTAAACTCCCTTCTGTGAAAAAGTTTTCTCCCTATTGTGGGGTCACCAGTACAGTATTTGTATATTGAAATCATATCCCCTCTCAAGCGTCTCTTCTCCAGAGAGAATAAGTTCAGTGCTCACAACCTTTCCTCATAACTAATATTCTCCAGACACTTTATTAGCTTTGTTGCTCTTCTTTGTACTCGCTCCATTTCCAGTACATCCTTCCTGAGGACTGGTGCCCAGAACTGGACAGCATACTCCAGGTGCGGCCGGACCAGAGTCTTGTAGAGCGGGAGAATTATCGTTTTATCTCTGGAGTTGATCCCCTTTTTAATACATGCCAATATTATGTTTGCTTTGCTTGCAGCAGCTTGGCATTGCTGAGCCTATCATCTACTAGGTCCCCCAGGTCCTTTTCCATCCTAGATTCCCCCAGAGGTCCCCCCCCCCCAGTTTATAGTTTGCATTCAGATTTTTGCCACCCAAATGCATTATTTGCAAATCGCATGCAATGTCCGTGCGATGCGAATTCAGCCATACAGACAGTATGGCTGAATTTGCATCTCATTCGGACCAAACTCGCACAGGACACTTTTTTTTTTTTTTTTTTTTTGGTTCGCAGCAGTATCGGATCGCATAGGTGTTCACACCCGTGCAATCCGATTTAAGTCAGCAGCTACAAATGCTATAGCTGCTAACTTTTTTTTTTTTTTTTTAATATAAGGACACTTGCCTGTCCAGGGATCATGTGATGCCGACACCCCAACCCATTCGTCAATTGTTTTTTTTCCCGTCAATTGCATTTGGGTGCAGGAGCCGGTGTTCTGTCAAAAAATGTCCGCCTATCGAATAGTGTCCGGGCCTTACTGCGCAGCGCTTGTGCAGTACGGAGAACAAGAAGATTCGGAAAATCTCCGAAGATGAACGGCGCCTGCGCCGTGAGTCGAGGTGCAAGCCCCACCATCCAAGTGGACATAGGGCTTGCACAAAGTTAGAGGGCCCCTCGTGGGCTCGCTGCGCTCGCCACGCTTCGGGGCACGGCCACGCTGTGCTCGGCTCTTTTTTATTCCAACTCTATGTCCACTTGGATGGTGGGGCTTGAACCTGGACTCACAGCGGAGGCGCCGTTCATCTTCGGATGTTTTCGGAATCTGCTTGTGAGTACACAGCGGACAGTATCCAATGGGGGGACACTATCTGACAGGAGATCGGCATCTGTAGTAAGGGAAACAGGAAGTGAAGTCTTGCAGCTTCACAGCCTGTTTTTTACTGCGCATGCGCAAGTCACGCTGCGCCCTCTCAATGGTCCCGTCGTCTTCTTGGAAATTATGTAGATCACCATGCAGGGATCTTACCTGGAAGTGGCAACTGGTACCTGTCATAACCAGGTACCCCCCCCCCCCCCTAAAGTGCCATATGTGGCAGTGGAGGGGGGAGAGGGTCTAAACAAGCAGAGCTTCCCCTTTTTGGGTGAAGCTCCGCTTTAAGATACAAATCAGATTTTGAGCGTCCCCTGCAACAAAAATTATTAAATTTTTGGTGAGAGAAATCACGTCTAAAGGGATGCAGACTCTGCTACTTTCCTCATTAGAGCCCTGCAGGGGCAGCAGCTGATTATAAAACCGCTCCCATTCACATTGCACAGGGGCACAGACAAACTGCTATTTCTTCAGAATAACAAAAGGTAGGAATCCGCAACAAAGTTTGTTTATATTCTTGCAATGTACATTTATCACTCAGAGGGGAAAGTTTTTTTTTTTTTTTTTTTTTTCTTTTCCCTGCAACAAAAGTGGAGTTACTCTTTAACCACTTGCCGACCGGCGCACGATGATACACGTCGGCAGAATGGCATGTACAGGCTGGAGGGCGTACATATAAGTCCCTCCTTTAAGCCTGTCTGTGCCATCTGGAGCGTGCCGGGAGTGGCGCGCTCCCGCGCCAGTCGGGAACCCCGTGAGTCTGGTCGCGGTCCCCGTGGGGACCCCCGCGATCGTCTCACGGGAAGGCTGAACGGGGAGATGCCGAGATAAACAGCATCTCCCCGTTCTGCCTAGCAACTAGTGACGCCGATCTCTGCTCCCTGTGATTGGAGCAGAGATCAGCATTCACTAGCTGACAGCCACGCCCCCCCACAGTAAGAAACACACCCCTAGGCATACTTAACCCCTACACTGTCACCCCCTGGTTAACCCCTTCCCTGCCAGTGTCATTTATACAGGAATCAATGCATTTAAATAGCATTGATTGCTGTATAAATGACAATGGTCCCAAAAATGTGTCAAAAATGTCCGATGTGTCCGCCATAATGTTGCAGTCACAAAAAAAATTGCAGATCGCCGCCATTACTAATAAAAAAATAATTATTAATAAAAATGCTATAAAACTATCCCCTATCTTGTAAACGCTATAACTTCTGCGCAAACCGATCAATTTTTTTTTTACCAATAATATGTAGAAGAATACGTATCGGCCTAAAAACTGAGGAAAAAAAGTTTTTTTATATATTTTTTGGGGATATTTATTATAGCAAAAAGTAAAAAATATTGCATTTTTTTCAAAATTGTCGCTCTATTTTTGTTTATAGTGCAAAAAATAAAAACCGCAGGGGCGATCAAATGCCACCAAAAGAACGCTCTATTTGTAGGAAAAAAAGGACGTCAATTTTGTTTGGGAGCCACGTCGCACGACCGCGCAATTGTCAGTTAAAGCGACGCAGTGCCGAATCGCAAAAAGGGGCCTGGTCCTTTGGCTGCCAATTGGTCCGGGGCTGAAAGTGGTTTTAAGAGCTGCATTTAGCAATGATGGGAAACTTTCTGGTGGACAGACATGCTGCGATCTCCTGGATTCTGGTATCTGCACTATTTATAGAAAATAAAATACAATAATGCTGAAAAAAAAAGAACCTTTCATACAGGTGGATTGTGACCATTTACAGACGTGTGTGGGTGTTTTTTTATTTTCTGTGAAGGTGCAAAGAAAACCCTTCTGTGGTTATTTTTTTTCTTTTTTCTTTTTTTTCAAAGTGGTTTAAAAATAAACAGTGAACAAAAACCCAGCAGGAGAATTAGAGGAGCGGGCCTTTGATCTGGTTCCTGGCACAAGTACAGGAGGTGGTTTAGGCAGCCCTGAGCAGAATCCCAGAGGACAGAAATGTTCCCTCCCAGGCCGGCAGTAACTCCATGCCTGCTGTATAGTGTTCAAACAGGATATAGCGACAGTAAAGAACCTCCAGGGTTGTAGAGGAGCGATGGAGGCCGCAGTCTGTATGTAGACATGGGTACATATTCTCATATGACCTGAAAGATTTCAAAGCAGAATTATGGTGTGGGTATAAAACAAACATGTTTGGATCTCTGGCGCTGAGCCTTCGGTCACACCGAGCGCGGCTCTGAAATCGTGTGACTTCACTTGAAGCCGCATGTCAGTGCAACTCGGAAGACATCTGTGTGACTTCATGCACCGATGTCTATGCAAGCCGCACCTAAACTTTCAAAAAGTAGTGGAAGAACTACATTCAGAATCGGTGCAGTCGGAGTTGCACCGATTTGACCGCTTCCTTTGCGGACAATAGGGTGCGACTTGTCATGCGGTTTGAAACAATCAAATTGCATGACAATTCGCACCAGTGTGACCGAGGGGGGGGGGGGGGGGGGGGGTTTAAATGTTTTATAAAGGCAAAACTTTTTTTGTAGTTATTTTAAAGTGGTTGTAAACCCCCCCCCCCAAAAAAAAAAAAAAAAAAAACCCTGTAAGACAAAGGCATAATGAGCTAGTATGCATCACATACTAGCTCATTATGAAATACTTACCTTATATTGAAGTTGTTGCAGCGGTCCCCGCACACCGATGTGACCGGCGACATCTCTCCCGGAGTTATTTCCGGGTTCGCGGGCTCCGACGCTGTGATTGGCTGGAGCCGCGGTCACGTCACTAGAGCTGCCGGGGACGGCTGCTGATGAAACGGCAGGAGTGGCCGGTGCAGGTTTAGGAGATATTTACAATACCTACAGATAATCCGCCTTATAGGGCTTACCTGTAGGTACAAGTGGTGTAACAGAATTTACAACCACTTTGCCAGGTTTGCTTTTATCGACCGATCCCTATCTTCAGGTTTGCTTTTATCGACCGATCCCCATCTTCAGGTTTGCCTTTATCGACCGATCCCCCCCATCTTCAGGTTTGCCTTTATCGACCGATCCCCCCCATCTTCAAGTTTGCCTTTATCGACCGATCCCCCCCATCTTCAGGTTTGCCTTTATCGACCGATCCCCCCCATCTTCAGAATTTCCATCAGAAAAATCTTGGATGGTTTTTCTGACAAAATTCTGCTCAAGCTTGTCTTGCATACACACGGTCACACAAAAGTTCTCGGAACTTTCGACCGTCAATAACGCCGTGACGTACAACACTACGACGAGCCGAGAAAATTAAGTTCAATGCTTCCGCGCATGCGTTGAATTGTTTCCGAGCATGTGTCGGAATTGCCACAGACTATCAGAATTTCCGATTTGGAACTTTTTCCGTCGGAAAAATAGAGAACCTGCTCTCAATCTTTTGCTGGCAGAAATTCCGCCAGCAAAAGATAGAGCGTACACACGGTCGGAATTTCCGACGAAAAGCTCACATCAGACTTTTGCTGGTGGAAATTCCGCTCGTGTGTACGGGGCATAAGAGAAATTCCCAGAACATGGCCTGTTGGAGGTACTTGAGGACCGAGGTTGAAAACCACAACATTTTCAAATTTTTTATTTTTTTTTGTCTTTTTTTTTTTTTCCGTTATTAAGCAAAAAATAAAAAAACCCAGTGGTGATTAAATACCACCAAAGGAAAGATCTATTTTGTGTAAAAAATAAATAAAAGTATAAAAATATCATATGGGTACAGTGTTGCATGACGGCGTAATTGCCATTCAAAGTGTGACAGCGATGTGGCCTGGGCAGGAACGGGGTAAAAGTGCCCCTGTAGGCAACTGGTTAAAAGTATCCTTGGATTCATTTTTAAATTTTCTCTCTTTATGCAATCCTTCTTCTCTTTCTGGATCTTTGAAGAATACGACTGGTTCACTTTAAGCGCAGAAGTAAAAAAAAAAATTGATCAAAGCAAAAAGGAGACGGTTGCAGGAATGAGACGGTAAACATACAATACAAGTTGATCCGGTATTTAAAAGCCAAGTGTAACATTCACAAGTATATGTAAAAGTTCCATAACAGACATAAGTCGGCGTGTGTGAAATGGCCAATCCATTGTTTTCAAAGGGGAACATCAATCTTGTTAGACGGACAAATTCCCTGTGCTGTCTTTGACAGGCATGAGGTGAATGGGGGGTAAAGACTCCCCCCCCCCCCCCCCCCCTTTCCATGGTCACAGCTTTGTGTCAAATACTTCCAGACTTTACAAGTATGTGAAACTTTTGCTTTGTATACGATGTGTGAATGTTATTTTTGAAATTGGCCTTTCAATCCGATCTTTGATGGGCACATGCCTTCCCAAGAAGACCTTTGCTTGTCCTTTATGGCAGTGTCTGTCTGCTGGTGCAACTCGCCCCCCCCCCCCCCCCACAAAATTAAAGGGAATCGCATGTGCTAAACAGCTAGATCAGAAAGTAAAAGCTACAGACATTACACATTGTTGGGCACACAGTTAACCCCTTGATGGCCCCTAGATGTTAACCCCTTCTCAGCCAGTGTCATTAGTACAGTGTTATCACTGTATTAGTGTCACTAGCGATGTCGGTGACCCTCCCAGATGGTGTCTGTTAGTGCCAGATTGTCCGCCACCCTATCACAGTCCCACTTTAATTTTCTGATCACCACCATTGCAGTATAGAGTTTATATCTGCGTAAATTCCAGTGTGTGTGTGTGTGTGTGTGTGTGTGTGTGTGTGTATGTGTATATATATATATATATATATATATATATATATATATATATATATATATATATATATATATATATATATATATATATATATATATATATATATATAAATAATAAAAGGGGGTAGTGTATACTGAAAAGGCCTATTATACACTGCTCAGCGCCTGATGCGATATATACAGTATCTGATACAACTAGACAATGTTAAATCAATAAATATATATAATAACAGCAGCTGTTCAAAATGGAAAAATGTGTAAAACAAGAGAGTAGTATAAAATTCAACAGTGTAGCTTTCTGAGAAATAAAATATCTTTTTAGCACTGTTTTTAGTATTTTATTTCTCAGAAAGCTACACTGTTGAATTTTATACTACTCTCTTGTTTTATTTATATATATATATTATAACTTTCCCAGTTAGTCAATTAATATACCGTATATACTCGAGTATAAGCCTAGTTTTTAAGCACATTTTTTTTGTGCTGAAAGTGCCCCCCCTCGGCTTATACTCGAGTCCAGCACTTTTCTGCAGCAGAGAATGACATTTTCCGACCTGATTTGGGGCCTCATATCTCAGGGTCACTTGGTCTATCTTTGGATATGTTGTATTGCTAGGTCCACTGGGTTTGCATACCAAATTTGGAGTTCGTAGCACCAAGTGGCCCTGAGATACGGGGCCCCAAATTTGGGTCGGAAAATGTCATTCTCTGCTGCAGAAAAGTGCTTGACATTTCCCGAACCGACTTTGGGGGCCCATATCTCGGGGCCACTTGGTGCTAGGAACCACAAACTCAGTGGAACTAGCACTCCAACATATTCAAAGATGGGGTTCCTAGCACTAAGTGGCCCCGAGATATGGGGCCCCCAAAGTCGGTCAACTGTGTCCATCTGCAGCAATGTCATTTCGGGACCCTTTGGGTCCAGGGACCCCAAATTTTGGCTGCAGCTAGGGGGCATATAGGAACTACCAAGTTTGAAGTTTGGGGGACCTATGTCTGCAAATGGGCACAGTGAGGCTACAAATGGGCACAGTGAGGCTGCAAATGGGCATTGTTGACCCTCTTTTCCACTTGCAGTAGCTGCACATTTCTCACTCTAGGCTTATACTCGAGTCAATAGGTTTTCCCAGTTTTTTGTGGTAAAATTAGGTGCCTCGGCTTATACTCGAGTATATATGGTACACGTATTGGGATTTTTTTTATTTTTTTTTGTAGCGGAAAACATTTTTGCCCCATTTTTTTGGAAGAAATTTGATTTGTATTGGATTCGTTTTATAACAAAGTAGAAACTGACATTTTTTATTTTTTTTCCCAACATTTTCAGTTTTTTTATTTTTCATTTACATTATAAAAAATGCAGTGGGGATAAAAAATACCAACAAAAAGATCTTTTTGTGTGAAAAATATGAGATAAATTAAATTTGTGTACAGTGTTGCACGACCGCACAATTGACAGTTAAAGTAGCACAGTGCTGAATGGCAAAAAAAATTAAAATGCCCTGGTCATGCAAGGGGGTAAAACCTTCTGGCGTTCAAGTGTATAAGGTAATAATTTATTGCTATGGACAAGTTTTTTTTATTTTTTTATTAATACATGGTTACATAGTAGGTGAGGTTGAAAAAAAGACACAAGTCTTACAATGATATGTACCATTTGCCACAATCATAATTGTTATGTTCTCTTTTGATAAATTAAAACATTTATGGATAAAAAAAAAGAAAAAAGAAGACACAAGTCCATCAAGTCCAACCTATGTGTGTGATTATATGTCAGTATTACATTGTATATCCCTGTATGTTGCGGTCGTTCAGGTGCTTATCTAATAGTTTCTTGAAACTATCAATGCCCCCCGCTGAGACCACCGCCTGTGGAAGGGAATTCCACATCCTTGCCGCTCTAAGGCCCCTTTCACACTGGGGCGGGGAGCCGCGGTGACGGTAAAGCAGCGATATATTTAGCGCTGCTTTACCGTCGTTTTAACCGCGGTATTCGGCCGCTCGCGGTGCGGGTTTTAACCCCGCGAGCGGCCGAAAAGGGGTTAAACACCCCCCGCAGAGCGCCGCCGTAGCGGCGGTATTACCGCGGTTTCACCGCGGTGTCCCATTCTATTCAATGGGAAGGAGCGGTATAGGAGCAGTGAACACACCGCTCCTATCCCGCTCCAAAGATGCTGCTAGCAGGACTTTTTTTTGTCATCCTGCTAGCGCACCGCTCCAGTGTGAAAGCCCGCCGCCTTTCACACTGGAGTTAAAGGGGCTGGATTTTTTCATGCGGTGAACAGGCGCTATTTTTAGCGCTGTACCGCATGAAAAACGCCTAGGTGTGAAAGGGGCCTTATAGTAAAGAACCCTCTACACAGTTTAAGGTTAAACCTCTTTTCTTCTAATTTTAATGAGTGGCCACGAGTCTTGTTAAACTCCCTTCTGCAAAAAAGTTGTATCCCTATTGTGGGGTCACCAGTCCGGTGTTTATATATTGAAATCATATCCCCTCTCCAGCGTCTCTTCTCCAGAGAGAATAAGTTCAGTGCTCACAACCTTTCCTCATAACTAATATCCTCCAGACCCTTTATTATCTTTGTTGCCCTTCTTTGTACTCGCTCCATTTCCAGTACATCCTTCCTGAGGACTGGTGCCCAGAACTGGACAGCATACTCCAGGTGCGGCCGGACCAGAGTCTTGTAGAGCGGGAGAATTATCGTTTTATCTCTGGAATTAATTCTGTTATTTTTATTTTTTATATATAAATTCTTTATTTTCTTTCACAAAAGTAACAAGACATTTTCACCAATACATCAATACACACCACCTTAGTGACTCCTATTTGGTTGTAGAATTAATTCTGTTTTTAATGCCAATATTCTGTTTGCTTTGTTAGCAGCAGCTTGGCATTGCATGGTACAAAAATAATCGCAATAAGTGTATATTGGTTTGTGGGAAAGTTGTAGCATCTACAAACTCTTTTTATGTATGTGTGTGTGTGTGTGTGTGTGTGTGTGTGTATATATGTATATATAATATATATATATATATATATATATATATATATATATATATATATATATATATATATATATATATATATTATGTGTGTGTATATATAATAGGAATTTATGCATCTATAGATTATATACTGTAATTGTGTTTTTTTTTTTTTTTTTTTTTTTTTTTTTACCGGTTTCAGCTAGAAATGTAACTCGGCAGCGGCATGTCTTCAGGCTCTTTCTCTTGTTGCGAGCGGCAACCTTGTATTAATAATCCAGTAAAAATTCATGATTCTGAGTTGTCTTCGGTGTTACATGAACGTCTGCTGGTCCAAGCACAACAATCTCTTGAGGGACGCTATGAAAGCAAATGACTGTTGCCATTTTTTTTATTTTTTCATTTAATTCCACTTGGACGTTTTCAGTTTCATATAACAAGAGGAGGGAGAGAAAAAAAAAAAAGAAAAAATTGAATTCGGTCCAAGTGGAAAGGCAGTTCAAACGAGCGCGCTGAGGAGAGCGAATTTGAATTTTTAATTAGGCTTTGAGTTGTGTCTTCAAAGCGTGAGACATCATTAGTGATGTAAGCTTGACTGCATTAGCCGAGACTGACATTTCACTTCAAACGCTGGCGTGCAGCTGTCCTGTGCAGATAAAAGTCGCACTAGTGCGGCGCGGCAAGGTGGATTGGCGGATAATTAGCTGTCCTGGTTTTCTCGGGGCTTGTATGCTGGGGTAGCAGTCAGGGTGAATTATTAACGGCAGAAAATCCAAATATGTCAGAGTCATTTTGTGTCTCCTCTGCGCTGCATCGTGACTGATAAGCTTGCGTGCTTAAAAATCGGTATAAGAGGAGTAGAGGGCTAAACGGCTCTGACTATGGCGGGTCTTGTTCCTGCCGTGCTGTAAGCCGGGCACAAAATGAGGGATTCATGCAGTGATTACTCCTGCTGATTAAGGATAATAATGGAGTATTATATACCCCCCCCCCTTCGTGACGTCCCTGTGGAACTTCCTGTAAACTATATAATATACCGTATATACTCGAGTATAAGCCGAGTTTGGAGGAGGAGGATTTTCTTGGGAGGGTATGTGTGATCCGCACAGGGCCAATCGGCACTGTCCAGACAGAGGGTCAGGGGTCCTGCAGTCTTATAGTACAGTGAAAGCAGAATGAAAACTCCTTATACAAGTTAAACATCTTATTTAAAACCTATTTTTTTTTTGTAATCAAAACTTTTAATCATGTCTATCTCGGTGCCTATAAAGTGCATTGCAAATATTTCCCAAATAGTATTCCAATTAAATTAGGAATGCTGCACACTTCTACCAACTTTGTCTCCACAGTGCCACCCTGTGGTGATGAAACAAATTTGGTCTTTAACTCCTCCTACAAGCTTTAATCAGACAATGATAGTGCTGGTGCTTCTGGCCCCTCCCACTTGCTGAGTGCCCCCATAGCAAGCCCCTTACTCCTGAGCCCCACTCCCACAGAGTGCGGCTCAGCCCCGCCCCCTCTCTTTCCTAACTGGCTGTGATTGACCGTAGCAGGAACCAAAGGCTCCTGCTGCGGTCTCAGCCAATGAGAGGAGAGAGAGACGCTGCTCCCGTGCACAGTGCTGGATTGAGATTAGGCTCGGGTAAGTGTTAGGAGGGGCTGGGGGGGGGGGGTTGAGCAGCAGTGCATAGGTTTGTTTACCTTTATGCACAGCCTTTACAACCACTTTAAAGCAGGTGTAATCTCCAACTGTATGACGTTTAGTTTGCTAAAGCACTGTGTATAATGAACCATTGCCTCCTTTTTTTTTTTTTTTATTCTTTAAAAATGCATTTTTGACCTTTCTTGCATCCCAGTGCTCCTTGTCGCCTCCAGCTGATTTGCAGCCACTTCCTGTCTACATGCACGTGCTTTGTCAATGACTGCGGGGTTACAGATGGTGACAACTGCAGAATATGCCCGTGCAATGAGCGATGTCACGGCCGCTTATAGTCTCCATTGGACACGCATGTGGCAGAGTATCAACACCGCAAAGAAGTTGGTAGACGGGGACATTATCATTGTATAACGTGTCTGAACATGGACCTTCATGGCTGCATTACCAGCTATTCTTTTAAAGAGAGCTGTTATGAAAGGGAGGGAAAAATACTTTTGGAGTTTTTATTTTAATGTACAGGTCGGGTTTACATTTTCTTTAAAAAAAAAAGCACCTTAGATTTTTCTTATCAGATACAAAAGTTAGCAAACCTCCTCCTAAAAATAGTTCAATTAAAGATTTTGTTGCCCTATAGTACTGTTTACACCAGACCCGGGGGTTTCAAACTTTCTGAACAAAGGGCCAGTTTACTGCCCTTCAAACTTTGAGGGGGCCGGACTGTGGCCAGTGGGAGTAGGAAATGCCAGAGCGTCAATGGGAATAAAGAATGCCACTTCATTGGTATTAGTGGGAGGACTATTGCCCCATTGTTGGGAGAAGAAAAAGTGCCCCGTTATTGGTGTTGTTGGGAAGAATAGTGTCCAATCATTGGTGTTAGTGGGAAGAATAGTGTTCCATGGTTGGTATCAGTGGGAAGAATAGTGACCCATCATTGGTGTCGGTGAGAAGAATAGTGTCCCATCATTGGCGTCGGTGGGAAGAATAGTGTCCCATCATTGTTGTCGGTGGGAAGAATAGTGTCCCATCATTGGCGTCGGTGGGAAGAATAGTGTCCCATCATTGGTGTCGGTGGGAAGAATAGTGTCCCATCATTGGTGTCGGTGGGAAGAATAGTGTCCCATCATTGGCGTCGGTGGGAAGAATAGTGTCCCATCATTGGCGTCGGTGGGAAGAATAGTGTCCCATCATTGGCGTCGGTGGGAAGAATAGTGTCCCATCATTGGCGTCGGTGTGAAGAATAGTGTCCCATCATTGGCGTCGGTGGGTGGAATGGTGTGCCATCATTGGCGTCGGTGGGAAGGATAGTGTCCCATCATTGGCGTCGGTGGGAAGAATAGTGTCCCATCATTGGCGTCGGTGGGAAGAATGGTGTCCCATCATTGGCGTCGGTGGGAAGAATAGTGTCCCATCATTGGTGTCGGTGGGAAGAATAGTGTCCCATCATTGGCGTCGGTGGGAAGAATGGTGTCCCATCATTGGCGTCGGTGGAATGGTGTCCCATCATTGGTGTCGGTGGGAGGAATGGTGTCCCATCATTGGTGTCGGTGGGAGGAATGGTGTCCCATCATTGGCGTCGGTGGGAGGAATGGTGTCCCATCATTGGCGTCGGTGGGAGGAATGGTGTCCCATCATTGGCGTCGGTGGGAGGAATGGTGTCCCATCATTGGCGTCGGTGGGAGGAATGGTGTCCCATCATTGGTGTCGGTGGGAGGAATGGTGTCCCATCATTGGTGTCGGTGGGGGGAATGGTGTGCCATCATTGGTGTCGGTGGAAGGGATGGTGTCCCATCATTGGTGTCGGTGGGAGGAATGGTGTCCCATCATTGGTGTCGGTGGGGGGAATGGTGTGCCATCATTGGTGTCGGTGGGAGGGATGGTGTGCCATCATTGGTGTCGGTGGGAGGAATGGTGTCCCATCATTGGTGTCGGTGGGAGGAATGGTGTCCCATCATTGGTGTCGGTGGGAGGAATGGTGTCCCATCATTGGTGTCGGTGGGAGGAATGGTGTGCCATCATTGGTGTCGGTGGGAGGAATGGTGTGCCATCATTGGTGTCGGTGGGAGGAATGGTGTCCCATCATTGGTGTCGGTGGGAGGAATGGTGTCCCATCATTGGTGTCGGTGGGAGGAATGGTGTCCCATCATTGGTGTCGGTGGGAGGAATGGTGTCCCATCATTGGTGTCGGTGGGAGGAATGGTGTGCCATCATTGGTGTCGGTGGGAGGAATGGTGTGCCATCATTGGTGTCGGTGGGAGGAATGGTGTGCCATCATTGGTGTCGGTGGGAGGAATGGTGTCCCATCATTGGTGTCGGTGGGAGGAATGGTGTCCCATCATTGGTGTCGGTGGGAGGAATGGTGTCCCATCATTGGTGTCGGTGGGAGGAATGGTGTGCCATCATTGGTGTCGGTGGGAGGAATGGTGTGCCATCATTGGTGTCGGTGGGAGGAATGGTGTGCCATCATTGGTGTCGGTGGGAGGAATGGTGTCCCATCATTGGTGTCGGTGGGAGGAATGGTGTCCCATCATTGGTGTCGGTGGGAGGAATGGTGTCCCATCATTGGTGTCGGTGGGGGGAATGGTGTCCCATCATTGGTGTCGGTGGGAGGAATGGTGACCCATCATTGGTGTCGGTGGGAGGAATGGTGTGCCATCATTGGCGTCGGTGGGAGGAATGGTGTGCCATCATTGGTGTCGGTGGGAGGAATGGTGTCCCATCATTGGTGTCGGTGGGAGGAATGGTGTCCCATCATTGGTGTCGGTGGGAGGAATGGTGTCCCATCATTGGTGTCGGTGGGGGGAATGGTGTCCCATCATTGGTGTCGGTGGGAGGAATGGTGACCCATCATTGGTGTCGGTGGGAGGAATGGTGTGCCATCATTGGTGTCGGTGGGAGGAATGGTGTGCCATCATTGGTGTCGGTGGGAGGAATGGTGTGCCATCATTGGTGTCGGTGGGAGGAATGGTGTGCCATCATTGGTGTCGGTGGGAGGAATGGTGTGCCATCATTGGTGTCGGTGGGAGGAATGGTGTCCCATCATTGGTGTCGGTGGGAGGAATGGTGTCCCATCATTGGTGTCGGTGGGAGGAATGGTGTCCCATCATTGGTGTCGGTGGGGGGAATGGTGTCCCATCATTGGTGTCGGTGGGGGGAATGGTGTCCCATCATTGGTGTCGGTGGGGGGAATGGTGTCCCATCATTGGCGTCGGTGGGAGGAATGGTGTGCCATCATTGGCGTCGGTGGGAGGAATGGTGTGCCATCATTGGCGTCGGTGGGAGGGATGGTGTCCCATCATTGGCGTCGGTGGGAGGGATGGTGTGCCATCATTGGCGTCGGTGGGAGGGATGGTGTGCCATCATTGGCGTCGGTGGGAGGAATGGTGTGCCATCATTGGTGTCGGTGGGAGGGATGGTGACCCATCATTGGTGTCGGTGGGAGGAATGGTGTGCCATCATTGGTGTCGGTGGGAGGAATGGTGTGCCATCATTGGTGTCGGTGGGAGGAATGGTGTGCCATCATTGGTGTCGGTGGGAGGAATGGTGTCCCATCATTGGTGTCGGTGGGAGGAATGGTGTCCCATCATTGGTGTCGGTGGGAGGAATGGTGTCCCATCATTGGTGTCGGTGGGAGGAATGGTGTCCCATCATTGGTGTCGGTGGGGGGAATGGTGTCCCATCATTGGTGTCGGTGGGAGGAATGGTGACCCATCATTGGCGTCGGTGGGAGGAATGGTGTGCCATCATTGGCGTCGGTGGGAGGAATGGTGTGCCATCATTGGCGTCGGTGGGAGGGATGGTGTCCCATCATTGGCGTCGGTGGGAGGGATGGTGTGCCATCATTGGTGTCGGTGAAAGGGATGGTGTGCCATCATTGGTGTCGGTGGAAGGGATGGTGTGCCATCATTGGTGTCGGTGGAAGGGATGGTGTGCCATCATTGGTGTCGGTGGAAGGGATGGTGTGCCATCATTGGTGTCGGTGGAAGGGATGGTGTGCCATCATTGGTGTCGGTGGAAGGGATGGTGTGCCATCATTGGTGTCGGTGGAAGGGATGGTGTGCCATCATTGGTGTCGGTGGAAGGGATGGTGTGCCATCATTGGTGTCGGTGGAAGGGATGGTGTGCCATCATTGGTGTCGGTGGAAGGGATGGTGTGCCATCATTGGTGTCGGTGGAAGGGATGGTGTGCCATCATTGGTGTCGGTGGAAGG